>OY731404.1:31432156-32057095 GCA_963425845.1 Sphenostylis stenocarpa
TCATCGGAAAGTCGTCTTGTAGGGAATGATATTCGTTTGTTGATCCATGGGCTAGATAATCCGCTAGTGGACTTCCTTTAATAGTTTTCTGGGTGCCATGAATGATATCAAATTCTGAGAGGAGAACCTGCCACCTAGCTATTCTTCCAGTTAAAATGGGCTTTTCGAAGAGGTATTTGATTGGGTCCATTTTGGAGACCAACCATGTTGTATGCCGAGCCATATATTGTCGGAGACGCTGAGTGACCCACACCAATGCGCAACAGGTTTTTTCGAATGGTGTATAACGAGTTTCATAATCTGAGAATTTCTTACTGAGATAGTAAATGGCTCGTTCCTTTTTCCCGGTTTCGTCATGCTGGCCAAGCACACATCCCATGGACTCTTCAAGTATTGACAAATATAGGATGAGAGGTCTCCCTTCAACGGGTGGTACCAATACTGGCGGATTGGTTAAACATGTTTTGATTTTATCGAATGCTTGCTGGCATTCTTCATTCCACACCGTTGGTTGATTTTTGCGCAACAATTTAAAGATGGGTATACATTTGTCCGTCAATTGTGCGATGAAACGGGCAATGTAATTGATCCGGCCCAGAAACCCTTTAACCTCTTTTTCTGTGCTTGGTGGAGGCATTTCCAAAATTGCCTTGGTTTTGTCGGGGTCCACTTCAATTCCCCTTTCGCTGAAAATGAACCCTAGGAGTTTTCCTGATCGTACTCCGAAAGTACATTTTGCTGGGTTCAGTTTGAGTTGATACTTTCGGAGTCGATGAAAAAGCTTTTTGAGATATTGAATGTGATCCATTTCACTCCTAGACTTGGCAATCATGTCATCCACATATACTTCTATTTCCTTGTGGATCAAGTCGTGGAATAGCGTGACCATAGCCCTTTGATAAGTTGCCCCTGCATTTTTTAGTCCAAATGGCATTACTCGGTAGCAAAAGGTGCCCCATGGTGTAATGAAGGAGGTTTTTTCTCTGTCCTCAACGGCCAACTTGATTTGGTTTTATCCCGCATACCCATCCATGAAGGAGTAAAGCGTGTTGGTAGCGGTATGGTCACCAGCGTGTCTATATGTGGTAGGGAAAAGCCATCTTTTGGACTTGCTCGATTGAGGTCCCTATAATCCACGCAGACCCTGATCTTCCCGGTCTTTTTGATGACGGGTACTATGTTGGCCAACCATTCTGGGTATTTGGAGACTATAAGGAAATTGGCGTCCAGTTGCCTTTGTACCTCCTCCTTGATCATTAGTGACCAATCCGGTTTGATTCTCCTGAGTTTCTATTTCACAGGTTGGAACCCCTCTTTTAATGGCAATCTATGTTCCACTATACTAGTATCAAGCCCAGGCATGTCATGATAAGACCAAGCGAATACATCTATATATTCCTTCAGAAGCTGTATCAATCCCCTTTTTATGCTGCTTTCTATTTGGGTACCGATGTTCACCTTTTTCTCATCATCCCCTTCTCCCAAATTAACGGTTTCTATCTCTTCCTGATGCGGTTGTATGATATGTGTTTCTTTTTCTAGCATTCTTTGCATGTCCGGAGAGATGGTCTCCTACTAACTGTCGGACTCGACCCATTCACTTTCCGTTTCTGGGGTCCATGGAGATTCATCAATTACAGACATGATGTATTTTAGGTTTTGTTTTAGTCATATATTTTATTATTCAATTTATCTTTGTAAGAATAATAAATAGAAGAGGGAAAAGAATGAATATGACAAAATGCCTCATGTATTAAAGAAGATGAAAATGTATGTACAAGCCCTTTTAATCAAAATTCTTGCGGCCACGGGCGGGGACCGTAGGAAATATAGAGAAAAAGCTTAAAAAACAGACACCCTATGGCTTATCCTCCCAGTCCTCCCTTTCTGCTACTCTGGCTTCGACAAAGGTTTGGCGCCGACATCGGAAGCAGAGGCGTCGAAAGTTATCCACCCGACGTCGATTAATTCTTGAACCCGATATTTAAGGGTCAAGCAATTTTCTGTAGAGTGTTCGGGTGAACCCGAATGGTAAGCGCATTTTTTGTTTGGCTTATACCATTCGGGGTAGGGAGGTTCCAACTGCTTCTTGGGAGGAACGCAGGTTAGGAGCTTAGCCTCCAACAGCTGAGGGAGCAGCATTCCATAGGAAGTGGAGATTGGAGTGAACTTCCTCTCTTTCTTGCGAGGCTGCCTAGCCGTTGGTGGGGTAGAAGAAAGAGTGGCAAAGTTGATTGCATGCACAAATTCGTCCTTCTTCTTGCCAGCAGGTTTCTTGAATGAGACCCCAGCTTGGGAAGACTGTACTATCTTCCCGCTCCTCAGTCCCTGCTCTACTCTTTCCCCCACAGTGACTATGTCTGAGAACAGGTTGGAGGTACTGGCTATTGCCTTGTCGTAGTACGCTCCAGTTAGTGAATCGATGAACATAGCCATTGTCTCCTTATCCGTCAAAGAAGGCTCTATTTGGGCAGCCATTTCCCTCCATCTTTGGGCGTATGCTTTAAAAGGTTCGTTGTTCCTTTTGCTCAGGGTCCTGAGATCTGACCTATCAGGAGTCAGATCGATGTTGTATCGGTAGCGACGAAGAAAAGCATCAGCTAGTTGTTTCCAGCTCTGGACCTGCCCTCTCTCTAGCTGCATATACCAATTGAGAGTTGTGTCCGCCAGACTCTCCTGGAAGCAGTGGATCAGGAGTTTTTCATTTTCAGCATGGGCGGCCATCTTACGACAATACATCTTAAGATGGTTCTTTGGGCAGGTCATCCCGGGGTATTTGGGGAAATCCGGGATCTTGAATTTGGGAGGGAAGTGGATATTCTTTACTAGGCACATATCCGCCACCTCCTTGACGTCGAAGTTGTGCCCTTCCACTGCCTTAAGCCTCTCCTCTAGGGCGGAGAGTTGCTGTTTGGACACTTCTGGGGTAAGGATGCGTGCAGTCTTAGCATCCTTCCCGTCATAGAAGTATTCCTCTTCGTCCTCCTCATGGTGAGGGACGTGTTCAACTTGGTCTTCGCCCTTACTCTGACCCTGGCGTACGACCTCCATCAGTTGGGCCACTTGTTCGCGGAGGGTATTGACCTCCGTAGTGAGCTTTCGGTTTTGCTCTTCTAGATTTTCCATTGCTTTGGCTTTCTGCGCTCGAGTCCGAGTGGGGAGAGGACCAACCACTTTCTAGAATGCCCGAAAAAGGTTTATTAATGCATGTTGAGTGTTTAAACTAATATGGATATGCTTATGCATGAGAGATTTTGTTTGAATGATGCTGAATGCATTCTCACTTTTTATTTTCTCTCTTGGTTTTTCCCCTTATGACATGATGTAATATGAATGATACAACTTTGTCAAAATTATTTTTTATAAGTGTTTTATTGTTATTATTTTATTTATTTTGGATTTTTATTTTGATTTTTATTGCTTTTTATTTTATAGCCTTTTATCTCTTCTGTCGGAACTGCGTGGCTACTTAGCTTGCAAAGAACCTGAAACCAGGCTAGCTAAAAGGCAGACTGTCCGAGATAAAATGTGGCTTTATGCGAAAGAATATTTAGCGTCCCTTATCTCTTCTGTCGGAACTGCGTGGCTACTTAGCTTACAAAGAACCTGAAACCAGGCTAGCTAAAAGGCAGACTGTCCGAGATAAGGGTGTTTATTTGGAAAAAATATTTTTTGTAATTTTTCTTTGTTTTTTGTTTATGTTATGCAACAAACAAATGCAGCAAACATATGCACACACAATTCAATCATCCACGAGCAGGCGAGAATTCGTTTTTATCACGAGGTAGGGTTTTCCTGCAGAAAAGTGCATTGGCGAGGGTAGGTTCTAACTGTTCTCACCAGGCTAAGACCCCCAAGGTGCCCCCATTACAGGGTCCCCACTCTCCAGCCTTCCGACCATGCTTAGCACTAAGGCCATAGTCAATCTTGTTGCCAAAAGAGGAAGGTTATCACCTTGAGTGGTGGTTTCCGATCACACCGGTGGGCACAAGGCCATCACTACAGCGAACCGTACCTGCCACCCAGTCCCTATGGTTTTCTCACTTGCCCCCGGGTATAGAGGGAACTGTAGTGTGCAAGGGTTTGTGTACAATTTGTATTTCAAACAATTGCGTAAGTATAAACAAGCAACAGTTATTTAAAGCCAAATTGTAAAACATGTTATAATACAAGGTAAGGGAAAAAGCGTTATTCTCTTGGTTTATTTATTTTTTAAGCCGGCCCATTACTAAATGGGATCAACTCTCGAGGCTTCCCCAGTGGAGTCGCCATCTATCGCTGCCGTCAAAACGAGGGCGGTCGGAGCGACGCGATGGTTTCGACCCTCTTGATTTTCGCGTTTTTTGTTGGTGGTTACAACGCCTTTAGGTTGTCCGATAACCGGGCTGAACCTAGGGGCGAGGTTTTCGAAAAGGCGCTCTTGGATTGTCCGATAACCGGGCTAATCCAAGAGCTAGTTTTGAAAGGGTTCTGTGGAGTCGCCACCGATGTTTTTACCGGAAACATCGGAAAAGGAGTTTAAAAGGCGTTGGTTTTCGAAAAACCAACTTTGGTCGTTAGAACCAGAGTTGGGTAAAGGAGTTAGTTATGTTTAAAGGAAGTGTTAGTTCCTTTACGATGCCCCTTTCGGGTTCCCTATGATAGGCCAGCTACTCTATTGATAAATAAACCGGAAAATACGCTTTTACCCTTTTATTGTGTGGAATTTAAATTATGACTACATGGCCCTAATGTCTAATGCGTAATTTAAATAAAGCGGTAATAGTAGAGAGAGAGAGATTGGAAACCTTCGAAGCAAGCTTTTCTATTAACTTTTGCAAATTAGGGTGCTTTTTGGCAACCCTTCACTCTTGTACAACACCGGAAAACCTCTCGGAACGCTATAAAAACCTCTAAAGACACTCAGAAGCTCTGGAAATGTGTCGGAGGGATTCTAGAGAGAAGGAGGAGAAAACTCTGTGTGGTGTGTGAAAATGAGGGAATGGAGCCCCCTAGTTATAGGTTTTCGTGCCTGACAGGTCGAGACCGCCGTTCTCGTCTGACAGGGTCGAGACCACCGTCTTGTCAAACGAGACCGCCGTCTCATCATTCGCACGTGGCGAGACCGCCGTCTCGCCAAACGAGACGGCGGTCTCGCCATTTGCGTGAGGCGAGACGGCGGTCTCGATTTCGAGATGGCGGTCTCGTCCCAAAAAGGCGAGAAAACTTATTTTTTGTGCAGAAAATCCCTCCTATCCTAGTATGGGGCCTAATAGTCTCTCCTAGTGGTTTCTTAGGCTTCGTCCATCTTCGAATAGGAGGTCTTCTACTATTTACTTGGAGGTCGGGCAAGATTTGGGGTCTACACACGCACCCGGGCATGTCATGGAAAAGAAAATCCTTAGGGCAGGATATTTTTGGTCCATGATCGAAGCCGATTGTCACTAATATGCTAAGAAGTGTCATAAGTGCCAAGTCTACGCCGATAATATTCATATGCCGCCTGCACTTCTCAATAATCTGGCTACACCATGGCCATTTTCTATGTGGGGCATGGATGTCATCGGACCCATTGAACCCAAAGCATCTAACGGCCATCGTTTCATCTTGGTGGCAATTGACTATTTCACCAAGTGGGTTGAGGCGGCGTCATATGCGCATGTGACTCGGAAAGTGGTGGCCACCTTCATCAAGAAAAACATTATATGTCGGTACGACATCCCTCATAAGCTCATTACTGATAATGGGACCAATCTCAACAATAAAATGATGGAGGAGTTATGTCAGGACTTCAAAATCCAGCACCACAATTCCCCTCCGTACCGACCAAAGATGAATGGTGCAGTAGAGGCAGCCAATAAGAATATCAAGAAAATCATCCAGAAAATGGTAGTAACCTACAAAGATTGGCATGAAATGCTTCCCTTTGCCTTACACGGCTACCGAACGTCGGTATGAACCTCCACAGGCGCTACCCCGTTTTCCCTCGTATACGGAATGGAGGCCGTACTACCAGTAGAGGTCGAAATACCCTCTCTGCGGGTTGTTATGGAAGCAAAATTGACAGAAGCCGAATGGGTCCAAAGTCGGTACGATCAGCTAAACCTAATCGAAGAAAAACGGCTAGACGCCATATGTCGGGGGCAAGCTTACCAAAAGAAGATCAAGAAAGCCTACGACAAGAAGGTCAATCCTCGCATTTTCCAAGAAGGGGATCTGGTAATAAAGAAATTGCTTCCAGTCCAGAAAGACAAAATCGGGAAGTGGACAGCAAACTACGAAGGACCCTTTGTGGTCAAGCGAGCCTTCTCGGGAGGAGCCCTTATCCTCACCAACATGGATGGGGAAGAGCTCCGACATCCTGTCATCTCAGATGCGGTAAAGAAATACTACGCCTAAAGACATTGCTCACGACCCGTCAGGATGATAACTCGCAAAGGGCATCCTGGGCAAAAAATAGGGTCCACATTTCTCGCTAGGATACGTCCTAGGCAAAAATTAGAGGTTCAAAAAAAAAAAAAAAAAAAAAAGAAAACGACAACACAGAGAGAGCAATGATCACCTTAGCCGAAAACCGCAAAGGCGACTAAGCTAATACCTCCGCAAGATTCACATAGTCTTCACTCCGGGTCCGAGCATCTCAATTGAAGTAACAGGGAAAGACAGAGAAATGGAAATCACGGACATGATTGATGTACCCTATACAGCTTAGCCAACCTTGGCCAACCATGCTTACAAATTCCTTTGTAAACCCTCATGTAAAATAGGCCATTTGTTTATATCAATAAAAATTGCCTTTTCTTCTCTTTACCTACTTGCAAAAATGCCTCTATATTAACGAAACATGAACATGCATAAAACAAGCAGCACGAGAAAACATAAGAAAAGGAAAAATCAAAATAAGCAAACGCCTGCTGGGACAATCTTATGCAAAAATAGGGCAGCCTGCTAGATCGAAAACCCACAAAGGGCGGTCTAGGAAAAAGATAAGGCCTTCACTAAAAAGGAAAAGCCCGCCAGGATGTCCCAGGCAAAAATTAAGGCAAGCCCGCTAGATCGAAAAGCCGCAAAGGGCGGTCTAGGCAAAAGATAGGGCCAAAACAAAACAAGAATAAACACAGGAAAACGGAAAAAGAAAGTACTAGTCACTTTCTGGATGCCCATAACTAAAACAAATTGCATAAGAAGCATCCACACACAAGTAGTCGCACAAAAATGACTTTGTCAAAGTAAAACAAACAAAAATACTGTAGACAAATAAAAAGCATTCATATAGGAAGATCAACTTTATGAGAAACAACCAAAAAAGGTATCTGGGTAAGACTTCACCGACCTTTTTGCCTTAACCAACGAAACATCGACTACCAAGTAAAAGTCGAACAACAAACAGGACTCATCCGACCAGCCAGCAAGAGTCAGATGATCACCACCAAAAGTAAAAAACAAAGAGTCCCCAGCAACCAACAAAGCTGGATGAAACACAAAATCCCCGGCACAACCCGGATGACCATTCAGAGAGGTCCAAGTACATCTACCAACACAGAAATCACTCCCCAGAGAGCAGGCGAATGAACCACCCGAGCAATAAGCCGCCACTACCACTAGTCCTACACAGCGGACTGTACCAGCCTGATAGGGGGTTTATACCTATCAACCTGCGCACGCAATGCGCCTGATTTGCACTCGAGTCGGATCAGTAAGTCACACTACCACCCTGATGGGGGGTTCATACCCATCCAGTCCCACACAACGGACTGCAATTACCACCCTAATGGGGGGTTCATACCCATCCAGTCCCACACAACGGACTACAATTACCAGTCTGATGGGGGGTTCATACCCATCCAGTCCCACACAACGGACTGCAACTACCAGCCTGATGGGGGGTTTATACCCATCAACCGAAGGATCGGCTACCGTCAGAAGGACTATTCGGAGGTTCCACCACGTGTCCACCAAAGGGATCGGCTACGTCAGAAGTAGTATCCTGGAGGTGCACAACACAAATTTTCCCCAGAAGATCAACCGCGACAAGACGGGACATCTGAAGGGTAGCCGAGCAAGAGGGTCAACTCCTTTACCTTCCTGTCAATCTGTCTGGCACAACAAGCCAACAACCGACTAGTCAGGTAAAGGGGGGGCAGCTGTAGACCCCAAATCTTGCCTGGCCTCCAAATAAAGAGTAGAAGACCTCCTATTCGAAGATGGACGAAGCCTAAGAAGCCACTAGGAGAGACTATTAGGCCCCTTACTAGGATAGGAGGGATTTTTGGCACGAAAAAAAAGTTTTCTCGCCTTTTTGGGACGAGACCGTTGTCTCGAAATCGAGACCGCCGTCTCGCCTCACGCAAGTGGCGAGACGGCGGTCTCGACCCTGTCAGACGAGACGGCGGTCTCGACCTGTCAGGCGCGAAAAACTATAAATAGGGGGCTCCACTCCCTCATTTCCACACACCACACAGAGTTTTCTCCTCCTTCTCTCTAGAAAATCACTAGATCTTCTCTCTAGAATCCCTCCGACGCATTTCTGGAGTTTCTGAGTGTTTTTGTGAGTGTTTTTCGGCGCTTCAAAAAGTTTCCGACAATGTAGAGTGAAGGGCTGCCACAAAGCACCCTATTTTTTTTAAAGAATTAATATAAAAGCGTGATTCAGAGGTTTATATTCTCCCTCTCTACTTTTATCGCTTTAATGTTAAATTATGCAATAGATATTAGGGTCATGTAGTCATAATTTTAAATTCCGCAGAATAAAAGGGTAAAAGCGTAATTTTCATCGGTTTAAATATTTTTAAATAGCTGGCCTGTCATAGGGAACCCGAAAGGGGCGTCGTAAAGGAACTAACACTTCCTTTACACGTAACTAACTCCCTTATCCAACTCTGGTTCTAACGACCAAAGTTGGTTTTTCAAAAACCAACGCCTTTTTTTCCTTTTCCGATGTTTCCGGTAAAAACATCGGTGGCGACTCCACAGAACCCTTTCAAAACTAGCTTTTGGATTAGCCCGATTATAGGACAATCCAAAAGCGCCTTTTCGAAAACCTCGCCCCTAGGTTCAGCCAGGTTATCGGACAACCTAAAGGCGTTGTAACCACCAACAAAAAAAAACACGAAAAACAAGAGGGTCGAAACCATCGCGTCGCTCTGACCGCCTCTTTTTGACGGCGGCGACACTTGTATTATTGGAAATAATAAATTTAAGAATGCCATGCTTGATTTGGGTGTTTCAATTAATTTCATGCTTTTGTCCATTTTTAATTCTTTATCTCTTGGACCTCTGCAACCTACGGGTGTGGTGATACAACTTGCAAATAGGAGTGTAGCCCACCCTACAGGTTTCATTGAGGATGTCTTAGTTCGGGTTGGTGAACTTGTAGACCCCAAATCTTTCCCGGTCTCACAATAAAGATCATAAGACCTCCTTTTCGAAGATGGGCGAAGCCTAAGAAGCCACTAGGAGAGACTATTAGGCCCCATACTAGGATAGGAGGGTTTTTTGGCACAGAAATAAGGATTTTCGCCTTTTCGGGTCGAGACCGCTGTCTCGGATTCGAGACTGCCGTCTCGCCACCTGCGAAAGGTGAAACCGCCGTCTCGTTTGGCGAGACCACCGTCTCGCCATTCCTGCAAGGCGAGACGGCCGTCTGGAATGTCGAGACGGCCGTCTCGACCTTGTCATACGAGACGGTCGTCTCGACCTGACAGGCACGAATCCCTATAAATAGGGCCTCCCTTCCCCTCATTTCACACACCTCTCTCATTCTCTCTCTAGTCACATCACTAGATTCTCTCTCTAGAATCCCTCCGATGCATTTTCGGAGCTTCTGAGTGTCTTTAGAGGTTTTCATAGGGTTTTTGAGAGGTTCCGGCGCTGTACAAGAGTGAAGGGTTGCCAAAAAGCACCCTAATTTGCAAATGTTAATAGAAAAGCTTGCTTCGAAGGTTTCTAATCTCTCTCTCTCTACTTTACCGCTTTATTTAAATTACGCGTTAGACATTAGGGCCATGTAGTCATAATTTAAATTCTGCACAATAAAAGGGTAAAAGCATATTTTCCGGTTTATTTATCAATAGAATAGCAGGCCTATCATAGGGAACCCGAAAGGGGCGTCCTAATGGAACTAACACTTCCTTTACGCGTAACTAACTCCCTTACCCAACTCTGGTTCTAAAGACCAAAGTTGGTTTTTCGAAAACCAATGTCTTTTAAACTCCTTTTCCGATGTTTCCGGGAAAAACATCGGTGGCGACTCCAGAGAACCCTTCAAAACTGGCTCTTGGATTAGCCCGGTTATCGGACAATCCAAGAGCACTCTTTCGAAAACCTCGCCCCTAGGTTCAGCCCGGTTATCGGACAACCTAAAGGCGTTGTAACCACCAATAAAAATGCGAAAATTGGAAAGTCAGAACCATCGCGTTGCTCCAACCGCCTCGTTTGACGGCAACGACAGATGGCGACTCCACTGGGGAAGCCTAGAGAGTTGATCCCATTTAGTGATGGGCCAGCTTAAAAATAAATAAACCAAGAAAATTACGCTTTTACCCTACCTTATATTATAACATGTTTTATTGTTTGGCTTTAATAACTGTTGCTTGTTTATACTTACGCAATTGTTTGAAATACAAACTGTACACAAACCCTTACACACAACAGTTCCCTCTATACCCGGGGGCAAGTGAGAAATCCATAGGGAGTGGGTGGCAGGTACGGTTCACTGTAGTGATGGCCTTGTGCCCACCGGTGTGATCGGAAACCATCACTCAAGGTGATAACCTTCCTCTTTTGGCACAAAGACTGACTATGGCCTTAGTGCTAAGCATGGTCAGAAGGCTGGAGAGTGGGGACCCTATAATGGGGGCACCTTGGGGGCCTTAGCCTTGGTGAGAACAGTTAGAACCTACCTTTGCCAATGCACTTTTCTGCAGGAAAACCCTACCTCGTGATTAAAATGACTTCTCGGCTGTTCGTGGATGATCGAATTGTGTGTGCATACGTTTGTTGCATTTGTCTGTTGCATAGCATAAACAAAACAACAGAAAAATCACAAAAAAAATATATTTTTATAATAAACACCCTTATCTCGGAAAGCCTGCCTTTTAGCTAGCCTGGTTTCAGGTTCTTTGTAAGCTAAGTAGCCACGCAGTCCGACAGAAGAGATAAGGGACGCTAACTATTCTTTCGCATAAAGCCATATTTTTATCTCGGACAATCTGCCTTTTAGCTAGCCTGGTTTCAGGTTCTTTGTAAGCTAAGTAGCCACGCAGTTCCGATAGAAGAGATAAAAGGCTATAAAATAATAAATAAACAAAATAATAACAAAATCAAAACATTTATAAAAATAATGTTGACAAAGTTGTATCATTCATATTGCATCATAAGTGGAAAAACCAAGAGAAAAAATAAGTTCGTAAGGAAAGTATGCATACACATCATTTTAATAAACCCCTAAAAAATGGGTCTTAGAGGCGTTTTTTGGGAAACTTACTGGGCCAAATCCCCCTCGGGAATGTTTAACCTGATTCCTCACCTTTTTCTCTTCGTTTTGATATGATGTGCGTCCAAATCGGACATCTCAGTCAAAAGTTATGCCACTTTGAACATCTATCGCCCTTTTGTACTGGTGCATGCATAAATACATTCATTCTAGGGAGCACTAGATATCCCTAAGACAATGGCGAAAGAGGTCCCGAGCACATTTGTAACCTTCACGACAAGGAAGGGACAAGTGTACTAAGGTGTGATGGTGATTGCCAAATCTGTGATGGGGAAGGAACCATTCCACCGAGGTGGGTATGATACCCCACAAAGCATAAGCTTTAAGGAGGATACCTAAGCCATTATCTTAAGGAATATCCATCTTATATATCATTCCTTTTAAACAATAAAAATCTTTTTGCATTCTAGAAAGCGGCAGGTATTCTTCATGCCCGCATCCGCATACAAAAAAAAAACACAAAAATCCCAAACACTATCATACATCATGTTAGAAAATAAAACATGATAATGTTTAGGAAAAAAACAAGCACCTACATACATGCATTCGCCAAACTTCATCCTCATAACATGAATCTAATAATAGACAATCGAAGAAGTGGACATTCCTCAATACCATGAAAAGAGGATTAGGGCATTCGCATGCCATGCACGGGAAGTCAAAAAGAAAAAAAATAGAAATATTTAAAAAAAAAATGTACTTCGAAACATTGCATTGAGGAATGTACACTATCTGGATGAAATAAATAAAATTTTTTGTTTTCATCATCTCTTCAAACGTCTATCGCATTCATAAGTTGCATTCATTCATTCTCACTTTAATAATAATAAGATAATAAAAAGAAAGGATTAATTAATGTGCTTTCCATAAATCGGAATAAGATGAAGAGCAAACATTTTGTCATCAAGTTTTTCCCAACGGTTGAGTAAATAAGGAAGAGGGGGCAAGGATGCCATTACATTTTGTTCACGCCTCGAATCGAATAAGGTGGTACCGTGGAGATGCGCAAAAACACCGCCCATTAATGAGGATCTCCAGCATAGCTGGAATTGGGGGCAAAATTAGAAATGAAAGAATCTATTCCCCCAAGGAGCTGCAAGATGATGCTCCTACAAATAAAGAAAAAATAAAAAGACCGAAGAAAAACATAATCCAAAGAGGAAACTGAGTAGACTTTGGATTCATGACGCTAAGGCAGTTCTTTCAACGCTCCACCAAAAGAGACAAACTCACGGTAGGCGACAAGCTGGTCATGGTTCGAGCTAAAAGCGACATTCAGATCAGTAAGTCGTCTACCCTACCTTGAATGGATGCGGACGAAGGGGACCTTTGAAATATCTTTTACCAATATGAAAAGACTTCCCCAACAATATGACGGTGACCCACATGATGAGGAAATATATATGCCGCCCAAACCATGGGCTCATTAGAAACTCTCAAGGAATAAGGGAGCCACCAGATTTAAAAGACAATCCTTTGAAGCTTTACCCTACAAAGGATCAAGCTGCACGGAGAAAAGGGAAGTCTCCCCTCCGCACTTTGAATCAGATTTTCCCAAATAGAGGGGTTCAAGCGTCAAAAACAACTTTAGTCATTAGATGTTCTCCTTCTGATTCTTAGGGTTTGTAAATCCAATGACTATTAGAGATTACTCCTCGGGGCTAGCCCGACCCCCGAGCATTGTAGGGCACATATTTCCCTATTAATTACAAAGAATGTCATTCTTACTATCTGCTTCTCTTCTTGCTATTCATGGCTAAACCTCATTAATAACCATGTTTAGGCAAACATTTTCAAAGTGCGTCAAAGTAATCAAAATGCGCCATTGACCAAAATAAAAGTCAAATCCATCACCACCGATTGACTAGAAGCACAAAATAAAGTTTTACCTCGTCATAAATAAAGTTGTGTTTCACCAATGTTGTACAAAAAGAAAACAAAAATCAAAAGAAGCCCATAAAAGCTAAAGGCCAAAAAGAGAGGGCAAGATACCCGGTAGGAAACCCACAAAGGGGGCTACGCAAAAGTTAGGGTAAACCTGCTAGGAAACCTGAACAACCATAAAGGGTAGTCGAGGCAATAATTAGGGTTACAAAATAAAGTCCACTAGGTTTCCAAAGCAAGAAAAAAGAAACCTAGACAAAAGTTAGGACAAAACAAAACACAACATCCTAGACTGAAAACCCAAAGGGCGGACTAGGGAAGTCAATTAGTCATAACAAGCGTCATAGAACAAGACGCCACTCCATAAACAAAACGTTTTTCTAAACTAGCCTAAATGCTCTAACCAACCTTGGCTAGCCGTGCTTACAAAAACCAATAAAACAATTCTAAAACACAAGCCTTTGAATTAAATATCCTCTTCCTTCTTTTCTCTTGACCCTTACCACTATGACATTCTAGTAATTAGTAGGGAAATGTGGAGATAGTAATCAATAAAAGGATTGACATCCCCAAGGAAAGGGAGGGGCGCACTAACATGGCAAGTCGTTCTACAATTAACACAATCATTCTTCGATCATGAAAAAATCGAGACGAAAAAATTGGTACAGCCTATCCCTGTCGACGAAAGCACATAACGTCAGAAGCTCATCAGAAGTAAAAGCACATTGGTTAATTCTTTTGAAAAATTAATTGAAATAGTATTATAGGATGCATATCGCAAACATTGCATGCATATGATAGGCTCCTATCTCTCAAAAAAAGAAGAGAAAGAAAAAATGACAATAAAAAAAATAATGCCTGCTAGGAGATTCTTAGGCAAAAGTTAGGGTAGCCCGCTAGATCGAAAACCCGCAAAGGGCGGTCTAGGCAAAAGTTAGGGCATTCATAAAAAAGGAAAAAGCCCGCTAAGATATCCTAGGAAAAAATTAAGGCAGCCCACTAGACCGAAAACCCCAAAAGGGCGGTCTAGTCAAAAGATAGGGCTAAACCAAAAAATGAATAAAAGACATGGGGTCCTTCATCATAATCATGAAAGTCCAGCAGGAGAATGCCAGTTACTTCTCTAGATGCATCAAATAAAAGAATAGATTGCATTTAGGGCATCCACACACAAGTAGTCTCACAAAACGACTTTGTCAATGTCAAAAATGAAAGAAATAAAATTACTTCAGACAAATAACAAAAAACGAAAAGCATTCATGCATATAAGTGTTAGAAAAGTAGTTTTAAATCAAGAGGGGGGGTGAATTGATTTTTGAAAGTTTTTCGCAATACACAGATTATCTAATTCGAAAATTAAGATTACTTATGAATTCACAAATTACAATGCAATCAAACAGTTTAAGTGCAGCAGCAGAAATTAAAGAGAGAAAGGTTAGGAAAGATTTCACCGGTAATTTTATACTGGTTCACCCAATACCAGGGCTACGTCCAGACTCCAGCCAAATTCCAGCTGGGTTCCACTAGAATAGATGTTTTACAGACTCACCCTCTTACACCTATTCTAACTCTCCACCAAGAACCAAATTCCAGCTCTTGGAAACCTCTCGCAACCAAATTCCAGCTCGAGAGAAACCAGAGTGCCCAAATTCCAGGCACCACACACAAGAACCAAATTCCAGCTCTTGCTTTAACCTTTCCACCAAGAACCAAATTCCAGTTCTTGGCAACTTTCTACAACAATTGCAGAAAACTTGTACCCAAATTCCAGGTACAAAACAGGACAAATGAATGAATAGAAATTGAAAAGAAGAAACAAAGAAAGCTCAAACCGGATTACACCAATCCACGATCAGTTTCTTCTTCAAAGAAATGCAAAGTGCCTCAAGAAAGATTTCAAAAGAAGTTCACAAAAACAGCTTGTGTATCTTTCTTGAAAAATGCTAATAGTTGCTTGTATTGATTGCTTGAATTGTGTAAAAACTGATATGTTAAAAGTTCCAAGCAATTCGTTTATAAAAGAGTATTTTCAAATCGCTGCATTAATTAATCTGTTGAAAGTTTGTTTTAATCTGTTGAAATAGCCGCTACAATCTGTTAAAAGTCCTTTCAACCCATTAATGCGTTCTTGATCTTTAACGAAAATGTTTTAGTTGATACTGACCATGCTTTTATCAGCTTAAAACGCTTTTACAAACATTTTCTAAGTATAAAACAATCGATTGAATCACGTATTAATCGATTGATTTGTTTAAAAACCTCTTTATAAAACTTTCCAAGTTATTTTAGCTCGATATAAAGTCGTTTCAATCGATTGAAAATCTGCACATATATTTTCAAGTCATTTTAATCGATTGAAAGTTCGTTTTAATCGATTGAAAAGATTTTCTAAGTTATTTTAATCGATTGAAATGCGTTTTAATCGATTGAAATAAGTCCGATCGGTCATAATTCAATTCTGATCGATCATAACCAACTCGATCGGTCATAATCTCATTCTGATCGATCATACTGACATCCAAAGTGATTTTAATCGATTGAAACGTGTTTTAATCGATTAAAATAATTCTAATCGCTCATATTTAAGATCTGATCGATTATATTGCATTCTGACCTATTACATTCAAATTCTAATCGGTCATAAAGAGTTTTAATCGATTAAAAGAAGTTTGTATCGATTAAAATATTGTAAAAACACTTTTTAAAACATTCTAAGTGTTTTAAATTGATTCTTTCAAACCTTTATCAGTTAATAACTTGTTTAAGAAAATTCTTTGCCAAAATGCTTTTGTTTTTTTTATTTGTTTAAAACTATTTTTGAGGCATTTTGCAAATTGAGTGAAGAAGCTTTATGCAAGTGGAAAAGGTAAAGTGGTTTTACCTAAGCTTTCGTTAAGACACACTAAGTCTTCAGCTCCTTTGTTCGAGTGACTTGTTTGACAACTGCAGAGTTGACCCTTGACTTTATCTTTGACTTCATCAAATCACTGAGATCTTTGCTAGGATCACTTTCAGTCTCCCCCTATTTGATGAAGACAAACACCATTTTGAAAAAACAATCTCTCGCAAAATAAGTCACTTGATAATGCGAGTTAGGTGAGAAATATAAGAATGTAATAAAGTTTTGTTTCTCCCCTAAAACTTATTTCTCCCCCTAAAATGTTGCACTTAAATTTATCTTAAAGTGATGCAACTATTTCTCCCCTTTTGACTTCATCAAAAATAGGGAAACAAAGAGAAAAGAATAAAATGTAAGGTTTCGAAAAATATGCTCAAGTTTTTGAAAAAACAAAGTGAATCAATATTTCACTCATGAAAAGAATCAATTAAAGTTGATTCAAACTTATCTCCATTAACACGTTTGTAATGAATACAATTAACACGTGTAAAGATAAGGGAATCACGCTTTAGTAGCATGTTTACGTAGAATGACCATTAACTAAAGCCTTTAATCCTCTTTTCAGAATAAAAATCGATTAAAAACGAGCATAATCGGTTAAAATGATCTTGGTAAATTATTTTAATCGATTGAAAGAAAAGTTTAATCGATTAAAACATTTAAGATTTTGAAAACATGAAACTTTAGTAAAAATAATCGATTATTTCGATTTTGAATCGATTAAAACATGTTGAAATTTGCTGTTTAAGTTTATTTAACCGATTAAAAAGTGTTTTTATTAACTAAAACAACCGGATTTTGAAAATCATGATATATCCGATGTGAATATCTCGTATCTAATCTATTGGATATGTAGTGAACTGATTGTCTAGATCAATATCAACTATTTTTCAATCGATAATCTACCACTATCGATTTAATTTTAAGTTTGGCTAATTTTATTGTTATAAGACAGCTTTTAAAAGGTTTTAATCGATCAATGCCCAGTTTTAAAAGAGATTCGGGGATCTATCATCTACTTCTATCTAAGCCAGTTCAATCTAGATTTAGATCCTAAATCATATTTAACCAAAGCTAGATCAAGAGTCCCTGGTATAACACCGGTTAATATTACATCCATGCAAAAAATATAAAGATAGAAATAAGCGAGAAGATAAAGATGATGAGGGGAACTAGTCATCCCAATTTCCCTGATTGAACTGCTTATCCACCAACTTGGTGATCATTCATTTGATCCCCACCAATATCAAAAGATAATAGGCTTTCCTTTTTGCTGGAACCAATTTTGCTCTATCAACTATTTGAGTCAACAACTGCTTGTCACTCTGTATCGGCAACGGACACGTAAACTTTTCCTGAAAAGAAATCTTTTAGCAGCTTATCGTTACTATTGATCTGCATTACGAGTCCATGGTTGACACTCAATGGAATTAAATGTTTCTATAGGAACATCAACTATTACACATTTGAGGCATAATCATGTACTGACTGACTTACTTTCAGTGTCAAATCCCACACGTAATGCATGATACCATAAATTGCATGAATCACAGATTAATGATGTACTCGAGATAGGAATTTCCTTTCAAAATAGCCAACCCATTTTGAACCCTGCAGTTATCATTATCCAAGCAAATAACTGTATTTTTATTAATGTAGTATGATGGGTGTTATTCTCACTTATAGTGAACCAGTCATCATTATCTTTTGAGGAATGAGTCATTTTTAACTTTGTTGTTTCCAGTGGTATCATATGCACAAGTGATTAACAAAAAACTTATTCTGGTAGAGTGGGCAATGATTAGTAATGAGGACAGGTGATGACAATCAATCCAGAATTCTAAAACAATATAAAATTTATCCCTGTACCACGTTATTCAATTTTTGAATTTCTGTCCCAGATTGGTTCCCTTGCGGTGTCACCTCGTGACATTGATGATTAAAGCAAATTATCAGGGTTGCACAGTTCAATGAATTTCACCAAGAGTTTTGAACCAATGCATGCTCAAGATTATTTCAGAAATATTGCTAGGTAATATCAAGAAATCTAATGTAAACATTTGTTCATTGAACTTCCTAGTCATCAACAATTTATTACCAGAATCAACTATCACTTGAAAAAATCTTTGATAAACTATGTTTTCAGTCCTAATAGTTTGACCTGTTTGTAACTAGTGTCTATAAGAAAAGTTACAGTCTATTCTTTGATAATTTCTTTGATTTTCAGTGTATTACCATGCAGGCATTCCACGTAAGGACATCTACAGCTTGAATCATGACTATGTTAAAATAACATTTTCATCTATGGATAACTTTCCTACATGTAAAGTTTGCAGTATTTCAATCGGCAATAACTTTCCCACATTTATTCCACTAGTCTTAGTTTCTAATTAAAGATCTGTTCAGCATGTGCGACACAATTTACAGGACGATGGGTGAATCAGTTAATTTGTTCTTGGGAATAATGTTGATTTGGTCAAAGAAATCTTTAAAGATTTATTGCAGATAATAGACACTCGAGTTTTTGTTTTGAATTTCCCTGTCAAACTTCAATTAAATGTTATAAGTCTTGTTTACAGATCCTAATCAATTGATTAATCAACTCATTATCTATTAATTTGATTCTTGTCATTAGAGTTGAAAACATCTACAGTGAATTAATCGATTTGTTTTATAAAAGGATCGATTAGTTTAATACAGTAATGAAATCAATAACATGACACCAGAATTTAAATCGATTAAAACGTAAATGAATCGATTAATTTTGATACCTAAGTGTTTTTAGTTGATATAAATTTATTCTAATCGATTAAAACGACTAAACCAACATCCTGAGATCAGCTTCAATCGATTATTTCGATATTTCAATCGATTAAAATCGTACTGACAGATATCAGTAAGTTATTTTAATCGATTAATATTGATTTATATCAATTAAAACAATTAATTTAAATACACAGAACCTGGTTTCGCAGCTCTGATCTTCAAGGGATTCCCAGACTTGTTCCTGCAAAACAATTAAGTATTTTTCTGGTACCCTTTATAATTATTGGGTCCTGATCATGTTATTTGAAAAGAATTAATCTTTGGAACCCATTTCATTCTTCCTTTAGGAATGGCATACTTTTTGATTCTGCAATATTTAACAGTAATGCCCTTTCTTCATGCAAGTAAAAACATTTGATAAATGGAGATGAAACTGTTTTACTATATGCAAAATAATTTTTGAATGCTCTTGTTTTCTTTCCAATAGATGGTGTATAACCTATGCCACCACGTTCAATAACTAATTTTTGGGAATTAAGTATCTTATCAAGATTATTTTTTCCTTGTGCCAATTTAGATGAGGTTTTTACTAGATATGATACTTGTTTCTGTAACTCAGGACAGCTTTTGCAATCTTTAATATTACACATGCAATCAAGTATCATTCTCTAATTCTAACTTAGTTTCTTCATCAGCTTATTTTCTTTTCAAGAAGAATGATCTTGTTTTCTAAAAGCCTATTCATGCTTTTCAATTTTCTATTTTCAGCTTCTAATTTCTTTGCTACTCGCATGTATTTCAAGAAAAGCATCTTGTAATGAGCTATAGTTCATAGATTCAGAACTTACACTCGGTATTTGGTGATTCCGAGTTGACCATCAAGCATATTTCTGGTGCTTCTTCATAGGTCTTTTCAAGAATCTTCCACATTTGTGCAGCTGCTTGGCAATGTGCAATCCCGAAAAGATCATTTTTGTTAAGGGCTGATAAGATGATGTTCTTGGCAATACAATCATCTTGAATTCTGTTAGCAATATCAATTTCCTGTTCAATAACATTCCAAGCATTTATACTAACAGATTCAATGAAGATTTTCATCCTTATTTTCCAATATAGGTAATCTGTTCCACTTAACAGTGGAGGTCTATCAATGCACGCTCCTCGTAAAATGCCATGGATCGAAGTAACTTGATTAACTTTCAAGCACCTCGCTTCGATGCCAATTGTTAGAAAAGTAGTTTTAAATCAAGAGGGGGGTGAATTGATTTTTGAAAGTTTTTCGCAATACACAGATTATCTAATTCGAAAATTAAGATTACTTATGAATTCACAAATTACAATGCAATCAAACAGCTTTAAGTGCAAGCAGCAGAAATTAAAGAGAGAAAGGTTAGGAAAGATTTCACCGGTAATTTTATACTCGGTTCACCCAATACCAGGGCTACGTCCGCACTCTAGCCAAATTCCAACTGGTTCCACTAGAATAGATGTTTTACAGTACTCACCCTCTTACACCTATTCTAACTCTCCACCAAGAACCAAATTCCAGCTCTTGGAAACCTCTCGCAACCAAATTCCAACCACAGAGAAACCAAGTGCCCAAATTCCAGGCACCACACACAAGAACCAAATTCCAGCTCTTGCTTTAACCTTTCCACCAAGAACCAAATTCCAGCTTCTTGGCAACTTTCTACAACAACTGCAGTAAAACTTGTACCCAAATTCCAGGTACAAAACAAGACAAATGAATGAATAGAAATTGAAAAGAAGAAACAAAGAAAGCTCAAACCGGATTACACCAATCCACGATCAGTTTCTTCTTCAAAGAAATGCAAAGTGCCTCAAGAAAGATTTCAAAAGAAGTTCACAAAAACAGTTGTGTATCTTTCTTGAAAAATGCTAATAGTTGCTTGTATTGATTGCTTGAATTGTGTAAAACTCGATATGTTAAAAGTTCCAAGCAATTCTGTTTATAAAAGAGTATTTTCAAATCTGCCGCATTAATTAATCTGTTGAAAGTTTGTTTTAATCGTTGAAATAGCCGTTACAATCTGCTAAAAGTCCTTTCAACCCATTAATGCGTTCTTGATCTTTAACAGAAAATGTTTTAGTTGATACTGACCAACGCTTTTATCAGTTAAAACGTTTTACAAACATTTTCTAAGTATAAAACAATCGATTGAATCATGTATTAATCGATTGATTTGTTTAAAAACCTCTTTATAAAACTTTCCAAGTTATTTTAGCTGATATAAAGTCGTTTCAATCGATTGAAAATCTGCACATATATTTTCAAGTCATTTTAATCGATTGAAAGTTCGCTTTAATCGATTGAAAAGATTTTCTAAGTTATTTTAATCGATTGAAATGCGTTTTAATCGATTGAAATAAGTCTGATCGGTCATAATTCAATTCTGATCGATCATAACCAACTCTGATCGGTCATAATCTCATTCTGATCGATCATACTGACATCCAAAGTGATTTTAATCGATTGAAACGTGTTTTAATCGATTAAAATAATTCTAATCGCTCATATTTAAGATCTGATCGATTATATTGCATTCTGACCTATTACATTCGAATTCTAATCGGTCATAAAGAGTTTTAATCGATTAAAAGAAGTTTGTATCGATTAAAATATTGTAAAAACACTTTTTAAAACATTCTAAGTGTTTTAAATTGATTCTTTCAAACCTTTATCAGTTAATAACTTGTTTAAGAAAATTCTTTGCCAAAATGCTTTTGTTTTTTTTATTTGTTTAAAACTATTTTTGAGGCATTTTGCAAATTGAGTGAAGAAGCTTTATGCAGTGGAAAAGGTAAAGTGGTTTTACCTAAGCTTTCTGTTAAGACACACTAAGTCTTCAGCTCCTTTGTTCTGAGTGACTTGTTTGACAGCTGCAGAGTTGACCCTTGACTTTATCTTTGACTTCATCAAATCACTGAGATCTTTGCTAGGATCACTTTCAATAAGGAGACTAGCTCCATGTTTGTGATTGAAAACAGGATCACTGAGACTGAGTCTCCAAATAATGCCCTCAAGAAAACGGAGCAAGTCGTCCATCAAGCGACTTAGCAGAATAAGAGCTTCCAAAAATCAAGAGCTCCAGCTACCATCCTTCTACCCAGAAAAGAAGGCACAAGAAAGTAATAAGTCTCCAAACATTGTTCTCCCTCAAGAAAGAAGAGCGAGTTGTCATAAGAAGCTTCCAGAAGCCAAAGATCCAATCATCACCCAATAAAAGAGGGCACAATCATCAAGATATTATAAAAGAAAGGCCGACGGAAAGGCTTAGTCATCCCCAAGAGGATCCCTTCCTACTCCGAAGGCAAAACAAAAATACTCCTCACGGGTCAACATTACCACCACATGAGTCATCGAGCACACTCACCCAAAGTCTCCTCCACACTCCCCAATGGAGAATAAAAGCTTCAAGAGCCCATCATCATCAACAGTCAAAAGAGTCCAAACCATCAAGGGCTCAACGAAGAGAAAAGAAAACCCTTGCATCCCCAGCAGATGTCCAAAAAGGCCATGATAGAGAGGGCCGAATAAAAATCCTCAAGTGGATCTCCAAAAAGTTCTACAAAAAAAAGGAATCAAGAAATTCCCATCCCCTAGTGGAATAAGAGCTTCACAAGTATAGCTCGCATCAACATCAATCAAGGAGCCAAGATTCCATTCCTAGAAAAGAAAAATCAGATCCCCAGGAAGTCAACTAATTCCCTGGTGGATCACTAGAGAAATAAAATGTCATCCCTAGTGGACCCCCCCAAAAGAAGGGAAAAAGCCAGCGTAATAAAAAGAGACTAAAAAGTAAAAAGGCTTACGCATTATCCCCATAAAAAAGCCAGATTTCAAAATCGTGATAAAAAAGAGATAAATCGCAAAAAAAAGGCGAAATCAATCCTAACTTTTAGGCAATCTATAAAATCCCTAAGTGGGTCACCGCAGAAAAGGGAAAATCAACAAAAAAGAAGGAATCAGAAAACCCAATGAAACAAGAGTATCGGCAAAGCCATCTCATACCAACAAGGAGTCAAAACTCCATTCCCTCAAAGGGGAAATCAAAATTAGATCCCCGGGAAGGCAACCAATTCCCTAGTGGATCAATAAAAAAGATGATCCCCCAGTGAGCCTACTGCAAAGGCAAAACTTCATATTCATCGTCAGAATGTCATTTGCCTATGCATAGGCAAGACCTGGCAAGCAAGAGCCAGCATCCCCATAAGGGAATATCAGCCTAGTCAGAGGCAAAACAAATGCAGCCAAAAGTCTTCACTTCCGATGAAGCATCTGCCTACTCAGAGGCATTACCAAAAACTCAATGGAGTACCTGCCTGCCCAGAGGCACCATCAGCAAATTTTCAATGGATATCCGCCTAAGAGGCGTCCCCAAGATTAACAAATCCCCAGAGGATTCCTGCCTACCTAAGAGGCACTCATCAAAAATTCCCGACAACCAGCAAAGTCGGATGACCACTACCGAAAGATAAAAATCAAAGATTCCCCAGCAACCAACAAACTGGATGAACACCAACAGAATCCCCGACATAGACCGGATAAATCTCAGAAGATGAGAGAACACATCTCAAACAAACGGCGCATGAGCCACTCGAGCAGTAAGCCGCCACCACCACCGGTCCTACGCAGTAGACCGTACCAGCCAGATAGGGCGTTCATACCTATCAACATGCGCACGTGGTGCGCCTGATCTGCGCTCGAGTCGGATCAATAAGTCGCAACTACCAGCCTGATGGGGGGTTCATACCCATCTAGTCCAACACACAGTGGACTGCCACTACCAGCCTAATGGGGGGTTTATATCCATCAACCGAAGGATCGGCTACCGTCAGAAGGAGTATCCTGAGGTTTTACCATGTGTCCACCGAAGGGATCGGCTACCGTCAGAAGGAGTATCCCAGAAGTGCACGAACACAAGTTTTCCCTTGAAGATCAACTGCCGCAAGACGGAGCATCCGAAGGGTAACCGGGCAAGAGGGTCAACTCCTTTACCTTCCTATCGATCTGTCTGGCACAACAAGTCAATAGCCGATTAGTCAGGTAAAGGGGGGGGGCAGCTGTAGACCCCAAATCTTGCCCAGTCTCACAATAAAGATCAGAAGACCTCCTTTTCGAAGATGGGCGAAGCCTAAGAAGCCAATAGGAGAGACTATTAGGCCCCATACTAGGATAGGAGGGTTTTTTGGCACAAAAATAAGGATTTTCGCCTTTTGGGGTCGAGACCGCCGTCTCGCCTTGGACAAGTGGTGAGACCGCCGTCTCACCACCTGCGAAAGGCGAGACCGTCGTCTCGCCATTCCTGCAAGGCAAGACGACTGTCTGGAATGTCGAGACGGTCGTCTCGACCTTGTTAGACGAGACGGCCGTCTTGACCTGACAGGCGCGAATCCCTATAAATAGTGAAGCACTTGGTGGATTTGATGAAGACAAGCACTTGGTGGTTTTGATGAAGACATAGATATAGCTTAGGTTGTGGATGTGTAGATGATTAGGTTTTTTAGTTTAACCACTTAATCTCTTGATAGGACAATATATTGTGTGATAAGCACCTTATAATATTGCATCCCATTGAAAATCATTTTTCTGCATGAAAAACTAACATCTAAGTATTAAAAGATCAAACTAAGTTTTTCAATCTGTTGAAAAGGATTTTCAATCTGTTAAAATTACTTAAAAGAATAAGTGATCATACATAATCGTTTTTTTTCAATTGATTAATTCACGGAATCAACAAGTTAAAATAACTCAATGAATTTTCAATATCAAGTTTCGCATTTTCAATCTGTTGAAATATTTTTAAATCTGTTGAAACAGAAAGACATTTTTCAATCTAAGAGTTTTTTAGAAAATCAATCTGTTGAAATATTTCTCAATCTATTAAAACAGAGAGACTATTTTTTTAACTAAGTGTTTGCAGGATTTCAATCTGTTGAAATGACTTTCAATCGATTGAAACGTAAGAGTCTGTCATTTTCATTAAGTTGTTTCAATCCATTAAAAACTCGAATCAATCGATTAAATGGAGCTTTAAATGAAATCAATCGATTGAATCGATGTTTTAATCGATTGAATGGAGCTTTAAATGAAATCAATCGATTGAATCGATATTTTAATCGATTAAAACAATATTCTGATCGATCATAGTTTCATTCTAATCGATCATAACTCGGTCTGATCGATCATACTTCAGCTTTAATCGATCATAACTTCGATCTGATCGATCATACTTCAGTTCTAGTCGATCGAAGTCTCTTCTAAACTGCTTTACTTTAAACTAATCGATCTTTTGACTCTCTAAAACAGTTTTTGACAGTTGAAGCATTCTGATTTTCTGATTTACTCTATATATACAGATTTGATCTATCTTTTGATATACACAATACAATACACTACTTGAGAAAACTTGTGAAATCAATCTGTGAATCTTTCATACGTGACTTTCTCTCGCATTCAATAATCTTTTTCATATCATAAGGTGTCTGTGATCAGAATTTTGGTCATTCAAAGAGAGAAAGTGTCGTTAGAATTGGTTCTGGACAATTAGAAACTTCAAGTCCAGGTTTTTTCTTTCCATATTCTTTTGTAAAAGTTTGATTGTGCAGGTTGGATTGTAATCCGCACTTGGTACAATGAATCGGATTTGGTTACTCGGGTGGTTTTCAAGATTCTGTCTTGTGGGTTTTGCAAGATAGTTCTTGGGGTAGATTGGTGAGTATCTACTGGTTGTATTTTTCACTTGGTATTAGTGGAACTTGACTGGTTTGTCAAGAACTGGATGTAGCTCTGGATTAGAGTGAACCAGTATAAATTTGTGTGTTAATATTCTTCTTTCATCTCTTTTAATTTCTGTCTTTAATTGTGCTGTGTTTAAACCAAATTACCTTTGCAAAGATTGAATAAAGATAACTCATTCTTCCAAAAGAAAGTAAGTTTTGCGAAAAAGTTTTAAAGTTCAATTCACCCCCCCTCTTGAACTCAACCATTAATTCTTTCAATTGGTACCAGAGCTGGTTCTTGTAAGTTACTCAAGAAATCGGTCCAATGGCTGAGGGAAAGATGACTTTTTCAGAAGGAGCCTCCATAAACAGGCCTCCACTTTTTTCTGGTGTGAATTATTCTTTCTGGAAGGTTAGAATGAAAATCTTTATTGAATCTCTTGATAGAGGCATTTGGGAAACAATTGTTAATGGTCCTTACAAACCAACTCATACAGTAGATGGTAAAGTAGTTGAAAAAGATTGGGCTGAATTAACTGATGTAGAAAATAGGAGAGTCCAATATGATTATACTGCAAAAAATATTATTACCTCTGCTTTAAATCTTGATGAGTTTTTCAGGGTGTCTCAGTGTGCCTCTGCCAAAGAGATGTGGGAAATTTTAGAGGTCACACATGAAGGAACATCTGATGTGAAAAGGGCAAGAAAGCATGAGTTAATCAGGGACTATGAGTTGTTTAAAATGCAGCAAGGAGAAACAATTGCAGATGTGCAGAAAAGGTTCACGCACATAGTCAATCATCTAATTGGGTTAGGAAAGACTTTTGACAAAGAAGAGTTGAACATCAAAATTTTAAAGTGTTTGGACAGAACATGGCAACCAAAGGTGACAGCAATATCAGAATCAAGAGACTTGACTGAAATGACTACCGCTTCACTTTTTGGTAAGTTGAGGGAACATGAGTTGGAAATCAATCGGTTCAAAGAACAAGAGAATGCAGAAAAGAAAACTAGAAATATTGTTCTCAAGACAATTGAAGAAAACAGTGGATCTGAAGAAGATGAATCAGAGAACCTGACTTTATTGGTTAAGAAATTTGGAAAATTTCTTAGAAGAAAGAACAGAATTGGCCAAGTAAAAAGGTACAATGATAAAAAGGCTGAATCTGTTCAAAATAATATTACTTGTTATTCTTGTGGTAAACAGGGTCACATAAAGAGTGATTGTCCGGAAAAGACCAAGAATCGGAACAAGAAAGAATCAAGATACAAAGGGAAAAAGGCTTATATAGCCTGGCAAGACAATGATTCATCTTCCAGACTCTGAATCCGAAAGTGAGGAGGTGAACCTCGTGCTTGATGGTCGGTCGTGAATCCTCTTCATCACATGTAAGTTCAACTCCTACAGAGAATGAAATGAATTACAGACACATTACTAAATGCTTTCAATGAAATGCATAGTGAAGCCAGAAATTTATCTCATACAAATAATCGGTTAAAAGGATTAAATAACTGGTTAGAAAATAGAGTTAAAGTTCTGGAAAATGAACTATTAGAAAGCAAAACAGATTTAGAACATCTAGATATAATCTATGCATCTGCTGATAATGTTGCTGCTAATAAGAAGTGTGAAAAGTGTATTATTCTGCAAGATAAGGTTGATTACTTGATTAAAACTTTGTCTAAATTTACTCAAGGCAAAGAGAATTTAGATGCACTTCTTGGGTCTCAAAACTGTGTGTTTGAACATTCTGGAATCGGGTACAAACCTAAGAATGGGGTAAAAACAAAAAAATATTTGAACTTCTTTTCATACAGAAAAACAACAGCATCCCCTTTCTCATCTTGTCATTACTGCATGAAGAAAGGACATACTATAAAATTCTGTCATGCTAGAAAATATTTTGTGCCGCAAGGTAGGAAAAGATGGGTTCCAAAACATGTTAAACAGAAAAATTGACTCCTAAGGACCCAAAATACGTAAGGGTACCAAATACTTGATGTTTGATCTTTCAGGAACAGCAACAAGAGTCCCTTTGGTATCTAGACAGCGGATGCTCAAGGCACATGACAGGTGACATTTCAAAATTCCAGAAGCTGAAATTGAAGAATGGAGGTCATGTGACTTATGGAGACAACAACAGAGGAAGAATTCTAGGTTCCGGAGATATTGGTGATGGTGAATCAGTAATCATTCACAATGTTCTTCTGGTTGAAGGTCTCAAGCACAATCTGATAAGCATAAGTCAGCTTATGTGATCTTGGTCACAAAGTCATTTTCAAACCGGAAAAGTGCCTTATCCGTGAGCCGGAATCGATACTGGTAATGTTGGTAGGTAAGAGGTTAAACAATATATACATGTTAGATATCAAACAGTCTATATCATCTCAAAGTTGTCTTCTTACTAAAGAAGAAGAATCTTGGTTGTGGCATAGAAGACTTGCTCATATACATCTTAACCATCTTGACAAACTGATTTCAAAAGAATTAGTTTCTGGGTCGCTTAAGCTTCAGATCTTGAAAGACAAAATCGTGAAGCTTGTTTGAAAGGCAAACAAACTAGAAAATCTTTTTCAAACAAAAATATTGTTTCAACTTCTAAACCTTTGGAACTGCTTCACATGGATTTGGTTGGTCCTTCAAGGAGTAAAAGCCTAGGTGGTAATCTTTATATCATGGTAATTGTTGATGACTTTTCCAGATTTACCTGGACTATTTTTCTTAAAGCCAAATCTGATTCTTACAAATCTTTCAAAAAGCTTGCCAAGGTTTTACATAATGAAAAAGGGTATTTTATTACATCAATTCAAAGTGACAATGGTGGAGAATTTGTAAATGAAAAGTTTGAATCATTTTGTGAAAAGTTTGGCATAAAACACAATTTTTCTCGCTCCAAGAACTCCTCAACAGAATCGGTGTTGTGGAAAGAAAGAACAGATCTATTGTAGAACTTGCTAGAACAATGTTGTGTGAAAATTCTTTACCTAAATACTTTTGGGCAGATGCAAGTAAACACTGCTTGTCATGTTTTGAATAGAGTCTTGATTAGACCCATGCTTAAGAAAACCCCATATGAACTGTACAAAGGAAGAAAACCCAACATAAACTATTTTAGAGTTTTTGGATGTACATGTTTCGTTTTAAACAATGGGAAAGAAAATATTGGCAAGTTTGATGAAAAATCTGATAAAGGAATTTTTCTTGGTTACTCAACTCACAGTCATGCATATAGAGTTTATAATTTAAGATTAAAATCAGTTGAAGAATCAAGTACATGTTGTGTTTAATGAGTCTTCTCGAGTGGTGCAGAATAGAACAATAGGTACTGCAGATGAAGAAGAATTAACTGATAATTCTTATCAGCTTGAAACATGCCGAAAACACAGATCAGATGTACTCGTTGAAGAAGATGATCCATCGGTGGACCCTGCAAAAGCTGATCCACCAACAATTATCGAAGAACAGTGAAGAAGATGTTCGGAAGAGCTTCCTAAAGAGTGGATTGTCCCAAGAGATCTCTCTCTAGACAATGTCATCGGGAAAATTAATAAGGGAGTATCTACTAGACATTCTCTTAATCAATTCTGTAATCATATGGCATTCATTTCACAAACGAGCCTAAGTCAGCTTAAAGAAGCATTAAATGATGAATACCTGGGTTAGTGCCATGCATGATGAGCTTAATCAATTTGAAAGAAATAAAGTGTGGGAATTAGTTCCTAAAATCAAAGATATCAATGTAATTGGTACTAAGTGGGTATTCAAAAACAAGCTAGATGAACATGGCATTATTACTAGAAATAAAGCTAGATTGGTAGCCAAAGGGTATAACCAACAAGAGGGTATTGATTTTGATGAAACCTTTGCACCTGTAGCTAGACTTGAAGTCTGTTAGATTGTTATTAGCTTATGCCTGTTTAAGTGGTTTCAGATTACTACGGATGGATGTAAAGAGTGCCTTTCTGAATGGACTCATCAATGAAGAAGTATATGTTTCTCAACCTCCTGGGTTTGAAGATCACAAGCATCCTGACCATGTCTACAAATTGAAAAAGGCCCTTTATGGTTTAAAGCAAGCACCTAGACAATGGTATGAGAGGTTAAGTAACTTCCTAATTGATCAAGGGTACAAGCGAGGTGAGGTTGATAAAACTCTGTTCATTAAGAAATCTGAACCGACATTATTCTCGTGCAGGTGTATGTGGATGATATCATTTTCGGTTCCACTAATAATGTCATGTGTAATAAGTTTGTAAAAGAAATGCAAAGTGAATTTGAAATGTCTATGATGGGAGAATTGAATTTTTTTCTTGGTCTCCAGGTTAAACAATTAAGAAATGGCATTTTTCTTAGTCAATCTAAATACTGCAATGAATTGTTAAAGAAATTTGATATGCAAAACTGCAAGGTGTCCTCTACACCCATGTCTACTAACTCGTTGTCTAGACTTAGATGAAAAAGGAAAACCTGTTGATCAAACTAAATATAGAGGTTTGATTGGTTCACTACTATATCTAACCGCTAGTAGACTCGACATTATGTTTAGTGTGTGTCTTTGTGCAATATTTCGTGCAAATCCAAAGGAATCTCATCTTACCGCCGCCAAAAGGATTCTCGAAATACCTTAAGGGAACAGCTTAATGTTGGACTATGGTATCCCGATGGTGCATCCCTTAAACTTGTTGGATTTTCTGATTCTGACTTTGCAGGATGTAGATTGGACGTAAAAAGTACCTCCGGTACTTGTCATTTACTCGGGAGCAGCTCTTATATCATGGCATAGCAAAAAGCAAGCGTGTGTTGCCCTCGTCAACCGCAGAGTCGAATACATTGCATCTGGGAGTCAGTTGTGCTCAAAGCATCTACCTTAAGCAACAACTAACAGATTATGGAGTTACTCTAAACAAGGTACCTCGGTTTGTGACAATACTAGTGCAATAAACTTAACTAAAAATCCTATTCAACACTCTAGAACTAAGCATATTGAAATTAGACATCACTTTATTAGAGAACACATATCTAGGGGTGACTGTGAGATTTTATTCATTGAATCTGAAAAACAGCTAGATGATTTATTCACTAAACCACTTCCTAGAGACAGACTTAATATGCTTAGGACTGAATTAGGAATTCTAGATATATCTAGTATTGCATAACTGTTTTGTTACAATGAATCGTATGCTTTTTAACAAGTCGATAATAAGTTCAATCGATTAATAATTGCATGAATAACTTGATATTATTTGTTTTAATCGATTGAAATTGCAAAATAATCTGTTGATTTCCTGATTCTTACTCTGGTATTGATATGTTATTAGTTCAATCGATTAGATAAACTTTTAATCGATTTATTTCATTAATCTTGTAGCTCTGCACACCTTCTTTTATAAATCAATCGATTAAATCTTCGATTCAATCGATTGAATTCACTAATGGTACTCGAATAATTTTCTTTTACAAAATAATCGATTTAATTTTTGATTCAATCGGTTTATTTCACTTATAAGTATCTATGATTACAAAATCAGCTTGGTTTCACGAAATATCCATTGATTATTTTTCTTCTAGGGCTAGTTGTATGTACTTTGTCTCTAAACAATTTCTCGCAGAGTGGATTGAATGCATTTACAACAAGATAAACTTCAACTACTCTCTTAAATATCAAAGATATCCAATAAAAGTTGATTGACTTCGATTGGATATCGATGAGAGGGTAATTAAAGTGTACAAGTAGCAATTCTCTCTCTTCTTTATCATCACCGCACGTAAACAATAAATCAAGTAAAGACAAAAATTTTTGAAGCTCGATAAAGATTGTGTATTCTCATTCCTACAGTATTATTTTCTTCTTTGAACTTTCTCTTTTCTTGGTTCTTCTCTCGTTCTCGCTCATCCCAAAAATCAAATATGTTCAAGCGCACAAAGTCCGGTAGGAAGAAGTCCAGCAGAGGCGAATCCTCTACCGCAAGGCAAGAACGTAATGTTGGAGGAAGGATTGAAACTTGGTTCAATGGGGACCAAGAGAAAATGGATTTGTTTATCCATGAATTGAGCAGAAGCAAGTCAACATTCCAAAGATATTAAAGTTCTCCTGGTTTGATGCTCGAAGGATTCAGAGGCATTCGAAAACTACCGCAACACCAAAAGCTTCAGACGCTTTCGGAGTTGAATGGTAGGATTTACCCTGACTTAATTAAAGTCTTCTTCACTAACTTGTCCTTTGAAGGTTCCACTCTAATAACTCAAGTAAAAGGAGTAGACATTGAGATAACACCTAATGTCCGGAAGGAAGTTGCTGGAATAAAAGATGTAGGTGTGAAAGTCACCAAAGGGTGTACTTCGGATGTTGAAGAATTTAATAAAGTTCAAGTATTTCCGCTCTTGCTTGAAGAATAGGCATGATTCTCGTAAGTTCATTCAACACCGGGAAGCTGAAACCGGAAGAAAGGATTCTCGCTTTCATCGTTTCCTGGCAGCTTACACCCGTGGGGAGCAATCATGCGGTGCTAAATGAAGGAGATTTAGTTCTGATGTACTCGCATTCATCACGTAATACGTGTGAACTGGGTCTTTGTCATCAAGGATCACATGATCAAAGCCAAGAGACTTAGTGACTTCAGGTATCCCTATGCTATTCTGATTTCTAAATTTTTAACACATTTTGGTGTCGATGTTGAAGGAGAACTTGTTGAAACCGTCCGATCAACAAATGAAATAAATAACTCTGTGCTTAACAAAATGGGATTCATTAAAGTTGATGGTGAATGGATCTCGAAAGAAGATGTCGGGAGAAGTGAAGAAAGTGAAGAAGAAGAGCAAGAGGAAGAGATCAACACCGATATTCCCGGAACTTCGCAAGACGTCCTTCCGATCCAATGGAAGAAGAAGTAAACCCAATGGAGATGATTCCATACAATCCACCGCCTCGACCGTGGCACGCCTCTGTCTCGGCTCGAAAGAACAATGTTACATCAAATGAGCGAACCGCAAACCGACCAAAGGAGGCATATGGAGATGACTGCCGCTCCGAGGGCTCTGGCAGCATTATTTGGATGAAAATTTCATTGCAAGGTTCCAAGCATATTGATAATCAACTAGAAGTTACAACAGTGATTGTGGAACTGCAATTCAACCAAGGCCCCGGTACGAATGAAGATTTTCTATGTTTCGTTATTCTGTTCTCTTTTCTTAGTTTTTAATGTTCTGTTTTATATTCGGGGTATCCATGTGGCCCCATTGGATCTGTAACTAAAACATTCTATTTGATGCAATCAAATAGGTGGAGAAGTATTTTGCGCCGCTTAAAATCGTCACTACACACACACCACAAAATATATGTCTCTCGGTCTCGTTATTTTTTTATGCAAGTGCAGTGGTTATTTGTCTCCATCAAATAGGGGGAGATTGAAGCACTTGGTGGATTTGATGAAGACAAGCACTTGGTGGTTTTGATGAAGACATAGATATAGCTTAGGTTGTGGGTGTGTAGATGATTAGGTTTTTTAGTTTAAGCACTTAATCTCTTGATAGGACAATATATTCTCGTGATAAGCACCTTATAATATTGCATCCCATTGAAAATCATTTTTCTCGCATGAAAAACTAACATCTAAGTATTAAAAGATCAAACTAAGTTTTTCAATCAGTTGAAAAGGATTTTCAATCTGTTAAAATTACTTAAAAGAATAAGTGATCATACATAATCGTTTTTTTCAATTGATTGATTCACTGAATCAACAAGTTAAAATAACTCAATGAATTTTCAATATCAAGTTTCGCATTTTCAATCTGTTGAAATATTTTTAAATCTGTTGAAACAGAAAGACATTTTTCAGTCTAAGAGTTTTTTAGAAAATCAATCAGTTGAAATATTTCTCAATCTATTAAAACAGAGAGACTATTTTTTTAACTAAGCGTTTGCAGGATTTCAATCTGTTGAAATGACTTTCAATCGATTGAAACGTAAGAGTCGTCATTTTCATTAAGTTGTTTCAATCCATTAAAAACTCGAATCAATCGATTAAATGGAGCTTTAAATGAAATCAATCGATTGAATCGATGTTTTAATCGATTGAATGGAGCTTTAAATGAAATCAATCGATTGAATCGATATTTTAATCGATTAAAACAATATTCTGATCGATCATAGTTTCATTCTAATCGATCATAACTCTGGTCTGATCGATCATACTTCAGCTTTAATCGATCATAACTCAGTCTGATCGATCATACTTCAGCTTCTAATCGATCGAGTCTCTTCTAAACTGTTTTACTTTAAACTAATCGATCTTTTGACTCTCTAAACAGCTTTTGACAGATTGAAGCATTCTGATTTTCTGATTTACTCTATATATACAGATTTGATCTATCTTTTGATATACACAATACAATACACTACTTGAGAAAACTTGTGAAATCAATCTGTGAATCTTTCATACATGACTTTCTCTCGCATTCAAGAATCTTTTTCATATCATAAGGTGTCATGGATCGAATTGTGGTCATTCAAAGAGAGAAAGTGCTTGTTAGAATTGGTTCGGACAATTAGAAACTTCAAGTCCAGGTTTTTTCTTTCCATATTCTTTTGTAAAAGTTTGATTGTGCAGGTTGGATTGTAATCTGCACTTGGTACAAGAATCTGGATTTGGTTACTGGGTGGTTTTCAAGATTCTGTCTTGTGGGTTTTGCAAGATAGTTCTTGGGGTAGATTGGTGAGTATCTACTGGTTGTATTTTTCACTTGGTATTAGTGGAACTTGACTGGTTTGTCAAGAACTGGATGTAGCTCTGGATTAGAGTGAACCAGTATAAATTTGTGTGTTAATATTCTTCTTTCATCTCTTTTAATTTCTGTCTTTAATTGTGCTGTGTTCAAACCAAATTACCTTTGCCAAGATTGAATAAAGATAACTCATTCTTCCAAAAGAAAGTAAGTTTTGCGAAACAGTTTTAAAGTTCAATTCACCCCCCCTCTTGAACTCAACCATTAATTCTTTCAAATAGGGCCTCCCTTCGCCTCATTTCACACACCTCTCTCATTCTCTCTCTAGTCACATCACTAGATTCTCTCTCTAGAATCCCTCCGACGCATTTCTGGAGCTTCTGAGTGTCTTTAGAGGTTTTTATAGCGTTTTTGAGAGGTTCCGACGCTGTACAAGAGTGAAGGGTTGCCAAAAAGCCCCCTAATTTGCAAAAGTTAATAGAGAAGCTTGCTTCGAAGGTTTCTAATATCTCTCTCTCTACTTTACCGGTTTATTTAAATTACGCGTTACACATTAGGGCCATGTAGTCATAATTTAAATTCCGCACAATAAAAGGGTAAAAGTGTATTTCCCAGTTTATTTATCAATAGAATAGCGGGCCTATCATAGGGAACCCGAAAGGGGCGTCGTAAAGGAACTAACACTTCCTTTACGCATAACTAACTCCCTTACCCAAATCTGGTTCTAACGACCAAAGTTGGTTTTTCGAAAACCAACGCCTTTTAAACTCCTTTCCCGATTTTCCGGTAAAAACATCGGTGGTGACTCCAGAGAACCCTTCAAAACTGGCTCTTGGATTAGCCCGGTTATCGGACAATCCAAGAGCACTCTTTCGAAAACCTCGCCCCTAGGTTCAGCCCGGTTATCAGACAACCTAAAGGCGTTGTAACCACCAATAAAAATGCGAAAATTGGAAAGTCGGAACCATCGTGTCGCTCCGACCGCCTCATTTTGACGGCGGCAACAAAACTTATTTTTCATGTTGATTTCTATGTGCTTGATATGGAGGAGGGATTCTCCCATGGATCTGTCCCAATCATTTGAGGTAGACCATTTTTGAAAACAGCCCGAACCAAGATTGATGTGTATGATGGTACATTGTCCATGGAATTTGGTGATATTATTGCCATTTCAATATTCTTGATGCCATGAAACATCCATCTGAGTGCCATTCTGTTTTTCTTGTTGAGATCATTGATGATGTTATTGATGAGTATGTTTCTGATTTTCATTCCTTACATGCTAGGGAACATTTTTTTTTTCTTTCTGATATGTATACTTCTTTTGCATGCACCGAATCCGAATCTGAATCTGAATCTGATTTTGATATTGACATTGATCTTCATTCTAATCCTAAGTTGTGTTCTAAATTTAAATATGATCATATGTATGATGTTTTGGGTGTTGTACCTCTTATGGATATGAGTTCTTTAGAGTCAGAATGCACTAACCGTGTTGCAGGAAGTATACATGAATCTGACTTGCAGGTTGAGGTACAAGCTATGGAACCCATTCTTCTTCCATCTCTGGTTCCTTCTGTTCAGCCAACACCCACTCCAGAACTAAAGACCCTACCAGAAAACCTCAAGTATGCTTATTTGGAGGATGATGAGAAGTTGTCAGTGATCATTTCCACCTCCCTTGATGCTATTCAAGAGGAGAAACTGTTGCACGTTTTGAAAAGGCATAAGAAAGCCATCGGCTGGATCCTGGGGGCCATTCCTGGTATCAGCCCCTCCACATGCATGCATAGGATATTATTGGAGGATGGGGCCAAACCAGTGAGACAGCAATAGAGACGACTCAACCCCGTGATTTTGGATGTTGTGAAGAAGGAGGTGACCAAGCTTCTTCAGGCTGGGATCATCTATCCTATATCAGATAGTCAGTGGGTGAGTCCAGTCCAGGTGGTCCCCAAGAAGACAGGCCTCACTGTTGTGAAGAATGAGAGGGATGAGCTCATTCCCACCAGAATACAAAACAGCTTGGAGGGTCTCGTATCGATTACCAAAGGCTCAATCGGGCAACACGGAAGGACCATTTTCCACTGCCTTTCATTGACCGAGATGCTTGAGCGTCTGGCAGGTAAATCTCATTACTGCTTTTTGGACGGTTTCTCTGGTTATTTTCAGATACATATTGCTCCTGAGGACCAAGAGAAAACCACATTCACCTGCCCCTTTGGCACTTTTGCCTATAGGAGAATGCCTTTTGGCCTATGCAATGCCCCTGGTACCTTCCAGCGGTGTATGCATAGTATCTTTTTAGATTTCCTTGAAAATTGTATAGAGGTGTTTATGGATGATTTCACTATGTATGGATCCTCGTTTGATGCATGCTTAGATAATTTGGATAGAGTGCTTAATAGATGCATTGAAACTAATCTTGTTCTGAATTTTGAAAAATGTCACTTCATGGTAGAACAAGGTATAGTTTTAGGGCATATTATTTCTAGTAAGGGCATAGAAGTGGATCCTGCAAAAATCTCTGTTATTTCACAATTGCCTTACCCCTCTTGCGTGCGAGAGGTTCGATCTTTTCTTGGCCACGCAGGTTTATATAGGCACTTCATTAGAGACTTCAGTAAGAAGGCCCTTCCACTATCCAATCTACTTCAGAAAGATATTGAATTTGATTTGGATGATAGATGTAAAAAGGTGTTTGACTGCGTCAAGGAAGCACTGACCACCACTCCTATAATCTAGGCACCTGATTGGACAGTCCCATTTGAGTTGATGTGTGATGCATCTAATTATGCATTGGGGGCTGTCCTAGCATAGAGAGTTGATAAGCTGCCTCGGGTAATATATTATGCTTCCAGAACTTTGGACACTGCCCAAGCAAACTATACCACCACTGAGAAAGAGCTTCTTGCCATTGTGTTTGCTCTTGATAAATTTAGATCATATTTGCTTGGTTATCATGTTATTGTGTTCACTGACCATGCAACTCTGAAGTACCTATTGAAGAAGGCTGAGTCAAAGCCTTGATTGATCAGGTGGATGCTTTGGCTCCAAGAATTTGATTTGGATATCCGAGACAAGAGTGGAGCTCAAAATTTGGTAGCAGACCACCTCAGCAGAATTGAGAGAGCTGAGGATAATCCTGAAGTGTTGCCCATCCAGGATGATTTTTCTGATGAAAATTTGTTAGTTATTTCTTCTATCTCTATTTCTTACCCTACCACCCCATGGTTTGCAAATATTGTCAATTATTTAGTTGCTTCTATTTTTCTTCCCTTAGCATCCAAAGCTCAATGTGATAAACTTAAGAGCGATGCTAAGTATTGTATTTGGGATGACCCGTATTTGTGGAAGTTGTGCAGTGACCAGGTTACCAGGAGATGCATTTCGGACCATGAGATTGACTAGGTCTTGCAATTTTGTCATTCTTCTGCAACCGGTGGTCATCTTGGCATTCAGAGGATAGCTCGCAAGGTGCTTGACTGTGGTTTCTATTGGCCCACCATCTTCAAGGATGCGTTGACGATTTGCAGCACTTGTGAGCAGTGTTAGAGAGCAGGAGGGTCCCTTACATGGAGATAGCAGATGCCCCAGCAACCCATGTTGATTTGTGAGATGTTTGATATCTGGGGTATAGATTTCATGGGTCCCTTCCCTATTTCTTTTGGTTTTTATTATATTCTCCTTGCTGTTGATTATGTTTCAAAATGGGTGGAAGCCAAAGCCACCAGGACTAATGATGCTCGGGTTGTTGTGGATTTTGTCAGATCTAACATCTTTTGCAAATTTGGAGTACCCAGAGCCATTATTAGTGATCAAGGCACACATTTCTGTAACAGGTCCATGCAGGCCTTGCTCAAGAAGTATGGGGTTGTTCACAAAGTATCTACACCTCACCACCCCCAAACTAATGGGCAGACAGAAATCTCAAATAGAGAGATCAAGAGGATTTAAGAGAAGATTGTCCAGCCTAACAGAAAGGATTGGATCAACATAATGGAGGATGCTCTTTGGGCGCATAGGACTGCTTATAAGGCACCTATAGGGATGTCTCCCTATCGGGTTGTCTTTGGTAAGCCATGCCACCTACCAGTGGAGATAGAGCACCGAGCATATTGGGCTGTGAAATCATGCAACTTCTCACTTGATGAAGCTGGAGAGGAGAGGAAGCTACAGATAAATGAATTGGATGAGATCTGTTTGGAAGCTTATGAGAACTCTAGGTTCTATAAAGAGAAAACTAAGAGATTCCATGATAGCTCCATAGCTAGAAAGGAGTTCTTTGTTGGTCAGCAAGTGCTATTGTACAATTCCAGATTGGGTCTCATGGGTGGTAAGTTGCATTCAAAGTGGATTGGACCTTTTGTTACTAATGTTTATCCTTATGGTGCAGTTGAAATCAAAAGTGAATCCACAGAAAAGAGCTTCCAGGTTAATGGGCATCGACTGAAACCATTCCTCAGCAATCCTTCTCTAGTGGATGCAGTTGTGGAGGAGATATCCCTGATTGATCCCACGTCTCTTCCATCATGACTTAGGGAGTTTTCTTTTCCCTCTCCTTCCTTACTTTTATTGCACTTGTCCAACTTCATTGGTGATTTGATTGCTTGACTTGATGTTATGCTACATTGGGACAATTTGTAGTTTAAGTGTGGGGGAGACTATTCTTTGTTTAGGATTTTTAGTTTTCTTCGTATTTCAGGTTCGTGTTTTGTGTACAGTTTGCATGCTTCTTTTGGATCTCTGGGTTTTATTTAGGTTTTGGTGTAGACCCCAAATCTTTCCCGACCTCATAATAAAAACAAGAAGACCTTCTATTCGAAGATGGATGAAGCCTAAGAAGCCATTAGGAGAGACTATTAGGCCCCATACTAGGATAGGAGGGATTTTCGACATGTAAATAAGGATTTTCACCTTTTAGGGTCGAGACCGCCGTCTCGGATTTGGGACCGCCGTCTCGCCATTCTTGCAAGGCGAGACAGCCATCTGGACCTGACAGGCGCGAATCCCTATAAATAGTCGCGCCATTCCCCTCATTTCACACAGTTCTTCCATTCTCTCTCTAGACATTCCTTCAAATTCTCTTTCAAGAACCCCTCTGAAGCATTTCCGGACTTTCTGAGAGTTTTCTAGAGTTTTTTATAGCGTTTTCGAGAGATTTCGGCGCTGTAAAGAGTGAAGGGCTGCCAAAAAGCACCCAAGTTATCAAAGAATTAATAGAAAGCTTGCCTCGGAGGTTTCCACACTCTCTCTCTCCCCTTTACCGCTTTATTTTTAATTATGCAATAGATATTAGGGCCATGTATTCATAATTTTTAAATTCCGCAAAATAAAGGGTAAAAGCGTATTTTCACCGGTTTAATTATTTAATATAGTTGGCCTATCATAGGGAACCCGAAAGGGGCGTCATAAGGGAACTAACACTTCCCTTACGCGTAACTAATTCCCTTACCCAACTCTGGTTCAAATGACCAAAGTTGGTTTTTCGAAAAACCAACGCCTTTTGTACTACTTTTCCGATGTTTTCGGTAAAAACATCGGTGGCGACTCCAGAAGAACCCTTCAAAATTAGTTCTTGGGTTAGCCCGGTTATCGGACAATCCAAGAGCGCCTTTTCGAAAACCTCGCCCCTAGGTTCAACCCGATTATCAGACAACCTAAAGGCGTTGTAACCATACCAATAAAACGCGAAAAATTGGAAAAGTTGGAACCATCGCGTCGCTCCGACTGCCTCATTTTGACGGCGGCGACATTTGGGAACTTTCTTCACTCTTGGATAGGAGTTGCTTTATGCTTTTCGGATTGAAATCCTTGTTTTTCTCTACTTGTCAAGTTGGTTATGATGTTTGAGAGGTTGAATCAAATGCGACAATCTTACCCTTTGTGAGGAATTGAGCCACTATTTGTTCTTTCTTGTGTGTTATGCCTCTTGATTGCTTGACTAGTAGCCTTGGTTTGACTCTGATTGATACTTCTTGATTCACGTGCATGTTTGGAGATGATTAAGCCATTTTTTTTCTGATTAGCCTCTAGCCAAATGAGCCTACGTTGAATTAATTCCTTTGATAGCCCCTTTGAGCCTATGTTGCCCTTTATTTCTTTTGAAGCTCATTTAAATCCTTAAGTGAAAAACCATGATTACCTTAACCTTAGGGATTTTTGGAGCTTTGGAATTGTTTTGGGAATAAGTTATTAAATAAGTGTGGGGGGTGCATTTTGTATTTCATTGGATGATGTACTGGCTAGTTGGTTATCTCTGCTTTACAGTTTTTTGTGTTTTCCTTTCAGTGTATTTCATGTTAAAAAAAAGGATATATATATATATATATATATATATATATATATATATATAAAAAAGTTGTGGTTGAGGCAAAGGTAGTAGTGGAGGTTTGATATTAGAGGTTTTTTGGCATGCATCTTGTGCTTATTTTTTACTTATTCCCCATTGATCCTCTAGTTCTTCTGGTTCATAGCTACTTATCCCATATGATATCCTCTACCTTGTCCCTACGCCCATTACAACCTGAAAAGACCTTTTGATATTTTTGTGCATGTGCATTGGGTGTTGAGTTTAGAGGCTTGCCAAGTCTATCTGTTATTTGCTTTTCTTGAGTGTTTTAAGAATATACAGTAGCCTAGACACATGAGAGAAAAAGTGCATCTTGTGAGGTTTTGTCACTTTGATTCACCTTTTAAACTATTTGACCTCTTGCAAGGTTTTGAAATGCTTGGATGATTTCCATGAGTATCTGGTTTCTCTGACTCTTTGTGTGCTGGATGTTGTCTACTCCTTTCTTTTCCCAAGATTCATTAAGGATTGTGTAAATTTGTTTGTGTTTTGTGTGTCTTCTTGTTCCTGCTCCTTTTTGTTGTGTTACTCTCTTCGATGTCTCTGGATTTGTTTCCTTGCTCTGCTTCATCCCACGATTTTGCTCAGGAGTGCAAAAGGCTAAGTGTGAGGGAATTTGATGAGCCATTATTTTCCCGCATTTTCTTATCTTTTTGTAATTATCTTAATTGGTGCATTGTGCTTAATTGTCTATTATTAGTTCATTTTCATTGATTGGGCTTCATTGGGCCATTATTCTGAATTTTGCTTAATTTAGCATTAATTGGTCTAATTTTCGTTTCTAATTATTTTTTAGGTAATTTTGGTGAAACAATTTTGGAGCATGGACATTAATCTTGAGATGAAGAGAGTTTCCACATCATTGCCATGTCACTGCCACATCACCTGCCATGTCAGCTACTATTTCCACATCATATTAATGATTGCCACATCAGCTAGGGTTTGTTTGATGTGTAATCCCGTGTGGGCCAGCTTGGGCCCATTCCTAGGGGACTCTAGGGTTAGGGTAGGCTTATATTTTTAGAGGAGCAGTAAGAGGACGGAACCAGGGGGGCGCTGTAGTTCTATTTACATTTGGTTTCATGTTGGTTTTCTCTGCACTTTAATTTGGAGTGCTCAAGGCTCATTGATGGATTAATATGGTTCAATTTCGTTTTCTACTGCCATGAAATTTTGTATTCTTTCACTTCTATTGCAAATTTCATTTATGTAGTTCAGTTCAGCCCAATCTTGTATTTCAATTTCTGCTGCAATCCATTTTGCTATTTTGTTGTTCCATCTTGTATTTTTATTGTAATTTTGTGGTAATGGACAACCACCATAATTTCTGATATTGTTTTTGTTCTCTCTTGGGATTAGATTCACGAAAACATCCATCATTTGGTATTTTATGTTTTGATCTTCTTTTTCTCTGCACTGGATTTTGTTTTTATGTTTTCTGCTGCATTTCTGAATTAATGGATAGCTAAACCTAGAGCGTTAGGTCCTTGAAGGATTGCAATCTCTGTTTAGAGGTTCATTGCACCTAACTTAATGTCCAGTTTAGTTCCTTATTTTGCACTGGATCATAAAACGTAAATCATGCTTAATGAATTTGGGTTCATTGTATCCAATACCATGAGTTGCTTAATCTTGTGGGGAAAATCAATCACTTACACGTTTGCTTAATTTGTGTAAGGAGGGAGTAAGCTAGATATATTTTATATTATGAACCAATGACATCAGAGATGCATTCTGTTAAGGGCCTAATCTATTTTAATCCGCATTTATACAAGCTATTGTTGTTTTATTTCATTAATCTGATAAATACCAAAAATCCCCCTTGTTTCTGTTCCATTTCGAAACTGATAAGCTTTTGACAGAAATTTATGGTCCTTGGGAGACGACCTAGGAAGAGTTGCCTAGTACTACATTTAATCTACATAAATTTGACCGGATACGACTCCGATCATGGGGGAATTCGAATTAACCATCAAACACATTTCTACTATTTCTTCATAAGCCATCTCAAGAATTTCCCACACTTGTTTAGCAGTTTCACAATGAGATACCCTGAAAAATTCATTCATGTTAAGTACAGATGTAATGATATTTTTAGCAGTGCAATCATCTTGAATTTGTTTTTTTTTTTCATGATCATTCAAGCTGGACCATTTTCTATTGAAAACAGAAGATCCTTGTTCAATAACATTCCAAACATTTATGTCAATAGATTTAATAAAGATTTTCATCCTTATCTTCCAAAATGGATAATTTGTACCACAAAATAGTGGAGGTCTATTAATAGAAACACCCTCAGAAAAAGGTAATCTGTTTTCAACCATGAAAGATTTTGGACTGAAAGTCTTGAGTATTTTTCAAGACCCTGTTCTTGATACCATTTCTTAGAAAAAGAGGTTGAGATCAAGAGGGGGGGGGGGTGAATTGACCTTTGAAAGATTTTCGCACTTTTCTTAATACAAATTATCTATTTCAAAGATTTTGAATTTTGATTACTTTTTGAATCAAGAAAAACAAGCAATTCAATATAGATCAGCAGCAGAATTAAAGAGAGTAAGGTTTAGAGAAATACAAGCAAGATTTATATTGGTTCACCCAATCCCATGTTGAACATACAAGGATATGAAGCCTGAAGATTTTGATGATGATTCAAGAACAGAGGACTCAAAGACTTGAAGACTTATAATCATCTATATTTACTTGTAATAACTTTGTTTTATACTTTTGAGTTTGTAAAATTAGAGTCCAAGATAGTCAACACATAGTTCATCCTCTAAAAGTTCATTTTTATCAAATCCACTCTGTAATAATCAATTATCACTCAGGATAATCGATTATCATGCTTTGAAACCTGTTTTATGAAAACCTTGCTGGAATAATCGATTATCTGGGTTGATAATCAATTATCCCAGTTTGAAAGTTCTGGAATAATCGACTATCAAGCCAGATAATCGATTATCAAGCCAGATAATCGATTATCATGGTCCTGTTTTACTCCTTTGCAAAAATGGATTTAATCGATTATCACTTAAGATAATTGATTATCTACGTCTGTTATAAGTTTTGAATTTCAAATTTGGATCAATTTTCGAGAAATATTTTTCCAATGCTTCAAGTTTCGAAAAACTTTATTTCCCAGACCTTATTCTCTCTACTTACGGTTCTCTAAGGCTCTCTGAAAAATAACAAACCTTTTTCATACAAAAGCTAAGAGCTGTGATTGCTAGAGAACTTTCTATAGGGAAGAAAAAGGAGCTTTTGAAACCTAGTGTGGGCTAGAAGTGATAAGAATCACTGAGTTGAACTCTTGGTGGATTGTGTGTTGTGCCGTCTCTAGGAAAAGCTATTGTTCATCCTTTGTGGATTCAAAGGAGGTGCTCATCTCTTGTGTTACTTAAGAGAGGTGTTTTCTATTCTTTATCTTTGTATTTGTAATCTGTTTGAACTGTGATTATAGTGACAATGTTAATCCTCTTTTAGAGTGATTAGCAACTAGACGTAGGGTCTTTTTATCCGAACTAGTATAAAACACTTGTGTAATCTTCTCATCCTTTCTCTATTTACATTACAAGTATTTTAATCGGTGAAATTTGGGAAAAAATTAAAAACCCTAATTTTTATAACTAAACCAATTCACCCCCCCCCCCCCGTCTTGGTTTTTTTATCTTGTGCGAAACCGCAAACATTCTGCTGCGCGTAAGTTCTAACAAGTGGTATCAGAGCTTGGTTTGATAGTCATTCAAAATTTCGAAAATGGCCGGACAAAACCAAACCTTTGCCGAGGGTGCTTCTATCAACAACCCCTCACTTTTTGCGGGGCAAAATTATACTTTTTGGAAAGTAAGAATGCAAATATTTTTGGAGTCTGTTGATAAGGGTGTATGAGATGCCATTGTAAATGGTCCTTTTATTCCCAAAGTTATTGTAAATGATGTAGAAGAACCAAAACCATTTTCTAGATGGACAGCTGAAGAAAATAGGAAAGCCCAATATGATGTTAGGGCTAGGAATATAATTTCGTCTGCTTTAACCCTTGATGAGTTTTTATGGAATATCCATTTGCAAGAGTGCTCAAGAGATGTGGGAAATTCTAAGAGTAACCCATGAAGGAACCGATGATGTAAAAAGAGCATGGAAAAGTTATTTGATACAAGAATATGAAATGTTCAAAATGAAAATTGAAGAATCTATTTTTGACGTCCAAAAGCGTTTCACACATATTGTGAACCATATCACAGGGCTTGGTAAGACTTTTGACACTGATGAATTAAATGTGAAAAATTCTTAAATCTTTGGACAGGAAATGACAACCAAAGGTTACTACCATTACGGAGTCACATAATCTTGCCACCACTAGTGCAGAATAGGGCTTTTACGTCACCCAATTGTCGTCGCATGCATGTATATTCGACGTAAATAAAACGCGGTGTCAATTTTGTAAATATGAGACAAAAATTTTACGTCGCACATCCCAGTATGCGACGTAAAAAGCCTCTTTTACGTCGCGCCCTCTAGGTGCGACGTAAAAGGCCATCTTTTACGTTGCGCCCTCCAGGTGCGACGTAAAAGATGGCTTTTTACGTCGCGTGCTGGGATGCGCGACGTAAAAAGTCTATTTTCTTTCCCTCCAGACCCACTTCCTCGTCTCGCGCAACCAGGGTTTTTGAGAACGACGACGAGAACGACGAGAACGACGACAACAACTACCTCTGCACACCATTTTCGAGCAGTTTTACAGTGAAAAGCATCTACATTATCGTGTCATTTGACGAACTTGATCTTTCTCCCCGATTGGATTCGAGTTTGAAATCAGTTTTCGTCTACACTCGAGGTTAGTGTTCTATGTCATTGCTATATGTTTACATTGAATCCGTGATTGTTTTTGGGGATCTCAATCACGTTATAGTATGAATGTCTCCACTGGATTGTTATTGGAATGTAATTATTTGTTTATTTGTTTGAGTGCATTCGGTTTACACACTCCATTGTTGTTGGAACGTGCTTTGTTGTTTGTATATTAATTTTTTTTACATCTAATTTTTAAATCTCTAGGAGTGACGAAACTTTATAACATAATATGAATCGAAGTTGGATGAATGCACGTCGTATTAGTGAAGAGTACGAAAAGGGAGTTGAGGAATTTTTGAAATTTGCTAGTGAAAATGGAAAAGCTATGAAAGGGACATATTATTGTCCATGTGTTCGTTGTTTGAATCAAATTCGTCATAAACTTGAGGATATACGTGATCACTTGTTTGTTTATGGTATTATTAAGAGTTATACAATATGGACATGGCATGGAGAAATATTAGACATCCCAACTGTGTCAACTACAGACAATTTTGATGAAGGGATGGATGATAATCTAGAGGATATGATACGTGATATTGGTGAAGAAAATTTTATGAAAGCACATCTATATAATTCTTTGAAATCTGATTTTGCGCAACAATTGTACATAGGATGTAGTTTTACAAGATTATCAGCAACTTTAAAATTGTTTACTTTAAAAGCAAGAAATGGATGGACTGATAAAAGTTTCATCGAATTATTGGAGTTGTTGAAGGAGATGCTTCCTGAAGATAATACATTACCTATTCGTAACTATGAGGCAAAGAAGATATTATGTCCAATGGGTTTAGAGTACAAGAAAATACATGCATGTCCTAATGATTGTATATTGTACAGAAATGATTTTGCTAAATTAAAGATGTGTCCGACATGTGGTTTGTCGAGGTTCAAAAACAAAGTTGAGAAAAGTAGTGGTGAGGAAGAAGTAGATGGTCCCCCTGCTAAGGTGTTATGGTATTTGCCAATTATACCTAGGTTTAAAAGATTATTTGCCATAAAAGAAGATGCAAGAAACTTGACATGGCATGCAAATGGTAGAAAATGTGACAATCTTCTTCGACATCCAGCTGATTCTCCACAATGGAAAAGGATTGATGAAACCTTTCCGAATTTGGTGCAGAGCCAAGAAACTTGAGAATTGGATTAGCTACGAGATGGGATGAATCCTTATGGAAATTTAAGTAGTAAACATAGTTCATGGCCATTTATGTTGATCATTTACAATTTGCCTCCTTGGTTATGCATGAAGAGAAAATATATGATGTTATCTATGATGATTTCAGGACCTCGACAACCAGGAAATGACATAGATGTATATCTTAGTCCTTTAATTGATGATTTGAAAATGTTGTGGGAAACAGGAGTGGATGTATTTGATTCATATCACGAAGTGAATTTCAGGTTGCGTGCAATGTTATTTTGTACTATAAATGATTTTCCAGCATATGGTAATTTGAGCGGTTATATTGTGAAAGGTCATTTAGCGTGTCCTATATGTCAAGAAGACACAAGTTATATCCAATTGAAACATGGACAAAAAACTGCGTACAATAGGCATAGAAAGTTTCTAGTTGCTAATCATCCATATCGTAAAATGAAAAAAACATTTAATGGATGTCAGGAGAATGCGATTGCATCGAGTACCACGCAATGGTGAACAAGTATATGAGCAAGTGAAAAATATTAATATTGTGTTTGGAAAGACCCAAAAGAAATCCACTGAGAAAAAATTTGGAAGAAACAATCTATATTCTTCAATCTTCCTTATTGGTGTAAGATGGAAGTTAGACACTTGTATAGATGTGATGCATGTTGAAAAAAATGTTTGTGATAGTATAATTGGGACATTGCTTAACATAAAAGGAAAGACAAAAGATGGAATAAAAGCAAGACAAGATTTGGCAGACATGGGTATACGTTCTGAATTACATCCACAATCGGTTGGAAAACGCACTTACTTACCTCCAGCTTGTCATACTCTATCAAAGAAAGAAAAGAGAAGCTTTTGTGAGTGTTTACGTGAGGTCAAAGTGCCACAAGGATACTCCTCAAATGTTAAGAGTCTTGTGTCTATGCAAGAGTTGAAATTAGTTGGTTTAAAGTCTCATGATTGTCATGTGTTGATGCAACAACTTTTACCGATGGCTATTCGAAACATCTTACCAACTTCTATTAGAATTGCTATTACTCGGTTATGTTTGTTTTTCAACGCCATTTGTAAAAAGGTAATTGATCCAAAAAAGTTAGATGAATTAGAAAATGAAGCAATTGTAATAGTGTGCCAGTTAGAAATGTATTTTCCCCTTCATTTTTTGATATCATGGTGCATTTGATAGTCCATTTGGTAAGGGAAATTCGGTTATGTGGTCCAATTTTTCTTAGATGGATGTATCCTGTTGAGAGATACATGAAGATCTTAAAAGGATATGTGAAGAATCGATACAGGCCAGAAGCTTCTATTGTGGAAAGGTACATTGCGGAAGAAGCCATTGAGTTTTGTCAAGGATACATGTCAAAATCAGAACCAATAGGTATTCCTAAGATGAGACATGATGGAAGATGTGAAGGTAAGGGTACTCGAAATTTGAAGATTAAAAATGTTAGTTGGAAAGAAGTTGACCAAGCACATTTATACATATTGAACAACACCGATGAAGTAATCCCTTACATATCACAACACATAACCGAAATAAAGGCAACACATCCACGAATGAATGAAAAATGGGTATTGAATGAACATAACAAATGTTTCCTTTCTTGGTTTAAAAAAGGGTATATGTTGAGATTAATGCTTCGAAACACTTTTGAGACTTGCTCATGGGCCTAATAGTGATGTCATTACATTTGGTGGGTATGACATTAATAACTATTGTTTCTACTCAAAAATAGAAGATGATAAAGGTAGAGTACAAAATAGTGGGGTCACAATTCAAGCTGAATCTATGCATTTTTCTAGTTCTAAAGACAAAAATCCTATCACAGACTTCTATGAGTTATTTTGGGGTCATACAAGAGATATGGGAAATTGATTATGTTACTTTTAGGGTGCCTGACTTCAAGTGTAAATGGGTTGAAGGGAATACGGGTGTGCGAACAGATGACCTAGGATTTACTTTGGTTGATTTGAGTAAAGTTGGGTATAAGGATGAACCTTTTATTTTGGCATATCAAGCGAGACAAATATTTTATGTCAAGGATCCATGTAATGAGAGATGGTCAATTGTCCTAGAAGGAAGAAGCATGCACGGAATTCATGAAGATGAGTCTCTAGATATACATGAAACACCTTCATTTTCAAGTAGACCATTTGATGACATAGTTGACAATGAAGTTGATGACATACATGCAATTCGAAGTGATCATGATGAAGGGATATGGGAAAACATACCAACATAATAGGTGTTTATCTTCACATTTTCTAGTTCTTTTTATTCAAACTTATAAAGAATGTTGACTTCATATTGTTTTGTTTTTCAGGATATGTCGGATTCCACAGCTGGTACTGGTAGTGGTAGTGGCAGTGGCAGGAGCGGAAGTGGTGATAAAGGTGGATCTGTCACTCGGTTAAAGGGGTTGACAGCAAGGAGGGTAGCTAGAGAGAAAACTCAAGTTGAAGTTGATCCACGTTCGGTAAGGCATCCGGCCCAAATGTCTGCTAAGTTTAAGAGCTATTTGGGACTACTAGCTCGACACCATGTTCCGATTACCACTCCATCTTGGGATGATGTTGAGGAAACCGAGAAGAACCTCATGTGGCGGGATGTTCAGGTATTTCTATATTTGTTGAATACTTTATATATCATTATTAATTGAATTTAACATTTATTGGTCATTTCACAACAAAATTTTGATGTTCCTAACACTGAGGTGATGAGGAAGAAGATTTTATCCTCCATTGCCATTAGATGGAGGGACTTTAAGACTTTCTTGACACGGGAGTATGTATTTGGAAAGTTTCGAGATGAATCTCCCTGTATAAAGTATCAAATTAGTGAGGAGGATTGGTTACAATTTTGTGCCAGCCGAATGGACCCCTCTTGGCGGGATAAAAGACAAGCTTCCCAACAACGTCGGAGGTTGAATGATGCACCCCATGTATTGTCACGAGGAGGGTATGCATTATTGGAGCAACGTCTCATGAAATCCGAGAGAAGAGTCGGCAGGAGTTGATTCTACCGACCTTGCATCTCCACCCCTCGCTATCAGATGTGGAAGGCAGCCGGACAAAATCCGATGGACAAATGACTTCGAGTCCGCACGAATCATTGCTCAAAAAATCGTAAGTTATAATGTCAATTTGAATTGATTCTAATTTGAAAGTTAGTGTATGACTTAATTATTGTTAATGTGTTGTAGGATGATTTAGTTGAGCGAGACCGACCAAGGATCATTTATTCCTCATGGTCGACAAGATATATTGGCGACGACCATAGGAAAACCAGATTACTCGGGACGTGTGCGTGGTGCTTGGTGGAACCCAGGGCCTTCGTGATTACTTTGGTCCAACATCACGAAGGACCACTATCGACTCTTGCGGCCAGGAGGCCTTGCATAAAATGGAGATGCAGTTTGAAGAAAAGTTAAATCAAATAAGGCGAGTCCTTGCGGCAAGAGTTTGATGAGAAAATTGAATCTCTCGCCCGCTCTCGAGCAACGAGACTCAAGGAACACCTCAAACAATTGAACATGATATTGTTCGAGTCGGCACTAAAGGGAGTTGTGCTTGCTACTACTGTTGATCCTTCGGAGAATATACTCGAGATCGATGCATCACACCGAGTGTGAGTTATATGTTGAAGATGACCCCGCGTCTAGTGGTCTGTTGGTCGAGTTTTTGAGGGTGGCTTAACCATCCATGGTGTCCCTCTACGACCGATCTGGACACGAGTAGTAGTTGATGAAGTTCATGATGTTAATGCTCCAGTTCCTTTTCCTAATGAAGAGATTCAATTAGTGGGGCAGGCAAGCGGGACATTCTTGGCTTGGCCAAGACGTTTGGTTATGCCACTATCAGCCATGGACCAAGGTAATATATATATATATATATACATATTGTCTATTTACTCTTTTCTAGTATTATAATTATATAAATGTTTAATTAATTGTTATCATTTGTTTAGGAGGACTTGCGTCGTGCTAAGCATAAAAAACAACCTATTATTGATGAGGATCTGACGGAATGTGATGATGATCCCATCTCTATGTTGTTAGCCGTATTACCATGGTTAAGGAAGAGACCGGTGTCGGATACAATGGGATGTTAGAGTGTTTGGAATTGACAATTCCGAGTGTTCCATTGTACATTTCCTTGCCCGATGCTTTAGAAATTGCTTGGGGAAATTGCATGTTAAACATTTCCATCATACAATTGTGGGCAATGTAAGTCATTTTCATTTATGTTTCTAAGATTATAATAATTATATTCAACTTATAATTAATTTTTTTAGGTACCTTGACAATTTGATTGTGGAACAAGAAAAATCCGAAGTATACGAATTTATTGAGCCTCAATCCATCCAAAAATCTGGAAATACAAAGGTTGGAATCCAACAATATATGCAAACATGGATGAGTGACTCAATAAGACATATATATTTGGCTCCATACATTGAAGGGTTAGTATTTTAATTTATATTTTTGTAACTAATTTTTATGTCATACAATGTAGGTCCCATTGGGAGTTAATTGTAATCATGCCCGGGATTACACTTGTGGTGTGGTTTTGTTCATTACATCGGAAACCGAGTCAAGAAATGAAAAGCTTATTACAAGGGTAACTTTATCTTTTATTCATTAATTATGTTTTTAAATTGTCAATACATATTGAATAATATATGACTTTTTTTCACTTAGAATCGTGATCCGGAACTAATGTTCTAAGTGGAAAACCTAGAACAAAGACTTTGCAGTTCATTTATCCTAAGGTTAGAAACTTATTTATATAAGTGAATACCATAATTATTGTTTGTATTTCAATTTTGAAAATAATATTATGTTTTTTTCATCATTTCGAGTGTAATAAGCAAACCGACTCGTTTGAATGTGGTTACTATGTAATGTATTGGATGAGAGCCATAGTTTGTGCGGGTTTAATTGATTCTTGGACTGGAGGTAATTACTTTTAACATTAGTTAAGTTTATTTAACTTTATTCATGTTGCATGCTTACAAGAGTCAAATTCATGTTTCGGGTATTTCAAGATTCATCTCCATTACCGAATCCGAGATTACGTGAAATTAGAGAACAATGGGCAAAATTTTTTGTTCAACAATTCTAGTACATTATTTTTTAAGTTCTTGTTCATATTATATTGTGTGTATTATGTAGTTTAGTTTAGTTTGTATAGGTAGCTTAGTTTGTATAGGTAGCTTAGTTTGTAATAGATTTTTTAGTTTGTATGTTTGTATTATATTGTTTTATTATGTAGTTTGAATTATATAATATTATATTTTTAATTTACTAGCTAAAGAAAACTGAACATATGGACTGTCTGATTGTAATATTTGCAGGTTTTAGTTGTAAAACGAGAATAAATAAACCCAATTTTAAAAAAAAATAGTAAATTTACGTCGCGTATACCATATGCGACGTAAATTTTCTGTTTTTTTTTTAAATTGAAAAGGTTTTTACGTCTGTTTAGTGTAAATCTACGTCGGATCTTGATAACTGACGTAAATCTACGTCGGACAAAAGGGTCCGACGTAAATTTACGTCTCCCGCTTTAACGTCGGACTTAAATACGACGTAAAAAGCCCTAAATACCTGACGTAAAAGCCCCTTTTTGCACTAGTGCACTATGACTATGGCGGCTCTCTTTGGAAAGTTGAGAGAGCATGAACTTGAACTTGAAAGGCTAAACAGTGAAGAAAGCCAACATCAAAAGACAAACCTAGCTTTCAAAACTGAAGTTTCTAAAATCAAGAAAAAGAAGGAAGAAGAAAGTTTCGATAGTGAAGAGGATGAAAACTTGAGCCTCATGATAAAAAAATTTACAAAGTTCATGAAAGCTAAAGGAAAGCAACCTTTCAAAGGTAACGGAAAGGTAAAAGAAAGTTCTTCTTTAAGTTTTAAATGTTATGGTTGTGGTGAAACAGGGCTTGTGAAATCCAATTGTCCAAACAAGAAAAGTGATGATCATAAAGGAAAGAAATTCTTTAAAAAGAAAGCTTATATAGCTTGGGATGATAGTGACTCAAGTTCGGAATCAATCGATTCGGAGGTTGAAGCAAATCTTTGCTTGATGGAAAATGATAGTATTTCTTTCGATTGTGAGGTAAGTGATTCCGACTATTCTTCAAATAATGATGAGAATGACTATGATGCTTTGCATAATGCATATCAAGAACTATTTGCTGCTTTTAAAGATTTGAAAACTGAATATAAATCTTTGAAAAAGAATTTGAATAAATCAGAAAAATAAGTAGAATCTTTAAAATAAAAAATAGTCACTTTAGAGGAAAAAGGAAATAAACAAATAGAATATGCATCATGTAAAAAATATGAATATTAAATGGACATACTTAGATACTTACTTGAAAAAGCAAAGAAAGAATTAATTGATTGTTACAAGGATGGAGTTAATGTACAAACTCAAGTAAAATGTCATGTTCCATTAAAAGTGTCTAAAAATAGAACTCGAAGGGTGTCGCCGCCGTCCGTTCCGACGTCCAGGGACATCTCGTACGTTTATGCGAGCGGTCGCGAAAAGATGGTTTAGACTCGCGTTTTTATGTTAAAATTATGTTCATTGCTTCCGAGGTACTCAACAACTGAATTATCCTCTAATAAAAGCAAGGTTTTCGAAAAAAGGTTCTTTTGGAGTCGCCACCAATGTTTTGACCATAAACATTGGAAAAGGATAAAAAGGCGTTGATTTTAATAAAAACCAAACTTGGCCATTATAACCAGAGTTAGGTAAGGGAGTTAGTTACGTGTGGGGAAGGTGTTAGCACCCCACAACGCCCCTTTCGGGTTCCCTATGACGGATTAATTCATTTCAGTAAAGATTACGAGAAATTACGCGTTTACCCTATTTTATTGCATAATGTTAAAAATGGCTATCTACATGACTTTATTTTATATTGCATACATAAAGCAATAAATAAAGCGAGTAAAGAGAAGAGAATTGAACAGAACCTCCGTAGCAAGCTTTGTATTACGAATCTTTGATCGTGAGGATGCGTTTTGGCAATCCTTCGCTCTACAAAGACTCTCCTCTCCGAATACAAGATCGACTCGACTAAATTTTAAAGAAGAATCGAATGCTGGAATACAATTCCTTAACTGATTGTTACCTTATTAAGGCAATCAGAGAGTTCATTCGAAGAGGGAAGAGAATAAACAAGTACTAGGAGTTGTCTGGTGTGTCAAACAGTGGCAAATGAGCTTCCTATTTATAGTTTTCGCTGCCTGCACACTTGGGATGCGCGTCTGGGTTGGGACGGTCGTCTGGGTTGGGACGGCCGTCCCAACTGCCTCTTTTGCAAAGGCTAAGACCACCTGAAACCTGGGACTGGCAGTCCCACTTGGGACGGCCGTCCCACTTGGCCAGGGAAGGTTGGGACGGCCGTCTCGACCTTGGGACGACCGTCTCGACTTGTTTTGGCCAGCCTTTGTGTTCTGGGACCCCTGGGAAGCTTTCCTTTCTGTATTCAGACGTTGTTTGATGCCGATAAACATCCGTTAAAGCTTTATCTTCATATAGGAAGTCTTCTTGGCCTTTATTGAGATGTCAGGCGAGCTTTGTCTTTGTTGTAGGAAGTCTCTTTAGCCTTTATTGAGAGACCGGGCAAAATTAGGGGTCTATAGCTGCCCCCCCTTCACCTTCCTGACTAATATGTTGGCTTAACATGCCGACAAAATTAATTAGTAGGGGAAGGAGTTAACCCTTTTGCCCGGTTATCCTTCGGATGCTCCTTTGCTGATCCTTCAGATGATAAATATTTTTGATAGGTACCAACCCCTATTTGGTTTGAACCTTATTTTATAAGGCTCTGGTGAGTACTTGCCCTCACCCAGTACGAGTCTGTGTTTCACTAGACTCTTGTGGGTACCTACCCCCACTAGGTATAAACCTTGTTTTGCAAGGTTTTGGTGAGTACCTACCCTCACCTGGTATGAGTTCGCGTTTTGTTAAACTCTCGTGGGTACTTACTTCCGAGGTGCTCAACACTGAACTATCCTCTAATAGAAGTAAGGTCTTTGCAACCCGTTTTTGTAATGCTTAGGTGAGTATTTTACTCCTCCTAATGCATTCTACTTAAGTTTTGATGAGTACCTACCCTCATCCGGTACAAACCTTATTTTATAAGGCTTTGGTGGGTACCTACCCCCACCTGGTACGAATCTGCATTTTTGCTAGATTCTGATGAGTACCTACCCTCATCCGGTATAAACCTTATTTTATAAGGCTTTGGTAGGTACCTACCCCCACCTGGTACGAATCTGCATTTTTGCTAGATTCTGATGAGTACCTACCCTCATCCGGTATAAACCTTATTTTATAAGGCTTTGGTGGGTACCTACCCCCACCTGGTCCAAACCCCGTTCTGCAAGGTTCTGATGGGTACCTACCCGCACCTGGTCCGAACCCCGTTTTGCAAGGCTCTGATGCTCTAATGGGTACCTACCCCCACCTGGTCCGAACCCCGTTCTGCAAGGCTCTGATGGGTACCTACCCCCACCTGGTCCGAACCCCGTTCTGCAAGGTTCTGATGGGTACCTACCCCCACCTGCTCCGAACCCCGTTCTGCAAGGTTCTGATGGGTACCTACCCCCACCTGGTCCGAACCCCGTTCTGCAAGGCTCTGATGGGTACCTACCCCCACCTGGTCCGAACCCCGTTCTGCAAGGCTCTGATGGGTACCTACCCCCACCTGGTCCGAACCCCGTTCTGCAAGGCTCTGATGGGTACCTACCCCCACCTGGTCCGAACCCCGTTCCGCAAGGCTCGATGGGTACCTACCCCCACCCGGTCCGAACCCCGTTCGCAAGGCTCGATGGGTACCTACCCCCACCCGGTCCGAATCCCGTTCTGCAAGGCTCTTAGGATGACTTTTTGATAGTCAATCCTGTGGTCATCTGGTTTTGAAGATGTGTTGGCGACTTATTGTGTCTGTTCATGCGCCCATTCCGTGAGGAATATTTATTTTGACTTTTTGACTTTTCTGTTAGTCATCCAGTTTTACTGGGGATTCTTTGTGTTTTGGCTTTTCTGTTTAGCCATCCGGTTTTGCCGGGGATTTCTGATTTTTGGCTTTTCTATTTAGCCATCCGGTTTTACCGGGGATTTCGTATTTTGGCTTTTTCATTTAGCCATCCGGCTTTGCCAGGGATTCTTTGTTGGTTGCCTCTTATTTAGGCAGGAATCCATTGGGGATTTTTAGTTTGATTGTTGGTTGTGCCTTTTGATTAGGCAGATGCTTCAATAGTGTTGAAGTCTTTATTGTTTTTCGCCTTTTGAATAGGCCGATGTTCTGCTTGAGGATATTTGCTCTTGATAATACCTCTGAGTAGGCAGATGCTTTATTGGAAGCTTTGTGCTTTGGACTTGTATTACCTCTTATAGGTTGATTTCCCATTTCTTGGGGATATCGGTTTTTTGCTTGCCTTAGGCAGAGACTCTTCTTGGGAGTGAAGGCTTTGCACTTCGCTGGGGATATCCATATTGGGCGTTATAGGTGATTAACTCCCTGAGGATATGAATTTGTAGTTTACCTTTGCTGGTAGGCTCGCTGGGGATTTTTCTTTTTGGTGATCCACCAGGGATTTGATCGTTTTCCCGGAGATCTATTTTGACTTTCCCCCTAGGGGGATATGGAGTTTTTGACTCCTTGTTGGATGCTGGTTGTTTGAGCTGGCTTTGCCTATGCTCTTATTCCGCTGGGGAATGGGTTTTTATCTTTTTCTTGCGATTTTTTCGCGATTTGGCTTTTACATATGTGTGCCTTTTTATGCACATTGGCTTTTTCTTTGGATGAAAAGATTATATTTTTTTTCTCTTTTCTTTTTGGTGATCCCTGGGGAATTTTTCCTTTATTTCTTGGGGGATCTAATTCTTGATTTGATTTTTTATGATGATGGAGTCTTGGCTCCTGACTTTTGTGAAGCTCTTTATTGAGCGGAATGAAGAGATTTTCTTTTTCTCTTTTTTTGGGATTTACCGAGGAGTCTGTCAACTTCCTGGGGATCCAATTTTGATGATGGAGTCTTGGCTCCTAGCTTTATGAAGCTCTTATTTGAGCTGGAAGATGGAAAAATTTTTGTTTTCCTCTTTTTGTAGATTTTCTTGATATACTCTACTTGGAGATTTTTATTTGGCCTTTTTTTCGTTGTGGCCTCTATTGGGGAATGAAAGTTTTTCTTTTCTTTCTTTTTGTTGCCCCCTGGTGATATGGAGGATTTGACTCCGTATTTTATTTGATGGACTCTTGTGTAGTCCTTGTTCTCCTTTGGGGAAGTGGCGGAGATTCTGGATGAGTGTGCTTGATGACTCATGTGGTGATGCCGCTGAGTCATGAGGTAATCCTTTTGTTTTGCCTTTGGAGTAGGCAAAGATCCTCTTGGGGATGATCAAGCCTTTCCGTTGGCTTTTTCATGTTGATGGCTTCCTTTTTTTTTTTTAGATGGAAGGATGTTGATTGAGGCTTCAAATGACTGTGGTTGAAGACTCATGTGATGATAATGTTGAGTCGTGGAGTTATTTTTGTTTTGCCTCTGGATCAGGCAAGGATCCGCTTGGGGATCATCGAGCCTTTCCGTTGGCCTTTTTCTGGTGCACCTTCGTTTATTGGGATAGAAGGTTAGAGCTAGTTTTCTTGAAGTTCTTTATTCTGCTAGAATGGTTTTGATTTCGCCTTTTTCTCTCGCGATTTTGATCTTTATCGCGATTTATTTGAAATCTGGCTTTTTATCACGTGTGCCTTTTATTTTATAATTTTTGTAGACGTGGGCTTTTGGAATGTGAACAGAAATAACAATGTTTATTCATTACTTCTCTTTTTTGTGATACATTCAACATTTTCAAAATACTAGAAAAGATTTAAAAGGAAACTATCTCCTAATCATCTGCCTCTGGACTGGAATGGGCAGATGGTGCTGGCGAAGGAATGCGGCGGAGCAGGCGGTGCTGGAACCTTGCCTGGGTCTGGACCAGATTCTCTATCTGTCGGTCTGTCCTGTCTTGCCTCATAGTCAGCTGACTAAACTGTTGCCGTATGAACTGGAACTCTCCTTCCATATAGGCGTGCTCATCATCTATTCGTCGATACAAGCCGGCGAAATCTAGATCATATGACTGTTGCTGTGATTCTGTAGTCGAAGGGATGTCCTGAGGCATATCGAAATCGCGCATATCCAACGAAATCGAGATAATGGGGTTTAAGATGAACCCTGATCCTTGTCGATTGAGGATGTTCATATGAACCAGCATTCCTCCGCTAATCGGCTCTGGTCGGAGGCTAGCTGGGAGATCTTCTCCGTCAGTGCATCCCCAATATTCAGCTAAAGGGGTGAGAAAGGGAGCTATTATGATGGCTCCTGCCGATCCGCAGGTTCCGTAATCTTTTACGGCTTTCAGAAAGGCATATCCTGGGTTGCATCGCAGCCCTTGATGCATACAGTAGACAATGAAGAGGTCAGCCAGTGTTACCTTTCCTTGACTCTCCTTTCGGCTGTGTATAGTCCCAGCTAGCAATTTATGGCATATGCAGAGCGGAGGAGAGAAAGCTGCACCCTTCAGGTTTGACGGCAGAGTGTGAGTTCTAGTGATTTCTCTCCACATGCTGGTGGTGGTGAGAGCAGTAGGTTTTTCCAGATATGCGGACCGATATTCTGGCGTTCTTGTATCTGCTCGCTGGCAGAAACCCATTATGACATTAAAGTCATCCAGAAAAGTGGTCCGGTAGGCTCCATCCATCCAGTAGGAGAGGGCTTGAGTCGGTGGCACTCCAAGAATTGCGGACGGCATTTCTGCCATGTTGACGGAGGCAAGAAATTCTAGCGTAGCAGTGCGGTGGATCCGAGTAGGTGGTTCTCGGAGCAGAAAGTCCCATCCTATGTTGTGGATGAACCTTCTGACGTCTTGTTCCCAGCCAAATGTAGCTAGGATTTCAAAATCCAACCGCAGTGTAGGGTACCAGGAATATTGTTGGATATTTGCCAGCCGCTGTTGATGTGATTCTGCCAGTAGAGTGCTAGCAGTAGGAGTTCCTCTAGCAGGGTTTCTAGTGCGTTTTCTCCTAGATGAGGCTTCTCCATGCTCCATTATAGGTAATACTCACTTAAGAATGCTAAAAGTGTGCAAAAAGGGAAGAGAAGCAAGGTAGAATGCTTGGAATGGGGTACCAAAGGCCAAATCCGCGCGCAGCATATATAGGGGACGCCAGGGGATTTGGGACGGCCGTCCGAATTGAAATTTTCCTTCATGGTCCATCAGCAGAGAAGTGGGACGGCCGTCCCACCTGGGACGCGCATCTCAATTGAAAATGGGAATTTGGGACGACCGTCTCGAGCTTCTTGAGTTGGTTTTTTAATTTTTTTGTTGAGAAAAAGGATAGGACTCCCTTCATTGATGTTTTAATGCATGTAATTGTAGACCCCTAATTTTGCCCGGCCTCTCAAAATAAAAGCTAGAGGAACTTCGCCCGAAGATGGAGTTCGTCCGGCTTCCCAAAACCGAGGAAACCTCCCACAACAAACACGGAGATCGCCCGGCTTCATATCAAAAATAGAGAAAGACCTCCTGCAACAAAAACGGGGTTCACTCATTCACGCAGTAAAGACAAAAGAGACGTCCTACACAAAGATAAAGCTCGCCTGGCATCTTAATAAAGGCCAAGAAGACTTCCTACACGAAGATAGAGCTTCAACGGACATATATCGGCACCAATCCATGTTCGAAAACGGCAAGGAAAGCTTCCCGGGGTCCCAAAATACAAAGGCTGGACAAAACAGGTCGAGACCACCATCCCAAAAGTGGGACGGCCGTCCCAACTGCAATTTAGCAGTTGAGACGCGCGTCCCGAATGTGGGACGGCCGTCCCAAATGTCCGGGGGTCCCAGTATGAAGAAAAATGCGTTTGGGACGGCCATCCCAAACATGCCAGGCCGTCCCAAACTCGTCCCGAGTGCAAAAATGCATTTTGGGACGGCCGTCCCAGGTCCGGACGGCCGTCCCAAATGTCCAGGGGGCGAAGATGGCTATAAATAGGAGCCTCATTTGTCTCATTCCACACACCTCGGACACCAGAGCATTTCCCGGACTTGTCTTCTTCTCTCCCTCTCTCGAATGATCTTTCCGATTGCCTTTAATAGGTAACAATCAGCTAAGGAATTTGTATTCCGGCATTCGATTCTTCTAGAAATTTTAGTCGAGTCGAGTCCGTAATCGAGAGGAGAGTTGTCAGTAGAGCGAAGGACTCGCGAAACGCGTCCTCTTTGTAAAAGACTTATAATATAAAGCTTGCTACGGAGGTTTTTTCTCAATTCTCTTCTTCTTTACTCGCTTTATTTACTTCGTATGCAATGTAGATAAATCATGTAGATAGCCATATTTATTAAATAAATAAAATAAGGGTAAATGCGTAATTTCTCATAATCTGGACTTAAATGAATTAATCCGTCATAGGGAACCCGAAAGGGGCGTTGTGGGGTGCTAATACCTTCCCCACACGTAACTAACTCCCTTACCCGACTCTGGTTATAATGGCCAAGTTGGTTTTTATTAAAATCAATGCCTTTTTCTCCTTTTCCAATGTTTATGGTCAAAACATTGGTGGCGACTCCAAAAGAACCCTTTTCGAAAACCTTGCTTCTATTAGAGGATAGTTCAGTGTTGAGCACCTCGGAAGCAATGAACACAATTTTAACAAAAAACGCGAGTCTCAACCATCTTTTCGCGACCGCTCGCAGAACGTTCGAGACGTCCCCCGGACGTCGGAACGGACGGCAGCGACAGGAATAAAACATGATAATATTTAGAAAAACAAACACTTGCATGCATGCATTTACAAGGACTCATCCTCATATCATACATTTTTCATTTCTTTTAGATAATGGAGGGATCCAGTAATAGACAGTTAAAGAAAGTGGAAATCCTTTTATGCCGTGTAGAGAAGTTAAGGCAGTTGAGTACATATATGCTGCCAGAGGTCAGTGCCAATTTTGAGAAATCTTATGGAAGAATTCTTGACCTCCTGAAAATCAGCATCGATCCAATCTTTGTTAGAGCATTGGTCCACTTCTGGAATCCCGACCTACACTGCTTTGAGTTTTCGCAGTTTGATTTAGTACCAACCTTAGAAGAATATGAACTCATGGTTAGATGGCCTCAATCAGTTGAAGTCTATGTCTGCTCAGGAGTATATGTGGTCGTGAGTAAGGTTGCTACTATCATACGACTGCCTCCTCATCAATCCATCCTAGAGGGAAAAGGGAACATCCGAGGTTGGAAAATGTCCGTAATAGAAGACCACTTAATCTCTTTGGCTGAAAAGAAAGATTGGTCTACCTTCAACAAAACTCTAGCATTGGCAATGTTCGGAATCATATTATTCCCATTTCATGTGAACATTGTGGATCATGCTGCAATAGATGCATTCTTTGCCTGGGATGTGTACTCTAAGAGTCCTATACCTGCAATTCTCGCTGATACCCTGCTTTCAGTAGATTTTTGCCGATAGAAACAGGGGAAAACACTTAGATGTTGCACTTCATTACTATATGTATGGGGCGTCACTCACTTCTACGCTTCAAGCCATATGGGCATATTCCCTGATCCTTTAAGAAGTTTTGCAAAAATTCCTCTTCAGCACCGTCAAGCTTTAGAATGGAAAACCGAGTTAGAAAATTGGAACATAGAGCATGTATCATGGGTTTGCCCTTGGTTCCGACCCGGTTATATTCTGGTACGATGCGGAGATTACCTGAGCTTACCACTACTAGGCCTCAGGGGTTGTATAGCTTACTCTCCTAAGATAGCTATGAGACAACTCATGAGAACCCAGACTGTGCCAACTCAAGAAGAGATCAGAGGGCTGAGTCTATGCCATTACTCCCATAGCTTTGAAGAAGTATCCGTTGTCCAGAAAGCATGGGAAAGACCAGTCTATATAGGGGATAAAGAACTTGGAAAGGTTCAGGTGTCTACGTCCCACGAATATGAAGAATGGAGGAAGAGTAGAAGGATACCCCAACCATCTGCTACATTCATGACAACATTAGTCAATGAAGAGCTACAATTGCAGGTCAATGCCTTAAATAAAAGGGTAGAAATCATGGAAGCTCAGCTAAGGGCCTTCGAAGAAAAAGAGCAAGAAGCAACTCTTACAATAGATGGTCCAAAAAGGCAATGTAAAAAGAAGGACCATGAAATAAAGCGCCTTAAGAATGATTGTGCTGACTATCAAGAAGAGACTAAACAAGCACTGAAAATTCCGAGGCTTGAACAAGATAGTCTATTCCAGGACATGAGTGACGAAATAGCACATCTTGAGAGTGCGCTTGCAGAACAGGCAAAAACGATCAAGATGATACAGGGTGACCTAGCAGAAACTTGGTCAGAAGCACAAAAGTGGTGGGAAACCGCTGAAAAATACAGAGAAGAGCTAGAGGAGCTACATGATAAAGAAAGAGATGGATTAGCTCAGTATGGTCAATTACTTCATGAAAGAAACCAAGTAATAAAAAGGTCTGACCAACAACATGCCTTGATCGTTCATCAAGAAGAAAAGATAAAAGAGGCTTGTCGATATAGTGCAGACATGAGCCAGGCGGTATATGAGCAAATCATGTGAGAACAGCTGAAGATGATTTACGAAGAAAGCCTAATTTACCTTTAGGATTCTTCAAGCTTCTCCGCTTTTGTCAACACTTGCTTCAAAGCATTGTATAGAAGGATAAACACTTTCTAGTTGAAATAAAAAGTTTTTTTTTCCTTAAACTGTCTATTGCATTCATAAGTTTCATACATTCATACATCCCTCCTCATTTTAATAACAAAGATAATAAAAAGGAAGGATTAATTGATATGCTTTCCACAAATCAGAATAAATGGAAAAGAAGCCTTTCGTCATCAAAATCTCTACAACGGTCGATAGACCCAAAGATGAAAATAAACAAGCATCGTTGGTTATTCCAATCGATAAAAGGGAAGAGGCAATAACGCCTATACGTTTGTTCATACCTCGTCCTTTCCCTTATTCATCAAATAAAGTTGTACCTTGGAGATACTCAGAAGAATCATCAGTAAATCAAGATATCTCCAACATAGCCGGTATTGGGGGCATGACAAGAAGCGGAAGAATATATTCCCCCAAGGAATTACAAGATAACATTCCTAAAGATAAGGCAAAAGATAAAGCCGAAGAGGAAAAAGAATCCAAGGAGGAGACAGATGAGTTACTCCAGTACATAAGGCAAAGCGAGTACTCCATCATCGATCAACTCAATCGCACTCCTGCAAAGATAACCTTGTTATCACTCATAATGAGTTCGGAACCGCATTGAAACGCGCTGTTAAAGGTTTTGAATGAATCATTCGTCCCGCATGCAATATCCCAAGACAAATTTGAAGGAATTATTGGTAACATTACAACCAATAATCATCTTACCTTCACAAATAAAGAACTCCCTTTAGAAGGGTCAAATCACAACAAGCCCTTGCATATTTCTGTCAAATGCAAGGAATATCTCATTTCCAAAGTCCTGGTGGATAATGGGTCATCCTTAAACGTCATGCCTAAAAGCACACTTGACAAGATAACAGTGCAAGGAACCCACATGCGCCCAAGTAATACAATTGTTTGAGCCTTTGATGGATCAAGACGTGAAGTAGTAGGAGAAATTAGTCTACCAATTCAAATTGGCCCTACTATCTTTAACATAGACTTCCACATAATGGATATCACGCCGGCATATAGTTGTCTCCTTGGTAGACCTTGGATTCATAGTGCTAAGGCAATACCTTCAACGCTCCACCAGAAAGTCAAATTTGTGACAAATGATAAACTCGTCACAGTTCAAGCTGAAGAAGACTTTCTAATCAGTAAATCGTCTGTCCAACCATATGTGGATGCGGCATAAGAGGCTCTTGAAACATCTTTTCAAGCGCTCGAGATCGCCAACATAGAAAGACTTCCCAGTAATATAAAGGTGGCCCATATGATGAAAAGATATGGATATCGTCCAGGACAGGGGCTCGGAAAAAATACTCAAGGAATAAAAGAGCCACTGGATTTCAAAGATAATCCTTTAAAATATGGTTTAGGGTATGACCCCACGAAAGATCAAACCATACGGGAAACAAGGAAGTCTTATCCCTCAAAGACGATATTCCGAAAAGGAGGGATATTAGCGCAAAGGGTAGCGTTAGTCATTAGGTGTCCTTCTTCCAATTCTAAGGGATGTAAATCTAGTGACTATTAGAGATCACTCCTCGGGGTAGGCCCGTCCCCCGAGCATCTCTAGGGCACACATTTCCCCGAAATTACAAAAGAATGCTATTCTTACTATCTGCTTCTTTTCTCGCTAAATATGTCTATACCCCATTTTTAATAAACAAGGTTTAGATAAACGTTTTTTTCCAAATGCGTCAAAACAATCAAAGCGCCATAAAGCAAAGTCAAATATGATTGATTAACTAGAAACACGGATAAAAATTATCTCGATAAAATCAAGTTTCGACAATGTTATGCAAAAAATATACATATATACAAAAACGAAGAGCCCGTCAAGGCCAAAGGCCAAGACAAGAAAATAAAAGGGCAGACTACCCGGCAGGAAACCCACAAAAGGGGGCTGCGCAAAAGATAGGGTAAACCCGGCAGGAGACCCGAACAATAATAAAGGGTAACCTGAGCAAAAATTAGGGTTATCAAAAGTCCGCTAGGTATTCCTAAAAAATAAATAAAAAAAGGGAAACCTAGACAAAAGTTAGGACATAAACATAACATCCTAGGCTGAAAACCCGAAAGGGCATACTAGGGAAGCTAATCAATCACAAAAAGGCGCCACAAATCAGTAAAGTAAAGACGCCACATCGTAAGAACGAAACGTTTACCTAAACTAGCCTAAACACAAACCAACCCTGGCTAGCCATTCTTACAAAAACCTCTATTACGAAAAAAAAATCCCTCTAAAACACAAACCCTTGTTGTAAATCCTTTTCTTTCTCTTCTCTTGACCATTTCACTATAAAGCATTCAAGTAATAAGGGGAATGTGGAAACATAGTGATCAATAGGAAGGTTGAAATCCCTAAGGAAAGGAAGGGGGGGGGGCATTGACATGGCAGTTGCCCTATGAACAACAGATTACTCTTCGGCTATAGCAAGAAAAGTCTAAAACGGCAAATCAAGTACAACCAAACTTGTTAATCAGAAGAAACATGATGGCAGAAAGGTACAGCACCAAGAATGCGGCCGAAGTCAAAGCACATCAGTTAAAACTTTCGAAATATTAACTGAAATAGATCATAGGATGCATATCATGAAACATTATTGTCACCGCCGTCCGTTCCGACGTCTGGGGGACGTCTCGAACGTTCTGCGAGCGGTCGCGAAAAGATGGTTGAGACTCGCGTTTTTTGTTAAAATTGTGTTCATTGCTTCCGAGGTGCTCAACACTGAACTATCCTCTAAGAGAAGCAAGGTTTTCGAAAAGGGTTCTTTTGGAGTCGCCACCAATGTTTTGACCATAAACATTGGAAAAGGAGAAAAAGGCATTGATTTTAATAAAAACCAACTTGGCCATTATAACCAGAGTCGGGTAAGGGAGTTAGTTACGTGTGGGGAAGGTATTAGCACCCCACAACGCCCCTTTCGGGTTCCCTATGACGGATTAATTCATTTAAGTCCAGATTATGAGAAATTAAGCATTTACCCTTATTTTATTTATTTAATAAATATGGCTATCTACATGATTTATCTACATTGCATACGAAGTAAATAAAGCAAGTAAAGAAGAAGAGAATTGAGAAAAAACCTCCGTAGCAAGCTTTATATTATAAGTCTTTTACAAAGAGGACGCGTTTCGGCAGTCCTTCACTCTACGACAACTCTCCTCTCGATTACGAGACTCGACTCGACTAAAATTTCTAGAAGAATCGAATGCTCGGAATACAAATTCCTTAACCGATTGTTACCTATTAAAGGCAATCGGAAAGATCATTCGAGAGAGGGAGAGAAGAAGACAAGTCCAGGAAATGCTCCGGTGTCCGAGGTGTGTGGAATGAGACAAATGAGGCTCCTATTTATAGCCATCTTCGCCCCCGGACATTTGGGACGGCCGTCCGGATCGGGACGGCCGTCCCAAATGCATTTTTTGCACTGGGACAGTTTGGGACGGCCTGGCATGTTTGGGATGGCCGTCCCAAACGCATTTTTCTTCATACTGGGACCCCGGACATTTGGGACGGCCGTCCCACATTCGGGACGCACGTCTCAACTCGCTAAATTGCAGTTGGGACGGCCGTCCCACTTTTGGGATGGTGGTCTCGACTCGTTTTGTCCAGCCTTTGTATTTTGGGACCCCGGAAGCTTTCCTTGCCGTTTTCGAACATGGATTGGTGCCGATATATGTCCGTTGAAGCTCTATCTTCGTGTAGGAAGTCTTCTTGGCCTTTATTAAGATGCCAGGCGAGCTTTATCTTTGTGTAGGACGTCTCTTTTGTCTTTACTGCGTGAATGAGTGAACCCCGTTTTTGTTGCAGGAGGTCTTTCTCTATTTTTGATATGAAGCCGGGCGATCTCCGTGTTTGTTGTGGGAGGTTTCCTCGGTTTTGGGAAGCCGGACGAACTCCATCTTCGGGCGAAGTTCCTCTAGCTTTTATTTTGAGAGGCCGGGCAAAATTAGGGGTCTACAACTGCCCCCCCTTCACTTGCCTAACTAATTTGTTGGTTTTAATATGCCGACATAATTAGTTGGTAGGGGAAGGAGTTAACCCTTTTGCCCGGCTATCCTTCGGATACTGCTCCTTGCTGATCCTCCGGATGATAAATATTTTGATAGGTACTAACCCCTATCTGGTTTGAGCCTTCTTTTTCTAAGACTCTGGTGAGTACTTACCCTCACCTGGTATAAGTCTGTATTTTACTAGACTTTTGTGGGTACCTACCCCTACTAGGTATGAACCTTGTTCTGCAAGGTTTTGGTGAGTACCTACCCTCACCCGGTATGAGTTCGCATTTTGCTAAACTCTTGTGGGTACTTACTTCCGAGGTGCTCAACATTGAACTATCCTCTAATAGAAGTAAGGTCTTTGCAACCCATTTTTGAAATGCTTAGGTGAGTATTTTTACTCCACCTAATGCATTTTGCTAAGTTTTGATGAGTACCTACCCTCATCTGGTACAAACCTTATTTTTAAGGTTTTGGTGGGTATTTACCCCCACCTGGTGTGAATGATAAGCCTTTTTTCATAAGGCTTAGGTGAGTACACACCCCCACCCGGTATGAATGATAAACCTTTTTTCTCAAGGCTTAGGTGAGTATACACCCCCACCCGGTGTGAATGATAAACCTTTTTTCTCAAGGCTTAGGTGAGTATACACCCCCACCCGTGTGAATGATAAACCTTTTTTCTCAAGGCTTAGGTGAGTACACACCCCACCCGGTATGAATGATAAACCTTTTTCTCAAGGCTTAGGTGAGTATACACCCCCACCCGTGTGAATGATAAACCTTTTTTCTCAAGGCTTAGGTGAGTATACACCCCCACCCGTGTGAATGATAAACCTTTTTCTCAAGGCTTAGGTGAGTATACACCCCCACCCGGTGTGAATGATAAACCTTTTTCTCAAGGCTTAGGTGAGTATACACCCCCACCCGGTGTGAATGTTAAACCTTTTTCTCCAGGCTTAGGTGAGTACACGCCCCACCCGGTGTGAATGATAAACCTTTTTCTCAAGGCTTAGGTGAGTATACACCCCCACCCGTGTGAATGATAAACCTTTTTCTCAAGGCTTAGGTGAGTATACACCCCACCCGTGTGAATGTTAAACCTTTTTCTCCAGGCTTAGGTGAGTACACACCCCCACCCGTGTGAATGATAAACCTTTTTTCTCAAGGCTTAGGTGAGTACACACCCCCACCCGTATGAATGATAAACCTTTTTCTCAAGGCTTAGGTGAGTACACACCCCCACCCGGTATGAATGATAAACCTTTTTCTCAAGGCTTAGGTGAGTATACACCCCCACCCGTGTGAATGATAAACCTTTTTTCTCAAGGCTTAGGTGAGTATACACCCCCACCCGGTGTGAATGATAAACCTTTTTCTCAAGGCTTAGGTGAGTATACACCCCCACCCGGTGTGAATGATAAACCTTTTTTCTCAAGGCTTAGGTGAGTATACACCCCCACCCGGTGTGAATGTTAAACCTTTTTCTCCAGGCTTAGGTGAGTACACGCCCTCACCCGGTGTGAATGATAAACCTTTTTTCTCAAGGCTTAGGTGAGTATACACCCCCACCCGTGTGAATGATAAACCTTTTTTCTCAAGGCTTAGGTGAGTATACACCCCCACCCGGTGTGAATGTTAAACCTTTTTCTCCAGGCTTAGGTGAGTACACACCCCCACCCGGTGTGAATGATAAACCTTTTTTCTCAAGGCTTAGGTGAGTACACACCCCCACCCGGTGTGAATGATAAACCTTTTTTCTCAAGGCTTAGGTGAGTACACACCCCCACCCGGTGTGAATGATAAACCTTTTTTCTCAAGGCTTAGGTGAGTACACACCCCCACCCGGTGTGAATGATAAACCTTTGTTCTCAAGGCTTAGGTGAGTACACACCCCCACCTGGTGTGAATGATAAACCTTTTTTCTCAAGGCTTAGGTGAGTACACACCCCCACCCGGTGTGAATGATGAGCCTCATTCTGCAAGGCTTTCAGGATGAATTTTTTGTAGTCAATCCTATGATCATCGGTTTTTTGAAGATGAGTTGACGGCTTACTGTTTTTGATCATGCGTCTCTGGGGAGTAATTTGATTTTTCTTTTTGACTTTTCTATTAGTCATCTGGCGTTACCAGGGATTTCTGTAATTTGGCTTTTCCGTTTAGCCATCCGGCTCTGCCGGGGATTCTTGATTTTTGGCTTTTCTGTTTAGCCATCCGACTTCACCGGGATTTTTATTTTTGGCTTTTCGTTTAGCCATCCGGCTTTGCGGGATTCTTGATTTTTGGCTTTTCTCGTTTAGCCATCCGACTTCTGCCGGGATTTTGTTGTTTTGGCTTTTTCTTTTAACCATCCGGCTTTTGCCGGGATTCTTGATTTTTGACTTTTTCTTTTAGTCATCCGGTCTTGCCCGGGGATTTCTTGATTTCCGGCTTTTTCTTTTAGCCATCCGGTCTTGGCCGGGATTCTTGATAGTTGCCTTTTTTCAAGCGGGAATCCTCTGGGGATTTTTGAATTCTCTTTTTGATTGTGCCTTTTGTTTAGGCAAGAACCCACTTGGGGATATTGGCTTTCCGCTTGCTCGTTGGAAGTGAAGATTTTGCTTTTCACTCGGGGATATCTCGTATTTGGAATTTATACGCGATTCCCTGGGGATATAATCTTGTAGTTTTGCCTTCATTTGGTAGGCTTGCTCGGGGTAGTTTTCTTTGTTGATGATCCACTCGGGATTTGTTGATTTTTTATTGTGCCTCTTGATTAGGCGGATGTTCCACTGGAGGATATTTGCTCTTGATAATACCTCCGAGTAGGCAGATGCTTTATTGGAAGCTTTGTGCTTTAGACTTGTATTGCCTCTTGCATAGGTTGATTTCCCGTTTCTTGGGGATATCGGCTCTTTGTTTGCCTCTTGAGTAGGCATAGGCATTCTTGGGAGTGAAGGTTTTGCACTTCGCCGGGGATATTCATATTGGGTGTTCCGAAAGGTTAACTCCCCGAGGATATGAATTTGTAATTTGCCCTTGCTGATAGGCTTACTGGGGAAAAATTTTCTTGTTTTGTGATCTACTGGGGGAATTAATTTCATCCCTGAAATCTATCTTGAATTGTCCTTCTATGGAGAAAATGGAGTTTTTTCGACTCCTTATTTGGTCGTCGTTGTTTGAGCTGGTTTTTGCTTAAGCTCTTATTCCGTTGGGAATGAGTTTTTGCTTTTTTCTCGCGATTATGTTTTTTTCGCGATTTTTGGATTTTTGATTTTAAATGCGTGTGCCTTTTTCCTTTTGTACACGCAGACCCTTTTATTATCTACTGGGGATGAAGAGGTTTTCTTTCTTCTCTTTCCTTTTTAGTGGCCCTGGGGAATTTGTTGGCTCCCTGGGGATCCGACTTTGATGATGGAGTCTTGGCTCCTGGCTTTGTGAAGCTCTTTATTTGAACGGGTAAGATGGAAAAATTTTATTTTCTCCTTTTTGTTTTTTCTTGACGCGTTCTTTTTGGGGATTTTCATGTGGCCTTTCTGTAGTGGCCTCCGTCGTGGAAAGATTTTTTTCTTTTTGTTGCCCCCCAGTGATGTGGGGGATTTCTACTCCATTTTTCTTTGATGGAATTTTATGTAGTCCTTGTTCTCCATTGGGGGATGAAGCGGAGACTCTTGCATGAGTGTGCTTGATGACTCATGTGGCGACGAAGCTGAGTCGTGAGGTAATCTTTTTGTCTTGCCTTTGGAGTAAGCAAGTATCCTCTTTGGGGATGATCAAGCCTTTCCATTGGCTTTTCTGCTTTCTTGATGTTTTTTCTGGGTGGAAGGATGCTGATTGTAGCTCCAAGTGATTTATGCTTGACGACTCATTTGGTGGTGTTGAGTCATGAAATAATTTTCTGCCTTTGAATAGGCAAGGATCCTCTTGAGGATGATCAAACCTTTTCCATTGGCTTTTCTGTGTTGATGGCTTCCTTCTTTTATTGGTGGAAGGATGATGGTTGAATCTTTAAATGACTATGGTCGACGACTCATGTGATGATGATGCTGAGTCGTGGAGTATTTTTGTTTTGCCTTTGGAGTAGGCAAGGATCCGCTTGGGGATGATCAAACCTTTTCCATTGGCCTTTCTTTTGATGGTTTCCTTCTTTCTTGGATGGAAGGATGTTGATTGAAGTTGACGGTTGGAGCTAATTTCCTTGAAGCTCCTTATTCTGCTGAAGATAATTTTGAATTTCGCCTTTTGCGATTGCGATTTAATTTTATCGCGAATGTTTGAAATCCGGCTTTTTAGTATATCATGTGTGCCTTTTATTTTATAGTTTTTGTACACATGGGCTTTTGAAATGTGAAACAGAAACAACTACTTTTATTTATTACTGTTTTTTTTTTGTTTGATACATTCAAGCATTTTTTTTTTTCAAAATACTTTTTAAAAAAACTACTGAAAGACTCCTCCTAATCATCCGCCTCTGGACCGGAGTGGGCGGATGGTACCGGCGATGGAAAGCGGCGAAGTAGGCGCGCCGCAACCTTGTCCGATTCTCGGACCATGCTCTCTATCCGACGGTCCGTCCTATCTTGCCCGACAGTCAATCGGCTAAATTGTCGGCGTATAGACCGGAACTCTCCTTGCATGTATGCATGCTCCTCGTCTAAGCGTCGGTACAAGCCGGAGAGATCATAGTCTCGTGACTGCTGCTGGGATTCTGAGGTAGTAGGAATGTCCTGCGGCGTATTGAAGTCGCGCATATCCCATGAAATCGAGATGATAGGGTTTAAGATGAACCCTGTCCCTTCTCTGCTGAGGATATTCATGTTCGTCAGCACACCTCCGTTGATTGGCTCCGGTTGGAGTTCAGCTGGGAGATCTTCTCCGTCTGTGCATCCCCAATATTCAGCTAGAGGGGTAAGGAAGGGAGCCACCATGATCGTTCCCGCTGGTCCCCGAGTACCGCATTCCTTTACAGCTTTTAGGAATGCGTATCCCGGGTTGCACCGGTGTCCCTGATGCATGCAGTAGACTATAAAAAGATCAGCTAGTGTGACCTTTCCCTGGCTTTCTTTCCGGCTGTGAATGGTCCCAGCAAGCAATTTGTGGCAAATGCGAAGAGGGGGGTTGAAGGCCGCACCCTTCAGGTTAGAGGGGAGATTAATAGCTCCAGTAATCTCCTTCCACATACTGGTGGTGGTAAGAACTGCAGGTTTCTCCAGATATGCGGACCGATATTCCGGGGTTCTTGTGTCGGCCCGCTGGCAGAAACCCATGATGACGTTGAAGTCATCCAAAGCAGTGGTCCGGTAGGCTCCATCCATCCAGTAGGAGATAGCTTGCGTTGGCGGCACTCCAGGAATTATGGATGGCATTTCCATCATGTTGACGGAGGCGAGAAACTCCATTGTAGCGGTGCGATGAATCCGAGTAGGCGGCTCGCGGAGCAGAAAGTCCCATCCTATGTTGTGGATGAACCTTCTGACATCTTGCTCCCAACCAAATGTAGCAAGGATCTCGAAATCTAGTCGCAGCATAGGATACCAGGCAAATTGTTGGATATTTGCCAGTCGTTGTTGATGTGCCTCTGCCATCATCATGTTGGTGACAGGAGTTCTCCTAGAAGTAGTCCTGGTGCGTTTTCTTCTGGATGATGCTTCTCCACGTTCCATTGTGAGCTTTGCTCTCTTGGGAATGCTAAAAATGTATGGAGGAGGAGAAAAAGCAAGATAGGAAGCTTGGAATGAGGTGCCAGAGCCAAGATCCGCGCCCAACATATATAGGCCGCGTAGGGGGATTTGGGACGGCCGTCTGGGTTGGGACGGCCGTCTCAAATGGTAAAATTGCACATGGCTCGGCCCCCTCCTGAGATGCACGTCCCAACTGAAAAAATGCACTTGGGACGGCCGTCTGGCCTTTGGGACGGCCGTCCCAAGCTTCTTAAGTTGGTTTTTTGAGTTTTTTGATAGGAAAGAAGATGGGACTCTATTCATTGATGCTTTAATGCATGTAATGCTTCATGATATGCATCCTATGATCTATTTTAGTTGATATTTCGAAAGTTTTAACTGATGTGCTTTAACTTCGAGTGCGTTCTTGGTATTGTACCTTAACGTCATCTTGTTTTTTGGATAACAAGCTTAGCTGTATTGATTTGCCGTCTTGGAATTTTATTTGATATGGCCGAAGAGCAATCTTTTGTTCGTAAGGCAACTGCCATATCAATGCCTTCCTTCCTTTCCTTAGGGATTTCGACCTTCCTATTGATCACTATATTACCACATTCCCCTTTATTACTTGAATGCTTTATAGTGAAATGGTCAAGAGAAGAGAAAGAATAGGATTTACAACAAAGGCTTGTGTTTTAGAGGGATATTTTTTATAATAGAGGTTTTTGTAAGAATGGCTAGCCGAGGTTGGTCTGTGTTTAGGCTAGTTTAGACAAAACGTTTTATTCTTATGATGTGGCGTCGTTGTTTACTGATTTGTGGCGCCTTTTTGGTTGATTGACTAACTTCCCTAGTCCGCCCTTTCGGGTTTTCAGCCTAGGATGCTGTGCTTTTTGTCCTAACTTTTGTCTAGGTTTCCTTTTTGTATTTATTTTTTAGGAATACCTAGCGGACTTTTCATAACCCTAACTTTTGCCCAGGCTACCCTTTATTATTGTTCGGGTCTCCTCGCCGGTTTACCCTAACTTTTGTGCGGCCCCCTTTTGTGGGTTTCCCGTCGGTATTTTGCCCTTTTATCTTCTTGTCTCGGCCTTTGACCTTGACGGGCTCTTTCTTTTTATATGCATATATTTTTTTGCACAACATTGTCGAAACTGGATTTTATTGAGATAGATTTTATCCGTGTCTCTAGTTAGTCAATCATTTTTTACTTTACTTTGTAGCGCTTTAATTATTCGGACGCATTTGGAACAAAACGCTTTATCTAAACCTTGTTTATTAAAATGGGGTATAGATACATTTAGTAAGAAAAGAAGCAGATAGTAAGAATAGCATTCTTTTGTAATTTCAGGGAAATGTGTGCCCTAAAGATGCTCGGGGGCCGGGCATACCCCGAGGAGTGATCTCTAATAGTCACTAGGTCTACATCCCTTAGAATTGGAAGAAGGACACCTAATGACTAACGCTACCTTTTGCGCTAATACCCCTCCTTTTCGGAATATCGTCTTCGAGGGGTAAGACTTCCCTGTCTTCCGTATGGTTTGATCTTTCGTGGGGTCATACCCTAAACCATACTTTAACGGATTGTCCTTGAAATCTGGTGGCTCTCTTATTCCTTGAGCGTTCTTTCCGAGCCCCTGTCCTGGGTGATATCCATATTTTTTCATCATATGTGCCACCTTCATGTTATTAGGGAGTCTTTCTATATTGGCAATTTCGAGTGCTTGAAAAGATGTTTCAAGAGCCTCTTCAGCCGCATCCACATATGGTTGGACAGACGGTTTGCTTATCAGAAAGTTTTCTTCAGCTTGAATTGTGACGAGTTTATCATTTGTCACAAACTTGATTTTCTGGTGGAGCGTTGAAGGTATTGCCTTAGCGCTATGAATCCAAGGTCTACCAAGGAGACAACTGTATGCTGGCGTGATATCCATCACGTGGAAGTCTATGTTGAAAATAGTAGGTCCGATTTGGATTGGTAGACTAATCTCTCCTACTACTTCACGCCTTGATCCGTCAAAGGCTCGAACAACTGTATTACTTGGTCGCATGTGGGTTCCTTGTATTGTTATCTTGTCGAGTGTACTTTTAGGCATAACATTTAGGGATGACCCATTATCCACAAGTACTTTGGAAATGAGATACCCTTTGCATTTGACAGAGATATGCAAAGGCTTATTATGATTTGACCCTTCCAAAGGGAATTCTTCGTTGGTGAAGGTAAGATGATTATTAGCTGTAATATTACTAATAATTCCTTCGAACTTGTCTTGGGATATTGCATGCGGAACGAATGATTCATTCAAAACCTTTAACAGTGCGTTTCGATGTGGTTCCGAACTCATGATGAGGGATAACAAAGTTATTTTTGCTGGAGTACGATTGAGTTGATCTATGATGGAGTACTCGCTTTGTCTTATGTACTGGAGTAACTCATCTGTCTCCTCCTTGGATTCGTTTTCTTCTTCGGCTTTATTTTTCATTTTATCTTTAGGAATATTATCTTGTAATTCCTTGGGGGAATATATTCTTCCGCTTCTTGTCATGCCCCCAATACCGGCTATGTTGGAGATATCTTGATTGACTGACGATTCTTCTGAGTATCTCCAAGGTACAACTTTATTTGATTCATAAGGGAAAGGACGCGGTACGAATAAGCGTAAAGGCGTTATTGCTTCTTCCCTTTTAGTGTTTGGAATGATTAACGGTGCTTGTTTGTTATCATCTTCAGATTTATTGACCGTCGTAGAGATTTTGATGACGAAAGGCTTCTTTTCCATTTTTCTGATTTGTGAAAAGCACATCAGTTAATCCTTTCTTTTTATTATCTTTATTATTAAATGAGGAGGGATATGTGAATGTATGCAATTTATGAATGCAATAGACAATTTAAGGAGAGAAAAATAAATCCTTTTTATTAGAAAGTGTAAATCCTTCTATACAATGCTTTGAAGCAAGTGTTGACAAAAGCGAAAAAGCTTGAAGAATCCTATAGGTAAATTAGGCTTTCTTCGTAATTCGTCTTCAATCTGTTATCACGTGATTTCGAGCGTCTTGATTTGCTCGGATACCGCCTGGCTCATATCTTCATTGTATCGATGAGCCTCTTTTATCTTTTCTTCTTGATGAACGATCAAGGCATGCTGCTGATCAGACCTCTCTATTAGTCGGTCCTTTTCACGAAGTAATTGACCGTATTGAGCTAATCCATCTTTTTCTTTTTCACGTAGCTCTTCTAGGTCTTCTCTGTATTTTTCAGCGGTTTCCCACCATTTTTGTGCTTCTGACCGAGTATTTGCTAGGTCATCTTGTATTAACTTGATCGTTCTTGCCTGTTCTGCAAGCGTGTTTTCGAGATGTGCTATTTCGTCATTCAAGTCCCGGAACAGACTATCTTGCTCAAGTCTTGGAATCTTTAATGCTTGCTTAGTCTCTTCCTGATAATCAGCACAATCGTTCTTAAGACGCTCTATTTCGTGGTCCTTCTTTTTACATTGCCTTTTTAGGCCATCTATTATAAGGGTTGACTCTTGATCTTTTTCTTCGAAGGCTCTTAGCTGAGCTTCCATGACTTCAACCCTTTTGTTTAAGGCATTGACCTGCAATTGTAGCTCTTCACTGACTAAAGTTGTAGTGAATGCAGCAGATGGTTGGGGTATCCCTCTATTTTTTCTCCATTCTTCATATTCATGGGACGTAGAAACCTGAACCTTTCCGAGTTCTTTATCTCCCATGTAGACTGGTCTTTCCCATGCTTTCTGGACAGCGGATACTTCTTTAAAGTTATGGGAATAATGACATAGACTCAGCCCTCTGAGCTCTTCTTGAGTTGGTGTGGTCTGGGTTCTCATAAGTTGTCTCATAGCCATCTTAGGAGAGTAGGCTATACAACCCCTGAGGCCTAGTAATGGTATGCTCAAGTAATCTCCACATCGTACGAGAATATAACTGGGTCGGAACCAAGGGCATACCCAGGATATGTGTTCTATGTTCCAGCTTTCCAACTCAGTTTTCCATTCTAGCACTTGACGATGCTGAAGAGGGATTTTTGAAAAACTCCTTAAAGGATCAGGAAATACGCCCATATGGCTTGAGGCGTAGAAATGAGTAATACCCCACACGTATAGTAGTGAAGTGCAGCATCTAAGTGTTTTCCCCTGTTTCTGTCGGCAAAAATCTACTGGAAAGCGGGTGTCGCAAGATTGCGTATAGGACTCTTTGAATATACATCCCGTGCAAAGAATGCGTCCATTGCAGACATGATCCACGATGTTCACATGGAATGGGAATAATATGATTCCGAACATTGCTAATGCTAGAGTCTTGTTGAATGTAGACCAATCCTTCTTTTCAGCTAAAGAGACTAAGTGGTCTTCTATTATAGCCATTTTCCAACCTCTGATATTCCCTTTTCCCTCTAGGGTGGATTGATGAGGAGGCAGTCGTATAATAGTAGCAACCTTACTCACGGTCGTATATACTCCTGAGCAAACGTAGACCCCAACTGACTGAGGCCATCTGACCATGAGTTCATATTCTTCTAAGGTTGGTACCAAGTCAAACTGCGGGAACTCGAAGCAGTGTAAATCGGGACTCCAGAAGTGGACTAATGCTCTAACAAATATTGGATCAATGCTGATCTTTAGGAGGTCAAGAATTCTTCCGTAGGACTTCTCAAAGCTAGTATAGACCTCCGGTGGCATATATGTACACAAATGCCTTAACTTCTCTACACTACACGTAAGGATTTCCACTTTCTTTAATTGTCTATTACCGGATCCCTCCATTATCTAGCAAAATTGAAAATGCATGATATGAGGATGAATTTTTGTAAATGCATGTATGCAAGTGTTTATTTTTCTAAGTATTATCATGTTTTATTCCTAATATGATGCATGATAATACCAGGTTTTCCTTGAAAGAAAAGCTTATCTATATGAATGTTTATGGATTTCAATGAAGAGAATCCTATTTTCTTCCCCTTTTTTATTTTTATGAAGAAAAGGTAATATGAATTATAAGACTTTTGCTAATAATTTTGATTTTGTAACAGAGGTATTTTTATGACTTTAATTTGTTTTTATATTTTTTATGACCCCTTTATCTCTTCTGTCGGTCAACGTGGCTACTTAGCTTACAAAGAACCTGAAACCAGGCTAGCTTAACTGAAGACTGTCCGAGATAAAGGCTTTTTATCTTTTCACTTTTTGTGATTTTTAGGGTTTTTCATTTTTTTTTGTTTGTTGTATGATTACCCTATGCTAATGCATCAATACAAATGCAACAAACAAATGCACACACAATTCGTACATCCCCGAGCAGAGCCACGCTTATTTAATCACGAGGTAGGGTTTTCCTGCAGAAACGTGCTTGGTTTAGGTGGTTCTAACTGTTCTCACCAGGCCAAAGGTCCCCAAGGTGCCCCCATTATAGGGACCTCTCAACTTTCAATCCTCGGGTCATGCACGGAACTCCGTGTCGACATCCTTAGACCAAAAGAAGAGAGTTATCACCTTGAGTTGGTGGTTTTCCGACAACGGTAGTAGCCCCGTGTGCCAACTAACCGATCGTATCTGCCACCCACTCCCTATAGGTATTCACTCTTGCCCCCAAGTATAGAGGGACTGTTGTGTGCAAGGCTTTTTGTGTGCAATTTATATTTCAAACAATTGCAAAAAATAATCATACAGCAGTTATTTAAAGCCATACAATAAACATACAGAAGGGTAAAGGTGTAATTTCAAATCTTTGCTTAGTTTGAATTTATCCGTCACTAAATGGGATCAACTCTCGGACTTCCCCAGTGGAGTCGCCATCTGTCGCCGCCGTCCATTCCGACGTCCGGGGGACGTCTCGAACGTTCTGCGAGCGGTCGCGAAAAGATGGTTGAGACTCGCGTTTTTTGTTAAAATTGTGTTCATTGCTTCCGAGGTGCTCAACACTGAACTATCCTCTAAGAGAAGCAAGGTTTTCGAAAAGGGTTCTTTTGGAGTCGCCACCAATGTTTTGACCATAAACATTGGAAAAGGAGAAAAAGGCATTGATTTTAATAAAAACCAACTTGGCCATTATAACCAGAGTCGGGTAAGGGAGTTAGTTACGTGTGGGGAAGGTATTAGCACCCCACAACGCCCCTTTCGGGTTCCCTATGACGGATTAATTCATTTAAGTCCAGATTATGAGAAATTACGCATTTACCCTTATTTTATTTATTTAATAAATATGGCTATCTACATGATTTATCTACATTGCATACGTAAGTAAATAAAGCAATAAAGAAGAAGAGAATTGAGAAAAAACCTCCGTAGCAAGTTTTATATTATAAGTCTTTTACAAAGAGGACGCGTTTCAGCAGTCCTTCGCTCTACAAGCAACTCTCCTCTCGATTACGGACTCGACTCGACTAAAATTTCTAGAAGAATCGAATGCCGGAATACAAATTTCTTAACCGATTGTTACCTATTAAAGGCAATCGAAAGATCATTCGAGAGAGGGAGAGAAGAAGACAAGTCCAGGAAATGCTCGGTGTCCGAGGTGTGTGGAATGAGACAAATGAGGCTCCTATTTATAGCCATCTTCGCCCCCTGAACATTTGGGACGGCCGTCTGGACTGGGACGGCCGTCCCAAAATGCATTTTTTGCACTGGGACAGTTTGGGACGGCCTGGCATGTTTGGGATGGCCGTCCCAAACGCATTTTTCTTCATACTGGGACCCCCGGACATTTGGGACGGTCGTCCCACATTCGGGACGCGCGTCTCAACCGCTAAATTGCAGTTGGGACGGCCGTCCCACTTTTGGGATGGTGGTCTCGACCTGTTTTGTCCAGCCTTTGTATTTTGGGACCCCGGGAAGCTTTCCTTGCCGTTTTCGAACATGGATTGGTGCCGATATATGTCCGTTGAAGCTCTATCTTCGTGTAGGAAGTCTTCTTGGCCTTTATTAAGATGCCAGGCGAGCTTTATCTTTGTGTAGGACGTCTCTTTTGTCTTTACTGCGTGAATGAGTGAACCCCGTTTTTGTTGCAGGAGGTCTTTCTCTATTTTTGATATGAAGCCGGGAGATCTCCGTGTTTGTTGTGGGAGGTTTCCTCGGTTTTGGGAAGCCGGACGAACTCCATCTTCGGGCGAAGTTCCTCTAGCTTTTATTTTGAGAGGCCGGGCAAAATTAGGGGTCTACAATTCCTAATATGATACATGGTAATACTTGGTTTTTCTTAAAAAGAAAACTATCTATATGGATGTTTATGGATTTTGATGAAGAGAGTCCTATTTTCTTCTCTTATTTTTATGAAACCTTTATCAAGAAATTTTTATTTTATAAAGGCATTTTATTGATTTAATTTGTTTTTATATTTTTTATGACCTTTTATCTCTTCTGTCGATCAACGTGGCTACTTAGCTTACAAAGAACCTGAAACCAGACTAGCTTAACTGAAGACTGTCCGAGATAAAGTTGGCTTATCTTATCACTTTTATGATTTTTAGGGTTTTTCATTATTTTTGTTGTATGATTACCCTATGCTAATGTTTCAATACTAATGCAGCAAATGCATGCACACACAATTCATACATCCACGAGCAGAGCCACGCTTATTTAATCACGAGGTAGGGTTTTCCTGCAGAAACGTGCTTGGTTTAGGCGGTTCTAAACTGTTCTCACTAAGGCCAAAGGTCCCCAAGGTGCCCCCATTATAGGGACCTCTCGATCTCTCAGTCCTTGGGTCATGCACGGAACTCCGTGTTAACATCCTTAGACCAAAAGAAGAGAGTTATCACCTTGAGTTGGTGGTTTCCGACAACGGTTGTAGCCCCGTGTGCCAACAAGTCGGTCGTATCTGCTACCCACTCCCTATAGGTATTCACTCTTGCCCCCGGGTATAGAGGGACTGTTGTGTGCAAGGGTTTTGTGTGCAATTTATATTTCAGACAATTTGCAGAAAATAATCATACAGCAATTATTAAAGCCATACAATAAAACATACGGAAAAGGGTAAATGCGTAATTTCAAGTCTTTACTTAGTTTGAATTTTATCCGTCACTGAATGGGATCAACTCTCTAGCTTCCCCAGTGGAGTCGCCATCTGTCGCCGCCGTCCGTTCCGACGTCCAGGGACATCTCGAACGTTTATGCGAGCGGTCGCGAAAAGATGGTTTAGACTCCCGTTTTTATGTTAAAATTATGTTCATTGCTTCCGAGGTGCTCAACAACTGAACTATCCTCTAATAAAAGCAAGGTTTTCGAAAAAAGGTTATTTTGGAGTCGCCACCAATGTTTTGACCATAAACATTGGAAAAGGATAAAAAGGCAATGATTTTAATAAAAACCAAACTTGGCCATTATAACCAGAGTTAGGTAAGGGAGTTAGTTACGTGTGGGGAAGGTGTTAGCACCCCACAACGCCCCTTTCGGGTTCCCTATGACGGATTAATTCATTTCAGTAAAGATTACGAGAAATTACGCGTTTACCCTATTTTATTGCATAATGTTAAAAATGGCTATCTACATGACTTTATTTTATATTGCATACATAAAGCAATAAATAAAGCAGTAAAAGAGAAGAGAATTGAACAGAACCTCCGTAGCAAGCTTTGTATTACGAATCTTTGATCGTGAGGATGCGTTTTGGCAATCCTTCGCTCTACAAAGACTCTCCTCTCCGAATACAAGATCGACTCGACTAAATTTTAAAGAAGAATCGAATGCTGGAATACAATTCCTTAACTGATTGTTACCTTATTAAGGCAATCAGAGAGTTCATTCGAAGAGGGAAGAGAATAGACAAGTACTAGGAGTTGTCTGGTGTGTCAAACAGTGGCAAATGAGCTTCCTATTTATAGTTTTTGCTGCCAGCACACTTGGGACGCGCGTCTGGGTAGGGACGGTCGTCCCAACTGCCTCTTTTGCAAAGGCTGAGACCACCTGAAACCTGGGACTGGCAGTCCCACTTGGGACGGCCGTCCCACTTGGCTAGGGAAGGTTGGGACGGCCGTCTCGACCTTGGGACGGCCGTCTCGACTTGTTTTGGCCAGCCTTTGTGTTCTGGGACCCCTGGGAAGCTTTCCTTTCTATATTCGGACGTTGTTTGATGCCGATAAACGTCCGTTAAAGCTTTATCTTCATATAGGAAGTCTTCTTGGCCTTTATTGAGATGTCAGGCGAGCTTTGTCTTTGTTGTAGGAAGTCTCTTTAGCCTTTATTGAGAGATCGGGCAAAATTAGGGGTCTACAAAGGGTATGGGTTGAAAAAGGATCTAAATCTTCTCAAAATAAAGTTGTATCTTTTTCAAGAATTAAATCTAATGCATGCTTCTATTGTATGAAACATGGACATACATCTAATAGGTGTAAAATTAAGCATTTTGGCATTCCAATGGGAAAATATGTTTGGGTTCCCATAGATAAATGATTTGCTTGTCTCTAACCCCAAGGACCCAAAAGTTATGGGGACCTAAGATTATTATATTCTTGTTTTGTAGGAAACTTCCAAATCGAAGAAGTCTATGTGATATCTTGACAGTGGGTGTTCAAGACATATGACTGGAGATAAAAAGAAATTTTTGAGTTTCAAAGCAAAGGAACAAAGATATGTAACCTATGGGGACAACAATAAAGGAATAATCCTTGGAACCGAAAATATTGGTGGTGCAAATACCTTGGAGATAAAGAATGTGCTCCTTGTTGATGGGTTAAAGCACAATCTCTTAAGTATAAGTCAACTTTGTGATAAACGATTTTAAGGTAATTTTTTAAAGTAAGTTTTGCACCATTCATTTAAAGGATTCTGAAAATATAGCATTAAAAGGTATTAGGCATAACAATATTTATTTGATTGACTTGGATTGTGTATCTAATGCTAATATAACATGCTTAGTTGCTAAAGAAGAAAATCCATGGTTATGGCATAAGACAATGACTCATATAAATATGCATCAATTAAACAAATTAATATTTAATGACTTAGTTATTGGTTTGCCTAAGCTAAAATTTGAAAAAGATAGATTATGTGATGCATGTCAAAAAGGTAAACAAGTAAAATCATCTTTTAAATCTACGAATGTTATTTCCATATCAAAACCTTTAGAACTTTTACATTTAGATTTATTTGGTCCATCTAGGATAAAAAGTTTTGGTGGAAATTACTATACTCTTGTAATTGTTGATGATTTTTCTAGATTTACTTGGACATTTTTTCTAACATTAAAAAGTTAGGCTTTTAAAGTCTTTAGGAAGTTTGCCAAACAAATTCAAAATGAGGAAGACTTAAGAATTAAAGTGTTAAGGAGTAACCATGGTGGGGAATTCTAAAATGAACCTTTTGAAAATTATTGTGAAGAAAATGGAATTTTGCCTAATTTTTCTACACCTAGAACTCCCCAACAAAATGATGTAGTAGAAAGGAAAAATAGGTCACTAGAGGAACTTGCTAGAACCATGTTAAATGAATCAAATGTTCCTAAATACTTTTGGAATAGAATGCTTATTAGGCCCATCATAAAGTTAACTCCTTATGAATTATTAAATGGAAGGAAGCCTAATGTTTCACATTTAAAAAAATTTCGTTGTAAAATAATGGAAAAGATAACTTAGGAAAATTTGACTCAAAAGCTGATGAGGTTATCTTCTTAGGACATTCACTATCTAGCAAATCATATAGAGTATTCAATAGAAGAACCTTGAATATTGAAGAATCTATACATATTACTTTTGATGAAATTGTAGACCTTGAGAGAAATCCTCTTGAGTCAAATAAAGAATATGCAGGTGATGATGAATAGATAAGAGAAACTCTAGAAGAAATGTACCTGAATGAGAATGAGTCATCTCAACCAACTGAATTGGTTAAAGAGTGGCAACCACCAAGAGGACTTTCAATGGACAATATAATTGGTGATATTTCAAAAGGGGTAAGAACTAGAAATATGAAAAATTTCTGTATGTCTGTAGCTTTTGTTTCACAGATTCACTACTACAAAATATGTTTTCCACGTCGTCATTTACCATCGGTTAAAGCTAAGTCGATGTTGAATACACTTTGAACATCGATTTTGAGTCAATCGACGTTAAAAGTTTGAAATAATATCAAATTAAGTGAATTGTCACTGACAGGATTTGAATCCATTACATTAATGGTAGAGACTCGATACTCCAACCACTAAGCTACTAAGATTTTCTGATAATAATTTATAAATAAATTATATTTATATACAAATAAATGTATATCCGTGTAAATATATAAATACAAAATATATAAATATAAATATATTTTTACATTTATATATTTTGATATAATTATATATTTATATAATTATATATTTACATATTTATATATTGGATGTGAGAGTGCGTTCGAGGGTGAAAGTGTGTGTCGAGTGGGTTTTCAAAATTTGATGTCAAATTTATGAGCGAGTCTCTTTATATGAGTTTGTAATTTACTCGATAGAATATAATCTTTATAATTTATTTATATAATGATATAAAATAATTTTTTTCTTTATTTATTTTTATTTTATTTTAATTTATTCTTTTTATCTCTTTTTCTTCTATTATTTAATTGAAATTCTTATATTAAAATTATTTTTTCAAATATTAAAAATAATTCAATATTTATTTTTAAAATTATTTTATTTAATAAATTATTATAAATTAATCTATGTCTCGAAAAATAATTATTAAAAGATGATTTTGATTAATTTATAATAATCTATGTAAGAAAAAAATTGTTCTATTATAATTAGATTAAATTTGGTATCAAAATTTGAAAATCCACTCGACACACACTTTCACCCTCGAGCGCGTCATCATATCCAACATATAAATAGATAACTATATAAATATATAAATATATTTGTATTTATATATTTTATATTTATATATTTACACATATATACATTTATTTGTATATAAATATAATTTATTTATAAGTTATTATCTAAAAATCCTAGTAGTTTAGTGGTTGGAGTATCAGCCTCCAACTCTAAAGTATTGAGTTCGAATCCCGCTAGTGACAATTCTTTTAAAACAATATAATAAATAATAAAAATATAATATAAAGGGGAGGGGGACCTCTAGATAAATAGATGAGAGGATAGAGAGTATTATAAATAAATAAAACTAGATATATAGAAAGGGATTATAAATAAATAAAAAAAATCAAATTTTCTACATCGGTTCTTCTTACAACCGATGTAGAAAGTCAGAACTTTCAACGTCGGTTCTGGAATCGAAGTCGAAAGCCTTCCAGAACCGACATGAAATGTGATAATTGTAGTAGTGATTGAGCCAAAAGTGTTCAGGAAGCACTCAAAGATGACCAATGGTGCATCATTCAAATGCAAGAAGAACTCAATCAATTTGAAAGAAATCAAGTCTGAGAATTAATTCCAAGAAAAGAATCTCATCAAGTTATTGGACCGAAATAGATATTTAGAAACAAACTTAATGAAGATGGAAATATAACAAAGAATAAAGCCAGACTTGTTGCCAAATGATACTGTCAAGAGGAAGGTATTGATTATGATGAAACTAAGTGTTGAGAAAGCACTCAAAGATGACCAATGGTGCATCAGTGCAATGCATGAAGAACTCAATCAGTTTGAAAGAAATCAAGTCTGGGAATTAATTCCAAGAAAAGAATCCCATCAAGTTATTGGACCGAAATGAGTATTTAGAAACAAACTTGATGAAGATGGAAATATAACAAAGAATAAAGTCAGACTTGTTGCCAAAGGATACTGTCAAGAGGAAGGTATTGATTATGATGAAACATATGATCATGTTGCCAGGTTAGAGGCTCTACGCCTACTTCTTGCTTATGCTTCATTGATGAAATTTAAACTATATCAAATGGATGTTAAAAGTGAATTTTTAAATGGGTTTATCAAAGAGAAAATATATGTGGAACAACCCCCTAGATTTGAAGATTTCAAATATCCTGATTATATTTTTAAATTAAAGAAAGCTCTTTATGGTTTGAAACAAGCTCCTAGGTCTTGGTATGAAAGGTTAAGTAATTTCCTAATTTCAAAATATTTTTCTAGAGGACAAATTAATTCCACTTTATTTATTAAGAAAGTAAAAGAACATATTTTGTTTGTTCAAGTATATGTTGATGATATTATCTTTGGATCAACTGATAATTCCTTGTGTGAAGGATTTGCTAAGATAATGCAGGGTGAATTTGAAATGTCAATGATGGGAGAATTAACCTTCTTTCTTGGACTTCAAATTAAGCAACTTAAAGATGGCACTTTTGTGTCACAAACCAAATACTGCAAAGAGATTCTCAAGAAATTTGAAATAGATTCTGCAAAAGCTACACACACTCTAATGGGAACGTCCTGCTATCGAGATAAGGACAAATCAGGTTTGGAAATAAATCAATCTATGTATAGAGGTATGGTAGGTTCACTATTATATTTAACTGCAAGTAGACTTGATATCATGCAATTTGTATGTGTGTGTGCTAGATTTCAAGCATGTCCAAAAGAATCTCATCTAACAGCAGTAAAAAGAATATTAAAATATTTAAAAGGAATTACAGGATTTGGTTTATGGTACCCATCTGAAGCTTCTCCAAGTTTATTAGGCTATTCTGATGCTGATTATGGAGGTTGTAAAGTAGATAGAAAAAGCACTAGTGGTACTTGTCATTTATTAGGATCATCCTTAGTTTCATGGCATTCTAAGAAACAAGCCTATGTTACTTTACCCACATCTGAGGCTAAATATATTGCAGCTAGAAATTACTTTGCTCAAATTCTATGGATGAAGCAACAACTAGAAGATTATAATATATTTCTAAGTGACATTGCTTTAATGTGTGATAATACAAGTGCAATTAATCTCACAAAGAATCCTGTTATGCATTCTAGAACCAAACACATTGAGATTAGGCATCATTTTTTAAGAGATCACATTTCTAAAGGAAATTGTAAAATTGAGTATATAGACACAAAACATCAGTTAGCAGACATATTTACCAAACCTCTTCCCAAGGATAAATTCTATGAACTTAGGAGAGACTTAGGAATATTAGAAATAGTCTAAACTCTGTTTAACTGTAAAATCTTTGCATTTTATACTCGAATAATCGGTTATCTTGTGTCTAATACATCTTAAGTTTGTCAATCTCTCTGGAATAATCGATTATCTTGGGTAATAATCGATTATTGAAGCTTAAATGTATGATTCATGAAAAATCTTTCTGTAATAATCGATTATTTAGACCAATAATCGATTATCTGTGATTCATTGACCCAAATCAGTAATTTCTCTCTAGAATAATCGATTATCTCAAGTGATAATCGATTATTCATGCATTTTCTGGGCAGGGATGAAGAAATAATCGATTATCACTGGTGATAATCGATTATTTGGCGTCATTAGAGATAATCTAGCCATTTGTAACGACTCTTTATGCTTTAATTCTTGTCAAACTAGCCGTTTATGGCCATTGGAATCATTTCCTACATATAAGAGGGTTCAAAATCGAATCCAAACACTTCCAAACTTCAATTCAAAGCATTCTTCATAGATTTCAAGCTCTCTTGTCTTTATAAAGCTCTTGCTCTTCTCAAAACCTTATATCCTTCATCTTTCCCACATTAAAATCTTCCCAAATGGCTTCCTCTTCCAAATGTAAGATTCCCACTAGGAGAAGATCTGCTCCTGCTTCTCATCCACGCCCAAATTCTATTGAAGGGTGGATCTCTGCTGAGGAAGGAAGACAGTAATTTCACAAATTTTGGAAGGAAAGGAGTATTATATCTCCTAAGTTTCTAATTGGAGAGCATTTCATTGACAGGGGATTCACCTTTCCCAATCTCCTTGAACAACAAGGAGTTCTGCCCTTCATTGGAATGCAGGGTACATATTATCCTAACTTGGTCAGGGTATTCTATTCCTATTTCAAATTTAGAGATAACATCGCCACATCCAGAGTAAAAGGGGTCACCATCATTCTTGATGATAATATGTTATCAATGTCCTATTAGAGTTGATGTTATCAATGTCCGTGTTGATTTGGAGGATTTCAACTGCATTCTGGCATATCGTTCATTCCTTCGCAATCCTGCCATGGAAATTGGCAGACAACTTCTGCTTGGTCCTTTGAAGAAAGAAGAATGTATGTTACTGCATCTTCTTGTCTGGATCCTATGTGCTTGAGCCACCAACCATGCTCAATGTTCTACTGCTGACCTTCGCATCATCCATGCTATCATGAACAACAAGCCAATTGATTGGCCCAGCCTTGTCACTTTGACAATGCTCAAAGCGAAGCGTCACCCCACTTTCAAGATTCCTTACGCTCTTCTTATCTCCAGGATTCTTGAATATAAAGGTGTAAATGTTGAAGGGGAACAATGGGCTAGGACATTAAATTCTAACAAAATGCTTGACAGCATGCTTACTCAGCTCTAGATGGTGAATGTAAATGGAGTTTACGTTCATAAAGATGATTCTCCTCACATGGCTGACGTTGCTCAAGAGTTTGATGATAAGGATATGCTTGTTGCTAATGTTTCTGCTGTTGCAACGTCTTCTGTTGCTCACTCTACATCCCGTCCTCCCATTGAAGACAAGCTATTCGATATGAATCAGAGAATGCAAGAATTCTTTTCTATATCTCAAGAACGACATCAGGAAATCTTAAGACGAATTTCGGATGTGGACGATCGTGTATGTAATTTAGAAGATCAATTTGATGCACAATTCAATAGTGATGAGAGTGAAGAGTTCTAATTTCCTCAAAATTCTTGTTTCTTCTTTTATCTTGTTTGTGCTATATTGAATTATTGAATAAAATTCTATGTTTGCATTGATTGAGGGGGAGTTGTTTATTTTTCTATTTAATGCACATGTTGAGGGGGAGTGTCGTCACCGTCAAAAGAGGACGTCGTAGTGACACGATGGTTTTTTTATTCGACTCATGTTTTAAAAAGTGTGGTCATCACCCTTAGGATGTCTGATAACCGAACTATTCTAAGGGTGAGGTTTTCATTAATGGGTCCTGGAGTCGCCACAAATATTTTAACCAAAAACATTGGAAAAGGAAAAATGAAGCGGTAATTTTAAGAAAAACCAACTTTGGTCATTATAACCAGAGTTAGGTAAGGGAGTTAGTTACGTGCGCGGAAGATATTAGTTTCCCCATGAAGCCCCTTTCAGGTTCCCTATGATGGACTGTTTATTGTTAAAATAAGAACATTAAAATTATGCTTTTACCCTTATTTATTCATCGCGAAATTTAAATAATTGACTACATGACCCTAATTTCTAATGCACATAGAGGGTAATAAAAGCGATAAAAGAAAGAGAGTAAGGGATGTAAAAACCTCTGAAGCAAGCTTTTATGTATATTCTTGTAAAGGGCGCTTTTTGGCAAACCCCACACTCTACACAAGTATTCCTCTCTTGAATTGAAAACTACCCAAAACCACTTAAACGAGCTAGAATTGGACTTCTGAAGCAAGAATACCAAGTATACAGAGTATCGGAATAAGAACTATATAATTTCTGGTTTTTTCTATGTATTTTTCCCTGAAACGAAGGTCCTATTTATAGATGTCACCGCCATCAAAAGAGGTGGTCGGAGCGATGTAATGGTTTTGATTAACTCACATTTTTTGAAAGAAGTGGTTCAACGCCTTTAAGTTGTCCGATAATCGGGCTGGGCCTAAAGGTGAGGTTTTCGAAAAGGTTCGAGGGAGTCGCCATCAATGTTTTTACCATAAACATCAAAAAAGGAAAAAAGAAGAAGAAGGCATTGGTTTTAGAAAAAACCAACTTTGGCTATTACAACCAAAGTCGGGTAAGGGAGTTAGTTGTGTGTGGGGAAGGTGTTAGCACCCCACAAGGCCCTTTCAGGTTCCCTATTATGGACTTGTAGACCCCTAATTTTGCCCGGCCACTCAATAAAGGCTAAGAAGACTTTCTATATGAAGATGAAGCTTCGGTGGACATCTATCGACATCAATCAACTTCCGAATAAAGAAAGGAAAGCTTCCCGGGAGTCCCAGAACACAAAATCTGGACAAAACAGTCGAGATGGTCGTCCCAGAAGTCGGGATGGCCGTCCCAGTCAGCCCAGACGGCCATCCCACATGCTAGACGACCGTCTCAGCCAGTTTTGTTACTTGGGACGGCCATCCCAGATCCCAGACGGTCGTCCTGACCTCTGCAGACGGCCATCCCTGTTTTCTGCACCCCAAACGACTGTCCCGAGCTGCCAGATTGAAAAAACTATAAATAGAGGCTCATTTGAGCGTTTTTTCACACTTCAGACACTTGTCTTCTCTCCCTCTTTCGAATGAACTCTCCGATTGCCTAAAAAGGTAACAATCGGTTAAGGAATATTCTTCCAGCATTCGATTCTTCTTAAAATTTTAGTAGAGTCGATCTTGTATTCGGGGAGGAGAGTCTTTGTAGAGCGGGGGATTGCCAAAACGCATCCTCACAGTTAAAGATTTGCAATAAAAAGCTTGCTACGGAGGTTTGAAGAGTCATTATATTTCCGTATTTTCTTCTCTTTCTGAACTTATTTTAATTAATGTTTTGGGCTTAACTTTCTATTATTAGTGAATTTTTATTAATTGGGCTTCATTGGGCCAATAATTAGATTTTAATTAATTTAAATCTATTTGATCTAATTTTTTCTCATTTTTAATTTTATGACAGTTAAAGCAATTTTGGGCCTAGAAGATTGGGCTAGATGCCATTTTACAGTTTAAAGCAATTTTGGGCTTGGAAAATTGGGTCAAATGTCATATTTTATTCTATACGGGTACTAACATTGGTTTACTGTTTTATTTATCATTTTTTCTACAGATCTCCAAAAATCATTATTTTCAAAACATTATAAACTAGACACATTCAGCTTTCCATAGGATCCAAAATCATTCAATTCGGAGATAAATTGGATTTTACATAAATTATCCAACACGGGTCAAGCGCACCAGGCCGGCCCAATGGACATGCTTCAGTAATTTAAGTCTCCTAAATTCATTAGACCTCCAAAAATAGTAGAAATGGTGGCGTTTTAAATCTAACTCAAAAGGATTTCAAAGGATACCGAAATCGCTTAATTTGGATAAGTATTGAAAATACTTCACGTGTTTGAAGTTCACATACGTGCACTAAAGCCAACTTATGATGTGTTTCATGGACCAGTTGAGCCCAAACCTCAATAAAGATTAGGGTTAGGGTTATTTATATAAGAGAAGACACACATCACACGAGGACTATGCAACCACCACACTTCCACCTTTCATCTTCTGCAATTTATATTCAAGTTTGTTTACTCTTCTGTCATTATTTTTAAATTCTTGTTTCGATTTTAATTTTGTTTCTTCTATTGCGTTTTCAACTTTCCATGGATAGCTAAATATTTGTATTGATTTTCTGAGAAGAATGCAAGTAGATCTTTGTGGTTTTGTTCTTCAATTTCATTTTGTTTGTTCTCTTAACTTTTCATCTTCTAATCTCAGTGTTGAATTATAATTTGTTTATGCTTAATAAACTGAAACTAATATCACAGTTTGCTTAATTCTGTGTTAGATATGAGATTATGTGATGTATGCAATGCTTAATTGTATAAGGATAATTTGGGTTTAATCTTCACTTAGTTGGTTAATTTCATGTTGGAATAAGGGTTAAGGAAAGTTTGGGATTAATCTTCGCTTAGTTGGTTAATTTCATATTGGAACAAGGGTTAAAGCTAATTTGAGATTAATCTTCGCTTAGTTGATTAATTTTGCATTAGAATATAATTTGGGATTTATCTTCGCTTAGTTGGTAAATTTCGAATTAATTTCGTAATCTAGGATAAGTGACACTGCATTAGAATCAGAAAATCAATTGCATTTTAATCTGTTTTTAATCCACATTTTTATAATTTGCTTTTGTTCTGTTTCACCTAATATTTTATTTTTGAAAAACTCCCTTTTTTTGTTACTGTTCTGAATTAAAAAATTGATAAGCTTTGATAGAAATTTGTGGTCTTTGGGAGACGACCTAGGAAAACTTCCTAGTACTACATTTATCTATTTTAATTATTTGACCGAGTACAACATCGATCAAGGTTCTTTTCACTTATCTTCTCTTTTATTGCTTTATTTATTGTTTTATGTATGCAATAGAAAATAAAATCATGTAGATAGCCATTTTTAAAATATTGTATCATAAAATAGGATAATAGCGTAATTTCTAATAATCTTTACTTAATGAATTAATCCGTCATAGGGAACCTGAAAGGGGCGTCGTGGGGTGCTAACACCTTCCCCATGCGTAACTAACTCCCTTACATAACTCTGGTTATAATGGCCAAGTTTGGTTTTTCTTAAAATCAACGCCTTTTTATACTTTTCCAATGTTTATGGTCAAAACATTGGTGGCGACTCCATAAGAACCCTTTTGCGAAAACCTTGCTTTTATTAGAGGATAGTTCAGTTGTTGAGCACCTCGGAAGCAATGAACACATTTAAAAATAAAACGCGAGTCTAAACCATCTTTTCACGACCGCTTGCATAAACATTCGAGATGTCCCCAGACGTCGGAACGGACGGCGGCGACAGATGACGACTCCACTGGGGAAGCTAGAGAGTTGATCCCATTTAGTGACAGATAAATTCAAACTAAGTAAAGATTTGAAATTACGCCTTTACCCTCCTTCGTATGTTTTATTGTATGGCTTTGATAACTGATGTATGATTATTTTCTGTAAATTGTCTGAAATATAAACTGTACACAAAAACCCTTGCACACTACAGTCCCTCTATACCCGGGGGCAAGAGTGAATACCTATAGGGAGTGGGTGGCAGATACGACCGGCTTGTTGGCACACAGGGCTACAACCGTTGTCGGAAAACCACCAACTCAAGGTGATAACTCTCTTCTTTTAATCCAAGGATGTCGACACGGAGTTCCTGTTGAACATTCAAGGACTTGATGTTGCACTTGATGGATATGAAGATTGTTGATTTTGATGATGATTCAAGAACACAAAGACTTAGAGTGTTGAAGACTTGTTTTGTATTGTAATAACTCTGTTTCAATTAGATTCAGTATGTAATATTAGAGTTTAAGATAGCCGGTACATAGTCTGCACCTTAGAAGCTTCAAAAAGCTCAAATTTATCATCCAGGCTCGGCTTTAATCGATTAAATAGGGAAATAATCGATTAAAACAGTGAGAAAAATCATTTTCTATAACAACTCACTGGTTTAATCGATTAAACCAACTTTTAATCGATTAACAGGCGATTTAATCGATTAAACCCCCTTTTAATCGATTAAAATAAAGAGGTTTGGGTTCTGTTGATTTTTGGCTCTGGTTTAATCGATTAACACTTCATTTAATCGATTATTTCAGTCAGATTTTGATTTTTAACTTCAAATCAAACCTATTTTCGAAAACCCTATTTCCAAGAACCCTAGTTTCGAAATCCCCAATTCCTAAACCCTAATTTCTCTACTTAAACTCTTCTATGGCACTCAGAAAAGAAGAACAATCTTTTTCATACAAAAGTTAAGTGCTGTAGTGCCAGAGAACTGTTTGTTGCAAGAAAAAGGGGCTTTTGGAACCTGGTGTGGGCTAGAAGCGATAAGAATCACTAAGTGGAGTTCTTAGTGGATTGTGTGTTGTGCCGTCTCTAGGAAAAGCTGTTCTTCATCTCTTGTGGATTTCAAGAGAGGTGTTTTCTTATCTTTATCTTTTCAATTGTAATTTGTTTGTAACAACTTGATTATAGTGACAGCGTTAATCCTCTGTTTGAGTGATTAGCAACTGGACGTAAGGTCTTTTGATCCGAACCAGTATAAATCTCCTGTGTAAGATTCTCTTCTCTTCTCTATTTACATTTACACAGTTTTTAATTGGTAAAATTTGGGGAAAATTTTGAAAACCTAATTTTTATTAAGAAACCAATTCACCCCCCCTCTTGGTTTTTGTCCGACCACGCGAACATTCCGCTGCGCGATTCTAACAGTTCCGTGCATGACCCGAGGACTGAGATATTGAGAGGTCCCTATAATGGGGGCACCTTGGGGACCTTTGGCCTTGGTGAGAACAGTTTAGAACCGCCTAAACCAAGCTCGTTTCTGCAGGAAAACCCCACCTCGAAAATAGCATGGCTCTGCTCGTGGATGAATGAATTGTGTGTGCATTCGTTTGCTGCATTTGTATTGATGCATTAGCATAGGGTAATCATACAACAGACAAAAATAGTAAAAATCCTAAAAACCATAAAAGTGATAAGAATAAACCAACTTTATCTCGGACAGTCTTCAGTTAAGCTAGCCTGGTTTCAGGTTCTTTGTAAGCTAAGTAGCCACGTTGACCAATAGAAGAGATAAAGGGTCATAAAAAATAAAAAACAATTCAAAGCCATAAAAATACCTCTTACAAAATAAAAAGATTTTAGACAAAGTATTATCATTTATACAATATTTGTTCTTAAAAATAATAAGAGAAGAAAATAGGACTCTCTTCATCAAAATCCATAAACATCCATATAGATAGTTTCCTTTTGAAGAAAAAACCAAGCACTATCATGTATCATATTAAGAATAAAATGTTAGAATCGCGCAGCGGAATGTTCGCGTGATCGGACAAAAACCAAGAGGGGGGTGAATTGGTTTCTTAATAAAAATTAGGTTTTCAAAATTTTCCCCAAATTTTACCGATTAAAATCTGTGTAAATGTAAATAGAGAAAGGGATAGAGTCTTACACAGGAAATTTATACTGGTTCGGATCAAAAGACCCTACGTCCAGTTGCTAATCACTCAAACAGAGGATTAACGTTGTCACTATAAACAAAGTTATTACAAACAAGTTACAATGGAAGAGATAAAGTAAAGATAACACCTCTCTTGAAATCCACAAGAGATGAAGAACAGCTTTCCCCAGAGACAGCACAACACACAATCCACTAAGAACTCCACTTAGTGATTCTTATCGCTTCTAGCCCACACCAGGTTCAGAAAGCCCCTTTTTCTTGCAACAAACAGTTCTCTGGCACTCACAGCACTTAACTTTTGTATGAAAAAGGTTGTTCTGATTTTCTGAGTGCCATAAAAGAGTTTAAGTTGAGAAATTAGGGTTTGGGAATTGGGATTTTCGGAATTAGGGTTCTTGGGAAAAGGGTTTTTGAAAATAGGTTTGATTTGAAGTTAAAAATCAAAATCTGACTGAAATAATCGATTAAAAGAAGTATTAATCGATTAAAACAGAGCCAAATATCAACAGAACCCAAACCTCTCTGTTTTAATCGATTAAAAGGTGGTTTAATCGATTAAACCACCTGATAATCGATTAAAAGTTGGTTTAATCGATTAAACCAGTGAGTTTTTACAGAAAATGATTTTTCTCACTGTTTTAATCGATTATTTCCCTATTAATCGATTTTTCTACGTCGTTTGACTAAGAACCGACGTAGAATGTGACCAACATTCAACTTTCAACGTCGTTTTTTAACCAACCGACGTTGAAAGTGTATTTAACGTCGGCTCAGCTTGAACCGACGTTAAATGGCGACGTTGAAAGCATATTTTGTAGTAGTGATTTAATCGATTAAAGTCGAGCCTGGATGATAAATTTGAGCTTTTTGAAGCTTCTAAGATGCAGACTATGTACTGGCTATCTTAAACTCTAATATTACAGACTCAATCTAATTAAAACAGAGTTATTACAATACAAAACAAGTCTTCAACACTCTAAGTCTTTGTGTTCTTGAATCATCATCAAAATCAACAATCTTCATGTCTATCAAGTGCAGCATCAAGTCCTTGAATGTTCAACAATCTCCCCCTTTTTGATGATGATCAAAATTATCTTTTAAAGCATTGTAATAACCTGTTTTATCTGTCATACTAACAAACACATTAAACATACCTGATAATATTTAAAAGTAATCAAATTAGGCTTTAAATATTTTCTCCCCCTATTTTGATTAGAATAAAAAATAATTCATCTATTACAAACATAAGAGCTCCCCCTCAAAATATGCATAATTTAGAGAAAGCTCCCCCTCAATCAAAGCAATAACAAAACATCACATTTTATTTCAGAAATGTCAATACATTACATCACAAGAAGAGAAAATAAAAAACAAATTTAAAATTCTTCACTATCATCACTATGAAAGTGTGAATCAAATCTATTTTCTAAATGGCACACTTTATCATCTACATCAGATATACGACGAATTAATTCCTCATGCCGTACTCCAGAAAGAGTGAAGGGTGATTGCATCCTCTGATTCATGTCAGATAACATGTCTTCCATGGATTGCCGGGTTTCATGATGAGTAGAGGAAGTTCCAACACTTTGGATTTGGTCAGAGGGAAACTCAGCAGCTGGAGGCATATCTTCATCAGAATCTTTATTAGCATCACCTTGATTAGGAACGTCATCTTTGTGAACATAAATATCATTGACACGCACCATTTGGAGTTGAATCAATGTGTTGTCCAACATGCGGTTCAAGTTATTTGTTCTAACTGCTTGTTCACCTTCAACATTCACTCCTTTATATTCAAGAATACGAGAGACAAGTAAAGCATATGGAATTTTGAATGTGGGATGACGTTTTGCTTTTAACATGGTCATTGTGACAAGAACGCCCCAATCTAACGGCTCATTATTCATTATGGCATGAATAATACGAAGATCAATGGAAGAACATTGGGCATGATTCGTAGCTCGAGGACATAGGATCCAGACAATTAGATGGAGAATCATGCGTTCCTCCTTCTTTAAAGGTCCAGCAAGAAGGAGACGTCCAATCTCCATGGAAGGATTTCGCAGAAAAGAACGGTAAGCTAGGAACCTGTCAAAATCATCTAGCTCACCATAAATATTAATAGCATCTTCTCTAATTGGAAAGTGAGCGACGTTTTCCCAAATATCATCGTCAAGAATAATTGTGACACCCTTTACTCTAGAAGTAGCAATTTGATCTCTAAATTTAAATCTAGAATAAAATATCCTAACTAAGTCAGGATAATGGGTACCTTGCATTTGGATGAAGGGAAGAACTCCTTAAATTTCAAGAAGGTTGGGAAAATTGAATCCCTTATTGATGAATTTCTCACCAATAAGAAACTTGGGAGAAATAATAGCCCGTTCTTTCCAGTAGGTCAGGAATTCTTGTTGGCCATCTGTATTAGAAATCCATCCTTCTACAGAATTAGGACGGGGTCGAGATGAGGGTGCAGATCTTCTTCTAGTAGGGATCTTAGCACGAGAAGATGAGGCCATTGAAAGATTAGAAGAGTAACAAGAAGATTTAGAAAGCTAAGTGTAGTGAGAAGAGGGCAAGGTAGCTAGAATAAGGCAAGATAGCTTGATTTCAAGAGATAGAAGTGAAATGAAGGTCCCTATTTATAACCAAGCATCTCCAACGTTCATATGGAAGGGAATAATGGTCAAAATATCCGTTGGCAACGGCTAGGAAGCAAACTTGGTCAGATTTAATCGATTAAAATTCAAATTAATCGATTAAATCACTTCCAAACCCGTTTAATCGATTATTTTGGGCTGTTATTCGATTATTACTGGTTTTAATCGATTAATGGACGAATTAATCGATTATTCCAGAGAGGAATACCCTGTTTTAAGTGTTTTGGATGCAAATAATCGATTATTACTCCAATTAATCGATTATTCCAGAGAGGAATGCCCTATTTTGAGTGTTTTAACACATGATAACCTATGAACATCCTACAAAATGAATTATAACATTACAACCATCCAAAAACAGTTAAATTAAGCATAATTTAAACTATTTCTAATATCCCTAAGTCTCTTCTAAGATCATAGAATCTATCCTTGGGTAGAGGCTTAGTAAAAATATCTGCTAATTGACGTTTGGTATCTACATACTCTATTTTACAGTTTCCTTTGCTGATATGATCTCTCAAAAAGTGATGTCTTATTTCTATATGTTTAGTCCTAGAGTGCATTACTGGATTCTTAGTAAGATTTATTGCACTCGTATTATCACACATCAACGGAATGTCATTTAAAAAGATACTATAATCTTCTAACTGTTGTTTCATCCACAGAATTTGAGCACAACAACTACCAACTGCAATATATTCAGCTTCAGTGGTAGATAAAGCAACACATGCCTGTTTCTTAGAATGCCAAGATATTAAGGATGAACCAAACAAATGACATGTCCCACTAGTACTTTTCCTATCAATTTTACATCCACCATAATCAGCATCAGAATATCCTATTAAACTCATACAAGCATCAGACGGATACCACAAACCAAAACCAGTAGTTCCTTTTAAGTATTTTAAAATATGTTTCACTGCAATTAGATGAGATTCTTTAGGACAAGCCTGAAATCTAGCACACACAGACAGAATGCATAATATCAGGTCTACTTGCAGTTAAATATAACAGTGATCCTATCATACCTCTATACATAGTTTGATTAACTTCCAAACCTGATTCATCCTTGTCTAGATAGCATGAAGTTCCCATGGGTGTGTTAGCTTCCTTTGAGGTGTCCATTCCAAACTTTTTAAGGATCTCTTTGCAGTATTTGGTTTGAGAGATGAAAATGCCATCTTTAAGTTGCTTGATTTGTAGTCTAAGGAAGAATGTCAATTCTCCCATCATAGACATTTCAAACTCTCCCTGCATTATCTTAGCAAATTCTACACATAACGAATTATCAGTTGATCCAAAAATAATATCATCAACATACACCTGGACCAATAAGATATGTTCTTTAACTTTCTTTATAAACAATGTAGAATCAATTTTTCCTCTAGAAAAATCATTTGATGTTAGGAAACAACTTAACCTTTCATACCAAGATCTAGGAGCTTGTTTCAACCCGTATAAAGCTTTCTTTAATTTAAAAACATGATTAGGAAAACTAAAATCCTCAAAACCAGGGGGTTGCTCCACATAAACTTCTTCTTTAATAAAACCATTCAAAAATGCACTTTTAACATCCATTTGATATAGTTTAAATTTCATTCAAGATGCATAGGCAAGAAGTAGGCGTATAGCCTCTAACCTGGCAACAGGAGCATAAGTTTCATCATAATCTATACCTTCCTCCTGACAATAGCCTTTTGCAACAAGTCTGGCTTTATTCTTTGTTATGTTCCCATCTTCATCAAGTTTATTTCTAAACACCCATTTGGTTCCAATAACTTGATATGATTCTTCCCTTGGGATTAATTCCCAGACTTGATTTCTTTCAAATTGGTTAAGTTCTTCTTGCATAGCTATGCACCATTGTTCATCTTTAAGTGCTTCCTCAACGTTTTTGGGTTCAATCTGTGACACAAAAGCTACAGACATACAAAAATTAGTCATATTTCTAGTTCTTACCCCTTTTGAGATGTCACCTATGATATTGTCCATTGAGAGTCCTCTAGGTCATTGCCATTCTTTTGCTAATTCAGGCGTTTGAGAAGGCTCATTTTCTTCCAAATACAATTCATCAAGAGCCTCTCTTATATATTCATCATCACCTGCAATTTCTTTATTTGACTCAAGAGGATTTCCCCCAAGGTCTACAATCTCATCAAAAGTAACATGAATAGATTCTTCTATATTCAAAGTTCTTCTATTAAACACCCTGTAAGCCTTACTAGTTAATGAATAACCTAAGAAAATTTCATTTGGTATACTGTATGACCGATCAAAATGCGATTATGACCGATCAGAATCAGATATGATCGATCAGAATTTAGTTATGACCGATCAGAATTATTTCAATCGATTAAATTACGTTTTAATCGATTAAATCAACTTAAGAAAATTTATACTACGCGTTTTAATCGATTAATACAAGGTTTTATCAGTTAAAATCACTTGGAAAAGTTTACAAGAAAGTTTTGCAGTATTTTAATCGCTTGAAACACGAAACAATTGATTAAAACAAATTAGAAGATTTTTTACAAAGAGTTTTAATTGATATAAACATTGTCATATCAGTTAAAACAAATCTGAAAAAATAATCAAGAACGTTTTAATGGATTAAAAGAAGTTTTAACAGATAAAAACAAGACTTTTAACAGATTAAAAGATTATTTTAACAGATTAATTAAACCAGCAGTTTTGAAATCTTCTATATAAACAGAGTTGCTTGATCATTTTAAAACACATCTAAAATACATCTTTTAGCAATCAATCAAGCAATCAAAAGTGCTACTTTCAAGAAAGAATCACACTAGTTTTTGTGAAGTTCATCAAAGTTCTTTCTTGAGGCAAACCTGCATTCTTTTGAAGAAGAAACAACATATTGTAGAACTGCATAAAACTGGTTTGAGCGTTTTAGTTTCTTCTGTTTGTTTCTTTACATTCTTTTCTGTATTGTTGGTGCCTGGAATTGTAGGCACTGGTTTCTCTGCAACTGGAATTTGGTTGTAGAGGTTGTCAAGAACTGGAATTTGGTTCTTGGTGAAAGGTTAGGTGCAGGAACTGGAATTATGGTTCTTGTGGTAGATTGAGTGTAAGGTTAAGGTTGTAATCTGTAAAACATTCAATCTAGTGGAACCCAGCTGCAATTTGGCTGGAGACTGGACGTAGCCCTTGGATTGGGTGAACCAGTATAAACCTTGGTGATATCTTTCTAAACCTTTCTCTTCTTTAATTCTGTTGCTGCTTTTATTTTTTTTATTGCTTGCTGTGTGATTCAAGAACAGATCTGAAATCTTATTTTTTGAAATAGATAATCTGGTAATTGTGAAAATCTTTCAAAGATCAATTCACTCCCCCTCTTGATCTCAGCCTCTTTTTCTAACAATTGGTATCAGAGCAAGGTTCTTGAGAGTTATTTAAGTCGATTCAAATCTTTAATGGCTGAAAACAAATTATCATTTTCTGAGGGAGCTTCGATTAATAGACCTCCACTGTTTTGTGGAACAGATTATCCATTTTGGAAAATTAGGATGAAGATCTTTATTGAATCTATTGATAGGAATGTTTGGGATGTAATTGCTAATGCTCCATTAATTACAGAAAAAGAATGGTCCAGTTTAAATGATGAAGAAAAGAAAAAAGTTCAAAGTGATTGCACTGCTAAAAATATAATTACTTCTGCACTAAATATGGATGAGTTTTTCAGGGTCTCCCAATGCAAATCTGCCAAGGAAATGTGGGAAGTTCTTGAGGTTACTCATGAAGGGACTACTGATGTAAAGAGAGCCAGAAAACATACTTTCATAAGAGAATATGAGTTGTTCAAAATGCAAACTGGAGAAAGTATTGCAGATGTGCAGAAGCGCTTCACTCACATCATCAATCACCTAATGGGCTTAGGTAAAATTTTTGATAAAGAAGAATTAAATATTAAAGTCTTGAAATGTCTTGACAGGTCATGGCAGCCAAAGGTCACAGCAATCTCAGAATCAAAAGACTTGTCCGTCATGACAACAGCGTCCTTGTTTGGCAAACTCAGAGAACATGAAATGGAAATTAACAGATTCAATGAGCAAGAAGTCTCTGAGAAGAAAGGCAGAAGTATAGCACTCAAAGTTGAAGAAAGAAATCAAGAATTAGAGGAAGAAAGTGAAAATCTTGGATTGCTTGTCAAAAAGTTCAACAAATTTCTCAAGAAAAAGATTCAAGACAAAGAAAAACATAAAAGGTATGAGAAAAAAATTGATTCTTCTAACTATAAATGCTATGGTTGTGGTATGTAGGGTCATGTAAGAATGGAGTGCCCAGAAAAGAATTAATACAATGACAAGAAAGAAGAGAAAGTCAAAAGAAGAGCCTATATAGCATGGGATGGCAATGATACTTCATCAACAGAAAATTCTGATAATGAAGAAGCCAACTTATGTCTAATGGCAAATCAAAATCTTCGATCCAGCAGTGTAAGTTCTAACTCTTCTTCAAATTTAGTGAATTATAATTCATTACAAGAAGCATTTAATGAAATGCATGAAGAAGCTAAGAAACTGCAAAAAGAAAATGATAGGCTAAAAGGATTGAATAATTGGTTAGTAAATAAAGTAGACTCTCTTGAAAAGAAAATTCTTGAAGATGAAGCTGATCTTGATTTTTTAAAATTAATTCATGATAATTCTGATTGTGCATGTAATAAACCCTGTAATAATTGTCCAAAATTACAAAAGAAGACTGATTTTTTATCACAAACTGTTTCAAAGTTTACACAAGGTCAAGCTAATCTTGACGTTTTACTTGGGTCACAAAAACTAATTTTTGACAAATCTGGCATAGGATTTAAATCTAGGATGAAATTCAGAAAAAAAAATGTAAAGAGGAAATCATACTCTGAGATTAAATGTTTTTACTGCATGAAAAGAGGTCATTCAGTGAAATATTGTAGAATTAAGAAGTATGCTATTCCTAGAGGTAGAATGAAGTGGATTCCCAAAAATAATTCATTTCAAATAACCTGATTGGACCCAGTAATTATAAAGGGTACCAGAAACATGCTAAATCTGTTTTGTAGGAACAAAATCTGGAAGTCCCTTGGTGTTCAAAACAGCAAATCAGGTTCTGGTTTCATAAACTGGATGTTTTAATTGATATAAAATAGTATTAATCGATTAAAATAACTTACAGAGAATACCATAAAATCTGTCCGTACAGTTTTAATCGATTGAAATACGAATTAATCGATTAAAATGTTCACAGGATTTGAGTTTAGCTGTTTTAATCGATTAAAAAGGATTTATATCAACTAAAAACACTAAGATATCAAATTTAATATATTCTTTTTCGTTTTAATCGATTAAAATTCTGTTATCACTTTATTAATTTCATCCAGTACAAGATTAATCGATTCCTTTATGAATTAATCGATTATTTCACTGTTGCATTTTTAACCTAGTATTAAAGATCAAATTAATAGTTTAATTAGTTGATTAATCGATTAATTTGTTCCTGAAAATGATTTTTACATCATCCAATTGAAAATTGGTAAGCAAATCAAGAGTCAAAATCCCAAGTTTTTGTGGTAATCAAAATCTGCATAATTCTTTTTAATATTCTTTGACCAAGTCAAACATCTTCCCAAGAACAGTTTAGCTGATGCACCCACTATCCAGAAATCTATGCCTCTGTCTTCGGTCAAGGGGACATATACAGTTAAAGTTGATTTTGCAGGTTCTGTCAAAATTTAACCGCAATTCACGAAAATTGACATCCGTGAATCTTCACTTTGCTCACTTGTAGCTCATTGTTCTCATTCTTCTCTTTCTGGTTCAAATTGCTTCTCTCTTCTTTTCTTGTACTCATGTCTCAAAAACCCTCTCTAAACTATACAACAAGATGCTGAGGAGATCAAAGTCAAGAAAGAAGCAAAAAGGGGAATCTCCCTCTGCTGCTAATCCTGGTGGTCATCTGGAAGCATGGTTTAATGGTGATATTGGAAAAATGAACACCTTCATTTCTGAGTTCAGTCAGAAACAGATTGTTATTCCAAAATTTATCAAATACAAATGGCTTGATGAAGAGGGATTTACTAGTTTGAGAAGAAAGCTAAAAAGTCCAAAAGCTAAAAACCTTCATGGAGTTTACTGGGAGCATACAACCTGATCTGGTTCGGGTGTTTTATTCAAATTTGATAGTAAATGGTTCAACAATCAGATCTCAGGTAAAGGGATTTAATATGGAAATTACTCCTTCTGTTTGGGAGCAAATTGCTGGCCTCAAGGATAGGGGTGTCAAAGTTTCCAGGGGGAATATTTCTGAGATTCCTGATTTCAACAAATTTGAGTTTTTCCGGTCTTGCCTTAAGGATCCAAATGATTCGGTAAGAATTTTAAATGCAGGAAAACTTGCACTTGAACATAGACTACTTGCTTTTATTGTGGCATGGATGCTTACTCCAAGAGGGATTAATCATGCTATTCTTAATGAGGGAGATCTTGCCCTCATGTACTGCATTTTTAACAATATTCGGGTAAACTGGGTTTATGTGATTAAAGATCACATGTTAAAGGCAAAAAGGTTGGCAAATTTCAAACTGCCTTATGCCATGTTAATTAATAATTTCTTTAGATATTTTGAAGTTGATCTTACTGGGGAAAGCATAGAAACCCCCAAGGCATCAAATGAAATTGACGACTCTACCCTGAGAAAAATGGGGTATATAAAAGTTGATGATGAATGGATCTCTAAAATTGATGCTGGGATGTTTGAGGGTGAGGGAGAAGATGAAGATGAAGATGAACAAGGCCAAATTCCTTCCTCTCCAACTGCCGCAGAGGTTCCCGAGTCAACCAGTGGTCAAGCTTCATATGAGAATATGGAAATCATTCCTTACATGGAGCAACCTGACCGTGGGACTCCTTTATCTCAATTTGAAAGAACAATGCTTTCGCAAATGGTCGCAATGCAGGAAAATCGAGAAAGCATATGCAGATAACATATCAACATTTCCAAGCAAACAAACAATCAATTCGCATCCCTTGGAAACCAGATTGCCGATATCTACACCAAGTTGGAAGATATGCAACTGAACCAAGGAAACTGGGATGATTGAATTTGTGGATAAAAAGGGTCCCTTCTTATCTTTCATTTATGTTTTATTTCTTTTGATGCTAATTTCAATTTCTGTGTCTGTAATATTTACTCGGTTGTATACCAGGTACAATCTTTTTAGCTTTGATTAATATAATGTAGGTTTTAAATCGAATCAAACTAGCCTAGATGGAATTTAACATAGATCTCTGATATTTTTAGCTGATACAAAATGGATTTAATCGATTAAATTGATTAAAGGAAACACTTTCACAACAAAATAATCGATTAAACTACGTATCAATCGATTAAAATCTATATAAACTAGTTTACATCAGTTAAATTAGCTAAATAAGATTTTATTCTAATTTTGATGGATCTATTGGTTAAAATTTAATCGATGTAGTTGATATTATTGTAAAACATCTTTCTAAATGATCGGTTTTACAAAATTTACACTGGATTAGGCATGATAAATTGACATTTTAGATGCATCAAACATTACTTAGTTTTCAAAACTGATTGTTTTAATCAATAAAAAAATCTTTTAAACCGATTAAAAGAATTTATACATCATTTTTCTTACTATTTTAATCGATTAAATGAACTTATGTTTCAAACTTTTGAATTCATTCACTGCTTTAATCGATTAAACCTTTATTTCAATCGATTAAAACCATTAACAAGAAATTTTTTAATCAATTTTGTCCTGTTTTTAATCAATTTTTATTTTGGAAAGAAAAATTAATGGCTTTAGTTAATGGTTGTTCTTGTAACATGCTACTAAAGTGTGGTTCCCTTATCTTTACACGTGTTAATTGTATTCATTACAAACGTGTTAATGAAGATAAGCTTGAATCAACTTTGATTTGTCTTTACATGAGTAAAGTATCGTATCCATTTTTTTCTATTTTCGAAATCTAAGACATGATACATACCATGCATTGTTTTTCTTCTGTTCCCTATTTTTGATGAAGTCAAAAGGGGGAGAAAGAGTTGCTTTACTTTTTAATTTAGGGGGAGCAACAATTTAGGGGGAGAAATAGGAAAATAATGGGGAGAAATAGGAAAATAATTCATTTTTGGTTACTCACTAATCTATATTATCAAGTGACTTCTTTTGCAGAGTTATTATTCAAAGTGGTGTTTGTCTTCATCAAATAGGGGGAGACTGAAAGTGATGAAGATCTTATTGAAATACTCTGGCAAAGATCTTGTTGATTTGATGAAGTCAAGAATGAAGTCAAAGGCAACTTTGTGGCAGTCAAAAGTCACTTAGATAAAAGAGTAGAGGGATTAGTGTGTCTGCAGCTCTGCTTAGGTATAATCATTTTTATCTTTTCTGCTGCATGAGGTTTCTTCACTTAAAAGATTTTGCAAAATGCTTCTAAAAATGTTTAAACAGTTAAAAACAAAGTATTTTGATAAAAGCGTTTGAATTAACTATTTTTAACTAATAGCATATATGTTCTATCAACTAAAATGTTCTTCACATTTTTATAGACAAGTTTTTAACTGATATAATTTCGAAATAACCGATTGTTTTCATTAAAGAAAGTTTTGAAAACCTTCTGTCAGTATGTTAATTGATACAGCTTCGAAATAACCGATTAAAATCACTTAAACTGTTCAAAGAAGTGTTTTGGTAGTATTTTAATTGATACAACTTCGTTTTAATTGATTAATTTCATTTGGTATATTGTATGACCGATCAGAATGCGATTATGACCGATCAGAATCATATATGATCGATCAGAATTTAGTTATGACCGATCAGAATTATTTCAATCGATTAAATTACGTTTCAATCGATTAAATCAACTTAAGAAAATTTATACTACGCGTTTTAATCGATTAATACGAGTTTTTATCAGTTAAAATCACTTGGAAAAGTTTAGAAGAAAGTTTTGCAGTATTTTAATCGCTTGAAACACGAAACAATTGATTAAAACAAATTTGAAGATTTTTTACAAAGAGTTTTAATTGATATAAATATTGTCATATCAGTTAAAACAAATCTGAAAAATAATCAAGAACGTTTTAATGGATTAAAAGAAGTTTTAACAGATTAAAACAAGACTTTTAACAGATTAAAAGATTATTTTAACAGATTAATTAAACCAGCAGTTTTGAAATATTCTATATAAACAGAGTTGCTTGATCATTTTAAAACACATCTGAAATACATCTTTTAGCAATCAATCAAGCAATCAAAAGTGCTACTTTCAAGAAAGAATCATGCTAGTTTTTGTGAAGTTCATCAAAGTTCTTTCTTGAGGCAAAACTGCATTCTTTTGAAGAAGAAACAACATATTGCAGAACTGCATAAAACTGGTTTGAGCATTTTAGTTTCTTCTGTTTGTTTCTTTACATTCTTTTTTGTATTGTTGGTGCCTGGAATTGTGGACACTGGTTTCTCTGCAGCTGGAATTTGGTTGTAGAGGTTGTCAAGAACTAGAATTTGGTTCTTGGTGAAAGGTTAGGTGCAAGAACTGGAATTGTGGTTCTTGTGGTAGATTGAGTGTAAGGTTAAGGTTGTAATCTGTAAAACATTCAATCTAGTGGAACCCAGCTGGAATTTGGCTGGAGACTGGGCGTAGCCCTGGGATTGGGTGAACCAGTATAAACCTTGGTGATATCTTTCTAAACCTTTCTCTTCTTTAATTCTATTGCTGCTTTTATTTTTTTTATTGCTTGCTGTGTGATTCAAGAACAGATCTGAAATCTTATTTTTTGAAATAGATAATCTGTTAATTGTGAAAATCTTTCAAAGATCAATTCACCCCCCCTCTTGATCTCAGCCTCTTTTTCTAACACTTTGAGTTTTCGCAGTTCGATTTAGTACCAACCTTAGAAGAATATGAACTCATGGTTAGACGGCCTCAGTCAGTCGGGGTCTATGTCTGCTCAGGAGTATATATTGTCGTGAATAAGGTTGCTACTATTATACGATTGCCTCCTCATCAATCTATCTTAGAGGGAAAAGGGAACATCCGAGGTTGGAAAATATCAATAATAAAAGACCACTTAATCTCATTGGCTAAAAATAAAGATTGGTCTACCTTCAACAAAACTCTAGCATTGGCAATGTTCGGAATCATATTATTCCCATTTCATGTGAACGTTGTGGATCATTCTTTTGCATTCTTTGCCTGGGATGTATACTCTAAGAGTCCTATACCTGCAATTCTCGTCGATACCCTACTTTCAGTAGATTTTTGCCGACAGGAACAAGGGAAAACACTTAGATGTTGTACTTCATTACTATATGTATGGGGCATTACTCACTTCTATGCTTCAAGCTATATGGGCATACTCCCTGATCCTTTAAGGAGTTTTCCAAAAATCACTCTTCAACATCATCAAGCTTTAGAATGGAAAACCGAGTTAGAAAACTGGAAAATAGAGCATGTATCATGGGTTTGCTCTTGGTTCCGACCCGGTTATATTCTTATACAATGCGGAGATTACCTGAGCATACCACTACTAGGCCTCAGGGGTTGCATAGCTTACACTCCCAAGATAGCTATGAGACAACTCATGAGAACCCAGACTGTGCCAACTCAAGAAGAGCTCAGAGGGTTGAGTCTATGCCATTACTCCCATAGCTTTGAAGAAGTATCTGTTGTCTGGAAAGCATGGGAAATACCACTCTATATAGGAGATAAAGAACTCGGAAAGGTTTAGATGTCTACATCCCATGAATATGAGGAGTGGAGGAAAAGTAGAAGGATACCCCAACCATCTGCTATATTCACTACAACATTAGTTAATGAAGAGCTACAATTGCAGGTCAATGCCTTAAATAAAATGGTAGAAGTAATGGAAGCTCAGTTGAGGGCTTTTGAAGAGAAAGAGCAAGAGTCAACCCTTATAATAGATGGTTTAAAAAGGCAGTGTAAAAAGAAGGACCATGAAATAGAGCGCCTTAAGAATGATTGTGTTGATTATCAAGAAGATACTAAACAAGCATTGAAAATTCCGAAGCTTGCAGAACAGGCAAAAACGATCAAGTTAATACAAGATGACCTAACAGAAACTCGGTCAGAAGCACAAAAATGGTGGGAAACCGCTGAAAGATACAGAGAAAACCTGGATGAACTACATGATAAAGAAAGAGATGGATTAGCTCAATATGGTCAATTACTTCGTGAAAGAGACCAAGTAATAGAGAGGTCTGACCAACAACAAGCCTTGATCGTTCATCAGGAAGAAAAGATAAAAGAGGCTCGTCGATATAGTGAAGATATGAGCCAGGCGGTACATGAGCAAGTTAAGATGCTCAGAAATCATGTGAGAATAGCTGAAGATGAATTATGAAGAAAGCCTAATTTACCTATAGGATTCTTCAAGCTTCTCCGTTTTTGTCAACACTTACTTCAAAGCATTGTATAGAAGGATGAACACTTTCTAGATAAAATAAAAAAGGATTATCCTTAAACTGTCTATTGCATTCATAAGTTGCAGACATTCATACATCCCTCCTCATTTTAATAATAAAGATAATAAAAAGAAAGGATTAATTGATGTGCTTTCCACAAATCAGAATAAATGGAAAAGAAGCCTTTCGTCATCAAAATCTCTACAACGGTCGATAGACCCAAAGATGATAACAAACAAGCACCGTTGGTCATTCCAATCGATAAAAGGGAAGAGTCAATAACGCCTTTACATTTATTCATGCCTCATCCTTTCCCTTATTCATCAAATAAAGTTGTACCTTAGAGATACTCAGAAGAATCACCAGTCAATCAAGATATCTCCAACATAGCCGGTATTGGGGGCATGACTAGAAGTGGAAGAATATACTCCCCCAAGGAATTACAAGATAATATTCCCAAAGACAAGGTAAAAAATAAAGCCGAAGAGGAAAAAGAATCCAAGGAGGAGACAAATGAGTTACTCCAGTACATAAGACAAAGTGAGTACTCCATCATTGATCAACTCAATCGCACTCCTGCAAAGATAACTTTGTTATCACTTATAATGAGTTCGAAGCCGCATCAAAACGCACTGTTAAAGGTTTTGAATGAATCATTCGTTCCGCATGCAATATCCCAAGACAAGTTTGAAGGAATCATTGGTAACATTACAGGCAATGATCATCTTACCTTCACAAATGAAGAACTCCCTTTAGAAGGGTCGAATCACAACAAGCCCTTGCATATTTCGGTCAAATGCAAGGAATATCTCATTTCCAAAGTTCTTGTGGATAATGGGTCATCCCTAAACGTTATGCCTAAATGCACACTTGACAACATAACAGTGCAAGAAACCCACATGCGCTCGAGTAATACAATTGTTCGAGCCTTTGATGGATCAAGACGTGAAGTAGTAGGAGAGATTAGTCTACCAATCCAAATTGGCCCTACTATTTTTAACATAGACTTCCACGTGATGGATATCATGCCAACATATAGTTGTCTCCTTGGTAGACCTTGGATTCATAGCGCTAAGGCAATACCTTCAACGCTCCACCAGAAAGTAAAGTTTGTGACAAATGATAAACTCGTCACGGTTCAAGCTGAAGAAGACTTTCTAATTAGTAAATCGTCTGTCCAACCATATGTGGATGCAGCTGAAGAGGCTCTTGAAACATCTTTTCAAGCGCTTCAAATTGCCAACATAGAAAGACTTCCTAGTAATACAAAGGTGGCCCATATGATGAAAAGATATGGATATCGCCCAGGACAAGGGCTCGGAAAGAATGCCCAAGGAACAAAAGAGCCACCAGATTTCAAAGATAATCCTTTAAAGTATGGTTTAGGGTACAACCCTACAAAAGATCAAACTATACGGAAAACAAGGAAGTCTTACCCCTTAAAGACGATATTCCAAAAAGGAGGGGTATTACCGCAAAGGGTAGCGTTAGTCATAAGGCTTCCTTCTTCCAATTCTAAGGGATGTAAACCTAATGACTATTAGAGATCACTCCTCGGGGTATGCCCGGCCCCCGAGCATCTCTAGGGCACACATTTCCCCGAAATTACAAAAGAATGCTATTCTTACTATCTGCTTCTTTTCTTACTAAATATGTCTATACCCCGTCTTAAATAAACAATGTTTAGATAGACATTTTGTTCCAAATGCGTCAGAACAATCAAAGCGTCATAAAGCAAAGTCAAATGCAATTAATTAACTAGAAACACAAAAAAAAAATCCATCTCGATAGAATCAAGTTTTGACAATGTTGTGCAATATATATATATATATATATAAAGAAAGCCCGTCAAGGCCAAAGGCCAAGATAAAAAAAATAAAATTGCAAAATACCCGGTAGGAAACCCACAAAGGGGTCTACACAAAAGTTAGGGTCAACCCGGCAGGAGACCCGAACAATAATAAAGGGTAGCCTGGGCAAAAGTTAGGGTTACGAAAAGTCTGCTAGGTATTCCTAAAAAATAATACAAAAAGGAAACCTAGACAAAAGTTAGGACATAAGCACAACATACTAGACTGAAAACCTGAAAGGGCGGGCTAGGAAAGTTAATCAATCACAAAAAGGCGCCACAAAGCATTAAAAAAAGACGCCACATCATAAGAACAAGATGTTTGTCTAAACTAGCCTAAACACCGACCAACCTTGGCTAGCCATTCTTACAGAAACCTTTATTACAAAAAATATATATCCCTCTAAAACACAAGCCCTTGTTATAAATCCTTTTCTTTCTCTTCTCTTAACCATTTCACTATAAAGCATTCAAGTAATAAAGGGGAATGTGGAAACATAGTGATCAATAGGAAGGGTGAAATCCCTAAGGAAAGGAAGGGGGGCATTGATATGGCAGTTGCCCTACGCATAAAAGATTGCTCTTCGGCTATAGCAAGAAAAGTCTGATACGGCAAATAAGTACAATTAAGCTTGTTGATCAAGAAACATGATGACAGAAAGGTACTACACCAAGAATGCGCCCGAAGTCAAAACACATCAGTTAAAACTTTCGAAATATTAACTGAAATAGATCATAGGACGCATATCATGAAACATTACATGCATTAAAACATCAATGAATGAAGTCCTATCTTCTTTCTCATCAAAAAACATAAAAACCATCTTGAAAAGCTCGAGACAGTCGTCCCAAGGGTCGAGACGGTCGTCCCAAACAGAAAATTTCAAGTGGGACGCCCGTCTCAGGGCAAAAATTTGAGTGAGACGGCCGTCCCACTTCCCAGACGGTCGTCCCAAGGGTAAAATTTTGAGTGAGACGGTCGTCCCAACCCTAGACGACCGTCTCGACCTTCCTGACTCCTCCTATAAATGCTAGGCGCGGATCCTTGCGTTTGCACCCCATTCCTTGAGTGAGTAAGGCACAAAATGGAGCGTGGAGAGGCTTCATCTAGGAGAAAACGCACCAGAACCTCCGCTAGAGGAACTCCTATCACCAACACCCTGCTGGCAGAATCACATCAGCAAAGGTTGGCAAACATCCAACAATATTCCTGGCATCCCATGCTACGTCTGGATTTTGAAATCCTAACTACATTTGGCTGGGATCAAGATGTTAGATGGTTCATCCAAAACATAGGATGGGATTTTCTGCTTCGTGAGCCACCCTCTCGAATCCATCGCACTGCCACGCTGGAGTTCCTTGCCTCTGTCAATCTGGTGGAGATGTCGTCCATGACCCCCGGAGTGCCACCTACTCAAGCCGTTTCCTATTGGATGGATGGGGTATACCGGACCACCTTTCTGGATGACTTTAATGTCATAATGGGTTTCTGCCAACGAACGGCTACGCGAATGCTAGAATATAAGTCTGCATACTGTGAGAAACCCGTTGCTCTCACTACCACCAGCATGTGGAAAGAAATCACCGGAGCACATACCTTGCCGTCACATCTGAAGGGTGCGGCTTTTTCTCCTCCGCTCCGCATATGCCACAAATTGCTAGCTGGGACCATACATAGCCGGAAAGAGAGCCAAGGAAAGGTAACGCTGGTTGATCTCTTTATTGTCTATTGTATGCATCGGGGGCATCGATGCAACCCAGGGTATGCCTTCCTGAAAGCCTTAAAGGATTATGGAACTCGTGGCTCAACAGGAGCTATCATGATGGCTCATTTTCTCACCCCTTTAGCTGAATATTGGGGATGTACTGACGGAGAAGACATTCCAGCTAGCCTCCAACTAGAACCAATTAATGGGGGAATGTTGGTCCACATGAACATCCTTAGTCGACAAGGATCAGGGTTTATTTTAAACCCCATAATCTCATTCTCACTAGATATGCGTGATTTCGACGCACCACAGGATATCCCCGTGACTTCGGAGTCCGAGCTGCAATCATATGATCCAGACTTCGCCGGCTTGTACCGACATATGGATGACGAGCACGCCGACATGGAAGGGCAATTCCAGTTCATGAGACAGCAGTTCAGTCAACTGACCATGAGGCAGGAAAGGACGGACCACCAAATAGAAAATTTGGTCCAGACTCAGGCAAGGTTCCAGCGTCGCATGCTCCGCCGCATCCCTTCACCAACACCATCCTCCCACTCCAGCCCAAAAGCAGAAGATTAGGATGTTGTTAGATATTTTTTATTTAGTCTAAGAATGCTTGAATGTATCACCCGAAAAAAAAGGGGGGAAGTAATAAATAAAAAGTTGTTATTTTTGTTTACATTCCAAAAGCCCACATGTACAAAAAATTATTATAAAATAAAAAGGCATACGTGATATATCAAAAAGCCAGATTTCAAATAACTCACGAGAAAAATCAAAATCGTGAAAGAAAAGGCAAAATCAAAACCATTTCACTAGAATAAAGAGCTTCAAGGAAACTAGCTCCAACCTTCAACCCCAATAAACGAAGGTATACCAGAAAAAGGCCAACGGAAAGGCTCGATGAGCCCCAAATGGATCCTTGCCTACTCCAAAGGCAAAACAAAAATTACTTCATGACTCAGCATCACCACATGAGTCATCAAACATAGTCATTCATCCTTCCATCCAAGAAAAAGGAAGCTATCAACATAAAAAAGCCAAAGGAAAAGCTTGATTACCCCAAGCGGATCTTGCCTACTCCAGAGGAAAGACAAAAAGATTACCTCGCGACTCAGCTTCATCACCACATGGGTCATCGAGCACACTCATCCAAAATATCTGTTACATTCCCCAAAGGAGAATAAGGACTACACAAAGATCAAACAAAGAAGATATGAAGTAAAAAATCTCCATATCCCCAGGGGTTCAACAAAAAGAAAGAAAAGAAAAACCTTTCATTCCCCAATAGAGGCCACGAAAAATGCCAAATAAATATCTCCAAGTAGAGCATTTCAGAAAAATCTCCAAAAAAGAGAAAAAGAAGAAAATCTCTTCATCCCGCTCAATAAAGAGTTTCACAAAAGTCAGGAGCTCAAGACTCCATCATCAAAAAAACCAAATGAAAGTTGGATCCCCAGGAAGCCAACGAGCTCCTTGGTGGATCGCCAAAAAAGAAAAGAGAAAAAGAAGAAAATCTCTTCATCCCCAGCAGATAACAAAAAAGCTTGCGTGCATAAAAGAAATTAAAAAAGGCGCACGCATTCAAAATCGCGAGAAAAAAGATAAAAACCCATTTCACACCGGAATAAGAGCATAGGCAAAGCCAGCTCAAAAAAACAGCATCCAACAAAGAGTCAAAAACTCCATTCCTCCCTAGGGGGCAAGTCAAAATAGATCTCCAGGAAAGCAATCAAATCCCCGATGGATCATCAAAAAGAAAAAACTATCCCTAGCGAGCCTATAAGCAAAGGCAAAACTACAAATCTATATCCTCAGGGAGTTAATTGCCTATAACGCCCAATATGGATATCCCTAGTGGAATGAAAAGCCTTCACTTCCAATAAAACCTCGGCCTACTCAGAGGCAAGCAAAGAGCCAATATCCCCAAGAAACGGGAAATCAACATATGCAAGAGGCAATGCAAGCCCAAAGCATAAAGTCTTCACCACTATTGAAGCATCTGCCTAATCAAGAGGAACAATCAACAGAAATCAACAAATCCTCAATGGATTCCTGCCTAAATTAAGAGGCAATCATCAATAAACCCCGACAAAGACTGGATGGCTAAATAGAAAATCCTGAAACCATAAATCCCCAGAGGATTCCTGCCTAAAAATAAAAGGCAACCACCAAGAAATCACCGATAAAACCAGATGGCTAAACAAAAAAGCCAAAACACAAGAAATCACCAGTAAAATTGGATGGCTAAACAAGAAAAGCCAAAAAACAAAGAAATCCCCGATAAAACCGGATGACTAAGACCGAAAAGTAAAAAACAAAATCAATCAATCAATAGGAGCATGATCAAAGACAGTAAGCCGCCAACACATTTTCAAAAACAGGATGAGGGTTTGCACTCATCAAAAGATTGAATGCCAAAGAGAGCATCCCAAGAGCCTTATAGAATAAGGTTCGTACCAGATGAGGGTAGGTACTCATCAAAATCTAGCAAAATGCAGATTCGCACCAAGTGGGGGTAGGTACCAACAAGAGCCTTATAGAATAGGGTTCGTACCAGGTGGGGGTAGGTACGCACAAGAGCCTTATAGAATAGGGTTCGTACCAGATGAGGGTAGGTACTCATCAGAATCTAGCAAAATGCAGATTCGTACCGGGTGGGGGGAGGTACCCACACGAGCCTTATAGAATAGGGTTCGTATCGGATGAGGGTAGATACTCATCAAAATCTAGCAAAATGCATATTCGTACCAGGTGGGGGTAGGTACCCACAAGAGCCTTATAGAATAGGGTTCGTACCAGGTGGGGGTAGGTACCCACAAGAGCCTTATAGAATAAGGTTTGTACCGGATGAGGGTAGGTACTCATCAGAATCTAGCAAAATGCAGATTCGTACCAGGTGGGGGTAGGTACCCACAAGAGCCTTATAGAATAGGGTTTGTACAGGATGAGGTTAGGTACTCATCAGAATCTAGCAAAATGCAGATTCATACCAAGTGGGGGTAGGTACCCACAAGAGCCTTATAGAATAGGGTTCGTACCAGATAAGGGTAGGTACTCATCAGAATCTAGCAAAATGTAGATTCATACCAGGTGGGGGTAAGTACCCACAAGAGCCTTATAGAATAGGGTTCGTACCGGATGAGGGTAGGTACTCATCAGAATCTTGCAAAATGCAGATTCATACCAGGTGGGGGTAGGTACTCACCTGAGCCTTGCAGAACGGGTTACAAAAAAACTTGCTTTTATTAGAGGATAGTTCAGTTGTTGAGCACCTCAGAAGTAAGTACCCACAAGAGCCTTATAGAATGGGGTTCGTACCAGGTGGGGGTAGGTACCCACAAGAGTTTAGCAAAATGCGGACTCGTACCGGGTGAGGGTAGGTACTCACCAGAGCCTTGCAGAACGGGGTTCGTACCAGGTGGGGGTAGGTACCCACAAGAGCCTTATAGAATAGGGTTCGTACCGGATGAGGGTAGGTACTCATCAGAATCTAGCAAATGCAGATTCATACTAGGTGGGGGTAGGTACCTACAAGAGTCTAGCAAAATGCAGACTCATACCAGGTGAGGGTAAGTACTCACCAAAGCCTTATAAAAGAATGGTCAAACTAGATAGGGGTTGGTACCTATCAAAAATATTTATCATCCGGAGGATCAACAAAACTTCAAGCAAAGGAGCATTCGAAGGACAACCGGGAAAAAAGGGTTAACTCCTTCCCCTACCAACTAACTTTGTGGGCACATTAGGCCAACAATTAGTAATGCAAGTGAAGGGGGGGCAGTTGTAGACCCCTAATTTTGCCTGGCCACTCAATAAAGGCTAAGAAGACTTTCTATCTGAAGATAAAGCTTCGGTGGACGTCTATCGGCATCAATCGACTTCCGAATAAAGAAAGGAAAGCTTCCCGGGAGTCCCAGAACACAAAATCTGGCCAAAACAGTCAAGTTGGTCGTCCCAGAAGTCGGGATGGTCGTCCCAGTCAGCCCAGACGGCCGTCTCACATGCCAGACGACCGTCTCAGCCAGTTTTGTTACTTGGGACGGCCGTCCCAGATTCTAGACGGCTGTCCCGACTTCTGCAAATGGCCATCCCTGTTTTCTGCACCCCAAACGGTCGTCCCGAGCTGCCAGATTGAAAAAACTATAAATAGGGGCTCATTTGAGCATTTTTTCACACTCCAGACACTTGTCTTCTCTCCCTCTTTTGAATGAACTCTCTGATTGCCTAAAAAGGTAACAATCGGTTAAGGAATATTCTTCCAGCATTCGATTCTTCTTAAAATTTTAATAGAGTCGATCTTGTATTCGGGGAGGAGAGTCTTTGTAGAGCGGGGGATTTCCAAAACGCATCCTCACAGTTAAAGATTTGCAATAAAAAGCTTGCTACAGAGGTTCTTTTCACTTCTCTTCTCTTTTATTGCTTTATTTATTGCTTTATGTATGCAATAGAAAATAAAATCATGTAGATAGCCATTTTTAAAATATTGTATAATAAAATAGGGTAATAGCGTAATTTCTCGTAATCTTTACTTAATGAATTAATCCGTCATAGGGAACCCGAAAGGGGCGTCATGGGGTGCTAACACCTTCCCCGCGCGTAACTAACTCCCTTACATAACTCTAGTTATAATGGCCAAGTTTGGTTTTTCTTAAAATCAACGCCTTTTTATCCTTTTCCAATGTTTATGGTCAAAACATTGGTGGCAACTCCATAAGAACCCTTTTGCGAAAACCTTGCTTTTATTAGAGGATAGTTCAGTTGTTGAGCACCTCGGAAGCAATGAACACATTTAAAAATAAAATGCGAGTCTAAACCATCTTTTCGCGACCGCTCGCATAAACGTTTGAGATGTCCCCAGATTTCGGAACGGACGGCGATGATAGGACTAATTTAGAAAATAAATACTTAAAGAAATTATGCTTTTACCCTATTATTTTACCTACTTGCAGAATTTAAATGTCTACATGGCCCTATTATCTAATGCACACAAAGAAAGTGATAAAGAAAGCAGTAAAAGAGAGAGAATAGGAAAGCAACCTCCGAAGCAAGCTTTATATTAACCCTTCGAAACTTGGGGATGCTTTTTGGAAGTCCCCGCACTCTACAGGCACGCTCCTCCCGCAAAAGATAAAATCTCACTCTACCGAGGGCCGGACATCTCAAAAGGAGACTTCTTTAACCGATTTTTACTTTACATGAAAATTGGAAAGTTCACTCGAACTCTGGAATAATGCTCAGAGTCACTCAAAAGTGCCAAAAGGCTTCCTATAGAGTGGTAGGAGTGCAAAGGTGTCAAAATTCGAGGAATGGGGGCTCCTATTTATAGGGAACCGCACAAGGAAAAAGTGGATGGCCGTCTGGACATAGTGGACGATTGTCCATGGCAAAAACTGGTGATGGACGACCGTCCAAACTAGGTGGACGACCGTCGATAGCCTTAAAGTTGGCATGGACGGTCGTCTGTCGGGCAAGATTTGGGGTCTACAGCTGCCCCCCCCCCCCCTCACCCTACCAATTGACTTATGGGCTAACATACCATTGTTAGAATCGCGCAGCGGAATGTTCGCGTGGTCGGACAAAAACCAAGAGGGGGGGGGGTGTGAATTGGTTTCTTAATAAAAATTAGGTTTTCAAAATTTTCCCCAAATTTTACCGATTAAAAACTGTGTAAATGTAAATAGAGAAGAGAAGAGAATCTTACACAGAAGATTTATACTGGTTCGGATCAAAAGACCCTACGTCCAGTTGCTAATCACTCAAATAGAGGATTAACGCTGTCACTATAATCAAGTTGTTACAAAAAAATTACAATTGAAAAGATAAAGATAAGAAAACACCTCTCTTGAAATCCACAAGAGATGAAGAACAACTTTCCCTAGAGATGGCACAACACACAATCCACTAAGAACTCCACTTAGTGATTCTTATCGCTTCTAGCCCACACCAGGTTCCAAAAGCCCCTTTTTTTTTGCAACAAACAGTTCTCTGGCACTACAGCACTTAACTTTTGTATGAAAAATGTTTTTCTTCTTTTCTGAGTGCCATAGAAGAGTTTAAGTAGAGAAATTAGGGTTTAGGAATTGGGGATTTCGAAACTAGGGTTCTTGGAAATAGGGTTTTCGAAAATAGGTTTGATTTGAAGTTAAAAATCAAAATCTGACTAAAATAATCGATTAAATGAAGTGTTAATCGATTAAACCAGAGCCAAAAATCAACAGAACCCAAACCTCTCTGTTTTAATCGATTAAAAGTTGGTTTAATCGATTAAACCAGTGAGTTGTTATAGAAAATGATATTTCTCACTGTTTTAATCGATTATTTCCCTATTTAATCGATTAAAGCCGAGCCTGGATGATAAATTTGAGCTTTTTGAAGCTTCTAAGGTTCAGACTATGTACCGGCTATCTTAAACTCTAATATTACAGACTCAATCTAATTGAAACAGAGTTATTACAATACAAAACAAGTCTTCAACACTCTAAGTGTTTGTGTTCTTGAATCATCATCAAAATCAACAATCTTCATGTCCATCAAGTGCAACATCAAGTCCTTGAATGTTCAACAATCTCCCCCTTTTTGATGATGATCAAAATTATCTTTTTAAAGCCTTGTAATAACCTGTTTTATCTGTCATACTAACAAACACATTAAACATACCAGATAATATTTAAATGCAATTCATAAGAGGCTTTAACTATTTCTCCCCCTATTTTGATTATAATCAAAAATAACTCTGCAATAACAATCATAAGAGCTCCCCCTCAAAATATGCATAAGTTGGAGATAACTCCCCCTCAATCAAAGCATTAAAGAAACATCATATTTTATTGCAGAAACAATCATCCATTACAATAACAAGAGAAAATAACAAAAAAGAAAATAATCAACAAAATTTAAAATTCTTCACTATCATCATCATTAAAGTGTGCATCAAATCTATTTTCTAAACGGCACACTTTATCATCTACATCAGATATATGGCGAATTATTTCCTCATGCCGTACTCCAGAAAGAGTGAAGAATGATTGCATCCTCTGATTCATGTCAGATAACATGTCTTCCATGGATTGTCGGGTTTCATGATGAGTAGAGGAAGTTCCAACACTTTGGATTTGGTCAGAGGGAAACTCAGCAGCTGGAGGCATATCTTCATCAGAATCTTCATTAGCATCACCTTGATTATGAACGTCATCTTTGTGAACATAAATATCATTGACTCGCACCATTTGGAGTTGAATCAATGTGTTGTCCAGCATGCGGTTCAAGTTCTAACTGCTTGTTCACCTTCAACATTCACTCCTTTATATTCAAGAAAACGAGAGACAAGTAAAGCATATGGAATTTTGAATGTGGGATGACGTTTTGCTTTTAACATGGTCATTGTGACAAGAACGCCCCAATCTAACGACTCATTATTCATTATGTCATGAATAATACGAAGATCAATGGAAGAACATTGGACATGATTTGTAGCTCAAGGACATAGGATCCAGACAATTAGATGGAGAATCATGCGTTCCTCCTTCTTTAAAGGTCCAGCAAGAAGGAGACGCCCAATCTCCATAGAGGGATTTTGCAGAAAAGAACGGTAAGCTAAGAACCTGTCAAAATCATCTAACTCACCATAAATGTTAATAGCATCGTCTCTAATTGGAAAGTGAGCGACGTTTTCCCAAATATCATCGTCAAGAATAATGGTGACACCCTTTACTCTAGAAGTAGCAATTTGATCTCTAAGTTTAAACCTAGAGTAGAATACCCTAACAAGGTCAGGATAATACGTACCTTGCATTTGGATGAAGGGAAGAACTCCTTGAATTTCAAGAAGATTGGGAAAATTGAATCCCCATAAGTTACATATCCTTGTTCCTTAGCTTTGAAACTCACAAATTTAGATTTATCTCCGGTCATATGCTTTGAGCATCCGCTATCAAGATACCTCATAGACTTCTTTGATTTGGAAGTTTCCTACAAAACAAGAATATAGTAAACTTAGGTCCCCACAACTTTTGGGTCCTTGGGGTTAGAGACATAACAATCTATTTAACTATAGGAACCCAAATGTATTTACCTTTAGGTACACCAAAATGTTTAATTTTACATCTATTTGACGTGTGACCTTGTTTCATGCAATAAAAACATGCTTTTGATTTAACATTTGAAAATGATGCATTTCTAATCATAGATTCTCTAGTTCCTCTTTCTACCCATACTCTTTTATTTTTCCTTTTAGGCTTCTTCAAAGAAACTTTATGATTTACATTATTTTGAGCAAACACCATTTCATGCTTCTTAAGATCATCTATTTCCTTTTCGGCTTTGTCTAGCAAATGATTAAGAATATCTATATCATATTCATGCTCTTTACAATTTGCACATGCTAGGTCCTTATCATTATCCTCATCTAAGCATACAATTTTCGTTTCTAAGGACTCCTTTTCTTCTAAACATGTGATTTTCATTTTTAAGGAGTCTATTTCCTTTTCGGATCTACTTAAATTCTTCTTTACAACTTTATATTCATTCTTCAAGTTCTTAAAAACACTAAACAATTCATTATAAGCATCTTGCAATTCATCATAATTATTTTTATCATCACTTGAAGATGAGTCGGAATCACTTACCTCAAAATCGGAAGAAATGTTGTCATTTGCCATTAAGCAAATATTTGCTTCTATTTCCGAGTCACTTGATTCCAAACTAGAATCACTGTTGTCCCAAGCAATATAGGCTTTCTTCTTGAAGACCTTTTTGCCTTTGAATTCATCGTTCTTCTTATTTGGACATTTGGTCTTTACATGTCCTGTTTCACCACATCCATAGCATTTTATATTAACGGAAGAATTTTCCCTTACCTTTCCTTTACCTTTGAAGGGATGTCTTCCTTTGGCTTTCATGAATTTGGTGAACTTCTTTATCATTAGACTCAACTCTTCTTCTTCATCGTTTGAGTCTTCTTCTTCCCTTTTATTTTTATCTTTGGAGATTTCGGTTTTGAAGGCTAGATTCTTCTTTTGAAATTGTCCTTCTTCTTCGTTTAACCTTCCAAGCTCTAACTCATGTTCTCTAAGTTTTCCAAAGAGCGCCGCCATAGACATAGTGGCAAGATTTTGTGACTCCGAGATGGCCGTCACCTTAGGTTGCCATTTCCTATCCAAAGATTTCAAAATTTTAACATTCAATTCATCAACGTCAAAGATTTTACCTAGTCCGGTGAGATGGTTCACGATATGAGTGAAATGCTTTTGTACGTCAAAGATCGTTTCGCCTTGTTGCATCTGGAACATCTCATATTCTTGGATTAGAGAATTTTTGCGTGCTCTTTTAACGTCGTCAGTTCCTTCGTGGGTCACTCTAAGCATTTCCCACATTTCCTGTGCACTTTTACAAACAGAAATTCTATAAAACTCGTCAAGGGTTAGAGCAGATGAAATAATATTTCTCCCTAACGTCAAATTGGGCTTTCCTATTTTCTTCTGCAGTCCATCTAGAAAAAGGTTTAAGAACGTCAACACCGTTCTCAGTAATTTTAGGAACAAATGGACCGTTTAAAATAGCATCCCAAACGCCTCTATCAACAGACTCTAAAAAGATTTGCATACGTACTTTCCAAAAAGGATAATTTTGACCTGCAAAAAGTGAGGGTCTGTTGATAGACGCACCTTCGGCAAAAGTTTGATTTTGTCCGGCCATTTTCAAAAATTTGAATGACTATCAAAGCAAGCTCTGATACCACTTGTTAGAATCGCGCAGCAGAATGTTTGCGTGGTCGGACAAAAACCAAGAGGGGGGGTGAATTGGTTTCTTAATAAAAATTAGGTTTTCAAAATTTTCCCCAAATTTTACAGATTAAAAACTGTGTAAATGTAAATAGAGACGAGAAGAGAATCTTAAACAGGAGATTTATACTGGTTCGGATCAAAAGACCCTACGTCCAGTTGCTAATCACTCAAATAGAGGATTAATGTTGTCACTATAATCAAGTTGTTACAAACAAATTACAATTGAAAAGATAAAGATAAGAAAACACCTCTCTTGAAATCCACAAGAGATGAAGAACAACTTTCCCTAGAGACGGCACAACACACAATCCACTAAGAACTCCACTTAGTGATTCTTATCGCTTCTAGCCCACACCAGGTTCCAAAAGCCCCTTTTTCTTGCAACAAACAGTTCTCTGGCAATATAGCACTTAACTTTTGTATGAAAAAGGTTGTTCTACTTTTCTGAGTGCCATAGAAGAGTTTAAGTAGAGAAATTAGGGTTTAGGAATTGGGGATTTCGAAACTAGGGTTCTTGGAAATAGGGTTTTCGAAAATAGGTTTGATTTGAAGTTAAAAATCAAAATCTGACTGAAATAATCGATTAAATGAAGTGTTAATCGATTAAACCAGAGCCAAAAATCAACAAAACCCAAACCTCTCTGTTTTAATCGATTAAAAGGGGGTTTAATCGATTAAACCGCCTGTTAATCGATTAAAAGTTGGTTTAATCGATTAAACCAGTGAGTTGTTATAGAAAATGATATTTCTCACTGTTTTAATCGATTATTTCCCTATTTAATCGATTAAATCCGAGCTTGGATGATAAATTTGAACTTTTTGAAGCTTCTAAGGTGCAGACTATGTACCGGCTATCTTAAACTCTAATATTACAGACTCAATCTAATTGAAACAGAGTTATTACAATACAAAACAAGTCTTCAACACTCTAAGTCTTTGTGTTCTTGAATCATCATCAAAATCAACAATCTTCATGTCCATCAAGTGCAACATCAAGTCCTTGAATGTTCAACAACCATAAGGTCGATCAGTGGGTGAAGGAGTTAACCCTCTTGCCCGGTTGTCCTCTGGATGCTCCTCTTGCCGTGGTAGCTAACCCTCAGGACTGTGAATGTAGTCTGGTGTTGTCTTCGGGATGTTTCCTTGCTGTGGAGGCTGACCCTTCGAACGATATGTGTGAAGCTTCAGGATGCCCCTTTGGTGCGGTAGCTGACTGTAGACCCCAAATCTTGCCCGGCCTCATAATAAAAATAAGAAGACCTCCTTTTCGAAGATGGATGAAGCCTAAGAAGCCACTAGGAGAGATTATTAGGCCCCATACTAGGACAGGAGGGATTTTTGGCATAAAAATAAGGATTTTTGCCTTTTAGGGTCGAGACCACCGTCTCAGATTCGAGACCGCCGTCTCGCCTTGCGAAGGTGGCGAGACCGCCGTCTCGGATTCAAGATCGTCGTCTCGCCTTGCGAAGGTGGCGAGACCGCCGTCTCGTTTGGCGAGACGGCCGTTTCGCCATTCCTGCAAGGCGAGATGGCCGTCTCGACCTTGTCAGACGAGACAGCCCGTCTCGACCTAACAGGCGCGAATCCCTATAAATAGGAGCCTCATTCCCCTCATTTTCACACAGTTCTTCCTCCTTCTCTCTAGAAATCTCTTCAAATTCTCTCTCTAGAACCCCTCCGAAGCATTTCTTGAGTTTCTGAGTGTTTTCTAGATCTTTTTATAGCGTTTTTGGGAGATTCCAGCGTTGTAAAGAGCGAAGGGTTGCCAAAAAGCACCCATTTTTTTAAAGAATTAATAGAAAGCGTGCCTCGGAGGTTTCTACACACTCTCTCTCTCTCTTTTACCGCTTTATTTCAATTATCCAATAGATATAGGGCCATGTAGTCATAATCTTTAAATTCAGCAAATAAAAGGGTAAAAGCGTATTTGTCACCGGATTATTTATTTAATATAGCTGGCCTATCATAGGGAACCCAAAAGGGGCATCGTAAGGGAACTAATACTTCCCTTACACATAACTAACTCCCTTACCCAACTCTAGTTCTAATGACCAAAGTTGGTTTTTCGAAAACCAACGCCTTTTTCATTCCTTTTCCGATGTTTCCGATAAAAACGTCGATGGCGACTCTAGATGAACCCTTCAAAAACTAGCTCTTGGGTTAGCCCGGTTATCGGACAACCCAAGAGCGCCCTTTCGAAAACCTCGCCTCTAGGTTCAGCCCAGTTTTTCGAACAACCTAAAGGCGTTGTAACCACACCAATAAAACGCGAAAAATGGAAAGTCGAAACCATCGCGTCGCTCCGACCGCCTCGTTTTGACGGCGGCGACAGATGCCGACTTCACTGGGGAAACCTAGAGAGTTGATCCCATTTAGTGATTGGCCGGCTTAAAAGTAAATAAACCAAGAAATTTACGCTTTTACCCTACCTTGTATTATAACATATTTTTATTGCTTGGCTTTAATAACTGTTGTCTGTTTATACTTGCACAATTGTTTGAAATACAAACTGTACACAAACCCTTGCACACTACAGTTCCCTCTATACCCGGGGGCAAGTGAGAAATCCATAGGGAGTGGGTGGCAGGTACGGTTCGCTGTAGTGATGGCCTTATGCCTACCAGTGTGATCGGAAACCACCACTCAAGGTGATAACCTTCCTCTTTTGGCACAAAGACTGACTATGGCCTTAGTGCTAAGCATGGTCGGAAGGCTGGAGAGTGGGGACCCTATAATGGGGGCACCTTGGGGGCCTTAGCCTTGGTGAGAACAGTTAGAACCTACCTTCGCCAAAGCACTTTTCTGCAGGAAAACCCTACCTCATGATTAAAACGACTTCTCTCTTATTCGTGGATGATCGAATTGTGTGTACATTTGTTTGTTGCATTTGTCTATTGCATAGCATAACCAAACAACAGAAAAATCACAAAAAAACATTTTTGCAATAAACACCCTTATCTCGGACAGCCTGCCTTTTAGCTAGCCTGGTTTCAGGTTCTTTGTAAGCTAAGTAGCCACGCAGTCCGACAGAAGAGATAAGGGACGATAAATAATCCTTTCGCATAAAGCCATATTTTTATCTCGGACAGTCTGCCTTTTAGCTAGCCTGGTTTCAGGTTCTTTATAAGCTAAGTAGCCACGCAGTCCGACAGAAGAGATAAAAGGCTATAAAATAAAAATAAAAATCCAATAAAATTTTCTTTCCTTTTCTCGATTTTAAAACAATAAATGGGACCTTGTTCAAAAATATTACACTCATTCATATAGGTAGTTTATTTTTCAAAAAATGCGCAAATATCATACAAAACATGATAAATAAAAAATAAACACTCACATTCATCCAATAAGCATCATTTTCATAAAACATGCATTTTGGTTTTAGAAAATGGAGGGGACTAGTAGACAATTGAAGAAGGTGGATATTCCCCGATACCATACTGAGAAATTGGAACGGCTTTGTGCAATAATGCCACCAGAGGTCCGCTCCAACTTTGAAAAATCCTATGGACGAATTCTCGACCTGCTGAAGATCTGTGTCGACCAAGTTTTCGTCAGGGTATTAGTTCACTTATGGAACTCCAGTCTGCACTGCTTCGAATTTCCGCAGTTTGATATGGTACCAACCTTAGAGGAGTACGAAATTATGCTAAAATGGCCCAAATCAGCCGGGGTCCATATACGCCACGGGGCATATACTCCTGCAGCACAAGTAGCTGCCATCATCCAACTACCTTTCCGGCAGACTACCCTGATAGGAAAAGGGAACATCCAGGGTTGGAAAGTCTCAATGTTAGAAGACCATCTGTCCGTTTTGGCTGAAGGGGCAGACTGGGTCGCTTTTAACAAAACCCTGGCCCTAATCATATTTGGAACGATCTTGTTCCCCTTCCACCTCGACACAGTGGATCAAGCCGTCATGGACGCCTTCTTCACATGGGACGTGAACTCGAAGAGTCCCTTGCCTGCAATTCTTGCCGACACCTTGCTCTCGGTGGAATTCTGCCGCCAGAAGCAAGGAAAAGCACTTCGTTGTTGCTCTTCACTACTCTTTGTGTGGGGCATTACACATTTTTACGCCTCTAGTCACATGGGGATGTTCCCCGATCCTTTGAGGAGCTTCTCCAAAATCCCTCTCCAACGACGCTTAACTTCAGAATGGAGGGAAGAGTTGGAACAAAAGGACGCCAACAATTTATCTTTGGTCTGCCCTTGGTTTCGACCCGGCCCAGTTCTCATCAGATGTGGAGACTATCCGAACGTACCCTTGATAGGACTAAGGGGTTGCATAGCCTACTCACCTAGAGTAGCTGTGAGGCAGCTCATGAGGACTCAAACTACAATTTTTCAAGGGGAACTCGGAGGACTGTGTTTCTTCAGAGACCCATGCACAATCGCTAACTCACTAGCCGTGAGAAAAGCATTGGAGAAACCAGTCTTTATGGGATATAGAGAGCTAGGAAAGGCTCGAGTGGCTATCTCCGGGGACTATGAGGTATGGAGAAAAAGAAGAGGAATGTCTCAACCATCCACCTCACTCATTACAAACGCCAACAGTGAAGAGTTGCAAGCTCAAGTCGACGCCTTGACCCAGAGGATAGAAATCATGGGAGCCCAGATGAGGGCCCTTGAAGAAAGAGAGCAAGAATCTATCCTCACCATAGATGGTCTGCAAAGGCAATGCAAGAAAAAGGATCATGAAATAGAGCGCCTCAAGGACCAGTGTGCTGACTCTAATGAGCAAGCTATCCGAGCATCCAAAGTCGCTAGAACCAACTCAGATAGTCAACTTCAAGAAATAACTGCCAAATCAGCACACCTTGAGGCTGAATCAGCAAAACATGCTCAGACGATCAAGGAGTTATTGCAAGAACTCACCAAGACTCGGTCAGAAATACGCCAAGAGCGAGAGGCCAATTGAAGACTCAACAAAATTCTCACTGAGCTACGCTACAAAGAAAGAGACGGGCTAGTTCAGTACGGCCAAGTACTACAAGAAAAGGACCGAGCCCTTGCAAAACTCGACGAACTGCAAGCCTTGGTCGTCCATCAAGAGGCGAAGATCAAAGAGGCCCAAAAGTACAGCGAAGATATGAGTCAAGCGGTCCAGAAGCAAAGCGAAGCACTTGCTCGTCACGTCCGGGAAGCTGAAAGGGAATTACATAGAGATCAAGACCCGCCTGTGGGTTTCTTTAGGCTTTTTTGTTTTTGTCAAAAGTTGCTTCGTAGTATGGAATAGGGGAATGTACACCTTCTAACGGATAAATGAAATTTTTCTTTATTCCACAATTGTCTACTTGCATGCATATCATTCATTTGTATATTTAATTTCCCCTCCTTCATTCTTAATAAATAAGATAATAAAATGGAAGGATTAACTAACACGTCTTCCAAATCAGAAGAATGGAGAGAAAGCCACTCCTAATCAAGCTTTCCCCAACGGTTGACTCGCCGCAAGAGGAAAATAAGCCTCGACCGTTGGTCCTCAAAAATAAAGAAGAGGGGGCAAGGACACCAGTGCGACTATTTATGCCATGTCCTTTCCCTTACGAGTCAAATAAGGTTGTACCGTGGAGATACGGAGAATCTTCACGAATAAAAGAGGATATCACAAATATCGCCGGTATTGGGGGCATGACTAGAAGTGGAAGAGTCTACTCCCCCAAGGACTCACAAGAAGATGTCCCCAAAAATAAAGGAAAAAATAAAAAGACCGAAGAAAAAGAAAATAAGGAATCCAAGAAGGAGACAGAGGAATTACTCCATTTTATAAGGCAAAGCGAGTATTCCATTATAGACCAGCTCAATTGCACACCTGCAAAGATAACATCATTATCCTGAATAATGAGCTCGGAACCACATAGAAACGCCCTGTTGAAGGTCTTGAGCGAAGCACATGTACCTCACTCCATATCCCAAGAAAAAGTTGAGAGGATCGTCGGTCACATCATGGCAAGCGATCACCTCACCTTCACAGAGGAAGAACTCCCCCTCGAGGGATCTAACCATAACAAGCCCTTGCACATTTCCATCAAGTGCAAGGAATAACTCATCGCCAAAGTTCTTGTGGATAACGGATCGTCCTTGAATGTGATGCCCAAGTGCACACTAGACAAGTTAACTATTCAAGGAACCCGCCTGCGCCCAAGTAGCACCATCGTTCGAGCCTTCGACGGATCAAAACAAGAAGTAGTGGGAGAAGTTAATTTACTAATTCAATTGGGACCCATTATCTTCGACGTCGATTTTCATGTAATGGATATTACTCCAGCATACATTTGTCTCCTCGGCAGGCCTTGGATTCATGACGCTAAGGCAGTACCTTCGACGCTCCACCAAAAAGTCAAGTTCATAGTGGGTGACAAATAGGTCACAGTCCAAGCAAAAGATGATATCCTAATCAGTAGACTGTCCACCCAACCTTACGTGGATGCGGCTGAAGAGGCCCTTGAAACATCTTTCCAAGCGCTCGAAATTGCCAGCATAGAGCGACTTCCCAAAAACACGAAGGTAGCCCGTATGATGTTGAAGCATGGTTACCATCCTGGCCAAGGACTGGGGGCAGATTCCCAAGGCATGAGGGAGCCCCCAGAATTTAAAGACAATCCTTACAAGCATGGCCTAGGATATGACCCCACTAAGAGCCAAGCGGAAAAAGGAAAAGGGAAGTCTCCCCTCCGCACAATCAAGCAAATTTTCCGAAGTGGAGGGGCGTAAGCGTCAAGAGCTACCCTAGTCATTAGGAAATATTTTTCTTCATTTAAGAGATGTAAACCCCATGATTGTTAGAGATTATCCCCCGGGGCTAGCCCGACCCCTGGGCATTTTAGGGCACATATTCCCTTATTAATTAATAAAAAATACTTCTTACTATCTGCTTTTCTTCTTGCTATTTCTGACTAGACCTCACAATAACCGTGTCTAAGTAAACGAAAAAAAAGAGAAAAAGAAGAATAAAAAGCGCGTCCAAATAACCAAAATTCGCCATTGCCATTACAATCAAGTTAGTTGATTAGAAGCATCAAATAAGGCTTTACCTCACCATAAAGAAAGTCATGCTTCGCCAATATTGTGAAAAAAAAATAAACATACAAAAAAAAGAAAGCCCATAGAAGCCAAAGGCCAAAAACAGAAAGGGTAGAATACCTGGTAGGAAACCCACTAAGGGGGCTACGCAAAAGATAGGGTCAACCCGGTAGGACACCCGAACAAAAATAAAGGGTAGCCTAGGCAAAAGTTAGGGTTACAAAATAAGGTCCGCTAGGATTCCCCAAAAATATACAAAAAGAGAAACCTAGACAAAAGATAGGGCCAAAACACAGTATCCTAGTTCGAAAACCCGAAGGGCGATCTAGGGAAATCAACTAGCCACAAAAAGCAAGACACAAGTACAAGAAAAGGGAAAACGTATGCTTAGACGAAAGGTTAAACACCTAAGCCTAACCCTAGCCAACCATTCTTACAAAAACCTTTTTCTAAATAAAAATTAACATTCTAAAACACAAGCCATTGAATTTACCTCTTTACTTCTTTCCTCTTGACCCTCACACCAAAATTCTAATAATTAATTTGGGAATATGGAGGCGTATAGTCAACAAGAGGATTGAAATCCCTAGAGTGGAGAAAGAGGAACACTACATGGCAAAGAGTGCTCTACAAAAGAAAAAGAAAAGGAAAAAAGAAAAAAAAAACAATTATCCTTCGGTCACAAGAAGTCCGGCATGGTACAGCCAAACACAAGAACGCGGATCAGAGGGCTTTCGACGCTACAAGACACGTCAGTGAAATCCTTCTGAAAAATTAACTAAAATAGGCATTATAGGACATCAAACATGAAAACATTGCATGCATAAAAAATGTTTTTGAACTAGGTCCTATTTCCTTTGCAAAAAAAAAAAAAAAAAACCAAAATTCGAGACGGTCATCTGAACTTTCCAGACTGCTGTCTTGGTCTTCAAAAATTCGAGACCGCCGCCGTCTCACTCAAGGTTAAAAACGAGACCGCCGTCTCGAGATCCCAGACGACCGTCTCGACCTGCACAAATCCAAGACCGCCATCTCGACTTCCTAGACGGCGTCCTGGAGGTTCCTCACAACTCCTCTGCACTCCAACTCAGAGATCTCTCACTTTCAAGCACTTTCTGGTCAAGATGTTCCGTGGAAGTCAGTCTAGGAAGAGGAGAGGTGCTGCTGGCCCTAGTAGTTCCTCGGCACCAGCCCCCCAGGATCCCAGTCGGCTCTCTCCACTGCACCAGGCTCGGCTGGAACACATCCAGGGGTACACATGGAACCCCATGCTCAGATTGGACTTCGGTATCCTCAACGAGTTTGGGTGGGAGGACAATATCCGGGCCCACATTGATAGCGTTGGATGGGGTTTCCTACTGCAGGCTCCACCCACCCATGTGTACCCTCAAGCAGTCTTGGAGTTCCTAGCCTCCATTTCCTATGTCGAGACCCCTGCCATGGTCCCGGGCCTATCACCAACAAAGATGGTGACGTACTTTATGGGTGGGACATACCATACCACCACCCTCGACGAATTCAATGTGAGTATTGGATTCGTCCGGCCAGAGGACGTGCTAACTCGGGAGTACCGGGAGACCATCTGCGCGCGTCCTACCGATCTCACTGCTGGCGAAATGTGGGAGGAGCTCACCAGGTCGCCCACGTTGCCCACACTGATGAAGGGTTCAGCGCTACCCCCAGCCCTCCGCATTTGCCACAAGTTGCTGGCGGGGACCATCCACGGGAGGAAGGAGAGCCAGGGTAAGGTAACCCTCCCTGATCTTTTTGCTCTCTACTGCATGAGCCAGAGGCGCCGCTGCAACCCTGGCTACTTCTTCCTAAGGGCCCTTAAGGACTTCGGGAGCAGGCCAGTAGGAGCCGTCCTCATGGCTCCTCTCATCACTCCCCTGGCAGAAAAATGGGGGTGTAGTGGCCGGGAAGAACTGGCCTCCAGCTTGCGACCCGAATCCATCAACGGGTTGATCCTGGTCGGCATGGGGATGCTGATGCGCCGCGGGACCCAGCTAGTCCTCCACCCATTGCTAGATTTCGCTTTGGACCTCCAGGACATCGTGTCAATGCACGATCTCCCGACACCTCCTGACTTCCAACCACAACAGCAACAGCAACAACAACAGTACACGGACGATTTTGCTGGTTTGAATCGCAATATGAATGATCTGCGCCAGCAATTCGACCAGAAGTCTGTAAGACAAGAGCAGATGTCCCTAAGGTAGGAAGCCTTTGATACAAGACTGGAGACAATCTACCAGTACCAGGAAGGGATGCGGCAAGACTGGGCAACATTCCAGCAAGAGTACCGCGATGAGATCCGGGACCAAGCAGATTTCCAGAGACACATGTACCAGCAATTCCCTTCCTACGAGTCGTCTCCAAATGATAGTCCATAGGGATAGTGCTCATAGAATAAGGGCTGCTGTAATAAAAACTTATATGAATAAAATTTTTATTCCATGCATCTTTTCGCTATCTTTTCCAAAAAAAAGTCAGCGTAATAAAAAAACTAAGAGTAAAAAGACATACGCTCAAGAAAAAGCCGAAATCGCGAGAAAAAAGAGATAAAACCGCGAAAAAAGGCAGGATTAACACGCTTCGACAAACCAAGCAAGAGTCGAACACAAATCACCCGACCAATCAGCAAGAGTTGGGTGATCACCACAAGAAAAATCAAAAGCAAAGAATCCCCAGCAATCAACAAGCTGGATGAACACCCACAAAATCCCCGGCACAGACCAGACAAACCTCAGAAGACAAGAGAACACACCTCAAACGCTTGGCGCATGAGCCACCCGAGCAGTAAGCCGCCGCCACCACCAGTCCTGCACAGTGGACTGTACTAGCCGATAGGGGGTCCATACCTATCAACCCGCGCACGCAAGTGCGCCTGATTTGCGCTCAAGCCGGATCAGTAAGTCACAACTACCAGCCTGATGGGAGGTTCATACTCTTCCAGTCCAACACACAGCAGACTGCAACTACCAGCCTGATGGGGGTTTCATACCCATCTAGTCCAACACACAGCGGACTGCAACTACCAGCCTGATGGGGGGTTTATACCCATCAACCGAAGGGATCGGCTACCATCAGAAGGAGTATCCTGGAGGCGCACAACACACTTTTTCTCCCGAAGATCAACCGCCACAAAGACGGGACATCTGAAGGACAACCGGGCAAGAGGGTCAACTCCTTTACCTCCCAGTCGATCTTCTTGGCACAATAGGCCAACAGTCGACTGGACAGGTAAAGGGGGGGCAGCTGTAGACCCAAAATCTTGCCCGGCCTCATAATAAAGACCAGAAGACCTCCTTTTCGAAGATGGATGAAGCCTAAGTAGCCATTAGGAGAGACTATTAGGCCCCATACTAGGATAGGAGGGATTTTTGGCATAAAAATAAGGATTTTTGCCTTTTATGGTCGAGACCGCCGTCTTGCCTTGCGAAGGTGGCGAGACCGCCGTCTCGTTTGGCGAGACGGCCGTCTCGACCTTGTCAGACGAGACGACCCGTCTCGACCTGACAAGCGCGAATCCCTATAAATAAGAGCCTCATTCCCCTCATTTTCACACAGTTCTTCCTCCTTCTCTCTAGATATCTTCTCAAATTCTCTCTCTAGAACCCCTCCGAAGCATTTCCGGAGTTTCTGAGTGTTTTCTAGAGCTTTTTATAGCGTTTTTGGGAGATTCCGGCGTTGTAAAGAGCGAAGGGCTGCCAAAAAGCACCCCTTTTTTTAAAGAATTAATAGAAAGCGTGCCTCGGAGGTTTCTACACTCTCTCTCTCTCTTTTACCGCTTTATTTCAATTATGCAATAGATATAGGGCCATGTAGTCATAATCTTTAAATTCCGCAAATAAAAGGGTAAAAGCGTATTTTTCACCGGATTATTTATTTAATATAGCTGGCCTATCATAGGGAACCCGAAAGGGGCGTCGTAAGGGAACTAATACTTCCCTTACACGTAACTAACTACCTTACCCAACTCTGGTTCTAATGACCAAAGTTGGTTTTTCAAAAACCAACGCCTTTTTCATTCCTTTTCCGATGTTTCTGGTAAAAACGTCGGTGGCGACTCCAGATGAACCCTTCAAAAACTAGCTCTTGGGTTAGCCCGGTTATCGGACAACCCAAGAGCGCCCTTTCGAAAACCTCGCCTCTAGGTTCTGCCCGGTTTTCGGACAACCTAAAGGCGTTGTAACCAGACCAATAAAATGCGAAAAATGGAAAGTCAAAACCATCGCGTCGCTCCGACCGCTCCATTTTGACGGCGGCGACACTGACCTTTCGGCTGATGAATATTTTTCCCTTGCGATGCTTCTTTGATGCGGCAACTGACCCCTTAGGTGGTGAACTCTTGTCTTGAGGATGCTCCCATGTTGCGGAAGCTGACACTTAAGACAGTATAGGCAGGTTGTATCTTCTGAATACCCTTTTGTAACAAGGTTGATCCTTCGGATGATGTACATCCCTCCTTCAAGATACTCCTTTGCAGCGGAGCTGATCTATCAGATGATGACAATGGATTGTGTGTTTCGGATACTCCTTTGCGACGGAACTGATCCTCTGGACGATGTGTAGAACTCTATATTCTGATGCCACTTTTGTTGTGATGGATGATCCTTCTGATAGAGAAGGTGGTAGTGACTTACTGCTCTAGCTCATGCACCGACATTTGTCTTCAGGACACTCCCTTGCAACGGAGTTGGTCCTTTGGACGATGTATGTGGTGGCGGCTTACTGCTCTAGATCATGCGCTGACTCCATGGGGAGTGATTGTTCTTGACTCTTCTTGTGTAGTCATCCGGTGTGTTGACTTCCGGATATCCTTGGTAAATGCCTTTGAAGTAAGCAAGAATCCATTGGGGTTTGTTGATTTAGATGGTGCCTCTGAGTAGGCTGATACTCCCTTCGAGGATGTTGACTCTTTGCTTGCCAGGTTTTTCCTATGTGTAGGTAGGCGACTCACTAAGGATGAGTCTTTTGAACGTCGCCTTTGCGGTAGGATCACTGGGGATAGGTTCCCTTCTCTCTTTTTGGTTGATCCACCAGGGACTTGTTTGACTTCCTGGTGGTCAAATTTTGGTTCCCTTCTGGGGAATGGAGTCTTGGCTCCTTGATTGTATTGGTGATAGGCTTCTGCGTAGCCTTTATTCTCCTTTGATGGTGGTGGAGAATGGGCGAATCTTGGTGATGACCTATCATGGCGATGATACTGAGAATATTTTTGTTTGCTTCTAGAGTAGGCATTAATCTGCTTGGGGATAGAGCCTTTCCGTTGGCTGCATTTTGAATGTTGCCTTTTCCTTATTTGGTGGAAAGATGGTAGTTGGAGCTTATTATTCTGGACACTCTTATTAGTTTTTTGTGGAGACTTGCTCTGCTTTCTTAAGGGAGAGCATTATTTGGAGACTTGGTCTCAGTGCTTCCTGTTTTTCGATCACAAACATGGAGCTAGTCTCCTCATGCATGATTACAAAGGTTTAATTTTCATGATTTTGACAAAGTCTTCCTGTGCAACTATTCGTGTGTGAATGCTCTAAATGCAGTCCATTTTATTATTAGATGCATCTAGAGAAGTGACTGTCCTTTTCCGTTGGTCGTTGGACGCTGATGGGTTCCTTCATTTGCATATTTTTTGTTTTAGCCCTATCTTTTGCCTAGACCACCCTTTTTTGGGGTTTTCGATCTAGCAGGCTGCCTTTATTTTTTTCTTAGGATTTCTTTAGCGGGCTTTTTTATTTTTTTACGAATTCCTTAACTTTTGCCTAGACCGCCCTTTTGGGGTTTTCGATCTAGCAGGCTGCCCTAACTTTTGCCTAAGAATTTTCCTAGTAGGCTTTTATTCTTTTTCCTTTCTTTTCTTATGCTTTATTGTATTGGTTTTTTATGCATGCTTATGATTCATTTAACACAGAGGCCTTTTCATAATTTTGTCACGAGAAAAGAAATGAAAGACAATTTTATTGATATGAACAAATAGTTTATTTTTTACAGAAGGATTTACTAAGGGATTTAGAAGCATAGCTGGCCAAGGTTGGCTACACTGTATAAGCTATAACAATCATGCCTTTGACATCTGCCATCCTGGTTCTCCTATTTACCTTAGTCGAGATGCTCGAGCCCGGAGTGAAGACTATGCAGAGGTTTCCTGCTTCTGGAAGGACGTCACCTTAGTCACATTGCAGTTTTCGGCTAGGGTAACCTTTGCTCTATTTATTTTATTTTTGTTTTTGAAACCTCTAAGTTTTGCCTAGGACATGTCCCAACGAGATGTGTGGATCCTAACTTTTTCCCAGGACGCCCTTTGTGGGTTTTCATCCTAGCGAATCATGAACAATGCCTTCAAGTTTGATACTTCTTTACCGCATCTGAATTGATTGGGTGTCGAAGTTCTTCCCCATGCATGTTGGTGAGGATAAGAGCTCCTCCTAAGAAGGCTCGCTTGATCACAAAGGGTCCCTCATAATTTGTCACTCATTTTCTGATTTTATCCTTCAGGGTTGGAAGCAGTTTCTTTGTCACTAGATCCCCCTCGTCATAAGTGTGGGGGTTGACTTTTTTGTCGTAAGCCCTTTTGATTTTCTTTTGGTAGGCTCGTCCGTGACATTTGGCATCCAATCGTTTTTCTTCAATTATGTTCAAATGATCGTACCGATTTTGGACTCATTTTGCTTCTGTCAACTTTGCTTCCATAATAACTTGTAGGTAAGGTATTTCGACTTCCACTGGTAGTATGGCCTCCATGCCATACACGAGGGAAAATGAAGTGGCTCCTGTGGATGTCTGTACGGAAGTTTGGTATCCGTGCAGGGCAAAGGGTAACATTTCGTACCAATCTTTATATGTTATTACCATCTTTTGGATGATTTTCTTGATGTTCTTGTTGGCCGCCTCTACTGCACTATTTATTCTGGGTTGGTATGGAGAGGAATTGTGATGTAGAATTTTGAAATCTTGGCATAATTCTTCCATCATCTTATTGTTCAGATTGGTCCCATTATCAGTAATGAGACGATGGGGGATGCCATACCGATACAATATATTTTTCTTGACAAAGGTGATCACTACTTTCTTGGTCACATGTGCATAGGATGCCGCTTCTACCTATTTGGTAAAGTAGTCAATGGCCACCAGGATGAAGTGATGACCATTGGATGCTTTGGGCTCGATGGGTCCAATAACATCCATGCCCCACATGGAGAATGGACATGGTGTGGCCAAGACGTTGAGAGGTGCCGGTGGGATATGAACATTTTCGGAATAGACCTGGCATTTGTGACATCGCTTGGCGTATTGATGACAATAACCTTCCATCGTAGACCAGAAGTATCCCGCCCTTAGGATCTTTTTTGTTATGACATGCCCTAGTGTGTGGGTTCCGAAGGCTCCTTCATGAATTTCCTTAATTAGGGTTTCACTACTGCACAAAAGGCTTTTTACGTCGGTTAAAATGGGCTTTCTACGTCGGTTAAAGCGGCGACATAGATACAGGGGTCATAGAAAGTAAGCATTTCTACGTCAATTCTTAAGAACCGACGTAGAAAGTAAGTCTTTCTACGTCGGTTAGTCAGGGAACCGACGTAGAAAGTCTTACTTTCTAACTTTCTATAACCCCAGTATCTATATCGGTTAACAGTAACCGTGATTGTATGTGATATCAATGTCGGTTATGCCTATAACCGACATAAAATGTTAAACTTTCTACGTCGGTTATGTCATTAACCGACGTAGAAAGTGCTATTTTTTTTACAGAACCTGCATTTTCTTCACAGATCCTACCTTTCTTCGAGTAGACCTACCTATTCATCATAGTTCCAGACAAATATTCATAGTTCCAAACACTTGTACAGACAGATATGCACAGTTCATATATAGTTCCAAACAGATATGTACATATGAAACATATTGAAATCAATATATGTACCTCAGTTCCAGACAATTCATTTACTTAAACGAATGTAAATTTGCTAACCTAAATCAATTCAATCAAAATTGTTACAAGTCAAATTTGCAATGAAGATTGAATACTTAAAAGGAAAGAAGCCCACTGCTCTCTAATACCATCTAACACTTCAATCTTCAATGGAGATGAGTCTGTAAATTCCTACATATTGAAACATTTCAGATTTAGAAACCACTTATATAATTGGCATATTTGACTTAATTATGGTATATTTACCTCCCTCCATGAGTCAATAATATTTTTGGCTACGATGGTGTGCATGTGCTTCATCACATAATACCCGCACTCATGGCTTCCCGGTTGGCGTGGACACTACAAGTTAAATACATGTCAGATTAACTCTAAATGACAAATTGAACAACAGTAAGAGGAATGTTTGGTCACCTTTGGTGCAATATACGTCAACTTCTTTCTAGCATGAGATGGAAGGCCTTGCAACCTTAGGTGAGCTTCCAAAGCTCTACACAAGGACAAATAATTTTGGTGTAAGTGCACATATGATACAACAATTAAAAAAACCAAACTTACGCGTCTATGTGCTTTCTAATATCCAAATCATTTGGTTTCTTGTGTAATGAACACAAGAGAATCACAACAAATTGCCCAGGAACAATGATTATGAGCTGCCAATGACCCCTACACGTTGAAATAATATTAGTAAAATTTCAGTTTTACATAAATGTGCATTAATTTATAAGATGTATACTTACTGATGCAAGTAAGGTGCTAAGTAGACTTCTTTGCCCCCATTTTGAAATGTCTCTATTAAGTACATTTTCACCTCTTCAGCTTTATTCCCAACGGACTGAATGGCAACAGGGTCAACAAATCCATAGATAAAGGCAATCTTCCTCTCAACACACAAACGATGTAAATACCTTCAACATTGAAAATAAATAAAGTTATAAAATAATATACCAGTGAGAATATCAAAAATATGTAAATTTACTTACAATTCCCAAAGCTGCAACACTGATACACATAGCATATCAGTACCAGCGAGAATATAAAAAATATCCCTTTGGAGTAAGAAAAAAGGGATCGTCTTGGTCCTGCATACGACTTCGGGTGGCATATTTAACTGTATGGGAGTGGTCCCGATAGTCGCTGCTAGTGCACCGAGTAGCTGTAAAGCACTCGGTGGTGGTGGTGATTCATGCACAACTTCCTTTGCTTTTTCAGCCTCTTTCTATACAAGTACCAAAAATAAATAACATTAATATACATCAACATTTCCAAAAATAATAAGTAAAAGGGATAAATACATGACACAACCTGTGCATGTGTTGGGATGGGTCTTGTTAATGAAACTGGCTATAAGATAAAATTTCCAGTGCATGTCCCATTTGTTTGAACCTCTTCGGTGGGAATAGGGATTGAGGCGACAGCATCCCGAACATCTACAACCACCACTCTTATCATATCATGTCCAATACTCCGGTGGTGGATGGTTGACCCCAATTCATACATTTTCCCTAAGGTAAACAAATGATAAAATATTTTAGACTATATAATGCTTAACAGTGTACCAAATACATGTCAAAGATATAATACGTACCGTATGCCACCAAATACTCGGGAGGACCCGCAACATACAACTCACAGTCAACAGTGTCAGTAGGAGCAACCTTTGCCCCTCTATCAGGAGCATCACAACTCTCCTTTGTGCTGACATGAATCGGGGATGCCTCTCGTGCGGGGACGAGAAGGTTGAGAGGACAAAGATGCCAACTCTGCTCGCATTGAGCTCAATAACTACTGCCTTCAAGTCGAGTACACCTCATCTCGAATCTCCTTCCTAATTTGTTATTTGAGGGACTCAAACTCCAACTCATTCGAGATGCCTCAAAGTATGAGTTGCCACGGATGGGGCACCAAAGTACTGTCTAATGCCCACCCCTCGTCCAGCAGCACGAACATGTCCAGGATGCTCTGGGGTACCAATGGCCACTGCCAATATATCCTGACATCCATGTGGGTGGAATGATCCCTGAGTGCTCTGCTCAACCAACTCATCCTACAACACAAAGGAAGGATTTTTTAGCAAATACATATGCCTATTGTAGTATAACATATATAATTAGTTTAGGATATGCTACTTACAATACGTTGAGCTACAACATTAGTTTGCTTAGATAAGTAATTCCACGATGAGTTACGGCGAGCTCTCTTCCATTTATCATGGCGTGAAGGGCGAGTGACGGAACTCACAACCGAGTCATCCGAAGGTTGACTTGAAGATGTCTCCTTCATCATCTTCTCCTCCAATTTCTCATAACCCCCACGAGACAACTTTGTGGGGGTGGATATTCTTTCTCCGAATATCCTGTGCCTTACTGCTTGGCTCTGTTGCATTCCATGTTAAATACTAGATTTAAAACCTCTATTTAAAAAAAATGACTGCAAACAAATGACAAATGTGGTAACACGAAACTTAGGGTCTAAACACTGAGTCGAAATGCCTGCCATGTCTCCTCATCCAAAAGCGTCTCGGTCACATGGGTTCTTGTTGCTCAATGCCCCATATATGTATCGACTAGTCGAGATCACTCTTAAAACCTCTCCGGCGTTCCCCGGCATATGAGATCCACTTTGTCCTCAACAAAGTGGTGTTAGGGACATCATATGTGACCTACACAATAAAAATAACATGAAGTTCCCAAAAAGTTAAATATATATACATGTTAAATGCTCAATAAGAGTAGGTACCAGGATACTTTGCCAAATCTGCTTCTTCAGTGTCTCTAGAACATTGTCCCAATCCTCAATAAGAATACTAACCTTGCTTCTCCCAAGCAAGGCCACATAACTAGTGAATCTAGCACTGTGCTCTCCTATGGCTCTACCTATTTGCATGTCAAACTGGATAGGCAATTTCTGATCGGAGCTACGGCTGATATTCAAGTCCCTCAACCGTGTAGCACGCCTACCCTTTTTCCTGGTAGACGGCTGACTCTAATCACCACCTTGTGTAGGAGGGGGGGACTGTGTAGGAGGAGGGGTACCAGATGAATCTGCCATATCTGTGTTCAAAGAAAAAAATAATAGTTATTAGTTTAGACAATATGACTGAAGATAAACAAAAAAGTGCATACATTAAAAAATAATACATTAAAAAAAGTGCATACATTATCAAGTTGGAACATTCTCCCAAAATCCTTCCATATGGTCATAACATGTGGCATGCACATCATCTATTTCTACATTAACACTCAAGTTTGGCATATTTGAAGAGAAACATGGTGTCTCTGGTATATCAAGTACTAATTCATCATTCTCATGAGAAGTATACATGGGTTTTCCTTGTAGAACCACTAACAATCCTTTGTTAGCGGGATCAGTGACATAAAACACTTGTTTTGCCTAAGATGCCATGATAAATGGTTCTTCGGTATAACGAGTATTTTCAAGGTTAACCAAGGTAAATCCAAGATCGTCGGTGAAGATGCCGGTATTAAAATCAACCCACTTACATTTAAAAATAGGTACTCCGAATATCGTGTAATCTATTACCCAAATCTCTTCAATTACACCAAAGTAGCCCATTGACGCCCTTATCGGATATTTATCCTTTGAACTCGAGAAATGCATTGATTCGACCACCACCATGACTCCACTATTTTGCATTGTGCTTATTTCATCTTCTCCCTTTGTATAAAATGAATAGTTATTTATATCATACCCACCCCAACATATCACATCAAAGTTTGGCTCACATGCTAGCCACTTTAGTGTATCAGAAGCTATATTGTCACCTTCAACTTGTTGTTTAAACCACTTCAAAAAGCTCTTGTTGTGTTCAGTGATCACCCACTTTTTAGGCATACGTGGATTATTTCGCTTCACAATGTCTTTATGAGCACTTAAGTAGGGGATGACTTCTTCACTGTTATTGAATATGTACAAATGCGCTTGAAGTACTTCATCTCAACACATTGTCACAACTTTTGCACCTCGAGTTCCTCTACCAAGACCTATTCCATGGTAACGAGTCTTAGGTAACCCTATAGCTTCAACTTCTGATAAGTATTTTGTGCAAAACTCAATAGGTTCCTCTGCAATATATCTTTGAACAATTGATGCTTCAGGACGATATTGGTTTTTCACATACCCTTTTAATATCTTCATGTATCGCTCAATAGGGTACATCCATTGTAAGAAAACTGGACCACAAATTTTAACTTCCCTGGCTAGATGATAAATCAAGTGAACCATAATATCAAAAAATGATGGAGGAAAGTACATCTCAAATTGACACAATATGACTGCAGCCTCATTCTCTAACTGATCCAAAACATCCGGGTCCATAACTTTACTACATATGGCATTAAAAAAAAGCATAATCGAGTTAAGGAATATCTAACATTCTCTGGTAAGATACCTCGAATAGCCACAGGTAGAAGTTGTTGCATCAATACATGACAATCATGAGATTTTAACCCAAGCAATTTTAGATCTTTCATAGATACAAGTCTCTTCACATTGGAAGAGTAACCAAATGCAACCTTCACACCTCGTAAAAACTCACAAAAACTTCTTTTCTCTTTTTTAGACAGTGTGTGACATGCTGGAGGCAAGTATGTTCGGTTACCATGAGGTTGAGGAGCTAATTGTTCTCTTATACCCATTTCAACCATGTCCAAACGAGCATTAACACCATCTTTTGTTTTTCCTTGAATGTTAAGGAGCGTTCCGATGATACTGTCACACACATTTTTCTCTACATGCATGACATCTATACAATGTCTCACATCAAGAACCCTCCAATATGGAAGAAAAAAAAGGATTGACATTTTCTTCCATATACCTGTGGCTTTCTTTTGCGTCTTTCCAAACTCAAATGAAATCGCACTTGCTCATTGATATACTTCTTCCCCACTTAAAGGTGTTGGGGCTGCATCATTTTCTTGATACCCGTTAAATGATTTTTTTAATTTACGATATGAATGGTTTGAAGGAAGAAATCTTCGGTGTCCAAGGTACACTATTTTCCTTCCATGTTGTAGTTGATAGTGACATGTGTCTTCTTCACATATCGGGCAAGCTTTATGTCCTGTAGCCACTCAAATTACCATATGCTGGAAAGTCCTTAATTGTACAAAATAACATTGCACGCAACTTGAATAAGTCACCTGTGTACCCATCAAACACATCAACACCTTCCTCCCACAACATCTTCAACTCTTCAACCAATGGGCTTAAAAAAACATCAATGTCATTTCCAGGTTGTCTGGGACCCGAGATCATCAAAGATAGCATCAAGTACTTACGTTTCATACACAACCACAGAGGTAAGTTGTAAATAACTAACACCACAAGCCATGAACTATGTTTACTGCTTAAATTTCCATATGGATTCATTACATCTGTAGCAAGTCCAAACCTAATGTTTCTTGGATCATTACCAAAATTCTGGAAGATGGAATCAATTTTTTTCCATTGCAATCCATCTGCCGGATGCCTCAACTGACCATCTTTAATACGACTATCTGCATGCCATCTAGTGAGCTTTGCATCATTTCCATTAGTGAATAATTGTTTCAACCTTGGAACAATGGGAAGATACCATAACACTTTTGCTGGGGTACCCTTCATTACATCATTGTCAGAATCACCATCCTTCTTCTTGTATCGTGATTCCCCGCATTGTGGACATTCGTGAAAGTTCTCAAATTCTTTCCTGTACAACACACAATCATTCGGACATGCATGAATTTTTTGGTACTCCATACCCATTGGACACAATATCTTCTTAGCATCATAATTGCGGGTTGGCAATGTGTTACCTTCAGGGAGCATGTCACTCAACAACTAAAGCAATTCTGTGAAACTTTTATCAGTCCACCCATTCTTTGCCTTCACATTGAACAATTTTTGTACCGTCGACAATCGTGTGAACTTAGTACAATTTGTATACAAAGGCTTTTTTGCATCATTGGACAACTTCTCGTACACATGTGTATGTTGGAAGGCATCTTGTCCAAGCTCACGAATCATTTCCTCCAGCTGATCATCCATCTCTAGATCAACTTCTTCTTTGTCTTCTACACTTGGCATGTTTAATAATTCACCACGCCATGTCCACTTTATGTAACTCTTTAGGAAACCATCACAAAGAACATGTTCCCGAATAACTTCAGTCGGTAATCTTCGCTCATTCAAGCAGTTAACACACGGGCAATAGAATCTTCCATCATTATCCGAAACATTCATCTTATCAAATTCAAGGAATTTTTATACTCCACTCTCATATTCATTTGTTGTTCGTCTATAATTGATCCAACTCCGATCCATTATTACCTTCTGTCACATAACATAACATATAAGTATAGTTTGAGGATGATAACATCCAACATGTTTTGCTGAAATTGCGATGTCACGTGATTGGATATTTTAATCTTTCAATAGGAAGTTTTGTCCTACAATGGATCATTTCATGACTGACTCCAATCAAGGCTAACCGTATTGTCTCACATTAGGGTGAGCATAAGCAATGATAGTTTTCACTTAAAATGAAATAACTATATTATAATACAAATCTAATTTTCAAAATCAAAATCACGAAAGAATGCCTACAGAAACACATTCAAATGACTAAACTACTTACAATACGTCTCTAAATTAGCTAAAGGCACCCGTGATCTTTCCATCTCTTAACTCTACCCCGCTTCTTCCCCTGCTCTTTCTTCTCTCCTACGGGCCCGAACGGGATTAAGAAAATCAAATGTTCAGTTTAATCCATCTGTGAAGACAACATTATTACATACCAGATTCAAAACTGTAAACCTACAATGGCTAAAGCAAGCACGAATACTTACCTCTTGAAGACCTACAGAGGTGGCAGGTGGCGTGACGTGCAGAGCTGGGTGGGGAGAAACGTACACAAGCAACGAGCACCAACGATAGTACCAGCAGGCGGCACGACGTACAGAGTTGGCAGGTGGCGTGATGAGCAGAGCTGGGTGGGGAGAAACGTACACAGGCGATGACGTTCGTAGAAGAGACAGAGAGAACGAGGAGCTCTTCTATGGGTGAAGTGATGAAATGGAGTGTCGCGGCAGGTGTAAAACAGAAGATACTATGTCAGTTGCCCTAACACCCGTCATCAAATACACTTTCTATGTTGGGTAAATTTTAACCGACATAGAAAGTTCACTTTCTATTTCGGGTAAATTTTAACCAACATAGAAAGTGAACTTTCTATGTCGGTTAAATTTTACCCGACATAGAAAGTGAACTTTCTATGTCGGTTAAAATTTACCCGACATAGAAAGTGAACTTTCCACTTACCATTTCGGTTACCTATTACCCGACATAAAAAGTTTATGATTTTATTACAAAATTGTCACCGCGCTACATACTATGACGGGTGGACTACGACCGTGATAAAAACTCGTCATAAAATGCTATTTTTCCACTAGTGTTTGATCCTCTTCATGGTCCACACACCTCAACAAGCTGGAGTCAAAATTTTTCTTATAAAGGGTTCCTCCGATCAACGTGAACCCTACGACTCTCTTCCAAATGGTCCTTCTATCATTATCATTAATTCCCTCGGGATATTCACCATTCGTGAGGTATCACTTGATGTCATGATACCAAGGAGATTTGTCTTCCTCGCTAGTTACTGCCATACAAAAAGCTTGTTTATCATACAACCTTATTTGGATAATTGGTATCTCACATTCTTGATCTAAGGCGAACATGGATGACAAAGTAGCGAGGGCATCTGCAAACTGATTGTCTTCCTGAGGGATGTACTCGAAAGTGACGTTTTCCATCCTCAAAATCATATTCCGAATGTACTCTAGATATGGGATCAATTTGGAATTTCTGGTTTCCCATTCACCCTTGAGTTGGTAGATGACAAGGGATGAGTGTAGACCCCAAATCTTGCCCGACCTCAAAATAAAGAGTAGAAGACTTCCGTTCGAAGATGGGAAAGGCTGAAAAGGTCCCTAGGATTGATCAATAGGCCCCATAGTAGAATAGGAAAGATTTTTTGTACACAAAAAATAAGAAATTTCACCCAAAAGGTCGAGACAGCCGTCTCGCCATTGGCTAAGGGCGAGACAGCCGTCTCATTTGGCGAGACCACCGTCTCGTCACTCGCCAATGACGAGACCGCGGTCTCGTTTGGCGAGACTGCCGCCTCGCCACTCGCCACTTACCAAAGGCGAGACTGCCGTCCCATTTGGCGAGACGACGGTCCCAACCTTGTCAGACAAGACGACGGTCCTGACCTGACAGGTCCGAATTCTTATAAAAGGAGGGAACTTTCTCACTCTTTTCACACACTTCTACAACTTTTTCTACTGAACTACTCTCAAATTACTCTCCTAGGATCCCTGTGAAGCATTTCTAGAGTTCTTAGAGTTCTTAGAAAAGCATTCTAGAGTGCTGTGAGAAAGAGAAATCATCATTGTAGAGCGTGGGGTTTGCCAAAAAGAGCCCTCTTTCAAAAACATATTATAAAAGCTTGCTTCGAATTTTCCTCAATACTCCCTTCTCTAGTTTATTGCTTTTTAGATAATATTGTTGTGCATTAGTCATTTAGGGCCATGTAGTCGATGAAAGTGACGAAGATCTTATTGAATCATTTCATAAAACGAAGATCTCGTTGATTTGATGAAGTCAAAGGCTAATCTGATGAAGTCAAAGGTTACTTGGGTTAAAAGGGTAGAGTGATTAGTGAGTCTGCATCTTTACATAGGTATAATCATTCATATATCTCTACTGCATGATTTTTCATCATTTGAAAGATTTTGAAAATGCCTCTAAAGATGTTTTTAATTCATTAAAAACCAAAGTAATCAGTTAAATTGTTTTTAGCAAATTGTTTTAGCTGATATTATATGAACTTTATCAATTAAAATGTTCTTAAAACTTACATAACAGATTTTTAACTGATAGGTTTTCGAAATCATCGATTAAATCCTTTTAAGACCTTCACTGGAACTGTTTTAATCGATACACTTTCAAATTAATCGATTATTTTCATTAAAGGAGTTTTTGAAAATCTTCTGCCAATGTTTTAACTTATATAGTTTTGAAATAATCGATTAAAATCACTTAAAATGTTTTGGAAAGTGTTCTGGCAGTATTTTAATCGATACAAACTCGAAACAATCGATTAAAATAGCTTGAAATGTTTTGAAAGATGCTCTGTCAGTATTTTAATCGATGTAAAATCAAATTAATGGATTAAAACAATTTAAGGGAATTTCTGCTAACTCTTTTAATCGATTAAGACTGGTTGTTACCAGTTAAAATCACTTAAAAAGTTTTATGAAAATATTTGGTAGAATTTTAATCGATTAAATTGCGAATTAATCGATTAAAACAACTTAAGGGATTTTTTACAAAGTGTTTTAATCGATTGAAACGTTGTCGTATCAGTTAAAACATATCTGGAAAATAATCAAGAACATTTTAACAGATAAAAAGATTGTTTTAACAGATTAATTAAACCAGCAATAAAAACAAATCTCTATACAAACAGGATTGCTTTAGTCTTTTAAAATATATCTTTGAGCAATCAATCAAACAATCATAAGTGAAGTTTTTCAAGAAAGAATTGTGCAAGTTTTGTGGTGTTTTTGAAAGTTCTTTCTTGAGGCAATTTTTGCATTCTTTTGGTGAAGAAACTCATACTGCAAGAGCTGCATTCGGGTTAGATTGTTCTGGTTTCTTCTTTTTCATTTTCTATAAATCTTTTCTGTATTGTGTAGTGCCTAGAATTGTTGGGCGCAGGTTTCTATGACCGGAATTTGGTTGCAGGTTTGAAAAAGAAATGGAATTGTTGGGCGCAGGTTTCTGTGACCGGAATCTATTAAATGTTTTTACTGCATGAAAAGAGGTCATTCAGTGAAAAACTGTAGAATTAAAAAGTATGTTATTCGTAGAGGAAGAATGAAATGGATTCCAAAGTTAAAGTCATTTCAAATAACCTAATTGGACCCCAGTAATTATAAAGGGTACCAGAAACATGTTAAATTTGTTTTGCAGGAACAAAATCGGGAGTCCCTTGGTATTCAAAACAGACAAATTAGGTTTTGTTTTCATAAACTGATTGTTTTAATTGATATAAAACAGTATTAATCGATTAAAATAACTTAGAGAGGATATCAGAAAATTTGTCCGTACCATTTTAATCGATTGAAATGCCAATTAATCGATTAACATGTTCTCAAGATTTGAGTTTAGCTGTTTTAATCGATTAAAAAGAAATTTATATCAACTAAAAACACTAAGATGTCAAATTTAATCGATTTTTTTTCGTTTTAATCGATTCAAATTCTGTTATCATTTTATTAATTTCATCCTGTACAAGACTAATCGATTCCTTTATGAATTAATCGATTATTTCACTATAGAATTTTCAAACCTAGTATTAAAGATCAACTTAATAGGTTAATTAGTTGGTTATTCGATTAATTTGTTTCTGAAAATTAGTTTTATAAACATCCAATTGAAAATTGGTAAGCAAATCAAAGTCAAAATCCCAAGTTTTTATGGTAATCAAAATCTGCATAATACTTTTAAATATTCTTTGACCAAGTCAAACATCTTCCCAAGAACAGTTTAGCTGATTCACCCACCGTCCAAGAATCTCGTGCCTCTGTTCTCGATCAAGGGGACATATGCAATTAAAGCCGATTTTGCAGGTTCTGTCTAAAGTAAACCGCAATTCACAAAAATTGACATCCGTGATTCTTCCGTTTGCTCTGTGTAGCTCATTACTCTCAGTCTTATCTTCCTGGTTCAAAGTGCTCCTCTCTTCTTTCCTTTTACACACGTATCTGAAACCCTTCTCTGAAAATACAACAAGATGCTGAGAAGATCTAAGTCAAGAAAGAAGCAAAAAGGGGAATCTTCCTTTGCTGCAAATCCCGGTGGCCATCTAGAAGCCTGGTTTGATGGAGATATAGGAAAGATGAAAACCTTCATCTCCGAGTTTAGTCGAAAACAGATTGTTATTCCAAAATTTATCAAATTTAGGTGGTCTGGACGAAGAAGGATTTACTAGTCACGAGAAGAAAGTTAAAAAGTCAAAAGCTGAAAACTTTCATGGAGTTTACTTGGGAACATTCAACTCTGATTTGGTTCGGGTTTTTACTCCAACTTAACGAGTAAATGGGTCTACAATCGGATCTCGGGTAAAGGGAGTAAATATGGAAATTACTCCTGCTGTTTGGGAGAAAATTGCTGGCCTTAAGGATAGAGGTGTCAAAGTCTCAAGGGGGAATATTTCTGAGATTCCTGAGTTCAACAAGATTCAGTTTTTCAAGTCTTGCCTCAAGGATCCAAATGATTCGGTAAGAATTCTAAATGCTGGAAAACTTGCACTTGAACATAGATTACTTGCTTTTATTGTGGCATGGATGCTTACTCCAAGAGGGAGTAATCATGCTATTCTTAATGAGGGAGATCTTGCTCTCATGTATTGCATTTTTAACAATGTTCGGGTAAACTGGGTGTATGTGATCAAAGATCACATGTTGAAAGCTAAAAGGTTGGCAGATTTCAAATTGCCATATGCTATGTTAATTAATAATTTCTTTAGATATTTTGAAGTTGATCTTTCTGGGGAGAGCATAGAAACCCCCAAGGCATCAAATGAAATTGACGACTCCATCCTAAGAAAAATGGGATATATAAAAGTTGATCATGAATGGATCTCCAAAATTGATGCTGGAATGTCTGAGGGTGAGGAAGAAGATGAAGATGAAAATGAACAAGGCCAAATTCCTCCCTCTCCAACTGCTGCAGAGGTTCCTGAGTCAACCAGTGGTCAAGCCTCAAATGAGAATATGGAAATTATTCCTTACATGGAGCAGCCTAACCGTGGGACTCCTTTATCTCAGTTTGAAAGAACAATGCTTTCTCAAATGGCTGCTGTGCAGGAAAATAAGAGAAAGCATATGCAGATGACATTCCAACACTTCCAGCAAACAAACAATCAATTCGCATCCCTTGGAAACCAAATTACTGATATCTACACCAAGCTGGAAGATATGCAGCTGAACCAAGGAAACTGGGATGATTGATTTTATGGATTAAAAGGGTCCTTTCTTATCTTATCTTTTATTTCTTATTTCTTTTGATGCTAATTTCAATTTTTGGTCTGTAATATTTACTGGTTGTATACCAGGTACAATCTCTTTAGCTTTGATCAATATAATGTAGGTTTTAAATCAAATCAAACTAGTCTAGATAGAATTCAACATAGATCCCAGATATTTTTAGCTGATACAAAATGGTTTTAATCGATTAAAGGAAACACTGTCACAACAAAATAATCGATTAAACTTCGTATCAATTGATTAAAATCTATATAAACAAGTTTACATCGAGTTAAATTGGCTAAATAAGATTTTATCCTAATTTTGATGGATCTATTGGTTAAAATCTAAATCGATGTAGTTGATATTATTGTAAAACATCCTTCTAAATGATCGGTGTTACAAAACTTACACTTGGATTAGACATGATAAATTCGCATAAAACATTACTTAGTTTGCAAAGCTGGTTGTTTTAATCAATAAAAAATCTTTTAAATCGATTAAAAGAATTTATACAACATTTTTCTTTCTTGTTTTAATCGATTAAATGTCGAATTAATCGATTAAATGCACTTATGTTTCATACTTTCGAAGTCCTTGACTGTTTTAATCGATTAAACCTTTATTTCAATCGATTAAAATCATTAAACAAGAACTTTTTAATCGATTTTGTCCTGTTTTTAATCGATTTTTATTCGGAAAGAAAAATTAAAGGCTTTAGTTAATGGTTGTTCTTGTAACATGCTACTAAAGCGTGATTCCCTTATCTTTACACGTGTTAATTGTATTCATTACAAACGTGTTAATGAAGATAAGTTTGAATCAACTTTGATTAATCTTTACATGAGTAAAATATCGTATTCATTTTTTTTTTCTCTCTATTTTCAAAATCTCAAACTTATTACATACCTTTGCATTGTTTCTCTTCTGATCCCTATTTTTGATGAAGTCAAAAGGGGGAGAATAGTTGCTTTACTTTTGATCAGAAATGATTCTTTTTTTAAGGGAAGCAACAAGTTAGGGGGAGAAATAGGAAAATAATTCATTTCTTTATTACTCACTAATCTGTATTATCAAGTGACTTCTTTTGCAGAGTTTTTATTCAAAGTGATGTTTGTCTTCATCAAATAGGGGGAGACTGAAAGTGATGAAGATCTTATTGAAATACTCTGACAAAGATCTTACTGATTTGATGAAGTCAAAGATAAAGTCAAAGTCAACTTTGTAGCGGTCAACAGTCACTTAGATAAAAGAGTAGAGGGATTAGTGTGTCCGCAGCTTTGCTTAGGTATAATCATTTTTATCTTTTCTGCTGCATAAGGTTTCTTCACTTAAAAGATTTTGCAAAATACCTCTAAAAACGTTTAAACAGTTAAAAACAAAGTATTTTAACAAAAAGCTTTCTTAAACAAGTTTTTAACTGATATAATTTCGAAATAACCAGTTGTTTTCATTAAAGAAAGTTTTGAAAACCTTCTGTTAGTGTTTTAACCGATAAAGCTTTGAAATAACCGATTAAAATCACTTAAAATATTAAGAGAAGTGTTTTTGCAATATTTTAATCGATACAACTTGGTTTTAATCGATTAAATCCACTTAGTGTTCAGTATGATCGATCAGAATGCAATTATGACCGATCAGAATGAGATATGATCGATCAGAATTGAGTTATGACCGATCAGAGCTTTTTCAATCGATTAAAACACGTTTCAATCGATTAAAACAACTTAGAAAATTTCTTCACAGCGTTTTAATCAATTAAAACTTATTTTTATCAGTTAAAATCACTTGGATAAACTTACAAGAAAGTTTTGCAGTATATTAATCGATTGAATCACGAAACAATCGATTAAAACAAATTAGAAGATTTTTTGTAAAGAGTTTTAATTGATATAAACGTTGTCGTATCAGTTAAAACAAATCTGTTAAAGAATCAAGAACGTCTTAACAGATTAAAAGATTATTTTAACAAATTAATTAAACTAGCAGTTTTGAAATCTTCTATATAAACAGAGTTGCTTGAACTTTTTAAATATCAATCTTTTACACATCCTTTAGCAATCAAGCAAGCAGACTTTAATACTCTTTTCAAGAAAGATTCGCACTAGCTTTTTGAAGTTCTTTGAAATTCTTTCTTGAGGCAAATTGCTTTCTTTTGAAGAAGAAACACACTGCAGAATTGCATAAAACTGGTTTGAGCATTCTAGTTTCTTCTTTTCATTTCTTTTCATACTTTTACTGTATAGTTTGGTGCATGGAATTGTGGGCACTGGTTTCTCTGCAGCTGGAATTTGGTTGTAGAGGTTGTCAAGAACTGGTATTTGGTTCTTGGTGAAGGGTTAGGTGCAAGAACTGGAATTGTGGTTCTTGTGGTAGATCGAGTGTAAGATTGTAATCCGTAAAACATTTGATCTAGTGGAACCCAGCTGGAATTTGGTGGAGACTGGACGTAGCCCTGGTATTGGGTGAACCAAGTATAAACACCGGTGATATCTTCATAAACCTTTCTCCTCTTTTAATTCTGTTGCTGCGTTTATTGTTGATTGATTGCTTTGTGATTCAAGAACAGATCTGAAATCTTATTTTTACAAATAGATAATCTGTTAATTGCGAAAATCTTTCAAAGATCAACTCACCCCCCCTCTTGATCTCAACCTACTTTTTTAACAGTAACATGCTACTAAAGCAAGGTTCCCTTATCTTTACATGTGTCTATTGTATTCATTACAAACATGTTAACGAAGATAAGTTTGAATCAACTTTCATTGATTCTTAAATGAATAATACATCTCATTGGTATCATGAAATCCTATTCTTTTTCTTTCTGATTATATGATATGTATATTGCTTGTTTTATATCTCTCTTCCCTATTTTTGATGAAGTCAAAGGGGGAGAAATGATTAATTTTTTAAATACTCACTAATCTAGGGGGATAAATAATTGATATTGAATACTCACTAATCTATATATCCAAGTGACTTCTTCTACAGATCAAAATCTTTCAAGGAGGTGTTTGTCTTCATCAAATAGGGGGAGACTGAAAGTGATGAAGATCTTATTAATCATTCGCTATAACGAAGATCTCATTGATTTGATGAAGTCAAAGGATAATATGATGAAGTCAAAGGTTACTTGGGTTAAAAAGGTAGAGTGATCAGTGAGTCTGTATCTATACATAGGTATCATTCATATCTCTCTGTTGCATGAGTTTTCATCATTTGAAAGAATTTGAAAATGCCTCTAAAGATGTTTTTAATTCATTAAAAACCAAAGTAATTAGTTAAATTGTTTTTAGCAAATTGTTTTAACTGATATTATATGAACTTTATCAATTAAAATGTTCTTAAAATTTACATAACAAATTTTTAACTGATAGGTTTTTGAAATCATCGATTAAAACCTTTTAAGACATTCACTGAGACTATTTTAATCGATACACTTTCGAATTAATCGATTATTTTCATTAAAGGAGTTTTTGAAAACCTTCTTCCAGTGTTTTAACTGATATAGTTTCGAAATAATCGATTAAAGTCACTTAAAATGTTTTGGAAAGTGTTTTGGCAGTATTTTAATCGATATAGACTCGAAACAATTGATTAAAATAACTTGAAGTGTTTTGAAAGATGTTCTGTCAATATTTTAATCAATGTAAAATTGAATTAATCGATTAAAACAATTTAATGGAATTTATGCTAACTCTTTTAATCGATTAAAAATGGTTGTTATCAGTTAAAATCACTTAGAAAGTTTTATGAAAATATTTGGCAGAATTTGTTGAAACATAAGGATATGAATGTTGAACATACATGAATATGAAGCTTGTTGATCTTGATGATGATCCAATAACAAAGGACTTAAAGAGTTGAAGACTTGAAATATTATGTAATAACTCTGTTTTAATGATTTTGAGTCTGTAATATTAGAGTCTAAGATAGCCAACACATAATATACTCTTTAAAATGATCCCTTTTGGAAAGTTAGGATGCAAATATTTTTAGAGTCTGTTGATAGAGGTGTTTGGGACGCAATTTTAAATGGTCCCTTTATTCCAAAAGTTTCTAAAAACGGAGTAGAAGTTTCAAAACCATTTTCTAGATGGACGGCGGAGGAAAATAGAAAAGCTCAATATGATGTTAGGGCTAGAAATATAATTTCATCTGCTTTAACCCTTGATGAGTTTTACAGGATCTCCGTTTGTAAAAGTGCTCAAGAGATGTGGGAAATGTTGAGAGTGACCCACGAAGGTACTGACGACGTTAAGAGAGCACGGAAAAATTCTCTAATCCAAGAATATGAGATGTTCTGAATGCAACAAGGAGAAACGATCTTTGACGTTCAAAAGCGTTTCACACACATTGTGAACCATCTCACTAGGTTAGGTAAAAAATTTTATGTTGATGAATTAAACGTAAAAATTTTGAAATATTTCAATAGGAAATGGCAACCTAAAGTGACGACCATCACAGAGTCACAAAACCTTGCCACAATATCTATGACGACGCTCATTAGAAAGTTGAGAGAGCATGAGCTTGAACTAGGAAGGCTAAATGATGAAGAAGGTCAACACCAAAAGAGGAATCTAGCCTTCAAAACTGAAATTTCCAAAGGTAAGAGTAAAAAGGAAGAAGAAGACTCGGAGAATGAAGAAGAAGAATTGAGTCTTATGATAAAGAAATTTACCAAGTTTATGAAAGTCAAAGGGAAGCAACCCTTCAAAGGTAAGGGAAAGGTAAAAGAAAATACTTCTTTGAATATCAAATGTTATGGTTGCGGTGAAACAGGACATGTAAAATTGAATGTCCAAACAAGAAGAATGAAGATAACAAAGGCAAGAAATTCTTCAAGAAGAAAGCCTACATCACTTGGGACAATAGAGATTCGAGTTCGGAGTCAAGTGATTCGGAAATTGAAGCTAACATTTGCTTGATCGCAAAAGACAATATATCTTCCGACTTTGAGGTTAGTGATTCCGACTCATCCTCAAGTGATGATGAAAATAATTTTGATGAATTACAAAATGCATATGATGAATTATTTAATGCTTTTAAGGACTTGAAAAATGAATACAAAGCTATGAAAAAGAGTTTGAATAGATCCGAAAAGGAGGTGGAGTCCTTATAAATGAAAATTGTATGTTTATAGGAAAAGAAAACCTTAGAAACGAAAATTGTATGTTTAGAAGAAAAAGATAATAAGAATATAGCATGTGCATCATGTAAAGAATATGAATATGATATTGATATACTTAATCATTTGCTTGATAAAGCTGAGAAGGAAATAAGTGATAATAATAAGGATAAAGTTGTTATTGCTCAAAATAGAGAAAACCATCATGTTCCTTTGAAAAAGCCTAAAATTAAAAATAGAAGAGTATGGGTTGAAAAAGGAACTAAAACGTCAATAGTTAGAAATGTATCAATTTCAAAACTACATCTAATGCATGCTTTTATTGTATGAAACATGGTCATACCTCAAATAGATGTAAAATTAAGCATTTTGGTGTTCCTAAAGGAAAATACGTTTGGGTTCCTATTGTTAAATGACTTGTTTGTCTCTAACCCCAAGGACCCAAAAGTTATGGGGACCTAAGATTACTATGTTCTTGTTTTAGGAAACTTCCAAACCAAAGAAGTCTATGTGCTATCTTGATAGTGGATGCACTAAACATATGATCGGAGATAAAACGAAATTTGTAAGTTTCAAAGCTAAAGAACAAGGATATGTAACATATGGGGACAACAACAAAGGAAAGATACTTGGAAATGGAAATATAGGTGGTGCAAACACTTTGGAGATAAAGGATGTGCTTCTTGTTGATGGACTAAAACATAATCTCCTAAGTATAAGTCAACTTTGTGACAAAGGATTCAAGGTAATCTTTGAAAGTAAGTTTTGTACCATACATTTAGTGAATTCCGAAAATGTAGTATTGAAAGGCATTAGGCATAATAATATATATTTGATTGATTTGGATTGTATACATGATACTAGTATAACATGCTTAGTTGCTAAGGAAGAGAACCCATGGTTATGGCATAAGAGAGCGGCTCATATAAATATGCATCAATTAAACAAATTGATATCAAAGGACTTAGTTATTGGTTTGCCTAAGTTAAAATTTGAAAAATATAGATTATGTGATACATGTCAAAAAGGTAAACAAGTAAAATCATCCTTTAAATCAAAGAATGTTATTTCCACATCAAAACCTTTAGAACTTTTACACTTAGATTTATTTAGTCCATCTAGGATAAAAAGTTTTGGTGGAAATTATTATGCTCTTATAATTGTTGATGATTTTTCTAGATATACTTGGACATTTTTATTAACATTGAAAAGTGAAGCTTTTAAGGTCTTTAGGAAGTTTGCAAAGTAAATTCAAAATGAAAAAGACTTAAGAATTAAGGTATTAAGAAGTGACCATGGTGGAGAGTTTCAAAATGAATGGTTTGAAAATTATTGTGAGGAAAATGGAATTTTGCATAATTTTTCTGCACCTAGGACTCCCCAACAAAATGGTGTAGTAGAAAGAAAAAATAGGTCACTAGAGGAACTTGCTAGAACAATGTTAAATGAATCAAATGTTCCTAAATATTTTTGGGCTGACGTTGTAAGTGTTGCATGTTATGTTTTGAATAGGATGCTTATTAGGCCAATTATAAAATCAACTCCTTATGAATTGTTAAATGGTAGAAAGCCTAATGTTGCTCATTTGAAAATATTTGGATGTAAATGCTTTGTGTTAAATAATGGAAAGGACAACTTAGGAAAATTTGACTCAAAAGCCGATGAGGGCATTTTCTTAGGTTATTCACTAACTAGCAAAGCTTATAGAGTGTTCAATAGAAGAACTTTAGATGTTGAATAATTTGTACATGTTACTTTTGATGAAATTATAGACCTTGGGGGAAATCCTCTTGAGTCAAATAAACAACGTGCAGGTGATGATGAGTACATAAGAGAGGGTCTTGAAAAATTGTATTCGAATGAGAATGAGCCTTCTCAACAAACTGAAAGCAAAAGAATGACAATCACCAAGAGGACTTTCAATGGACAATATTATTTGTGATATCTCAAAAGGGGTAAGAACTAGAAATATGACAAATTTCTGTATGACTGTAGCTTTTGTTTCATAGATAGAACCCAAAAGTGTTGAAGAAGCGCTTAAAGATGACCAATGGTGCATAGCAATGCAAGAAGAACTTAATCAGTTTGAAAGGAATCAAGTCTGGGAATTAATTCCAAGAGAAGAATCACATCAAGTAATTGGAACAAAATGGGTATTTAGAAACAAACTTGATGAAGATGGAAATATAACAAAGAATAAAGCCAGACTTGTTGCCAAAGGTTACTGTCAAGAGGAAGGTATTGATTATGATGAAACTTATGCTCCTATTGCCAAGTTAGAGGCTATACGCCTACTTCTTGCTTATGCATCATTGATGAAATTTAAATTATATCAAATGGATGTTAAAAGTGCATTTTTGAATGGGTTTATCAAAGAAGAAGTTTATGTGGAACAACCCCCTGGATTTGAAGATTTTAACTATCCTAATCATATTTTTAAATTGAAGAAAGCATTATATGGTTTGAAACAAGCTCCTAGATCTTGGTATGAAAGATTAAGTAGTTTTCTAACTTCAAATGATTTTTCTAGAGGAAAAATTGATTCTACTTCATTTATAAAGAAAGTAAAAGAACATATCTTATTAGTTCAAGTATATGTTGATGATATCATTTTTGGATCAACTAAAAATTCCTTGTGTGTAGAATTTGCTAAGATAATGCAGGGAGAATTTGAAATGTCTATGATGGGAGAATTAACATTCTTCCTTGGACTTCAAATTAAACAACTTAAAGATGGAATTTTTGTTTCTCAAACCAAATACTGCAAAGAGATTCTCAAGAAATTTAGAATGGACACTTCAAAGGAAGCTAACATACCCATGGGAACTTCATGCTATTTAGATAAGGATGAATCAGGTTTGGAAATTAATCAATCTATATATAGAGGTATGATAAGTTCACTGTTATACTTAACTGCAAGTAGACCTGATATTATGCATTCTGATTGTGTGTGTGCTAGATTTCAAGCATGTCCAAAAGAATCTCATTTAACTGCAGTAAAAAGAATTTTAAAATGTTTAAAAGGAACTACAGGTTTTGGTTTATGGTATCCATCTGAAGCTTCTCCTAGTTTAATAGGTTATTCTAATGCTGATTATGGTGGATGTAAAATAGATAGAAAGAGTACTAGTGGAACAGGTCATTTGTTAGGATCATCATTAGTGTCTTGGCATTCTAAGAAACAAGCATGTGTTGCTTTATCCACTACTGAAGCTGAATATATTGCAGCTGGTAATTGCTGTGCTCAAATTTTATGGATGAAACAACAACTAGAAGACTATAGTATCTTTCTAAGTGATATTCCATTGATGTGTGATAATACAAGTGCAATAAATCTTACTAAGAATCCAGTAATGCACTCTAGAACTAAGCATATAGAGATTAGACATCACTTCTTAAGATATCATATTAGCAAAGGAAACTGTAAAATTGAATATGTTGATACAAAGCGTCAATTAGCAAATATTTTTATTAAACCTCTTACCAAGGATAGATTCTATGATCTTAGAAGAGACTTAAGAATATTAGAAATAGCTTAAATTCTGCTTAATTAAATCAGTTTTTTCTTGGTTGTAATGTTATAATCGATTATGTACGGTATTAATAGATTATCATGTGTCTAAACCTAAAAAATTTGATGATCTCTTTGGAATAATCGATTATTTGAAGCAATAATCGATTATTTGCACCTAAATGTCCAAAATCTGAAGTTACACTATGGAATAATCAATTATTTCAAGACATAATAGATTAACTACTGATTTAATCGATTAACAGGGTGATTTATCGATTAACTGGGTCTGTTGCTGGTTTAATCAATTATTTCAAGCTTTAATCGATTAAACTTGGTAGTTTTTATGAACTAGCCATTTTCAACGGCTCTTTTGGCACCTCTTCACTCCCAAATGACCGTTTATGACCGTTGTATACGTTGTTTATATATAGGAAGCCTTCATTTCACTTCTCCACACCTCAAACTCTTGAATCCAAGAATTCTAGCATCATTCAAGCCTTCTTGCCTTCTCCTAATCTCACTTGTCTTCCAAAACTCTCTTGTTTTTCTTCTAATCCTAAAATGGCCTCATCTTCTCGTGCTAAAATTCCCATAAGAAGAAGATCTGCTCCTGCCTCTCATCCCCGTCCAAATTCTGTCGAAGGATGGATTTCAGATGATGAGGGCCGACAGGAATTTCTCACCTTCTGGAAGGAACGAGGTATCATTACTCCAAAATTCATTATTGGTGATCAATTCATCAATAGGGGATTTAATTTTCCGAATCTTCTTGAAATTCAAGGTGTCCTCCCTTTTATCCAAATGCAAGGTACATACTACCCTGATTTAGTTAGGGTATTTTATTCTCGTTTCAAATTTAGAGATCAAGTAGCCACTTCTCGTGTCAAGGGTGTGACTATCATCCTTGATGACGATATATGGGAAAATGTTGCACATTTGAATGTAAGAGATGATGCTATTAACATTTTTGCGGAGTTAGACGATTTTGACAGAATTATTGCTTACCGTTCTTTTCTCTGTAACCCCTCCATGGAGATTGGGCGTCTTCTTCTGGTCGGCCCATTAAAGAAGGAGGAACGTTTGCTACTGAATCTACTTGTCTGGATTTTATGTCCCCGGGCAACCAACCATGCCCAATGCTCATCCATAGATCTTCGCATTATTCATGCAATCATGAATAATGAGCTAATTGATTGGGGCAACCTTGTCACAATGACCATGCTGAAGGCTAAGCGTCATCCTACTTTTAAAATTCCCTATGCTCTTCTTATCTCTCGCATTTTAAAGTACAAAGGAGTGAATGTTGAAGGGGAACAAAAGGTAAGAACTACAAATTCAAACCGAATGCTTGATAGCACGCTAACTCAACTTCAAATGGTGTGTGTCAATAATATTTATGTTCACAAAGACGACGTTCCCAACATGGCTGAAAATGCTGAAGATTCTGACGAAGAGATGCCTCCTGCTGCTGAGTTTCCCTCTGAACATATTCATAATGCTGGAACATCTTCTGCCCCTCCTGAAACCCGTCAATCTATGGAAGAGATGTTGTTTGATATGAATCAGAGAATGTAGGCATTTTTCACCCTCTCTGAAGTACGGCATGAGGAGATCATTCGCCATATCTCCGATGTAGATGATAGGGTCTATAACCTAAAGGATAGGTTTGATGCTCAGTTCAATAGCGATGCAAGTGAAGAGTTTTAATCTCTTCCACATATCTCTTTGTTTATAATGACATTACTTTATGAAATAAAATTTGTATTTTTGCTTTGTTTGAGGGGGAGTTATTTATAAATTATGCATCTATTGAGGGGGAGCTTTCAATTTTTTGATCATAATCAAAATAGGGGGAGAAATTTATTTAAAGCCTCTTATGTCTATTAAATTTAAATATTATTTGGTATGTTTAATGTTTTTGTTAGTGTGACAGATAAAATAGGTTATTACACAGGGCTTTAAAGGAAAATTTTGATCATCATCAAAAAGGGGGAGATTGTTGAATCATAAGGATATGAATGTTGAACATACATGAATATGAAGCTTATTGATTTTGATGATGATCCAAGAACAAAGGACTTAAAGAGTTGAAGACTTGAAATATTATGTAATAACTCTGTTTTGATGATTTTGAGTCTGTAATATTAGAGTCTAAGATAGCCAGCACATAGACTACTCTTTAAAACTTCAAAAACTCATTTTTATCAAAAACACACTAGATTAATCGATTAAATGGAAGGATAATCGATTATTACAAAGAGAAAAACCATTTTCTGTATCAGCTCTCTGGAATAATCGATTAAAGCCCTTGTTAATCGATTAACAGGGTTGTCAATCGATTAACTGCTCAAATAATCGATTAATCTGTGTGGTTATGGGTTCCTGGTGAATTTGGCTCTGTAATAATCAATTAACACTTAAGATAATCGATTATTTCAGTCAGATATGTGTTTTGAATTTCAAAATTGGACCAAATTTCGAAAACCCTAGTCCCAATTCACCCGGTTTCGAAAATTTCCAATTCCCAAACCCTAATCCATCTACTTAAGGTTCTCTAAGGGTCTCTGCAAATAGAATAATCTTTTTCAAAACAAAAGTTGAGAGTTGTGACTGTCAGAGAACTGTTTGTTGGAGGAAAAAGGGGCTTTTGGAACCTAGTGTGGGCTAGAAGCGATAAGAATCACTAAGTGGGTTTTCTTTGTGGATTGTGTGTTGTGCCGTCTCTAGGGAAAGTTGTTCTTCATCTCTTTGTTAGAATCGCGCAGCGGAATGTTCGCGTGGTCGGACAAAAACTAAGAGGGGGGGTGAATTGGTTTCTTAATAAAAATTAGGTTTTCAAAATTTTCCCCAAATTTTACCGATTAAAAACTGTGTAAATGTAAATAGAGAAAGGGATAGAGTCTTACACAGGAAATTTATACTGGTTCGGATCAAAAGACCCTACGTCCAGTTGCTAATCACTCAACGAGAGGATTAACGCTTGTCACTATAAACAAATTGTTACAATACAAATTACAATGGAAGAGATAAAGTAAAAGATGACACCTCTCTTGAAACCCACAAGAGATGAAGAACAGCTTTCCCCGAGAGACGGCACAACACACAATCCACTAAGAACTCCACTTAGTGATTCTTATCGCTTCTAGCCCACACCAGGTTCCGAAAGCCCCCTTTCCTTGCAACAAACAGTTCTCTGGCACTCACAGCACTTAACTTTTGTATGGAAAGAGTTGTTCTAATTTTCTGAGTGCCAAAGGAGAGTTTAAGTAGGGAAATTAGGGTTTAGAAAAAGGGGATTTCGAAACTAGGGTTCTTGGGAATAGGGTTTTCGAAAATAGGGTTAATTTGAAATTTAAAATGAAAAACAGACTGAAATAATCGATTAAATGGAGTTATAATCGATTAAAACAGAGCCAAATACGTCAGAACCCAATACTCTCTGGTTTAATCGATTATTTGGTGAAATAATCGATTATCTGTACGGAACTGAACGCAATAATCGATTATTTTGCTGTTTAATCGATTAAAGCGATGAGTTTGTACGAGAAAATGGTTTTCTCACTTGTTTTAATCGATTATTTACCTATTTAATCGATTAAAGCTGAGCACTGAATGATAAATTTGATCTTTTTGAAGCTTCTAAGTTACGAGACTATGTACCGACTATCTTAGATTCTATAATTACGGACTCAATCAAACTAAAACAGAGTTATTACAATACGAAATCATCAATCTTCAATCTTCAATACTCTAAGTCTTTAAGCTCTTGGATCATCATCAAAATCAACATTCTTCATGATCATTATTTGCAACATCAAGTCCTTGAATGTTCAATAATCTCCCCCTTTTTGATGATGATCAAAATTATCTTTTTAAAGCCCTTGTAATAACCTGTTTTATCTGTCATACTAACAAACACATTAAACATACCAGATAAAATTTAAAATTGAATATAGGCTTTAAAATTTTCTCCCCCTATTTTGATTATAATCAAAAAGAACTCTGAAAGAACAAACATTAGATCTCCCTCTCAAAATATGCATAATTTAGAGAAAGCTCCCCCTTAATCATAGCATGAAAGAAGCATCATATTTTATTTCATAATCATTCATCCATTACAACATCAAGACAATAACAAAAGAAAATACATAACGAAATTTAAAATTCTTCACTATCATGATCATTAAAGTGTGCATCAAATCTATTCTCTAAACGACACACTTCAATATCCGTTGGCAACGGCTAGGAGGCAAGACTGAGTCGCATTTAATCGATTATAACTCAAAATAATCGATTATCTCTATATCGAGATAGCTTTAATCGATTATTTCTAGCAAATAATCGATTATCTGAGGCATTTAATCGATTATTTCACGAAATAATCGATTATTCCAGAGGAGAATACCCTGTTTTGGACGTTTTGAGGGAAAATAATCGATTATCACTTCCAGATGATCGATTATTCCGGAGGCTATATCAAGTTTTTGAGATTTATATGCACAATAACCTATGAACATGCTACACCACGAATTTTAACATAACAATCATCCGAGAAGCAGTCAAATTAAGCAGATTTTAAGCTATTTCTAATATCCCTATGTCTCTTCTAAGATCATAGAATCTATCCTTGGGTAGAGGCTTAGTAAATATATCTGCTAATTGACGTTTAGTGTCTACATACTCTATTTTGCAGTTTCCTTTGCTTGATATGATCTCTTAAAAAGTGATGTCTAATCTCAATATGTTTAGTCCTAGAGTGCATTACTTGGATTCTTAGTTAGATTGATTGCACTCGTATTATCACACATTAATGGAATGTCATTTAAATATATGCTATAATCCTCTAATTGTTGTTTCATCCACAGAATTTGAGCACAACAACTACCAGCTGCAATATATTCGACTTCAGTGGTAGATAAAGCAACACATGCCTGTTTCTTGGAATGCCAAGATATTAAGGATGAACCTAACAAATGACATGTCCCACTAGTGCTTTTCCTATCAATTTTACATCCACCATAATCGACATCAGAATATCCTAATAAACTAATACAAGCATCGAGACGGATACCACAAGCCAAATCCAGTAGTTCCTTTTAAGTATTTTAAAATATGTTTCTACTGTAATTAGGTGAGATTCTTTAGGACAAGCCTGAAATCTAGCACACACACAGACATAATGCATAATATCAGGTCTACTTGCAGTTAAGTATAATAATGATCCTATCATACCTCTATACATAGTTTGATTAACTTCCAAACCTGATTCATCCTTGTCTAAATAACATGAAGTTCCCATGGGTGTATTAGCTTCCTTTGAGGTGTCCATACCAAACTTTTTGAGAATCTCTTTGCAGTATTTAGTTTGAGAGATGAAAATGCCATCTTTAAGTTGCTTCCTCCTGACAATAGCCTTTTGCAACAAGTCTGGCTTTATTCTTTGTTATGTTCCCATCTTCATCAAGCTTATTTCTGAATACCCATTTAGTTCCAATAACTTGATGTGACTCTTCTCTTGGGATTAATTCCCAGACTTGATTCCTTTCAAATTGGTTAAGTTCTTCTTGCATGGCTATGCACCATTGATCATCTTTAAGTGCTTCCTCAATGTTTTTAGGTTCAATCTGTGACACAAAAGCAACAGACATACAGAAATTTGTCATATTTCTAGTTCTTACCCCTTTTGAGATGTCACCTATGATGTTGTCCATTGAGAGTCCTCTAGGTGATTGCCAATCTTTTGCTAATTGAGGAGTTTGAGAAGGCTCATTATTTTCCAAGTATAGTTCATCAAGGGCTTCTCTTATATACTCATCATCACCTGCAAGTTCTTTATTTGACTCAAGAGGATTTCCCCCAAGGTCTACAATCTCATCAAAGGTAACATGTATAGATTCTTCTATATTTAAAGTTCTCCTATTAAACACTTTATATGCCTTGCTATTTAATGAATATCCTAGAAAAATGCCCTCATCGGCTTTTGAATCAAATTTTCCTAGATTGTCCTTTCCATTATTTAGCACAAAACATTTACATCCAAAAATCTTTAAATGAGCAACATTAGGTTTTCTACCATTAAACAATTCATATGGAGTAGATTTAATAATTGACCTAATGAGCATTCTATTTAAAACATAACATGCAGTACTAACCGCATCAGCCCAAAAATATTTAGGAACATTAGATTCATTTAACATAGTTCTAGCAAGTTCCTCTAATGTCCTATTTTTCCTTTCAACTACACCATTTTGTTGGGGAGTCCTAGGAGCAGAAAAGTTATGTAATATTCCATTTTCTTCACAATAATTCTCAAACTTTTCATTTTGAAACTCACCACCATGGTCACTTCTTAAAACTTTAATTCTTAGGTCTTTCTCATTTTGAATTTGTTTAGAAAACTTTCTAAAGACCTTAAAAGCTTCACTTTTCATAGTTAGGAAAAATGTCCAAGTATATCTAGAGTAATCATCAACAATTACAAGTCCATAATAATTTCCACCAAAGCTTTTTATCCTAGAAGGTCCATATAAGTCTAAATGTAATAATTCTAGGGGTTTTGAAGTGGAAATAACATTCTTTGATTTAAATGATGATTTTACTTGTTTACCCTTTTGGCATGCATCACATAATCTATCTTTTTCAAATTTTAACTTAGGCAATCCAATAACTAAGTCTTTTGAGATTAATTTATTCAAATGATGCATATTTATATGAGTCGCTCTCTTATGCCACAACCAAGGGTTCTCTTCCTTAGCAACTAAACATGTTATACTTGACTCATGCAAACAATCCAAATCAATCAAATATATGTTGTTATGCCTAATGCCTTTCAATGCTACATTTTCGGAATCTATCAAGTGAATGGTGCAAAATTTACTTTCAAAAATTACCTTGAAGCCTTTGTCACATAATTGACTTATACTAAGGAGATTATGCTTAAGTCCATCAACAAGTAGCACATCCTTGATCTCCAAAGTGTTTGCACCACCAATGTTTCCAATTCTGAGAATCTTCCCTTTGTTGTTATCCCCATAAGTCACATATCCTTGTTCTTTGGCTTTGAAACTCACAAATTTCGATTTATCTCCAGTCATATGTTTGGAGCATCCACTATCAAGATACCACATAGACTTCTTTGATTTGGAAGTTTCCTACAAAACAAGAACATAGTAAACTTAGGTCCCCATAACTTTTGGGTCCTTGGGGTTAGAGACATAACAATCTATTTAAACACTGCAAAACTTTCTCATAAAACTTTTCAAGTTATTTAAACTGATAAAAAAATAAGTTTTAATCGATTAAAATGTTGTGTAGAAAATTTCTAAGTTGTTTTAATCAATTGAAAGGAGATTTAATCGATTAAAAGAGTTCTGATCGGTCATAACTAAATTATGATCGGTCATAACTGATTCTGATCGGTCATAATTGTATTCTGATCGATCATCCTGACCCTTTAAGTGATTTTAATCGATTGAAACGTGTTTTAATCGATTGAAAAAAAATTCTGATCGCTCATAATTAAAATCTGATCGATCACATTTGATTCTGATCGGTCATAACTGGATTCTGATCGATCATCCTGACCCTTTAAGTGATTTTAATCGATTGAAACATGTTTTAATCGATTGAAAAAATTCTGACCGCTCATAATTAAAATCTGATCGATCACATTTGATTCTGATCGGTCATAATTGGATTCTGATCGATCATAATGAGTTCTAAATGGTTTTAATCGATTAAAAACAAGTTGTATCGATTAAAATACTGTAAAAACACTTCTTTGAACATTCTAAGTGATTTTAATCGGTTCTTTCAAAACTATATCAGTTAAAAACATGTTTAAGAAAGTTTTTCTAAAAATACTTTGTTTTTAGTTGTTTAAAATGATTTTAGAGGCATTTCGCAAAATCTTTAAGTGAAGAACCTTCATGCAGTAGAAAAGATAAAATGATTTTACCTAAGCATTCTGTTTAAAACATACTAAATGATCCATTTTCTTTGAATAAATAAAAGAGACAAACAATTCATTTAACTATAGCAACCCAAATATATTTTCCTTTAGGAACACCAAAATGTTTAATTTTACACTTATTTGAAGTGTGACCTTGTTTCATACAAAAGAAGCATGCATTTGAGGTAGTTTTAGAACAAGATACATTATTAACATGACATGCTCTAGTTCCTTTTTCTACCCATACTCTTTTCTTTTTAGTTTTTCTCTTTTTCAAAGGAACTCTTTGATTTACATTATTTTGAGCAATTACCATTTCATGCTTCTTAAGATCATCAATTTCTTTTTCGGCTTTGTCAAGCAAATGGTTAAGAATATCTATGTCATATTCATGCTCTTTACAATTTGCACAAGCTAAGTCCTTATTCTCATCTAAGCATACAATTTTCGTATTAGCTACCTCCTTTTCTTCTAAACATGCAATTTTCAATTTTAAGGACTCATTTTCCTTTTCGGATCTTCTTAGATTTTTCTTTACAACTTTAAATTCGTTTTTCATATTCATAAATGCAGTAAATAACTCATTATAAGCATTTTGCAATTCATCATGGTCATTTTCTTCACTAGAGGATGAATCGGAATCACTAACCTCAAAATCCGAAGAAATGTTGTCATTTGCCATTAAGCAAATGTTTGCTTCTATTTCCGAGTCGCTTGATTCTGAATTTGAATCACTGTCATCCCAAGCAATATATGCTTTCTTCTTGAATTGCTTTTTGCCCTTGTGTTCATCATTTTTCTTGTTTGGGCATTCGGTCTTCATATGCCCCGCTTCACCACAACCATAGCATTTTATATTAACGGAAGAATTTTCTTTTACCTTTCCCTTACCTTTGAAAGGATGTCTTCCTTTTGCTTTCATCAATTTGGTGAACTTCTTTATAAAAAGACTCATCTCTTCTTCATCATTTTCGGAGTCTTCTTCTTCTTCTTTCTTATTTTTGCTTTTTGAAATCTCGGTCTTGAAAGCTAGGTTCTTCTTTTGATATTGACCCTCTTCCTCATTTAGCCTTCCAAGGTCAAGCTCATGCTCCCTTAGCTTTCCAAATAACGCCGCCATAGACATAGTGGCAAGATTTTGTGACTCCGAGATGGGCGTCACCTTAGGTTGCCATTTCCTATCCAGAGATTTCAAAATTTTAACATTTAATTCATCAACGTCAAATACTTTACCTAATTCGGTGAGATGATTCACAATATGAGTGAAACGCTTTTGAACGTCGAAAATCGTTTCGCCGGGTTGCATCCGGAACATCTCGTATTCTTGGATTAGGGAGTTTTTACGCGCTCTTTTGACGTCGTCAGTTCCTTCGTGGGTTACTCTAAGCATTTCCCACATTTCCTATGAACTTTTACAAATAGAAATTCTGTAGAACTCATCAAGGGTTAGAGCATATGAAATAATATTTCTAGCCCTAACATCAAATTGTGCTTTTCGACTTTCTTCGGCAGTCCATCTATCAAAAGGTTTAAGAACGTCAACACTGTTCTCTGTAATTTTAGGAACAAATGGACCGTTTAAAATTGCATCCCAAACGCCTCTATCAACAGACTCTAAAAATATTTGCATACGTACTTTCCAAAAAGGATAATTTTGACCCGCAAAAAGTGGGGGTCTGTTGATAGACGCACCTTCGACAAAAGTTTGATTTTTTCCGGCCATTTTCGAAAATATTTGAATGACTATCAAAGCAAGCTCTGATACCACTTGTTAGAATCGCGCGGCAGAATGTTCGCGTGGTCGGACAAAAACCAAGAGGGGGGGTGAATTGGTTTCTTAATAAAAATTAGGTTTTCAAAATTTTCCCCAAATTTTACCGATTAAAAACTGTGTAAATGTAAATAGAGAAAGGGATAGAGTCTTACACAGGAAATTTATACTGGTTCGGATCAAAAGACCCTACGTCCAGTTGCTAATCACTCAACAGAGGATTAATGTTGTCACTATAAACAAATTGTTACAATACAAATTACAATGGAAGAGATAAAGTAAAAGATGACACCTCTCTTGAAACCCACAAGAGATGAAGAACAGCTTTCCCCAGAGAGGCACAACACACAATCCACTAAGAACTCCACTTAGTGATTCTTATCGCTTCTAGCCCACACTAGGTTCCGAAAGCCCCCTTTCCTTGCAACAAGCAGTTCTCTGGCACTCACAGCACTTAACTTTTGTATGGAAAGAGTTGTTCTAATTTTCTGAGGGCCAAAGGAGAGTTTAAGTAGGGAAATTAGGGTTTAGAAAAAGGGGATTTCGAAACTAGGGTTCTTGGTAATAGGGTTTTCGAAAATAGGGTTAATTTGAAATTTAAAATGAAAAACAAACTGAAATAATCGATTAAATGGAGTTATAATCGATTAAAACAGAGCCAAATACGTCAGAACCCAATACTCTCTGGTTTAATCGATTATTTGGTGAAATAATCGATTATCTGTACGGAACTGAACGGAATAATCGATTATTTTGCTGTTTAATCGATTAAAGCAGTGAGTTTGTACAGAAAATGGTTTTCTCACTGTTTTAATCGATTATTTACCTATTTAATCGATTAAAGCCGAGCCTGAATGATAAATTTGAGCTTTTTGAAGCTTCTAAGTTACAGACTATGTACCGGCTATCTTAGATTCTATAATTACAGACTCAATCAAACTAAAACAGAGTTATTACAATACAGAAATCATCAATCTTCAATCTTCAATACTCTAAGTCTTTAAGCTCTTGGATCATCATCAAAATCAACATTCTTCATGATCATTATTTGCAACATCAAGTCCTTGAATGTTCAACACTCTTGTGTGACTCAAGAGAGGTGTTTTTGTTACCTTATCTTTTCAATTGTTATCTGTTTGTCAAACTGTGATTATAGTGACCACATTAATCCTCTGTTTGAGTGATTAGCAACTAGACGTAGGGTCTTTTGATCTGAACCAATATAAATCATCTTTGTAAGACTTTATCCTTGCTCTATTTACTTTACACAGCAATATAATTGGTGAAATTTGGGAAAATTTTTCAAACTCTAATTTTTGTTAAGAAACCAATTCATCGCCCCCTCTTGGTTTTTGTCCGGACACGTAAACATTTCGCTGCGCGATTCTAACATAATTTTAATCGATGAAATTGTGAATTAATCGATTAAAACAACTTAAGGGATTTTTTACAAAATGTTTTAATCGATTGAAACGTTGTTGTATAAATTAAAACAAATCTGGAAAATAATCAAGAACATTTTAACAGATTAAAAGATTGTTTTAACAGATTAATTAAACCAGTAGTTAGAACAAATCTCTATATAAACAGGATTGCTTCAGTCTTTTAAAATATACCTTTGAGTAATCAATCAAGCAATCATAAGTGAAGTTTTTCAAGAAAGAATTGCACAAGTTTTGTGGTGTTTTTTAAAGTTCTTTCTTGAGGCAATTTTTGCATTCTTTTGGTGAAGAAACTCATACTGCAAGAGCTGCATTCGGGTTAGATTGCTCTGGTTTCTTCTTTTTCATTTTCTGTAAATCTTTTCTGTATTGTGTAGTGCCTGGAGTTGTTGGGCGTATGTTTCTGTGACTGGAATTTGGTTGCAGGTTTGAAAAAGAACTGGAATTTGGTTCTTTGTGAAGGTGTACGTACAAGAACTAGAATTTGGTTCTTGGGTTAGATTTGGGTGTGTGATTAGAATCTATAATCTGTAAAACATTCAATCTAGTGGAACTCAGCTAGAATTTGGCTGAGAACTGGACGTAGCCCTGGGATTGGGTGAACCAGTATAAATCTTGATTGTATTTCTCTTAACCTTACTCTCTTTAATTTTGCTGCTGTCTCACTTTGAATAGCTTGATTTTCTTGGTTCAAGATTTGATTAAAACTCTTAATCTTTGAAATAGATAATCTGTAAAATTGCAAAAATCTTTCAAAGATCAATTCACACCCCCCCTCTTGATCTTAGCCTCTTTTTCTAATAGTCGAGAACTAAATTTCCTCAATGAATAAATAAGGGTAAAAGTGCAATTTTATAGTTATTATTTCTTTATAAAAATGGTCCATCATAGGGAACCCGAAAGGGGCGTCATAGGGAAGCTAATACCTTCCCTACACATAACTAACTCCCTTACCTAACTCTGGTTGTAATGACCAAAGTTGGTTTTGCTTAAAAAATCACTTCCTTCTTTTTCCTTTTCTAATGTTTTTGGTAAAAACATTGGTGGCGACTCCTCGAACCTTTCGAAAACCTCGCTTTTAGGTTGTAGATCCCTAATCTTGCCCGACCTCATAATAAGACCAGAAGACCTCCTTTTTGAATATGGATGAAGCCTAAGAAGCCATTAGGAGAGACTATTAGGCCCCATACTAGGATAGGAAGGATTTTTGCCTTCAGGGATCGAGACGACCATTTCGCTTTTCGAGACCTTCGTCTCGCCATTCCTGCAAGTTGAGACCGCCATCTCATTTGGCGAGACGCCCGTCTCGCCACCTGCGAATGGCGAGACCCCCTTTTCGTTTGGCGAGACGGTCTTCTCATCATTTTTGCAAGGCGAGACAGCCGTCCCGAATGGCGAGACGGCCGTCTCGACCTTGTCAGACGAGACGACCGTCTCGACCTGCCAGGCGCGAATCCCTATAAATAGTAGCGCTTCCCCCCCCCCTCATTTCACACAGTGCTTCCAATTTCCCTCTTGCAACCTCTTCAAATTCTCTTCCTAGAACCCTTCCGAAGCATTTTTGGAGTTTCTGAGAGTTTCTTAGAAATTTTATAGCATTTCCGAGAGTTTTTCTGGCGTTGTAAAGAGTGAAAGGCTGCCAAAACGCACCCTAATTTTCAAGAAATTAATCAAAGAGCTTGCTTCGGAGGTTTCTTCTTTCTCTCCCTCTCTTTATTGTCTTTATTTTTGTGATTAAATTATGTAATAGATATTAGGGCCATGTAGTCGTTACTTTAATTCTGTAAATAAAAGGGTAAAAGCATCTTTTCACAAAGTTTATTTATTAAATAGTTGGCCTATCATAGGGAACCCGAAAGGGGCGTCGTAAGGGAACTAACACTTCCCTTACACGTAACTAACTCCCTTACCTAAACTCTAGTTTTAACGACCAAAGTTGGTTTTCGAAAACCAACGCCCTTTTACTCCTTTTTCGATGTTTCCGGTAAAAACATTGGTGGCGACTCCATAAGAACACTTCAAAATTAGTTCTTCGGTTAGCCCGGTTATCGGACAATCCAAGAACACTTTTTCGAAAACCTCGCCTCTAGGTTCAGCCCGGTTATCGGACAACCTAAAGGCGTTGTAACCACACCCATAAAACGCGAAAATTGGAAAGTCGGAACCATCGTGTCGCTCCGACCACCTCGTTTTGACGGCGGCGACAGATGGCGACTCCGCTGGGGAAGCCTAGAGAGTTTATCCCATTTAGTGATGGGCCAGCTTAAATAAATAAACGAAGAAATTACGCTTTTACCCTACCTTGTATTATAACATGTTTTAATGCTTGGCTTTAATAACTGTTGTTTGTTTATTTTACACAATTGTTTGAAATACAAATTGTACACAAAACCTTTGCACACAACAGTTCCCTCTATACCCGGGGGCAAGTGAGAAATTCATAGGGAGTGGGTGGTAGGTACGATTCGCTGTAGTGATGGCCTTGTGCACACCAATATGATCGGAAACCACCACTCAAGGTGATAACCTTCCTCTTTTGGCACAAAGACTGACTATGGCCTTAGTGCTAAGCATAGTCGGAAGGCTGGAGAGTGGGGACCCTATAATGGGGGCACCTTGGGGGCCTTAGCCTTGGTGAGAACAGTTAGAACCTACCTTCGCCAATGCACTTTTCTATAGGAAAACCCTACCTCATGATTAAAATGACTTCTCGCCTGTTCGTGGATGATCGAATTGTGTGCGCATTTGTTTATTGCATTTGTTTGTTGTATAGCATAACCAAACAACAAAAAGATCACAAAAAAAAACATTTTTTCAATAAACACTCTTATCTCGGACAGTCTGCCTTTTAGCTAGCCTGGTTTTAGGTTCTTTGTAAGTTAAGTATCCACACAGTCCGACAGAAGAGATAAAGGACGCTAAATATTATTCTTTCACATAAAGCCATTTTTTATCTCGGACAGTCTGCCTTTTAGCTAGCCTGGTTTCAGGTTCTTTGTAAGCTAAGTAGCCACGCAGTCCGACAGAAGAGATAAAAGGCTATAAAATAAAATAATAAAAATCAATATAAAAATCCAATTTAAAACAATAAATGTGACATTGTTCATAAACATTACACTCATTAATCATTCATATAGGCAGTTTATTTTCTAAAAAAAATAAAAATACACAAATACCATACATCTTGTAGAAATAAAACATGATAAATAGGAAAATAAACACTCACATTCATACCTACAATAAGCATCATATTCATAAAGCATGCATTTTGGTTTTAGAAAATGGAGGGGACTAGTAGACAGTTGAAGAAAGTGGACATTCCCGGGTACCATACTAAGAAGTTGGAACGACTTTGCGCAATAATGTCACCAGAGGTCCGCTCCGACTTTGAAAAATCCTATGGACGGATTCTCGACCTACTGAAGATCTGTGTCGATCAAGTTTTCATCAGGGTACTAGTTCACTTCTAGAACTCTAGTCTGCGCTGCTTCGAATTTCTACAGTTCGATATGGTGCCCACCTTGGAGGAGTACGATATTATGCTGAAATGGCCCAAATGAGCTGGGGTCCATATCCGCCATGGGGCGTACACTCCTGCAGCACAAGTCGCTGCCATCATCCAATTACCATTCCGGCAGACTACCCTAATAGAAAAAGGGAACATCCAGGGTTGGAAAGTCTCAATGTTAGAAGACCATCTGTCCGATTTGGCTGAAAGGGCAGAATGGGTCGCTTTTAACAAAACCCTGGCTTTAATCATATTTGGAACAATCTTGCTTCCCTTCCACATCGACACAGTGGATCAAGCCATCATGGACGTCTTCTTTGCCTGGGACGTGAACTCGAAGAGTCCCTTGCCTGCAATCCTTGCCGACACCTTGCTCTCGATGAAATTCTGCCGCCAGAAGCAAGGAAAAACACTTCGTTGTTGCTCTTCACTACTCTTTGTGTGGGGCATCACACATTTTTACGCCTCTAGTCACATGGGGATGTTCCCCGACCCTTTGAGGAGTTTCTCCAACATCTCTCTCCAACGACGCTTAACCTCAGAGTGGAAGGACGAGTTGGAACAATGGGACACCAACCGTTTATCCTGGGTCTGCCTTTGGTTCCGACCCGGTCCAGTCCTCATCAGATGTGGGGATTATCCGAACGTACCCTTGATAGGACTCAGGGGTTGCATAGCCTATTCACCTAGAGTAGTTATGAGACAACTCATGAGGACTCAAACTACAATTTCTCGAGGGGAACTCGGAGGACTGTGTTTCTTCGGAGACCCATGCACAATTGCTAACTCACTAGACGTGAGAAGAGCATGGGAGAAACCAGTCTTTATGGGAGATAGAGAGCTAGGAAAAGCTCGAGTGGCTGTCTCCAGTGACTACGAGGTGTGGAGAAAAAGAAGAGGGATGTCTCAACCATCCACCTCACTCGTTACATGCGCCAATAGTGATGAGCTGCAAGCTCAAGTCGATGCCTTGACCCAGAGGATAGAAATCATGGGAGCCCAGATGAGGGTCCTTGAGGAAAGAGAACAAAAATCTATCCTCACCATTGATGGCCTGCAAAGGCAATGCAAGAAAAAAGATCATAAAATAGAGCGCCTCAAGGATCAGTATGTTGACTCTAATGAGCAAGCTATCCGAGCATCCAAAGCTGCTAGAACCAGCTCGGATAGCCAACTTCAAGAAATAACCGCCAAATCAGCACTCCTTGAGGCTGGATCAGCAAAACAGGCTCATATGATCAAGGACTTGTTACAAGACCTCACCAGGACTCGGTTAGAAATACGCCAAGAGCGAGAGGCCAATCGGAGACTCAACAAAAGTCTCGCTGAGCTACGCTGTAAAGAAAGAGATGGGCTAGCTCAGTACGGCCAAGTACTACAAGAAAAGGACCAAGCCCTTGCAAAACTCGATGAACTACAAGCCTTGGTCGTCCATCAAGAGGCGAAGATCAAAGAGGCTCAAAAGTACAGTGAAGATATGAGTCAGGCGCTCCAGAAGCAAAGCGAAGCACTCGCTCGTCACATCCGGGAAGCCGAAAGGGAATTACATAGAGATCAAGACCCGCATGTGGGTTTCTTTAGGCTTTTCTGTTTCTGTCAAAAGTTGCTTCGTAGTATGGAATAGGGGAATGTACACCTTCTATGGATAAATGAAATATTTCTTTATTCAACAATTGTCTACTTGCATGCATATCATTCATTTGCATATTTAATTTCCCCTCCTTCACTCTTAATAAATAAGATAATAAAAAGGAAGGATTAACTGACACGTCTTCCAAATCAGAAGAATGGAGAGAAATCCACTCCTAATCAAGCTTTCCCCAATAGTTGACCCACCACAAGAGGACAATAAACCTCAACCGTTGGTCCTCAAAAATAAGGAAGAGGGGGCAAGGACACCAGTGCGACTATTTATGCCACGTCCTTTCCCCTACGAGTCAAATAAAGTTGTACCATGGAAATACGGGGAATCTTCACCAATAAAGGAGGATATCTCCAATATAGTCGGCATTGGGGGCATGACTAGAAGTCACTACAACAAAAACATCAAATAGTGACCAGATTTTCGGTCACTAAATGACCAAAATCGGTCACTAACTAAAATAGTGACCGAAATAGTAACCAACCCAAATCGGCCACTATTTCCTTGGTCACCGATTTCGATGACCGAATCGATGACCGAATCGGTGACCGATTGAGTCGATCCACTATATCGTTCACTAACAAAAACATTAAAAAATTAAAAATATTTTTTTATAACCCCTTTCTATTTTATCTCAAACCTTCCTTTTATATTTTTTAGAAATTTGAATTATTATTAGATTGAAAGAATTGTCATTGGCAAGATTTGAACCCAGTACCTTACAATTAGAGATTGATACTCGAACCACTAAGCTACTAGGATTTTTTGATAATAGTTTATAAATAAATTATTTTTATATACAAATAAAAATATATATCCGTGTAAATATATAAATATAAAATATATAAATACAAATACAAATACAAATATATATATATATATATATATATATATATATATGTGTGTGTGTGTGTGTGTGTGTGTGTGTTGGATGTGAGGACGCGCTCGAGGGTGAAAGTGTGTGTCGAGTGGATTTTTAAAATTTGATGTCAAATTTGTGAGCGGGTGTCTTTATAGGAGTTTATAATTTAATGACACAATATAATCTTTATAATTTATTTATATAATGATATAAAATAATTTTTTCTTTATTTATTTTTATTTTTATTTTAATTTTAATTTATTCTTCTTATATGTTTTTCTTCTATTATTTAATTAAAATTCTTATATTAAAATAATTTTTTCAATATTAAAAATAATTAAATATTTATTTTTAAAATTATTTAATTTAACAAATTATTATAAATTAATCTAATTATGATTATTAATAGAACATTTTTTTCCTAACATATATTATTATAAATTAATCAAAATCATCTTTTAATAATTATTTTTTCCAGACATAGATTAATTCATAATAATTTATTAAATTAAATAATTTTAAAAATAATTTTGAAAATAAATATTTAATTATTTTTAATAATGAAAAAATTATTTTAATATAAGAATTTTAATTAAATAATAGAAGAAAAAAAGATAAAAAGAATAAATTAAAATAAAATAAAAATAAAAATAAATAAAGAAAACAATTATTTTATATCATTATATAAATAAATTTATAAAGATTATATTCTATCATTAAATTACAAATCCATATAAAGATACTCGTTCACAAATTTGACATCAAATTCTGAAAACTCACTCGACACACACTTCCACCCTCTAGCGTGACCCTCACATCGAACATATAAATATATTTGTATTTATATATTTTATATTTATATATTTACACGGATATATATTTATTTGTATATAAATATAATTTATTTGTAAATTTTTACTAAAAAATTATAACAGTTTAGTGGTTGAAGTATTAATATCTAACTCTAAGGTACTTGGTTTTGAATCTTATTAGTAATAATTTTTTTAATCGATAAAAAAATTTGTTAATAAAAGAAATTATATATTTTTGTGGTAAGACGATGAGATTTTTAGGTTAAACTAAAATTAGGGCAACTAAATTGTTGTTATGGACTAAAACCCAAAAAGTAAAAAATAAAAAAATATAATTAAATAAAAGAAAAAATATATACTTTTGCATTTTTATTTTCAAATATTATTTTTTTATGAAATTATTTTTAATTAAAATAATTAAAGTGATATATATATATAATTTTTTTATTTTTTTTATTTTAATTTATTAATATTATCAAATTTTAGCTTCATGATTAAAAAAATACCAATAATTTAAATTTTATTAATTCTATAATTTTATATAATTATTATTATAAATTTATTTCTCCAATAACTAATAATATTAACACATTTATTACATTTAAATTCTTTATTTTAATTAATTATTTTTATTTTTTTAACAATTTTTTTTAAATAAAAACGATAAAACTTAAAATTATTTTATAACTAAATCTTCACATATTTATGGTTAATAGTATATTATATTATTATGTTTAATTAAATTTTAAAATAAGTTCACTTAATCTTTACACTTTTATAAAAATACTAATATAAACTTAAAATATTTATCTAATTATTAAATTATTTAAAATATTAATATAAATTTAAAATATCAATTCAATAATTAAAATAATTTTAATTTTTTTATAAATACATTGAAATACATTTTTATTAACATAAAAGTAATATATATATATATATATATATATATATCAAAAAGTGACTAAATTAATAATTAATTTAATCATTGATTATATATATATAAAAGAGACTAAATTAATAATTACTTTAATGATCAAGTCGAGTGACCGATTCGGTGACTAATTTAATAATTAATTTTATTTTTTTTATTCACACACTAAATTAAAAAATAAAATCAAATAATTATATTACTAAATTATTTAATAAGTTAACAAACTATTTTTTAAAATTTTTATAATGTTATTAAAAATTTTATCAATTATTTTAAATTATTAAGTAGATTTATATTTAATATATTATTAAAATATTTTAAAAAAAATATTTATATAAATAAAAAATGGTCACTAATTTATATATTATTTGTTTAGTGACTGAAATTTTAGTCACTAAATCAGTCACTATATATAAAAAGAGAAATCAGTCACTAATTTAGTTACTATTAGTAACTGAATTTTTCGGTCACTAATTTCGATCACTATTAATCATTTTTCTAGTAGTGACCGAATCAGTGACTGATTTGGTGACCGAATCAGTGACCGATTTTCGTGACTGAAATTTTAGTCACTAAATCAGTCACTTAATATAAAACGGAAATCAGTCACTAATTCAGTTACTATCAGTGACTGAATTTTTCGGTTACTAATTTCGGTCACTATTAACCATTTTTCTAGTAGTGAGTGGAAGAGTCTACTCCCCCAGGGACTCACACGAAGATATCCCAAAAAATAAAGGAAAAAATAAAAAGACCGAAGAAAAAGAAAATAAAGAATCCAGAGAGGAGACAGAGGAATTACTCCAGTTTATAAGGCAAAGCGAGTATTCCATTATTGACCAGCTCAATCATACACCTGCAAAGATAACATTGTTATCTCTAATGATGAGCTCGGAACCGCACAGAAATGCCCTGATGAAGGTCTTGAGCGAAGCGCACGTACCTCACTCCATATCCCAAGAAAAGGTTGAGAGAATCGTCGGTCACATTATGGCAAGCAATCACCTCACCTTCACAGAGGAAGAACTCCCCCTCGAGGGGTCAAACCACAACAAGCCCTTGCACATCTCCATCAAGTGCAAGGAGTACCTCATTGCCAAAGTTCTTGTGGATAACGGGTCATCCTTGAACGTGATGCCCAAATGCACACTTGACAAGTTGACTATCCAAGGAACCTGTCTGCGCCCAAGCAACACTATCGTTCGATCCTTCGACGGATCAAAACGAGAAGTAGTGGGAGAAGTTAATTTGCTAATTCAAGTTGGACCCACTATCTTCAACGTCGATTTTCATGTAACAGATATTACTCCGGCATACAGTTGTCTCCTCGGCAGGCCTTGGATTCATGACGCTAAGGCAGTACCTTCAACGCTCCACCAGAAAGTCAAGTTCATAGTGGATGATAAATTGGTCACGGTCCAAGCAGAAGATGATATTCTGATCAGTGGACCGTCTACCCAACCTTATGTGGATGCAGCTGAAGAATCCCTTCAAACATCTTTTCAAGCGCTTGAAATTGCCAATGTAGAAAGACTTCCCAAAAACACAAAGGTAGCCCGCATGATGATGAAGCATGGTTACCATCCTGGCCAAGGACTGGGGGCAGATTCCCAAGGCATGAGGGAACCCCCAGAATTCAAAGATAATCCTTTCAAGTGTGGCCTAGGATATGACCCTACTAAGGGTCGAGCAGAAGGAAGAAAAGGGAAGTCTCCCCTCCGCACACTCAAGCAAATATTTCGAAGCGGAGGGATGCAAGCGTCAAGAGCTACCCTAGTCATTAGGAGATCTTTTTCTTCACTTAGGGGATGTAAACCCAATGATTGTTAGAGATTATCCCCCGGGGCTAGCCCGACCCCCGGGAATTTTAGGGCACATATTCCCTTATTAATTAATAAAGAATATACTTCTTACTATTTCATGACTAGACCTCGTAATAACCTTGTCTAAGTAAACGAAAACAAAGGGAAGAAGAATAAAAAAGCGCATCCAAATAATCAAAATTTGCCATTGCCACTATAATCAAGCTAGTTTATTGGAAGCACAAAATAAGAATTTACCTCACCATAAAGAAAAGTCATGCTTCGCCAATATTGTGAAAAAGAAAATAAAAAAAAGAGAGAGAAAAGCCCATAGAAGCCAAAGGCCAAAAGAAAAAAGGGCAAAATACAAAGTAGGAAACCCACTAAGGGGGCTACGCAAAAGATAGGGTCAACCTGGTAGGACACCCGAACAAAAATAAAGGGTAGCCTAGGCAAAAGTTAGGGTTACAAAATAAGGTCTGCTAGGATTCCCTAAACAAAATAAAAAATAAGGAACCTAGACAAAAGATAGGGCCAAAACACAATATCCTAGTTCGAAAACCCGAAGGGAGATCTAGGGAAATCAACTAGCCATAAAAAGCAATGGAAATAAGCTAAGGCGCAAGTACAAAAAAGGAAACATTTGCTTAGACAAAAAGCTTAAACACCTAAGCCTAACCTTAGCCAACCCTTCTTACAAAAACCTTTTTCTAAATAAAATTGACCATCTAAAACACAAGCCATTGAATTTTCCCTCTTGCTTCTTTTCTCTTGACCCTCACAACAATATTCTAACAATTAATTTGGGAATATGGAGGCGTATAGTCAACAAGAGGATTGAAATCCCTAAAGTAAAGAAAAAGGGACACTAACATGGCAAAGTGTGCTCTACAAAAAAGAGAGAAAAAGAAAAAAAAAAGAAAAAGAAAGAAAGAAAAATCAAATTATTCTTCGGTCACAAGAAGTCTGAAATGGTACAACCAAGTACAAGAACACAGATCAGAGGACACTCGTCGCTACAAGACACGTCAGTTAAATCCTTCAGAAAAACTAAATGAAATAGGCATTATAGGACATCAAACATGAAAACATTGCATGCATAAAATGTTTTTGAACCAGGTCCTATTTTCTTCAAAAAAAAAAAGCTTCTAAAAATTGAGACCGCTGTCTCGTATGTCCATACCGCCGTCTCGATTTTCAGCAAAACGAGACCGCCATCTCGACTTGACCAAAAACGAGACCACCTTCTCACTTGGCGAGACGGTCGTCTTGCTTAAGGCCAAAGTCGAGACTGCCGTTTCGATGTGCCAGACGACCGTCCCGGATAGCGCAAAATCGAGACCGCCGTCTCGACTTCCCAGACGGCAGTCCCGAATCTAAAAAAATTTCCTATAAATAGAGGGGCCTAGGGGGGGTCTCCACACCTCCTCTTGCACTCCTACCTTCCTTTCTCTCACTCTGAAGCATCCTATTATGAAAAATGCATCGTGGAGATTAGTCTAGAAAGAGAAGAGGCTCTGCCGGCCCTAGCAGCTCCTCAGCTCCTGCTCCACAGGATCCTACACAACTTTCACCACTGCACCAGGCTCGCTTAGAGCACATCCGGGGGTATACATGGCACCCCATGCTAAGATTGGACTTCGGCATCCTCGCCGAATTCAGGTGGGAAGATGATGTCCATGCCCACATCGACAGCATAGGGTGGTGCTTCCTCCTCTAGTCTCCACCTACCCACGTCTACCCTCAGGCGGTGTTAGAGTTCCTCGCCTCCATCTCCTACGCCGAAACCCCCTCCATGGTACCGGGTCTGTCACCGACAAAAATGGTGACGTACTTCATGGGTGGGATGTACCGGACCACTACCCTGGAAGAATTCAATGTGACCATTGGATTCGTCCAGCCCGAGGACGTGCTGACTCGGGACTACCAGGATGCCATCTGCACACGCCCCACCAACCTCACCGCCGGCGAGATGTGGGAAGAGCTGACCGGGGCGCACACTTTGGCCACACTGATGAAGGGCTTCGCACTTCCCCCCGCCCTCCGTATCTGCCACAAGTTGCTGGCTGGGACTGTCCACGGGCGGAAAGAAAGCCAGGGTAAAGTTATCCTCCCGGACCTCTTCGTCCTCTACTGCATGAGCCAGAGGCGCCGGTGCAACCCTGGCTATTTCTTCCTGAAGGCCCTCAAGGACTTCGGGAGCCGGCCCCTGGGAGCCGTCCTCATGGCTCCCCTCATTACCCCCCTGGCAGAAAAATGGGGGTGCAGTGGCTGGGAGGATTTGACCTCCAGCCTCCGACCCGAGACTATCAACGGGTCGGTCCTAGTCAGCATGGGGATGTTGCTACGCCAAGGGACCCGGCTGATCCTCCACCCCTCACTGGATATATCTTTGGATCTCCGGGATCTCGTAGTAATGCACGATCTCCCGACACCTCCCGAGTTCCAACAACAGTAGCAACAACAACAACAACAGTAGCAGTACACAGACGATTTTGCTGGCATCAACCGCAACATCTACGATTTGCGCCAGCAATTCGACCAGATGTCTATGAGACAAGAGCAAATGTCTCTAAGACAAGATGTCTTCGACACGAGATTGGAGACATTAAACCAATACCAAGAGGGAATAAGGCAGGACCTGGCAGCTTTCTGGCAGGAGTATCGCGATGAAGCCTGGGACCAAGCAGAATTCCGAAGTCATCTGTACCGACAGTTCCCCTCTTATGGATCGTCTCCAGACTCGAGTCCTCCGTCTTAGGGATAGGGCTTAGAAAATAAAACTGTTATAATAAACTTTTATCATAAATAAAATTTCATTTCATGCATTTTGTTCTCCTTTTCAAAGAGTCAGTGTAACAAAAAAAAACTAAGAGTAAAAAGGCTTACGCTCAAAAAAGCCAAAATCCAAAATCGCGAGAAAAAAGAGATAAAACCACGAAAAAAGGCAGGATTAAAACAAGTTAATCACCCTGACCAACGAATTTCGATGACCAAGCAAGAGTCAAACAACAAACAAGACTGCCCGACAACCAGCAAAGTCGGATGACCATCATCAAAAAGATCAGAATCAAAGAATCTCCAGCAACCAACAAGCTGGACGAACACCAACAGAATCCCCGACATAGACCGGACGACCACTCTCAGAAAATGCACAGACAAGAGAACACATCTCAACATCAGCGCATGAGCTAGAGCAGTAAGCCGCCACCACTGCCAAAGGGTCAACTACCGTTAGAAGGAGCATCCGGAGGCACTTCACCAGATGGGGGTGTATACTCATCAAGCCTTACAAAAGGGGGCTTACCAGACGGGGGTTCATACTCGTCAAACACCAGATGGGGGTGTATACTCATCAAGCCTTACAAAAGGGGGCTTACCAGACGGGGGTTCATACTCGTCAAACACCAGATGGGGGTGTATACTCATCAGGCCTTACAAAAGGGGGCTTACCAGACGGGGGTTCATACTCGTCAAACCAGTTGGGGGTTCATACTCATCAGCCGAAGGGATCAGCTACCGTCAGAAGGAGCATCCTAGAGGTGCACAACGTACTTTCCCCCAGAAGATCCACTGCTGCAAAGATGGGACGTCTGAAGGGCAACCGGGCAGGAGGGTCAACTCCTTTACCCTCCAATCGATCTTCTTGGCACAACAAGCCAGTAATCGACTAGTCGGGTAAAGGGGGGGGGGCAGCTGTAGACCCCTAATCTTGCCTGACCTCATAATAAGACCAGAAGACCTCCCTTTCGAAGATAGATGAAGCCTAAGAAGCCATTAGGAGAGACTATTAGGCCCCATACTAGGATAGGAAGGACTTTATGCATTAAAATAAGGATTTTCGCCTTCAGGGATCGAGACCGCCGTCTCGCCATTCCTGCAAGTCGAGACCGCCGTCTCATTTGGCAAGACGGTCGTCTCGCCACCTGCGAATGGCGAGACCCCCTTTTCGTTTGGCGAGACGGTCTTCTCGTCATTTTTGCAAGGCGAGACGGCCGTCCCGAATGGCGAGACGGTCGTCTCGACCTTGTCAGACGAGACGGCCGTCTCAACCTGACAGGCGCGAATCCCTATAAATAACAGCACTTCCCCCCCTCATTTCACACAGTTCTTCCACTTTCCCTCTTGCAACCTCTTCAAATTCTCTTCCTAGAACCCCTCTGAAGCATTTCCGGAGTTTTTGAGAGTTTCTTAGAAATTTTATAGCGTTTCCGAGAGTTTTTCCGGCATTGTAAAGAGTGAAGGGCTGCCAAAACGCACCCTAATTTTCAAGAAATTAATCAAAGAGCTTGCTTTGGAGGTTTCTTCTTTCTCTCCCTCTCTTTATTGTCTTTATTTTTATGATTAAATTATGTAATAGATATTAGGGCCATGTAGTCGTTACTTTAATTCCGTAAATAAAAGGGTAAAAGCGTCTTTTCACAAAGTTTATATATTAAATAGTTGGCCTATCATAGGGAACCCGAAAGGGGCGTCGTAAGGGAACTAACACTTCCCTTACACGTAACTAACTCCATTACATAAACTCTGGTTTTAACGACCAAAGTTGGTTTTTGAAAACCAACGCCTTTTTACTCCTTTTTCGATGTTTCCGGTAAAAACATCAGTGGCGACTTCATAAGAACCCTTCAAAATTAGTTCTTGGGTTAGCCCGGTTATCGGAAAGTTGAAGAAAACTTTTTTGAAAACCTCGCCTCTAGGTTCAGCCCGGTTATCGGACAACCTAAAGGCGTTGTAACCACACCCATAAAAACGCAAAAATTGGAAAGTCAGAACCATCGCGTCACTCCGACTGCCTCGTTTTGACGGCAGCGACATAGGTTCATCCCGATTATCGGACAACCTAAAAAGTGTTGAACCACACTTTAAAAAATGCGAGTCAAACAAAACCATCGCGTCGCTCCGACCGCCTCTTTTGACGACGACGACAGATAGCGACTCCACTGGGGAAGTTAGAGAGTTTATCCCATTTAGTGATGGACTAGTTTTAAGAAATAAAACTTAAAATTGTGCCTTTCCCTTCCTTGTTTTATCACATGTTTTAATTGTTTGGCTTTAATAACTGTTGTATGTTTATTTTATGCAAATTGTTTGAAATACAAACTATACACAAACCCTTGAACACAACAGTTCCCCCTATACCCGGGGGTGTCGCCGCCGTGAAAAAGAGGCGGTCGGAGCGACGCGATGGTTTCCGACTTTCCGACTTTCATGTTTTTATTGGTGTGGTTACAACGCCTTTAGGTTGTCCGATAATCGGGCTGAACCTAGAGGCGAGGTTTTCGAAAGGGCGCTCTTGGATTGTCCGATAACCGGGCTAATCCAAGAGCTAGTTTTGAAGGGTTCTCTGGAGTCGCCACCGATGTTTTTACTGGAAACATCGAAAAAGGGGTTAAAAGGCGTTGGTTTTCGAAAAACCAACTTTGGTCGTTAGAACCAGAGTTGGGTAACGGAGTTAGTTACGTGTAAAGGAAGTGTTAGTTCCTTTACGACGCCCCTTTCGGGTTCCCTATGACAGGCCAGCTAAAATATTTAAACCGGTGAAAATTACTCTTTTACCCTTTTATTCTGCGGAATTTAAAATTATGACTACATGGCTCTAGTATCTATTGCATAATTTAAAATTAAAGCGATAAGAGTAGAGAGGGAGAATATAAACCTCCGAAGCACGCTTTTATATTAATTTTAAAAAAGAGGGTGCTTTGTGGCAGCCCTTCACTCTACACAGCGTCGAAAACTTCTCGAAACGCCGAAAAACACTCGCAGAAACACTTAGAAGCTCCGGAAATGTGTCGGAGGGATTCTAGAGAGAGAAGCTCTAGTGATTTTCTAGAGAGAAGGAGGAGAAAACTCTGTGTGTGGTGTGGAAATGAGGGAATGGAGCCCCCTATTTATATTTTTTCGCGCCTGACAGGTCGAGACTGTCGTCTCGTCTGACAGGGTCGAGACCACCGTCTCACCAAACGAGACCGTCGTCACGTCATTCGCAGGTGGCGAGACGGCGGTCTCGTCCCAAAAAGGCGAGAAAACTTTATTTTCGTGCTGAAAATCCCTCCTATCCTAGTATGGGGCCTAATAGTCTCTCCTAGTGGCTTTTTAGGCTTCGTCCATCTTCGAATAGGAGGTCTTCTACTCTTTATTTGGAGGTCGAGCAAGATTTGGGGTCTACAGGGGGCAAGTGGGATAACCATAGGAAGTGGGTGGCATTGTATGACTTTTCGTAGTGAGCGCAATGAGCCCACCTTAGGGGCCTGCCCTTGGTGAGGAAATTTAGAACTACCTTGAATATGCACTCTTCTGCAGGATACCCCTACCTCATGATTAAAAATGTCGTACTACTTATTCGTGGATGAGTGAATTGTGTGTGCATTTGTTTGTTGCATAGCATAAACATACAACAGAAAAATAAAAGGAAAACTCTCACAAAAATCTTTTCACAATAAACACCCTTGTCTCGGACACTACAAGAAAAACACCAAATAGTGACCGAAAATTCGGTCACTAAATGTGCAAAATCGGTTACTAATTAAAATAGTGACCGAAATAGTGACCAACTGGAATCAGTCACTATTTCCTTGGTCACTAATATTAGTGACCGATTTAGTAACCGATTCAGTGACCGAATCAGTGACCGAATCAGCGACCGATTCAGTGACCGATTCAGTGGCCGAATCAGTGACCGAATCAGTGACCGAATCAGTTGTTAGAATCGCGCAGCGGAATGTTCGCGTGGTCGGACAAAAACCAAGAGGGGGGTGAATTGGTTTCTTAATAAAAATTAGGTTTTCAAAATTTTCCCCAAATTTTACCGATTAAAAACTGTGTAAATATAAATAGAGAAGGGATAGAAATCTTACACATGAGATTTATACTGGTTCGGATCAAAAGACCCTACGTCCAGTTGCTAATCACTCAAATAGAGGATTAACGCTGTCACTATGATCAAAGTTGTTACAAACAAATTACAATGAAAAGATAAAGATAAAGATAACACCTCTCTTGAAACCCACAAGAGATGAAGAACAACTTTCCCCAGAGACGGCACAACACACAATCCACTAAGAACTCCACTTAGTGATTCTTATCGCTTCTAGCCCACACCAGGTTCAGAAAGCCCCCTTTCCTTGCAACAAACAGTTCTCTAGCACTCACAGCACTTAACTTTTGTATGGAAAAGGTTGTTCTTCTTTTCTGAGTTCCAAAGGAGAGTTTAAGTAGGGAAATTAGGGTTTAGGATTTGGGGATTTCGAAACTAGGGTTCTTGGTAATTGGGTTTTCAAAAATAGGGTTTGTTTGAAGTTTAAAATCAGAAACAGACTGGAATAATCGATTATTTGGAGTAATAATCGATTAAAACAGAGCCAAATACGTCGAACCCAATCCTCTCCGGTTTAATCGATTATTTGATGAAATAATCGATTATCTGATCTGAATCGTACGGAATAATCGATTATTTTGTCGTTTAATCGATTAAAGCGATGAGTTTTAGACAGAAAATGGTTTTCTCACTGTTTTAATTGATTATATACTTATTTAATCGATTAAAGCCGAGCTCGAATGATAAATTTGAGCATTTTGAAGCATCTAAGTTACGAGACTATGTATCGGCTATCTTAGACTCTAAAATTACGAGACTCAATCAAGCTAAAACAGAGTTATTACAATACGTAAATCATCAATCTTCAATCTTCAATACTCTAAGTCTTTAAGCTCTTGGATCATCATCAAAATCAACATTCTTCATGATCATTATTTGCAACATCAAGTCCTTGAATGTTCAACATCGATGATCGATTCGATGGACCGAATCGGTGACCGATTCAGATGACCGAATCGGTGACCGATTCGATGACCGAATTAGTGACCGATTTAGTAACCGAATATATATAACCAAATCGGTCACTATATCGGTCACTAATTTTATTTTATTTTTTTATATTATTTTTAAAATAACGATAAACCTATGAAATACATTATATATTATGTTAAATATATGAAAATTTCACTACCTAAGATAACCATCAAAATAATACCACAAATTTTGCTCTAAATAAAGTCATCATTCATGAATTAAATACTTTCTTACATATTGAAAATTCAATATAAAAGTAAGTAGAATAAACTAAAATAAGAGTCATAATTCTAAAAATGTCAGATACTAACAAAACAAATACAATATACATAGTAGAATAGTTCAAAATTCAGGAGGTTGAACATCCATCTTCTCCATCAAGAGGAGCAACATTTTATCATTTTTATAAAATTTGTCTCTCATTAGTTAACATTCTTTCACGGAGATCATCCCTTTCAGTCTCAACTTCCTGTAACTTGTTTTTTAATTGTTCAATCTCCTCCCTCATAAGCTGGACAGATGATGAAGTAGAGTCGTGACAAAGATTTCTCCCAATTGCTTTGCTTGACTAAGATCCAAGCCCATATACCTTGCCTTTGTTTATTCCAACAACTTTACACCAAACCTGTAATTCATCAGGCGGAGAACCTCCTGCAATAGATCCTGATTGAGAGGCTTCTTCCCAGGCACGACTAAACTCTACCTATAAACATTAAAATAGAATAGTAGTGAATTGGATAAAAACATAAAAAAGGATACAATTGTTTAAGAATTTAACATAAGAAGAAAAACAAGGAACTTACATCGACATGTGCTGATCTTTGATCCACCCATGTGTTATCCTTTCGTTTGTGTGTTTTGCGGAACAACCTGATGGGGTAGGGGGTTTTCCAATCAACTTTATCTAAAATATGGTTAAAAACACAAACTTAGAAGTACAATATCCACCATAAAAGAAAATAAGTTTGTCAAGTCATGACAATATGTAATGTAATAACTATTTTTCTCTTCCATCATAAATAACACCATGCAATGAAATTTGAACTAAAACTAAGATACATTCTTTCCACACCTAAATGTAGTCCAGGATTCCATAATTCACATATACATTATAAGTTTAAAAGTATAACATATAGGGCCAATACATGTATAAAGGAGTATAAAGCAAACTTTACCAAATGTTCTCTGTGTTGAGAAGTGCTAATGGAGCCACCAGTATGGAGTGAAATTCCAAGTCCATCACAATCAGAAGTTCGATTTGCTTTTGCAATCAAACTTTTTACTTTGAATTGTTTTGATCCCCAATGTTGGCATAAGATATCCCATACATCTTGTGCAAGCCAATTTGGCTGCTTCATTATCATGCGTGCCTTGTTTAGTGAACTTTTCAATATGTTGGCACACAAGTATGTATGCTAAAATGGACCTACAGACAACAAAGTTCTCTTTTCTTTCCCTCCTTTTCACCATACACATCTACCTCTTCTTTCACTCTCCACTTCTTTTTCTTGCGCAAACAATAATTCTTTTGTACATTCCCTTAAATACTATTAATCATGTGTTAACATTGTGTGATAGCAAATATGTATGACAATATGGTATTAACACAGTATGGAAGAACTCAAATAATTTTATCCTTAAACACTAGAACTCTTAAGTAGGTAGTATTATTGACACTGGCAGGGTATGGAGAAGGCATGAAAAAGATAAGACAGGTCTCAAAATATATGAACTTGCACTATTTTAAAGCTAAGAAACTCTCCATACTCATATTTAAGAGCTTCTACCAAGTCCCAATGAAGGAGAGCCACAAAGGGTTTTAAGCCTGCCCAAATAAAAATACCAAGTTAGCAAGGAAGAGGTATCTAACTCACTCTTTCACCTATATATTAGTCAATGTTAGACTTCAACACAAAAATAGAAAGACAAAAGAAAACAAAAATTGAAGAATTTGATGGATTTACCAAAGGATTGACAACTCTTTTTCCCTCTGCAGAAAATAACTCAACATTGTGAAATTCCAATAACTATTTATGAATATGAGAATATGAAACTCAATGTAACTTTCAAATATAGAATATATATATATATATATATATATATATATATATATATATATATATATATCTTACTTGGGAATATGCGGCTCGGTGAGATAAAAAAACTAAAGGAATCCAACCCAAATTTTATTAAATTAAAGGAAGTTAAACATAGGTCATCTAAAGATTGGTTCAAATCTTGAAACATATACCTTTAAGTGTTTTAGTAATTGTCCTATTAGAGAAAACCCTCTTACACACTTCACTAAACCAGATTACTTACAAACTCTCAGCCCAACCAATATATCTATTTTCACATTTTCATCGTAATTCCAATCATAAATCAAAGAAGATAACAAAAACTCATCAAGCAAACAGGGAATAGAGCAAATAGGGAACAACGACAGATACTAAAGGAGCTATTACTCAAGTTTCCAATTTGTAATCCAGTAAATTTAACGTTGTGGCCTTAATTATATTTAAAGATTCAGTAATACCAACCTAAAGGAGCTATTACTGTAGTTTCCAATTTGTAATCCAGTAAATCAAGATAAGAAATTTGCTTTCGTAGCACCACCCCTGCATCCATCAACACATATAAAAAACATACCATGTAAAATTAGATTGAATAAGGAAATTCAAATAGATTGAATAAACATTACCATATAGCGGTTGTGTCTGTGATGTCTTATGCTTGGGTTAGAGGTCGTCAAGTTTTGGGATGGGATTTGAGGTCATCGGGTTAGGGTTCTAGTACGACGTTTCGTGGGTTTTGGTTGGAACTGAGGTCGTCGGGGTTAGGTTCACCGAGGCTTAGGTTAGGGTTTATTTTCGCCACAGTTGTAGGTCACTTGGATTCAAGGTGGTTGAGGTTTGGGTTAGGGTTCGAGGTCAGCTGGGTTTGCGTTGGGTTTGACCACACGACGATTGGGGTTTGGCTTCAGATTAGGGTTCGATGCTGCGCGAGATGGGTTTGGGCCTCAAGTTTGTCGAGTTCGTCGAGGTTGAGGTTGGGGTTGAGTTTGGAATTCGCTTGGGGATGGACAGATGAAGGGTCTAGGTTAAGCTCGAACAAGTGTGCTCGCTTGCTATCTTGTTCTCTGCTGCGAACTAGGATCGCTCGCCAACTATGTCAAATTTGAGCAATAATTTTTGCGAACATATTACCAATATTTGGGGACAAGGGGCGGAACAACCTCTCGATCTGCTTACTGTAGCCTAGGAATAAAATTGTCAGTTAATGCACGAAGAAGATGAAGAAAAATTTCAGACACGACGCGAAGAAGATGAAGAAAATTTGGGATACGTGAAGAAGATGAAGAAAATTTGGGGCGCGAAGATGAAATTTTCGGACCTAGGTCAGATCATACAGCGCGAAAAAAATACAAAATTACCACGGAAAAACAAAAATAATTACATAAATTAAATATAGATTAATTAAGAAAATAAATTAAATAATAAAGTGACTGAAATAGTACCCGATTTTATGTGACCGAAAATTCGGTTACTATTTCAGTTACTAAACTAAAAAATAATAATTTGGTTACTGATTCGGTCACTGATAATAACTAAATTTTTTGGTCACTGATTTCGGTTACTATTTGACATTTTTCTAGTAGTGGGACAGTCAGCCTTTTAGCTAGCCTGGTTTCAGGTTCTTTGTAAGCTAAGTAGTCACGTAGTCCGACAGAAGAGATAAGGGATGCTAAAACTATTCCTTTGCAATAAACCATTTTTATCTTGGACAGTCTGCCTTTTAGCTAGCCTGGTCTCAGGTTCTTTGTAAGCTAAGTAGCCACGCAGTCCGACAGAAGAGATAAAAGGTTATAAAAAATAAATAAAATAAATTAGATAAATCAAACAAAAATAAAATAAAATAATGAATTTGAATAAAACGATTTTTGACAAAGTCAAATCATTCATATCGCATCATAAGTGGAAAAACCAGGAGAGAAAAAAAGTGCACAAAGAAAGGCATGCATAAACATCATTTTAATAAAAATCTCTCATGCATAAACGCATTCATGCTAGGGGGCATTAGATATCTCTAAGACAAACACGAAAGAGGCCCCAAGCACATTTGTAACTGTCGCCACCGTCAGAAGAGGCGGTCGGAGCGACGCGATGGTTTTTTTGATATGACTCGCGTTTTCTTTGAAAGAAACGGTTCAACGCCTTTAGGCCGTCCGATAACCGGGTTGGGCCTAAAGGCGAGGTTTTCGAATAGGTTCAAGGAGTCACCATTAGTGTTTTAACCTTAAACAGTGAAAAAGGTAAAAATAAAAAGGCACTGGTTTTAGAAAAAACCAACTTTGGCCATTACAACCAGAGTCGGGTAAGGGAGTTAGTTACGTGTGGGGAAGGTGTTAGCACCCCCACGACGCCCCTTTCGGGTTCCCTATGATGGACTAACTTAGAAAATAACCACTTAAAGAAATTACATTTTTACCCTATTATTTGATCTACTTGCAGAATTTAAATATCTACATGGCTCTATTATCTAATGCACAGAAAGAAAGCGATAAAGAAAGAAGTAAAAAAAAGACAAAGAATAGATAAGGAACCTCCGAAGCGAGCTTTATATTAACTCTTCGAAAAACGTGAGGACGCTTTTTGGCAGTCCCCGCACTCTACAAACACGCTCTTCCCGCAAAATAAAGAAAAGTCACTCTACCGAGGGTCGGATGTCTCAAAAAGAGACTTCCTTAACCGATTTCAACCTTAATGGAAATCAGAAAGCTCCCTCGAACCCCGGAATAATGCTTAGGGTCACTCTCCAGTGCCAAAGGCTTCCAAGAGAGTGGAGGAGTGGGAAATGTGTGAAAAATCAGAGAAATGAAGCCCCTATTTATAGGGATTCGGGCCTGGAAAAGGTGGACGACCGTCTGGACAAAGCGGACGGCCGTCCATGGCAAAAAGTGGCCATGGACGGCCGTCCAAGCTAAGTGGACGACCGTCCAAGCTAAGTGGACGACCGTCCATGGCCTTAAAGCTGCCATGGACGACCATCTGCTTGTCCTGGATGGCCGTTTGCCTGTTCTGGACGGCCATCCGCTCGTTCTGGACGGCCATCTGCTGTCTCCGGCAGATTTTCCGATTTTTAATGCCTCTAAAAACCCTTCCTATCCTAAATGGAACCTAGAACAAGCTACTAGGGACTTGATGAAGTCTTAACCATCTTCGAAATGGGCGATCTTAGGCTTTATTAGGGGGCTGGGCAAGATTTGGGGTCTACAGTTGCCCCCCCTTTATCCGACCAATTGACCATGGGTTAACATACCATGAGGTCAATTGGCGGGTGAAGGAGTTAACCCTCTTGCCCGGTTGTCTTCTGGATGCTCCTCTTGCTGTGGAGGCTGACCCTTCGAACAATATGCGGTGAGGCTTCAGGATGCTCCTTCGGTGCGGTAGCTGACCCTTCGACTGACACATAGAGAATTTCGGGATGCTCCTTCGATGCGATAGCTGACCCCTCGGTTGATGAGTATGAACCCCCATCAGGTTAGATGCCTCAGGATGCTCCTTGGACGCGGTAGCTGACCCTTTGACTGTGGTGGCGGCTTACTGCTTCTGGTCATGTACCGGCTTTGCCTGTGTGTAGGTCTTTGTCTTCAGGTCTTTCCCTTTCCCGAAGAGGTGGTGGCGGCTTACTGTTTCCGATCATGCGCCGGTTTTGCCTGTGTGCAGGTCTTTGTCTTCAGGTCTTTCCCTTTCCCGAAGAGGTGGTGGCGGCTTACTGTGTCCGATCATGCGCCGGTTTTTCCTGTGTGCAGGTATTTGTCTTCAGGTCTTTCCCTTTCCCGAATAGGTGGTGGCGGCTTATTGTTTCCGATCATGCGCCGACTCCATGGGGAGTAATTGTTCTTGATTCTTCTTGTGTAGTCATCCAGTGTGCTGGGGATTCTTTCTTTTTTCTTTAACCATCCAGCTTTGTTGGTTGCTGGGGATTTTTTATTAATGCTTCTTGAATAGGCAGGGATCTGCTGGGAATTCGTTGATTCTGATGATGGTGCCTCTGAGTAGGCAGATATTTCATTGAGGTTCTGGTAGTGCCTCTGAGTAGGCAGATGCTTTATCAGAAGTGAAAACTTTTGGTTGTATTGTTTTGCCTCTGAATAGGCTGATATCTCTTTCTGGCTTTTGCTCGCTGGGTTTTTTCCTATGCATAGGCAAATGAATCTTCTAAGGATGTGAATTTGAAGATTGCCTTTGCAGTAGGCTCACTAGGGGTAAGTGTTAGAAAAGTAGTTTTAGATCAAGAGGGGAGGTGAATTGATCTTTAAAAGTTTTTCGCAAATAACAGATTATCTAATTCAAAAATTAAGAATTCAGATCTGTTCTTGAATTACAAAGCAATCAATCAATATAAATGCAGCGACAGAATTAAAAGGAGAGAAAGGTTAAGAAAGATATCACCGGTGTTTTATACTGGTTCACCCAATACCAGGGCTACGTCCAGTCTCCAGCCAAATTCCAGCTGGGTTCCACTAGATCAAATGTTTTACAGATTTACAATCTTACACTTAATCTACCATAAGAACCAAATTCCAGTTCCTGCACTCAACCTCTCACCAAGAACCAAATTCCAGTTCTTGATAACCTCTACAACCAAATTCCAGCTGCAGAGAGACCAGTGCCCAAACTCCAGGCACCAAACAATACAAAAAGAATGTAAATAAATGAAAAAAAGAAACTAGAATGCTCAAACCAGTTTATGCAATTCTGCTGTAAGTGTTTCTTCTTCAAAAGAAATCAAATTGCCTCAACAAAGATTTTCAAAGAACTTCTCAAAGACTGACGCGAATCTTTCTTGAAAAGAGTGCTGAAGTTTGCTTCATTGATTGCTAAAGATTGAAGTACAATTGTGTGTTTAAAAAAGTTCAAGTCAAACTGTTTTTATAGAAGATTTTCAAAACTACTGGTTTAATTAATCTGTTAAAAGATTCTTTTAATTTGTTAAAAGTGCAGTTTTAATCTGTTAAAACTTCTTTTAATCCATTAATACGTTCTTGATTCTTTAACAGATTTGTTTTAACTGATACGACAACGTTTATATAAATTTAAACACTTTACAAAAAATCTTCTAAGTTGATTTAATCGATTGTTTCGCGATTCAATCGATTAAAATACTGCAAAACTTTCTTGTGAAACTTTTCAAGTTATTTTAACTGATAAAAATAAGGTTTAATCGATTAAAACGCTGTGTAGAAAATTTCTAAGTTGTTTTAATCGATTGAAACGTGTTTTAATCGATTAAAAAAGTTCTGATCAGTCATAACTCAATTCTGATCGATCATAACTGATTCTGATCGGTCATAATTTCATTCTGATCGATCATCCTGGACTCCAAGTGGTTTTAATCGATTAAAATCAAGTTGTATCGATTAAAATACTGTAAAAACACTTCTCTGAACATTCTAAGTGATTTTAATCGTTTATTTCAAAACTGTATCAGTTAAAAACTTGTTTAAGAAAGCTTTTGTCAAAATACTTTGTTTTTAATTGTTTAAAACATTTTTAGAGGCATTTTGCAAAATCTTTTAAGTGAAGAAACCTCATGCAGCAGAAAAGATAAAATGATTATACCTAAGCATAGCTGCGGACACACTAATCTTTCTACTCTTCTATCTTAGTGACTTTTGTCCACTGCAAAGTTGCTTTTGACTTCATCTTTGACTTCATCAAATCAATGAGATCTTTGCCAAAGTATTTCAATAAGATCTTCATCACTTTCAGTCTCCCCCTATTTGATGAAGACAAACACCACTTTTGAAAAAAAAACTCTACAAAAGAAGTCACTTGATAATACAGATTAGTGAATGATCAAAAATGAATTATCTTCCTATTTCTCCCCCTAAATTGTTGCTCCCCCTAAATTAAGAGTTATATTTCTCCCTTTAAATTGATCAAGAGTGAAAGCAACTATTTCTCCCCCTTTTGACTTCATCAAAAAATAGGGAATAGAAGAGGAACAATGCATAGGTATGTATTGAAAAGATTTTGAAAATAGAAAAAAATGAAAAATATGATACTTTACTCATGTAAAGATCAATCAAAGTTGATTCAACTTATCTTCATTAACACCTTTGTAATGAATACAATTAACACGTGTAAAGATAAAGGAATCACGCTTTAGTAGCATGTTACAAGAACAACCATTAACTAAAGCCTTTAATTTTTCTTTCCAGAATAAAAATCGATTATAAACAGGACAAAATAGATTAAAAGGTTTTTGTTTAATGATTTTAATCGATTGAAATAAAGGTTTAATCGATTAATCTAGTGAAGGATTTTGAAAGTATGAAACATAAGTGCATTTAATCGATTATTTCGACATTTAATCGATTAAAACAGTAGGAAAAATGTTGTATAAATTCTTTTAATCGATTTAAAAGATTTTTTATTGAATAAAACACTCAGTTTTGAAAACTAAGTAATGTTTGATGCATCTAAAATGCCTAATTCAATGCGAATTTTGAAAAACCGATCACGAGCAAGAGGTTTTGTAAAAGTATCTGCTAGTTGTTTTTCAGTTTCTATAAAGAAGATTTCGCAATCACCTTTCAAAACATGATCTCTAATGAAATGATGTCTAATTTCTATATGATTTGTCCTAGAATGTTGGATTGGATTTTTAGTTAACATAATGGCACTAGTATTATCACACAAGAGAGGAATTTTTCTGAGAATTAAACCATAATCCTCAAGCTGTTGTTTGATCCAAAGAGATTGAGCACAACAACTTCTAGCTGCAATGTATTCTACTTCAGCTGTAGAAAGAGCAACACATGACTGCTTTTTACTGTGCCATGAAATTAGACTGCTTCCAAGGAGATGACAGGTGCCACTGGTGCTTTACCTATCAAGCTTACAACCTGCAAAATCTGAGTTAGAGTATCCAACTAGATTTAGTTTTGACTCACCTGGATACCATAACCCAACTTTTAAAGTTCCCTTAAGATATTTGAGGATTCTTTTTGCAGCAGTAAGATGAGACTCTTTTGGTGCAGATTGGAACCTGGCACACATACAAACACTGAACATAATGTCAGGTCTACTTGCTGTTAAATATAGTAAAGAACCAATAAGCCCTCTATATTTAGTTTCATCAACAGATTTTCCTTTTTCATCAGAATCAAGATAGCAATTTGTGGACATAGGTGTTGATACCTCCTTGCAGTGTTCCATCTCAAATTTCTTTAAGAGTTTTGTGCAGTATTTGGATTGATGAAGAAAGCTTCCTTCTTGAAGTTGTTTAACTTGTAATCCAAGAAAGTAGTTGAGTTCCCCCATCATAGACATCTCAAACTCTCCATGCATATATTTGATGAAATCTTTACATAAAGACTCATTAGTAGCTCCAAATATGATGTCATCAACGTATATTTGAACCAGAATTACATCATTATTCAATTTCTTTAGAAATAAAGTTTTGTCAACCAAACCTCTTTGATAGCCCTTTGAAATAAGAAAGTTACTTAACCTTTCATACCATTGTCTTAGGGCTTGTTTGAGACCATACAAAGCTTTCTTCAATCTATAAACATATTCTGGATGAATATGATCTTCAAACCCAGGTGGTTGGGTAACAAAAACTTCTTCATTCAAGTAGCCATTCAAGAAAGCGCTTTTGACATCCATTTGAAATAACCTGAAATTTTTAATTGAAGCATAGGCAAGTAATAGTCTAACAGCTTCTAATCTAGCAACTGGAGCATATGTTTCATCAAAATCAATTCCTTCTTCCTGATTATACCCTTTAGCAACTAATCTGGCTTTGTTTCTAGTTATTATGCCGTTTTCATCCATTTTATTCCTAAAAACCCATTTTGTTCCTACAATATTGGCATTGTCTGGTTTTGGAATTAATTCCCATACCTCATTTCTTGTAAATTGATTTAATTCATCATGCATAGCATTAATCCAGTTATTATCCTTTAATGCATCAGATATGTTTTTAGGTTCAATTTGAGATACAAATGCCATGTGATTGCAAAACTTATTTAGAGATCTTCTAGTGGAAACTCCCTGATTTATTTCACCAATGATGTTGTCAATTGAAAGGTTTCTTGGAGTTTTCCATTCCTTGGGCAGTTCCTCTTCAGTTTCTTCAATTTCTTCAACCTATTTTTGAGAAACTGTTGGTTCTGGCAGTTTTAACTGATACATTTTATCAGTTAAATTGTCTTCCTCTGTACTATATTCAGAAATTTTTTGCATATTCGGGTTAGTCTCATCAAATATAACATGGACAGATTCTTCTACAGTATTTAGCCTTTTATTAAAGATTCTATAAGCATGGCTATTTAATGAATACCCCAAGAATATACCTTCATCAGATTTGGAATCAAACTTTCCAAGATTTTCTTTTCCATTGTTTAAGATGAAAACTTTACTTCCAAATACTCTAAAATAGTTAATGTTTGGCTTTTTACCTTTGAATAATTCATAAGGAGTTTTCTTAAGAAAAGGTCTAATTAAAACATGGTTTAATACATGGCAAGCAGCGCTAACAGCATCTGCCCAAAAATATTTTGGTAGTGCTTTTTCATTAAGAATTGTCCTAGCAAGCTCTTCAAGGGAACGATTTTTCCTTTCAACTACACCATTCTGTTGAGGAGTTCTAGGAGCAGAAAAATTATGTTTGATACCATGTTTATCACAAAATGTATCAAAATTTTCGTTTGAAAATTCTCCCCCATGATCACTTTGAATACAAGAGATAAAATAGCCTTTTTCATTTTGAATTTGTTTTGCAAATTTCTTAAACAAATGGAAAGTGTCAGATTTTAATTTCAAAAACAATGTCCAGGTAAATCTTGAGTAATCATCCACAATAACCAGTGCATATAGATTTCCTCCTAAGCTCATAGTTCTAGAAGGACCAAAGAGATCCATGTGCAAAAGTTCAAGAGGTCTAGATGTTGAAACAATATTTTTCTGTGAAAAAGAGTTTTTGACTTGTTTCCCCTTTTGACATGCATCACATACTTTGTCTTTTACAAACTTGAGTTTAGGTAAGCCAATTACAAGATCTCTAGAAATCAATTTGTTTAGATGATTCATATGAATATGAGATAACCTCCTATGCCATAACCAGGAATCATTCTCTTTAGAAATTAAGCAACATTTCTTAGCAGAATTAGTATCTAACATGTAAATATTGTTGATCCTCTTACCAGTAATCATTACCTTGTCTGAGTCTGATTTGATAATTTGACATTCATTTTGCCCAAAGATAACTTTGTGTCCTTTATCACACAGCTGGCTAATACTAATCAAATTATGTTTTAAACCTTCAACATATAAAACATTGTTAATAATACCTGATTCAGCACATTTGATGTCACCTATTCCAAGAATTCTTCCTTTATTATTATCACCATAGACAATAGTCCCACCATTCTTTAGTTTTAGATTGCAAAATTTTGTAATATCACCTGTCATGTGTTTGAAACGACCACTTGTCAAGGTACCAGAGATCTTCATTTTGTCTTGCACGAAATGAAATTTGTATAGTTGTAGTACAAAATGATACGAGTGTTGAAATAAACAATTTATTACGCACTTGGAAGAATAATTTTAATCGATTCATTTGATACTCAATCGATTAATCAAGTTCTGAAGAAAATGTATCAGAATAATAATCGATTTAAACGAGGAATAATCGGTTAATTTTATTCTGTTAATGATTTTAACTAATATGAAACCATTTTAATCGATTAAAACAGTTAAACTATATTCCAAAGAACATTTTAATCGATTAATTCGTATTTTAACCGATTAAAACTGTATGGACAGTTCTTCTGGTATTCACTGTAAGTGATTTTAACCGATTAAAATAGTTTTGTATCAATTAAAATACTCAGTCCGAGAATCCAGAGACAGAATTCGCTGACTTGATACACAGGGGCTTCCAGATTTTGTTCCTGCAAAACATATTAGGCATATTTCTGGTACCCCTTTTTAATTCCTGGGTCCAATTATGTTATATGAAATGAATTTTTGGGAATCCACTTCATCTTACCTTTAGGTATGGCATATTTCTTAATTCTACAATATTTAACAGAATGCCCTTTTTTCATACAGTAAAAACATTTGACAAACGGAGACGAAACAGATTTACTATATGCAAAATAATTTTTAAATGCTCTGGTTTTCTTTCCAATAGACGGTGTAAAACCTATGCCACCACGGTCAATAACTAATTTCTGAGAATTAAGTATCATATCAAGACTAGTCTTTCCTTGTGCTAGTTTAGCTGCAGTTTTTACTAAGTATGATACTTGTTTTTGTAACTCAGGACAGTTTTTGCAATCTTTAATATTACACATGCAATCAGAATTATTATCTAATTCCAGATTTTCATTCTTGGTTTCTTCATCAACTATTTTCTTTTAAAGAATAGTGATCTTGTTTTCTAATAACCTATTCATGCTTTTTAATCTTTTGTTTTCAGTTTCTAATTTTTTTGCTACTGCATGTATTTCATAAAAGGCATCTTGTAATGAACTATAATTCATAGAGTCAGAACTAACACTAGTTTTTGGTGAATCCGAGTTAACTATTAGGCATGTCTCTGTTGTTTCTTCATAGGTCATTTCAAGAATCTTCCACATTTGTGTAGCAGTCTGACAGTGTGCTATCCTAAAAAAATCGTTTCTGTTAAGTGCAGAAATGATAATATTTTTGGCAATACAATCATCCTGGATTAATTTCTTTTCATAGTCATTTAAGCTAGACCAATCTTTGTTAACGATATCAGTTTCTTGTTCAATTATATTCCAAACATTTATACTAACAGATTCAATAAAGATCTTCATCCTAATTTTCCAAAAAGGATAATCTATTCCACAAAACAGTGGAGGTCTATCAATACAAGCATCCTCAGAAAATTTGTTTCCAGCCATGGATCGAAGAACTTGAATAACTTTCAAGAACCTCGCTCTGATGCCAATTGTTAGAAAAGTAGTTTTAGATCAAGAGGGGGGGGTGAATTGATCTTTAAAAGTTTTTCGCAAATAACAGATTATCTAATTCAAAAATTAAGAATTCAGATCTGTTCTTGAATTACAAAGCAATCAATCAATATAAATGCAGCGACAGAATTAAAAGGAGAGAAAGGTTAAGAAAGATATCATCGGTGTTTTATACTGGTTCACCCAATACCAGGGCTACGTCCAGTCTCCAGCCAAATTCCAGCTGGGTTCCACTAGATCAAATGTTTTACAGATTTACAATCTTACACTTAATCTACCACAAGAACCAAATTCCAGTTCCTGCACTCAACCTCTCACCAAGAACCAAATTCCAGTTCTTGATAACCTCTACAACCAAATTCTAGCTACAGAGAGACCAGTGCCCAAACTCCAGGCACCAAACAATACAAAAAGAATGTAAAGAAATGAAAAAAAGAAACTAGAATGCTCAAACTAGTTTATGCAATTCTGCTATAAGTGTTTCTTCTTCAAAAGAAATCAAATTGCCTCAAGAAAGATTTTCAAAGAACTTCTCAAAGACTGACGCGAATCTTTCTTGAAAAGAGTGCTGAAGTTTACTTCATTGATTGCTAAAGATTGAAGTACAATTGTGTGTTTAAAAAAGTTCAAGTCAAACTGTTTTTATAGAAGATTTTCAAAACTACTGGTTTAATTAATCGATTGAAAAAGTTCTGATCGGTCATAACTCAATTCTGATCGATCATAACTGATTTTGATCGGTCATAATTTCATTCTGATCGATCATCCTGGACTCCAAGTGGTTTTAATCGATTAAAATCAAGTTGTATCGATTAAAATACTGTAAAAACACTTCTCTGAACATTCTAAGTGATTTTAATCGTTTATTTCAAAACTGTATCAGTTAAAAACTTGTTTAAGAAAGCTTTTGTGAAAATAATTTGTTTTTAATTGTTGAAAACATTTTTAGAGGCATTTTGCAAAATCTTTTAAGTGAAGAAACCTCATGCAGCAGAAAAGATAAAATGATTATACCTAAGCATAGCTGCGGACACACTAATATTTCTACTCTTCTATCTTAGTGACTTTTGTCCACTGCAAAGTTGCTTTTGACTTCATCTTTGACTTCATTTTTGACTTCATCAAATCAATGAGATCTTTGCCAAAGTATTTCAATAAGATCTTCATCACTTTCAGTAAGTTCTTCTTTTTGGTGATCCACTAGAGATTTGGTTGACTCCTTGGGGATCAGATTTTGACAGCCCTTTGGGGGAATGGGGTCTTGGCTCCTTAATTGATATGGGTATGAGCTGGCTTCGTCAAGCTCTTATTCTGCTGGGGAAATGAAATTTCTGATTTTTTGTCTTTTTCTTCAATCGTCCGACTTGTTGGTGGTTGCCGGGGATTTTGATGATTGCCTTTTAGTGTAGGCAGGAATCCGTTGGGGATTTATTGGCCTTCCATTGTCATGGCCTTTTCTTCTTAGCATCCGCTGGGGATGAAGGGTTTTCTTTTCTCTTCTTCTTTTTGTTGAACCCTTGATGGTATGGAGATTGGGCTCTTTTGATTGTTGATGATGATGGGCTCTTGAAGCCTTTATTCTCCATTGGGGAGTGTGGAGGAGACCTTGGGTGAGTGTGCTTGATGACTCAAGTGGGGGTGATGCTGAGCTGTGCGGACTTATTTTTGTTTGCCTCTAGGGGTAGGCAATGGTTTTCTTGAGGATGACTAAGCCTTTCCGTTGGCTTTCCATTGTTGATTATGCCCTTCCTTTATTAGGTAGAAGGATAGCGATTAGAGCCTTGACTTCTGGAAGCTCTTATTTCCTCTGAGTTATTTGATGATGACAACTCGTTCTTCTTTCTTGAGGGAGAGAGAGCAAAGTTTGGAGACTTCTTATTTGTGCCTTCTTCTTTTTCCGGGTAGAAGGATGGTAGTTGGAGCTCTGGTTCTTGGAAGCTTTTATTTTGCTCTGGAGTTGCTGGCTTATTGGTTGCAACTTGCTCTATTTTCTTGAGGGAGAGCATTATTTGGAGGCTTGGTCCTGACGATCCTGTTTTTCAATCATAAACATGGAGCTAGTCTCCTTATATGCATGAATTTTGTTTTTGTTATTTACTTGGAGAGATTGTTTTATTTTTTATTTTTTACTTTGACAGAGTCGTATTGTTCAACTATTTGTGTGTGAATGCCCTAAATGCAGTCTATTCTTTTATGAGATGCATCTAGAAAAGTGACCGCTATTCTCCTATTGTGCTTTCATGAATATGCTGATGGGTTCCTTTTTTATTTATTTTGTAGTTAAGCCCTAACTTTTGCCTAGACTACCCTTTTGGGGTTTTTGATCTAGCGGGCTGCCTTAATTTTTGCCTAGGATATCTTAGCGGGCTTTTTCCTTTTTTTGTGAATGCCCTAACTTTTGCCTAGACCGCTGTCGCCGCCGTCCCTTTCGACGTCTTGGGGACGTCTCGAACGTTTATGCGAGCGGTCGCGAAAGATGGTTTAGACTCGCGTATTTGTTTTAAAATATGTTCATTGCTTCGACATTGAAAAAGCAAGGTTTTCGAAAAGGGGTTCTTATGGAGTCGCCACCAATATTTTGACCATAAACATTGGAAAAGGATGAAAAGGCATTGATTTTAATAAAAACCAGACTTGGCCATTATAACCAGAGTTAGGTAAGGGAGTTATTTACGTGTGGGGAAGGTGTTAGCACCCCACAACGCCCCTTTCGGGTTCCCTATGACAGATTAATTCATTTAAGTAAAGACTACGAGAAATTACGCGATTACCCTATAATATTAAATGGATATCTACATGATTTTATTCTATATTGCATGCATAAAATGATGAATAAAGCTAAATAAAACAATAAAAGAGGCAAAATAGCTATCTACATGATTTTATTCTACATGGCATAAATAAAGCTAAATAAAACAATAAATAAAGCAATAAAAGAGAAGAGAATTGAAAAGAACCTCCGTAGCAAGCTTGATATTGAGAGTCTCGAACCGTGAGGATGCGTTTTGGCAACCCCTCTCTCTACACGAGACTCTCCTCACCAATACAAGATCGACCCCACTAAAAATTTAAAGAAGAATCGAATGCCGGAATATAATTCCTTAACCGATTGTTACCTATTTAAGGCAATCGGAAAGATCATTCAAGAGAAAGAAAGAAATAGACAAGTGCTCTGAGTTTTAGAAAGTGTTTCGAGCTCTCGGAGTGTCCGGGGTGTGAAAAAGTGACAAATGAGTCTCCTATTTATAGTTTTCGTAGCGGGCGCACTTCGGGACCACCGTCCGGACTGGGACGGCCGTCCGGGACTGGGACGGCCGTCCCAAATGGCAAAATTACACAGGCTGGGACCCCCTGGGGACCCGGGACGGCCGTCCCACTTGAACTGGGACTTGGGACGGCCGTCCCAACTTCGGGACGCGCGTCCCAACTGGCTGGGACAGGTTGGGACGGCCGTCCCAACTTTGGGACGGCCGTCTCGACTGTTTTGGCTAGTTTCGCGCGTTTCGGGACTCCGGGAAGCTTTCCTTGTCTGTTTTGGACGTCAGTTGATGCCGATATGTGTCCGTTGAAGCTTTATCTTCGTGTAGGAAGTCTCCTTTGTGTGGATGATTGAATTCCATCTTATTATGAGAGGTCTTCTTTAGTCTTTATATAAGCGAATTCCATGTTGTTGCGGGAGGTTTCCTCAATTTTTGGGAAACCAGATGAACTCCATCTTCGGGCGAAGTTCCTCTCTATCTTTTATTTTGAGAGGCCGGGCAAAATTAGGGGTCTACAGCTGCCCCCCCTTCACCTGCCTAACTAATTTGTTGGTTTTAATATGCCGACATAATTAGTTGGTAGGGGAAGGAGTTGACCCTTTTGCCCGGCTATCCTTCAGATACTGCTCCTTGTTGATCCTCCGGATGATAAATATCTTGATAGGTACTAACCCCTATCTGGTTTGAGCATTCTTTTTCTAAGACTCTGGTGAGTACTTACCCTCACCTGGTATAAGTTTGTATTTGACTAGACTTTTGTGGGTATTTACCCCCACTAGGTATGAACCTTGTTTTTCAAGGTTTTGGTGAGTACCTACCCTCACCTGGTATGAGTTTGTATTTTGCAGAACTCTTGTGGGTACTTACTTCCGAGGTGCTCACTGTCGCCGCCGTCCGTTCCGACGTCCTGGGGGACGTCTCGAACGTTCTGCGAGCGGTCGCGAAAAGATGGTTGAGACTCGCGTTCTTTGTTAAAATTGTGTTCATTGCTTCCGAGGTGCTCAACACTGAACTATCCTCTAGTAGAAGCAAGGTTTTCGAAAAGGGTTCTTTTGGAGTCGCCACCAATGTTTTGACCATAAACATTGGAAAAGGAGAAAAAGGCATTGATTTTAATAAAAACCAACTTGGTCATTATAACCAGAGTCAGGTAAGGGAGTTAGTTACGTGTGGGGAAGGTATTAGCACCCCACAACGCCCCTTTCGGGTTCCCTATGATGGATCAATTCATTTAAGTCCAGATTATGAGAAATTACGCATTTACCCTTATTTTATTTATTCAATAAATATGGCTATCTACATGATTTATCTACATTGCATACGAAGTAAATAAAGCGATAAAGAAGAAGAGAATTGAGAAAAAAACCTCCGTAGCAAGCTTTATATTATAAGTCTTTTACAAAGAGGACGCGTTCAGCGAGTCCTTCGCTCTACAGACAACTCTCCTCTCGATTACGAGACTCGACTCGACTAAAATTTCTAGAAGAATCGAATGTCGGAATACAAATTCCTTAACCGATTGTTACCTATTAAAGGCAATCAGAAAGATCATTCGAGAGAGGGAGAGAAGAAGACAAGTCCAGGAAATGCTCTGGTGTCTGAGGTGTGTGGAATGAGACAAATGAGGCTCCTATTTATAGCCATTTTCGCCCCCTGGACATTTGGGACGGCCGTCTGGACTGGGACGGCCGTCCCAAATGCATTTTTTGCACTGGGACAGTTTGGGACGGCCTGGCACGTTTGGGACGGCCGTCCCAAACGCGTTTTTGCTCATGTTGGGACCCCCTGTCATTTGGGACGGCCGTCCCACATGCGGGACGCGCGTCCCAACTGCTAAATTGCAGTTGGGACGGCCGTCCCAAACTTGGGATGGTGGTCTCGACCTGTTTTGTCCAGTTTTGTATTTTGGGACCCCGGGAAGCTTTCCTTGCCGTTTTTGGACATGGATTGGTGCCGATATATGTCCGTTGAAGCTCTATCTTCGTGTAGGAAGTCTTCTTGGCCTTTATTAAGATGCCAGGCGAGCTTTATCTTTGTGTAGGACGTCTCTTTTGTCTTTCTTGCGTGAATGAGTGAACCCGTTTTTGTTGCGGGAGGTCTTTCTCTATTTTTGATATGAAGCCGGGCGATCTCCGTGTTTGTTGTGGGAGGTTTCCTCGGTTTTGGGAAGCCGGACGAACTCCATCTTCGGGCGAAGTTCCTCTAGCTTTTATTTTGAGAGGCCGGGCAAAATTAGGGGTCTACAGCTGCCCCCCCTTCACCTGCCTAACTAATTTGTTGGTTTTAATATGCCGACATAATTAGTTGGTAGGGGAAGGAGTTAACCCTTTTGCCCGGCTATCCTTCGGATACTGCTCCTTGCTGATCCTCCGGATGATAAATATTTTGATAGGTACTAACCCCTATCTGGTTTGAGCCTTCTTTTTCTAAGACTCTGGTGAGTACTTACCCTCACCTGGTATAAGTCTGTATTTTACTAGACTTTTGTGGGTACCTACCCCTACTAGGTATGAACCTTGTTTTGCAAGGTTTTGGTGAGTACCTACCCTCACCCGGTATGAGTTCGCATTTTGCTAAACTCTTGTGGGTACTTACTTTCGAGGTGCTCAACACTGAACTATCCTCTAATAGAAGTAAGGTCTTTGCAACCCATTTTTGAAATGTTTAGGTGAGTATTTTTACTCCACCTAATGCATTTTGCTAAGTTTTGATGAGTACCTACCCTCATCTGGTACAAACCTTATTTTTAAGGTTTTGGTGGGTATTTACCCCTACCTGGTGTGAATGATAAGCCTTTTTTCATAAGGCTTAGGTGAGTACACACCCCCACCCGGTATGAATGATAAACCTTTTTTCTCAAGGCTTAGGTGAGTATACACCCCCACCCGGTATGAATGATAAACCTTTTTTCTCAAGGCTTAGGTGAGTATACACCCCCACCCGGTGTGAATGATAAACCTTTTTTCTTAAGGCTTAGGTGAGTACACACCCCCACCCGGTGTGAATGATAAACCTTTTTTCTCAAGGCTTAGGTGAGTACACACCCCCACCTGGTGTGAATGATAAACCTTTTTTCTCAAGGCTTAGGTGAGTACACACCCCCACCCGGTGTGAATGATAAACCTTTTTTCTCAAGGCTTAGGTGAGTATACACCCCCACCCGGTGTGAATGATAAACCTTTTTCTCAAGGCTTAGGTGAGTACACACCCCACCGGTGTGAATGATAAACCTTTTTCTCAAGGCTTAGGTGAGTACACACCCCCACCGGTGTGAATGATAAACCTTTTTTCTCAAGGCTTAGGTGAGTATACACCCCCACCCGGTGTGAATGATAAACCTTTTTTCTCAAGGCTTAGGTGAGTATACACCCCCACCCGGTGTGAATGATAAACCTTTTTTCTCAAGGCTTAGGTGAGTACACACCCCCACCCGGTGGGAATGATAAACCTTTTTTCTCAAGGCTTAGGTGAGTACACACCCCCACCTGGTGTGAATGATAAACCTTTTTTCTCAAGGCTTAGGTGAGTACACACCCCCACCCGGTGTGAATGATAAACCTTTTTTCTCAAGGCTTAGGTGAGTACACACCCCCACCGGTGTGAATGATAAACCTTTTTCTCAAGGCTTAGGTGAGTACACACCCCCACCAGGTGTGAATGATAAACCTTTTTCTCAAGGCTTAGGTGAGTACACACCCCCACCGGTGTGAATGATAAACCTTTTTTCTCAAGGCTTAGGTGAGTATACACCCCCACCCGGTGTGAATGATAAACCTTTTTTCTCAAGGCTTAGGTGAGTACACACCCCCACCCGGTGTGAATGATAAACCTTTTTCTCAAGGCTTAGGTGAGTACACACCCCCACCCGGTGTGAATGATAAACCTTTTTTCTCAAGGCTTAGGTGAGTATACACCCCCACCCGGAGTGAATGATAAACCTTTTTTCTCAAGGCTTAGGTGAGTACACACCCCCACCCGGTGTGAATGATGAGCCTCGTTCTGCAAGGCTTTCAGGATGAATTTTTTGTAGTCAATCCTATGATCATCGGTTTTTTGAAGATGAGTTGACGGCTTACTGTTTTTGATCATGCGTCTCTGGGGAGTAATTTGATTTTTCTTTTTGACTTTTCTATTAGTCATCTGGCGTTACCAGGGATTTCTGTAATTTGGCTTTTCCGTTTAGCCATCCGGCTTTGGCCGGGGATTCTTTGTTTTTTGGCTTTTCTGTTTAGCCATCCGGTTTTACCGGGGATTTTTATTTTTGGCTTTTCTGTTTAGCCATCCGGCTTTGCCGGGGATTCTTGATTTTTGGCTTTTTCTGTTAGTCATCCGGTCTTGCCCGGGGATTCTTGATTTCTGGCTTTTTCTTTTAGCCATCCGGTCTTGGCCGGGGATTCTTGATAGTTGCCTTTTTTTTCAGGCGGGAATCCTCTGGGGATTTTTGAATTCTCTTTTTGATTGCGCCTTTTGTTTAGGCAAGAACCCACTTGGGGATATTGGCTTTCTGCTTGCCTGTTGGAAGTGAAGACTTTGCTTTTCACTGGGGATATCTGTATTTGGAATTTATACGCGATTCCCTGGGGATATAATCTTGTAGTTTTGCCTTCATTTGGTAGGCTTGCTGGGGTAGTTTTCTTTGTTGATGATCCACTGGGGATTTGTTGATTTTTTATTGTGCCTCTTGATTAGGCGGATGTTCCACTGGAGGATATTTGCTCTTGATAATACCTCTGAGTAGGCAGATGCTTTATTGGAAGCTTTGTGCTTTAGACTTGTATTGCCTCTTGCATAGGTTGATTTCCCGTTTCTTGGGGATATCGGCTCTTTGTTTGCCTCTTGAGTAGGCATAGGCATTCTTGGGAGTGAAGGTTTTGCACTTCGCTGGGGATATTCATATTGGGTATTCCAGAATATTAACTCCCTGAGGATATGAATTTTATAGTTTGCCCTTGCTGATAGGCTTACTGGTGAAAAAATTTTCTTTTTGCTGATCCATTGGGGGATTTATTTACCCCTTAGGGATGAATGGAGTTTTTGACTCCTTGTTGGATATTTGTTGCTTTGAGCTGGCTTTGCCTATGCTCTTATTCCGTTGGGAATGGGTTTTTGCTTTTTTCTCGCGATTATGTTTTTTTCGCGATTTTTGGATTTTTGATTTTAAATGCGTGTGTCTTTTTCCTTTTGTACACGCAGACCCTTTTATTATCTACTGGGGATGAAGAGGTTTTCTTTCTTCTCTTTCCTTTTTAGTGGCCCTGGGGAATTTGTTGGCTCCCTGGGGATCCGACTTTGATGATGGAGTCTTGGCTCCTGGCTTTGAGAAGCTTTTATTTGAACGGGAAGATGGAAAAATTTTATTTTCCCCTTTTTGTTTTTTCTTGACACGTTCTTTTTGGGGATTTTCATGTGGCCTTTCTGTAGTGGCCTCCGTCGTGGAAAGATTTTTTTCTTTTTGTTGCCCCCCAGTGATGTGGGGGATTTCTACTCCATTTTTCTTTGATGGAATTTTATGTAGTCCTTGTTCTCCATTGGGGGATGAAGCGGAGACTCTTGCATGAGTGTGCTTGATGACTCATGTGGCGACGAAGCTGAGTCGTGAGGTAATCTTTTTGTTTTGCCTCTCGGAGTAGGCAAGGATCCATTTGGGGATAATTAAGTCTTTCCGTTGGCTTTTCTACATTGATGACTTCCTTTTTCTTGGATGGAAGGATGTTGATTGCGAGTGACGGTTGGAGTTAATTTCCTTGAAGCTCCTTATTCTGTGAAGATAATTTTGAATTTCGTATTTTGCGATTTTCATATTAAGACTGGATTTTGGCGCCTCCTATTTTCAATCACAAGCATGGAGGCTATCCTCCTTATGTTTATTTATTTTTGTTTGAAGGAAATTATTTTTCTTGATTTTGACAAAGTCGTATTATGCAATTACTTTGTGTGTGAATGTCCTAAATGCAATCTAATGTTTATTTATTTTTTGATGCATTTAGAAAGTAACTGGCCTTCTCCGTTAGCTTTTTACGAATATGCCGATGGGCTCCTCCTTTATGACCAGGATGATGGGCTCATCTTTTACTCATCTTTTGGTTTTAGCCCTATCTTTTGCCTAGACCGCCCTTTACGGGTTTTCGATCTAGCGGGTCTGTCTTAATTTTTGCCTAGGATATCTTAGGGGGCTTTTGCCTTATCTTTTGCCTAGATCGTTCTTTTGGGGTTTCCGATCTAGCGAGGCTACCCTAGTTTTTACCTAAGAATATCCTAGCAGGCTTTTATTTTATCATTATTTTTATGCTTGCCTCTTTTTAGATGCATGCTTGATCTTTGATTAAAAGTCTTTGTGCATATTTATGATTTATCAATAAAGAGGCATTTCCATAATATTTGGTCAAGAGAAAGGAAATGAAAAGGAATTTTTATTGATAAATGAGCAAAAGCTTATTTCTTTTACAGAAGGATTACAAAAGGTATTTAGAAGAATGGGTAGTCGGGGTTGGCTATACTTGTATAGGTTTAAACAGTCATGTCCATGATATCCGCCCCTGGTTCTCCTAATTGCTTCAGTTGAAATGCCCGAGCTCAGAGTGAAGACCATGCAGACTGCTTGCTTCTGGAAGAATGTTACTTTAGCCGCCTTTTCGGTTTTCGACTAAAGTAACCATTGCTCTTAGTTTCTTTTTTTTTTTTTTTTTTTTTTTTTTAACCTCTTCTTTTTGCCTAGGACGTATCCTAGCGAGGGATATGGACCCTATCTTTTGCCCAGGAATGTCCTTTGCGGATTTTCATTCCTGACGGGTCATGAGCAATGTCTTCAAGCATAATACTTCTTCACCGCGTCCGAGTTGATTGGGTGTCGGAGTTCCTCTCCATCCATATTGGTGAGGATAAGTGCCCCTCCTGAGAAAGCTCTTTTGACCACAAAGGGTCCTTCGTAATTTGCTTGCCCATTTTCCAATTTTATCCTTACAGGTTGGAAGCAATTTCTTTATAACTAGATCCCCTTCTTGATAAGTATGAGGGTGGACCTTTTTATCATAAGCCTTTTTGATCTTCTTTTGATAGGCTTGTCCATGACATATAGCATTTAGCCGCTTTTCATCGATAAGGTTTAATTGATCGTATCGACTTTGAACCCATTCGACTTCGTTAGTTTTGCTTCCATTATGATTCGCAAGGAAGGTATTTCGACTTCTATTGGTAACACGGCCTCCACACCATATACCAGGGAAAATGGAGTAGCCCCTGTTGAAGTCCGTACTGGATGTTCGATAACCATGAAGAGCAAAAGGTAACATTTCATGCCAATCTCTATAGGTTTTAACCATCTTTTGAACAATCTTCTTGATGTTTTTATTGGTCGCTTCGACCGCGCCATTCATTTTGGGCCGATAAGGAGAAGAATTATGGTGTTGAATTTTGAAATCTTGACATAGTTCTTCCATCATCTTATTATTCAAATTGGACCCGTTATCAGTAATGAGACGATGCGGGATACCATATCGACATATGATATTCTTTTGAACAAAGGTGACCACTACCTTTTTAGTCACATGTGCGTAGGATGCAGCTTCTACCCATTTAGTGAAGTAGTCAATAGCCACCAAAATAAATCGATGACCATTGGATGCTTTAGGTTCAATGGGACCAATAACATCCATGCCCCACATGGCAAATGGCCATGGGATGGCCATAACATTGAGAGGTACCGGTGGAACATGCACGTTGTCCGTATGTACTTGACATTTGTGACATTTTCTGGCATACTGATGACAGTCCTTTTCCATTGTGGACCAAAAATATCCTGCCCTGAGGATTTTCCTAGCCATGATATGCCCTGGAGCGTGCGTCCCGAAGGCTCCTTCATGTATTTCCCTAATCGGTTTACGGGATTCTTTGAGATTGACGCATCTTAGCAAAGTAGAGTCAAAGTTCTTTTTATAAAGGGTTTCTCCTATCAACATAAACCCTATGGCCCTCTTCCGAATAATCCTTTTATCATTGTCATCTGATTCCCTCGGGGTATTCACCCTTTGTCAAGTATCGCCTTATGTCATGATACCAAGGGGTTTCATCTTTTTCACTGTCTATCATCATACAAAAGGCTTGTTTATTGTACCTTTTGACTTGGATGATGGGCATCTCATGTTCTTGTTCTAATGCGAACATGGATGATAATGTTGCCGGTGCATCCGCAATTTGGTTGTCTTCCCGAGGGACATACTCGAAGTCGATGTTTTCCATTTTTGAAGTCATGTTACGAATGTGTTCCGGATAAGGGATTAACTTGGAATTTCTAGTTTCCCATTCACCTTTGAGTTGGTAAATAACCAGGGATGAGTCACCAAATACTTTGAGTTTAGTCACCCCATGATCCAGAGCTGCTTGAATACCTAGAGCACGAGGCTTCATATTCCGCCATATTGTTTGTGCAATCAAAGTTTAATTTGGTCATTCTTGGGATATACTTCTTTTCGGGAGATATTAAAATAGCTCCGATCCCGTGTCCTAGTAAATTTGAAGCTCCATCGAAGAACATGATCCACTCATTATTCTCAAGTTCTTCATGTTGGATGTGCATTATGTGCTCATCTGGAAAATCATCTTGTAGGGATTGATATTCGTCTATTGGTCCATGTGCCGGATAATTCGCTAAAGGGCTTCCTTTGATAGCTTTTTGAGTGACATGAACGATATCAAATTCGATAAGAGTACCTGCCATCTGGCTATCCTTCCGGTCAAAGCGGGTTTTTCAAACGAGATATTTGATTGGGTCCATTTTGGAAATCAACCAAGTTGTATGTCCGGCCATATATTGTCGAAGACGTTGAGTTGCCCACACCAATGCACAACATGTTTTTTCGAGTGGTGTATAACGGGTCTCATAGTTTAGAAATTTTTTACTGAGGTAATATATGGCTTGTTCTTTTTTACCCGTATCATCTTGTTGACCGAGCACACATCCCATGGATTCGTCGAGTACTGAAAGGTAAAGAATCAGGGGCTTTCCTTCCACGAGTGGTACCGATGATCGGGGATTGGTTAGGCACATTTTGATTTTTTCAAAAGCTTGTTGACATTCGTCGTTCCAAACTTTCGGTTGGTTTTTACGCAATAACTTGAAGATAGGCGTGCACTTGTCCGTTAATTGCGCGATGAGCACGTGCGATGTAGTTTATTCGGCCCAAGAACCCTCCGATTTCTTTTTCTGTCCTTGGTGGGGGCATTTCTATGATTGCCTTTGTTTTATCGGGGTCCACCTCAATTCCTCTTTTACTAACAATAAACCCAAGGAGTTTTCCTGATCGTACTCCGAATGTGCATTTAGCCGGGTTGAGCTTAATGCGGTATTTTCGAAGTCGATTGAATAACTTCTTTAAGTATTGGAGGTGATCTATTTCGTTTTTGGACTTGGTGATCATATCATCCACATATACTTCGATTTCTTTGTGAATCATATCATGAAATAGCGTGACCATAGCCCTTTGATAAGTAGCCCCTGCGTTCTTGAGTCCAAAAGGCATCACTCTATAGCGAGAATGTACCCCACGGTGTAATGAAGGAAGTTTTTCTCTATCTTCGACAGCCAATTTAATCTGGTTATACCCTGCATATCCATCCATAAAAGAATAGAGAGTATTTGTAGCGGTGTGATCTACCGACATATCAATATGTGGTAAGGGAAAATCATCTTTTGGACTTGCACGGTTTAAATCCCTGTAATCTACGCATACTCCGATTTTTCCATTTTTCTTTATGACTGGCACAATGTTGGCCAACCATTCGGGGTATTTTGATACAATTAGAAAATTGGCGTCCAACTTGTTTTTCTACTTCTTCCTTAATTTTTAAGGACCATTACGGTTTTACTCTTCCGAGTTTTTGCTTAACGGTAGAAATCCCTCTTTTAGTGGTAACCGATGCTCTACTATGCTCTTGTCAATCCCAGGCATATCATGGTAGGACCAAGCAAACACATCCATATACTCTCTTAGTAATTGTATTAACCTTTCCCTAACATCATTATTAATTTGGGTACCGATGTTTACTTCTTTCTTATCATCTTCGATCCCAAATTGATAGCCTCGGTTTTCTCTGATGGGGTTGTATTGATTGAGCTTCTTTTTCTAACAGTCTTTGCATGTCCGGGAAATGGTCCCCTCCTCACTTGTCCGACTCAATCCATTCGTCTTCGGCTTTCGAGATCTTCCAAGGAGTTTTCAATTATAGACATGACTTGTATGGTTATGTTTTGTTTTAGATTTCTTTATTAGACGTATAAGAGGGAAAAGAATGAAAGAGAATATGAACATTATGAAAAATGCCTCATTGTATTGATAGAAACAAAATATTTACAAAGCCCTTATTAACCAAAAATCTCGTGATCATGGGCGGGGATCACGAGAAATACATCGGAAGTTTTTCGATATATTTTCATATATTTTTTTATTACATTTTTAGAGATGATAAAAATGATGAGCCCTATATAGCTTGGTCTTCCTTATCCCGTCTTTCATTCGGGCTTTGATAAGGGCTGGTCATCCACCTTTGGAGTTGACGCGTCAAAAGTAATCCATCCTGCGTCTATTAAATCTTGGACCTTGTGCTTTAAGGCCATACGGTTATCCACGAGAATGTCCGGAGCGTCCGAATGATAATTGCATTTTTCGTTTGGCTTATACCATTACGGATATGGTGGCTCCATTTTCTTGGGAGGGACGCGCACTAGGAGTTTGGCATCCAGGCAATTTTAGCGACGAGGTTTCCGTATGAGGTAGGTATGGAAGTGAATTTCCTCTCTTGCTCACGCGGCTCAGTCTGCTGCGAGGAAGAAGAAGGAGTGGTTAAGTTAATTGCATTTACGGTTCCCTCCTTCTTTTTCCGAAGCTCTTTTTAATGAATTGAGTAGAAGAGTTGGAGGAGTTCTGCTGTGTAATTCTTCCGCTTTTTAGGCCTTGTTCTACTCTTTCTCCTATAATGACTACGTTCGCAAAGAGTGTTGATGTGTTCCCTATCATTTTGTCATAATAAGGACCGGTCGAGAGAATTGATGAACATGGACGTGGTTTCTTTGTCGGACAAAGGAGGTTCTACTTGTGCTTGCCAATTCCCTCCATCTTTGGGCATATGCTTTGAAGGATTCGTCGTTTTTCTTGCTTAGCAGTTGTAGATCCGATCTTTCGGGGGTCGAGATCAATATTATACTTATAGCGGCGAAGAAAAGCATCGCGAGATGTCTCCATGTTTGGACTTGCCCTCCTTCTAGTTGCATATACCGGTTTAGAGTCGATTCAGCCAAACTCTCCTGAAGCAGTGGATCGGGAGTTTCTCATTATCGAGCATATGCGACCATCTTACGACGAGTACATTGTAAGATGGCTTTTGGGGCAGGTTATTCCCATGTATTTTGGGAAGTCCGGAGATTTAAACTTGTTCGGGAATTGGATATCTTTGACGAGGCACATATCAGCCGCTTCTTTAACATCAAAATTATGCCCTTCCACGGCTCTCAATCTTTCTTCAAGGGCGGTCGAGATGTTGTTTTGATACTTCGGAGCATGAATATGCACCGCCCTTGTATCAGATTGGTTGTGCTCATCATTGGGTCCCTCTTCTTCTTCTTGGTGAGAGGCTTGTCCACTCTGAGGACCCTCCTTATGGATGTTCTGCTGGCGCATCATTTCCAGCATTTGAGCCATTTGATCTTTTAGTGTATTAAGCTCAGTAGTAAGCTTTCTATTTTGTTCTTCCAGATGTTCCATCTTCTTGGCTTTCTGAGCACGAGTGAGGACGGGCGGAAGACCAGCCACTTTCTAAATGATTTTAACAATTTTATTATAGTTTTTTTTAATGATTGGTGTATCCTATAATGAGTGTGTTTATGTATGAGAGATTTATTATAATGATATTTATGCAGACTTTTCTTAGTGCATTTATTTTCTCTCTTGGTTTTACCACTTATTGGATGATGTGGTATGAATGATACGACTTTGCCAAGAATCTTTTTATTATAAAAAGGCATTTTTATGGCTTTCATTCGTTTTTATATTTTTTTATGACCATTTATCTCTTCTGTCGGTCAACGTGGCTACTTAGCTTACAAAGAACCTGAAACCAGGCTAGCTTAACTGAAGACTGTCCGAGATAAAGGTCTTTTATCTTTTCACTTTTTGTGATTTTTAGGGTTTTTCATTTTTTTTGTTGTATGATTACCCTATGCTAATGCATCAATACAAATGTAGCAAACAAATGCACACACAATTCGTACATCCACGAGCAGAGCCACGCTTATTTAATCACGAGGTGGGATTTTCCTGTAGAAATGTGCTTGGTTTAGGTGGTTCTAGCTGTTCTCACCAGGCCAAAGGTCCCCAAGGTGCCCCCATTATAGGGACCTCTCAACTCTCAATCCTCGGGTCATGCACGGAAATCCGTGTCGACATCCTTAGATAAAAAGAAGAGAGTTATCACCTTGAGTGGGTGGTTTTCCGACAACGGTAGTAGCCCCGTGTGCCAACTAACCGATCATATCTGCCACCCACTCCCTATAGGTAATCACTCTTGCCCCCGGGTATAGAGGGACTGTTGTGTGCAAGGGTTTTTGTGTGCAATTTATATTTCAAACAATTGCAGAAATAATCATACAGCAGTTATTTAAAGCCATACAATAAACATACAGAAGGGTAAAGGCGTAATTTCAAATCTTTGCTTAGTTTGAATTTATCCATCACTAAATGGGATCAACTCTCGGACTTCCCCAGTGGAGTCGCCATCTGTCGCCGCCGTCTGTTCCGACGTCCTGGGGATGTCTCGAACGTTCTGCGAGCGGTCGCGAAAAGATGGTTGAGACTCGCGTTCTTTGTTAAAATTGTGTTCATTGCTTCCGAGGTGCTCAACACTGAACTATCCTCTAGTAGAAGCAAGGTTTTCGAAAAGGGTTCTTTTGGAGTCGCCACCAATGTTTTGACCATAAACATTGGAAAAGGAGAAAAAGGAATTGATTTTAATAAAAACCAACTTGGTCATTATAACCAGAGTCGGGTAAGGGAGTTAGTTACGTGTGGGGAAGGTATTAGCACCCCACAACGCCCCTTTCGGGTTCCCTATGACGGATCAATTCATTTAAGTCCAGATTATGAGAAATTACGCATTTACCCTTATTTTATTTATTCAATAAATATGGCTATCTACATGATTTATCTACATTGCATACAGAAGTAAATAAAGCGATAAAGAAGAAGAGAATTGAGAAAAAAAACCTCCAGTAGCAAGCTTTATATTATAAGTCTTTTACAAAGAGGACGCGTTCCAGCAGTCCTTCGCTCTACGACAACTCTCCTCTCGATTACGAGACTCGACTCGACTAAAATTTCTAGAAGAATCGAATGCTGGAATACAAATTCCTTAACCGATTGTTACCTATTAAAGGCAATCGGAAAGATCATTCGAGAGAGGGAGAGAAGAAGACAAGTCCGAGGAAATGCTCGGGTGTCCGAGGTGTGTGGAATGAGACAAATGAGGCTCCTATTTATAGCCATTTTCGCCCCCTGGACATTTGGGACGGCCGTCCGGACCGGGACGGCCGTCCCAAATGCATTTTTGCACTTGGGACAGTTTGGGACGGCCTAGCACGTTTGGGACGGCCGTCCCAAACGCGTTTTTGCTCATGTTGGGACCCCCTGTCATTTGGGACGGCCGTCCCACATGCGGGACGCGCGTCCCAACTGCTAAATTGCAGTTGGGACGGCCGTCCCAAACTTGGGATGGTGGTCTCGACCTGTTTTGTCCAGTTTTGTATTTTGGGACCCCGGGAAGCTTTCCTTGCCGTTTTTGGACATGGATTGGTGCCGATATATGTCTGTTGAAGCTCTATCTTCGTGTAGGAAGTCTTCTTGGCCTTTATTAAGATGCCAGGCGAGCTTTATCTTTGTGTAGGACGTCTCTTTTGTCTTTACTGCGTGAATGAGTGAACCCCGTTTTTGTTGCAGGAGGTCTTTCTCTATTTTTGATATGAAGCCGGGCGATCTCCGTGTTTGTTGTGGGAGGTTTCCTCGGTTTTGGGAAGCCGGACGAACTCCATCTTCGGGCAAAGTTCCTCTAGCTTTTATTTTGAGAGGCCGGGCAAAATTAGGGGTCTACACTCACCACCGAACTATCCTCTAATAGAAGTAAAGTCTTTGCACCCGTTTTTTGCAATGCTTCTCGGTGAGTATTTTTTTACTCCACCTGATGCATTTTTACTAAATTTTGATGAGTACCTACCCTCATCCGGTATAAACCTTATTTTTATAAGGTTTTGGTGAGTACCTACCCCCACCTGGTACAAATCTGCATTTTTTGCCGAGATTCTGAATGAGTCTTGTTCTGCAAGACTTTGGTGAATATCTACCTTCCCTCGGTATGAACCCCGTTCTGCAAGTTTTTTTTTTTTTTTTGATAAGCCTCGTTCTGCAAGGCTTAGGTAGGTACGTACCCCCACCCGGTATGAAGTTTTTGGTAAGCCCCGTTCTGCAAGGCTTAGGTGAGTATGTACCCCCACCCGGTATGAAGTTTTTGGTAAGCCCCGTTCTGCAAGGCTTAGGTGAGTACGTACCCCCACCCGGTATGAAGTTTTTGGTAAGCCCCGTTCTGCAAGGCTTAGGTGAGTACGTACCCCCACCCGGTATGAAGTTTTTGGTAAGCCCCGTTCTGCAAGGCTTAGGTGAGTATGTACCCCCACCGGTATGAAGTTTTTGGTAAGCCCCGTTACGCAAGGCTTAGGTGAGTACGTACCCCCACCCGGTATGAAGTTTTTGGTAAGCCTCGTTACGCAAGGCTTAGGTGAGTACGTACCCCCACCCGGTATGAAGTTTTTGGTAAGCCCCATTACGCAAGGCTTAGGTGAGTATGTACCCCCACCCGGTATGAAGTTTTTGGTAAGCCCCGTTACGCAAGGCTTAGGTGAGTACGTACCCCACCCGGTATGAAGTTTTTGGTAAGCCCCGATTACGCAAGGCTTAGGTGAGTACGTACCCCCACCCGGTATGAAGTTTTTGGTATATCTTTTTTTTTTTTGATTGATGAGTACGAACCCTCATCCGGTTTTCGCGACTTATTGTCTTTGATCATGCGCCTATTCCATGAGGAATGATTGATTTTCTTTTTGACTTTTCTATTTTAGTCATCCGGTTTTACCGAGGATTCTTCGTTGGTTGCCTTTTAGGCGAGGAATTTATTGGGGACTTTGATTGTGCCTCTTGATTAGGCAATTGCTTCAGCAATGGTGAAGACTTTTATGCTTTTGGGCTTGCATTACCTCCGGCATAGGTTGATTTCCCATTTCTCCGGGATATTAGCTCTTTGCTTATTTTGAGCAAACAGTAGTTCCGTTGCAAGCTCACCAGGTGAAAATTTTTTCTTTTGAGAATTTGATTGCTCGATTGAGATCTCTTTTGAATTGCCCCCTTAGAGGGAAAATGGAGTTTTTGACTCCTTATTGCTTGAACCGACTTTTGTCTCGTGCTTTTATTTCTATTTGGGGAATGGGTTTGTATGTGCGCCTTTTATGCACGTTAAATGGAAAGATATATATTTTCTCTTCTCTTTGTAATGATCCCTGGGAATTTTATTGGCCTCCTGGGGATGGAAATTTCTTCTTTTCTGCTTTTGTAGATTTTTCTTGATGTGCTCTTCTTGGGGATTTTCTTTCGGCTTTTTCATGTCGTGGCCTTTGTTGGAGGATGAAAGGCTTTTCTCTCCTTTCTTTTTGTTGCCCCCCAGTGATTTGGGTGATTTAACTCTGTGCTTTCTTCGATGGACTCTTGTGTAGTCCTTATTCTCTTTTGGGAAATGAAATGGAGACTCTTGCATGAGTGTGCTTGATGACTCATGTAGTGATGAAGCTGAGTCGCGAGGTAATCTTTTTGTCTTGCCTCTGGAGTAGGCAAGGATCCGCTTGGGGATGATCAAGCCTTTCCGTTGGCCATTTTTTTTTGTGTACCTTCTTTTGTAGAAGGTTAGAGCGAGTTTCCTTGAAACTATTTTATTCTTGCTGAAACGGTTTTGATTTTGCTTTTCACGATTTTGATTTTCATATGGAGACTGGATTCTGGCACCTCCTGTTTTCAATCACAAGTATGGAGACTAGCCTCCTTATATGCATGTTTATTATTCTTGTTTGAAGAAAATTATTTTTCTTGATTTTGACAAAGTCGTATTATGCAACTACTTTGTGTGTGGATGTCCTAAATGCAATCTATTTGTTTATTTATTTTTGATACATTTAGAAAGTAACTGGCCTTCTCCCGTTAGCTTCTCATGAATATGCCGATGGGTTCCTTTCTTTATGATTACAATGATGGGCTCATCTTTTACTCATCTTTTAATTTTAGCCCTATCTTTTGCCTAGACCGCCCTTTGTGGGTTTTCGATCTAGCGGGCTGCCTTAATTTTTGCCTAGAATATCTTAGGGGGCTTTTGCCTTATCTTTTGCCTAGATCGTTCTTTTGGGATTTCCGATCTAGCAGGTTACCCTAGTTTTTACCTAAGAATATACTAGCAGGCATTTATTATTTTCTTTTTTGTTATGCTTCCCCTTTTTTAGATGTATGCTTGATCTTTGATTAAAGGTCTTTGCGCATATTTATGATTTATCAATAAAGAGGCATTTCCATAATATTTGGTCAAGAGAAAGGAAATGAAAAGGAATTTTATTGATAAATGAGCAAAAGCTTTATTTCTTTTATAGAAGGATTTCAAAAGGTATTTAGAAGAATGGGTGGTCAGGGTTGGCTATACTGTATAGGCTTAAACAGTCATGTCCGTGATATCTGCCCCCTGGTTCTCCTAATTGCTTCAGTTGAGATGCCTGAGCCCAGAGTAAAGACTATGCAGACTGCTTGCTTCTGGAAGAATGTTACTTTAGCCGCCTTTTCGGTTTTCGATTAAAGTAATCATTGCTCTTAGTTTCTTTCTTTTTTTTTTTTTTACCTCTACTTTTTGCCTAGGACGTATCCTAGCGAGGAATATGGACCCTATCTTTTGCCCAGGAACGTCCTTTGCGGATTTTCATTCCTGACGGGTCTTGAGCAATGTCTTCAAGCATAATACTTCTTCACTGCGTCTGAATTGATTGGGTGTCGAAATTCCTCTCCATCCATATTGGTGAGGATAAGTGCCCCTCCTGAGAAAGCTCTTTTGACCACAAAGGGTCCTTCGTAATTTGCTGCCCATTTTCCAATTTTATCCTTCTGGGTTGGAAGCAATTTCTTTATAACTAGATCCCCTTCTTGATAAGTATGAGGGTGGACCTTTTTATCATAAGCCTTCTTGATCTTCTTTTGATAGGCTTGTCCATGACATATAGCATTTAGCCGCTTTTCATCGATAAGGTTTAATTGATCGTATCGACTTTGAACCCATTCGGCTTCTGTTAGTTTTGCTTCCATTATGATTCGCAAGGAAGGTATTTCGACTTCTATTGGTAACACGGCCTCCACACCATATACCAGGGAAAATGGAGTAGCCCTGTTGAAGTCCGTATGAGATGTTCAATAACCATGAAGAGCAAAAGGTAACATTTCATGCCAATCTCTATAGGTTTTAACCATCTTTTGAACAATCTTCTTGATATTTTTATTGGCTGCTTCGATCGCGCCATTCATTTTGGGTCGATAAGGAGAAGAATTATGGTGTTGAATTTTGAAATCTCGACATAATTCTTCCATCATCTTATTATTCAAATTGGACCCGTTATCGGTAATGAGACGATGCGGGATACCATATCGACATATGATATTCTTTTGAACGAAGGTGACCACTACCTTTTTAGTCACATGCGCGTAGGATGCAACTTCTACCCATTTAGTGAAGTAATCAATAGCCACCAGGAATAAATCGATGACCATTGGATGCCTTAGGTTCAATGGGACCAATAACATCCATGCCCCACATGGCAAATGGCCATGGGATTGCCATAACATTGAGAGGTATCGGTGGAACATGCACGTTGTCCGCATGTACTTGACATTTGTGACATTTTACGGCATACCGATGACAGTCCTTTTCCATTGTGGACCAAAAATATCCCGCCCGAGGATTTTCCTAGCCATGATATGCCCTGGAGCATGCGTCCCGAAGGCTCCTTCATGTATTTCCCTAATCAGTTTCTGAGATTCTTTGAGATTGACGCATCTTAGCAAAGTGGAGTCAAAGTTCTTTTTATAAAGGGTTTCTCCTATCAACATAAACCCTACGGCCCTTTTCCGAATAATCCTTTTATCATTATCACTGATTCCCTTGGGGTATTCACCCTTTGTTAAGTATTGCCTTATGTCATGATACCAAGGGGTTTCACCTTTTTCACTGTCTATCGTCATACAAAAGGCTTGTTTATTGTACCTTTTGACTTGGATGACGGGCATCTCATGTTCTTGTTCTAATGTGAACATGGATGATAATGTTGCCAGTGCATCTGCAATTTGGTTGTCTTCCCGAGGGACATACTCGAAGCTGATGTTTTCCATTTTTGAAGTCATGTTACGAATGTGTTCCAGATAAGGGATTAACTTGGAATTTTTAGTTTCCCATTCACCCTTGAGTTGGTAAATAACAAGGGAAGAGTCACCGAATACTTTGAGTCTAGTTACCCCATGATCCAAAGCTGCTTGAATACCTAGAGCGCAAGCTTCGTATTCCGCCATATTGTTTGTGCAATCAAAGTTTAATCTAGTCATTCTTGGCATATACTTCTTTTCGGGAGATATTAAAATAGCTCCGATCCCGTGTCCTAGTAAATTTGAAGCTCCATCGAAGAACATGATCCACTCATTATTCTCTAGTTCTTCATGTTGGATGTGCATTATGTGCTCATCTGGAAAATCATCTTGTAGGGATTGATATTCGTCTATTGGTCCATGTGCCAGATAATCTGCTAAAGGGCTTCCTTTGATAGCTTTTTGAGTGACATGAACGATGTCAAATTCTGATAAGAGTACTTGCCATCTGGCTATCCTTCCGGTCAAAACGGGTGTTTCAAACAGATATTTGATTCGGTCCATTTTGGAAATCAACCAAGTTGTATGTCTGACCATATATTGTCGAAGACGTTGAGTTGCCCACACCAATGCACAACATGTTTTTTCGAGTGGTGTATAACGAGTCTCATAGTTTAGAAATTTTTTACTGAGGTAATATATGGCTTGTTCTTTTTTACCCGTATCATCTTGTTGACCGAGCACACATCCCATGGATTCGTCGAGTATCGAAAGGTAAAGAATCGAGGGCTTTCCTTCTACAGGTGGTACCGAGTATCGGGGATTGGTTAGGCACATTTTGATTTTTTCGAAAGCTTGTTGACATTCGTCGTTCCAAACTTTCGGTTGGTTTTTACGCAATAACTTGAAGATAGGCGTGCACTTGTCCGATTAATTGCGCGATGAACCGTGCGATGTAGTTTATTCGGCCCAAGAACCCTCTGATTTCTTTTTCTGTCCTTGGTGGGGGCATTTCTATGATTGCCTTTGTTTTATCGGGGTCCACCTCAATTCCTCTTTTACTAACAATAAACCCAAGGAGTTTTCCTGATCGTACTCCGAATGTGCATTTAGCCGGGTTGAGCTTAATGCGGTATTTTCGAAGTCGATTGAATAACTTCTTTAAGTATTGGAGGTGATCTATTTCGTTTTTGGACTTGGTGATCATATCATCCACATATACTTCGATTTCTTTGTGAATCATATCATGAAATAGCGTGACCATAGCCCTTTGGTAAGTAGCCCCTGCGTTCTTGAGTCCAAAAGGCATTACTCTATAGCAGAATGTACCCCATGGTGTAATGAAGGAAGTTTTTTCTCTATCTTCGACGACCAATTTAATCTGGTTATACCTGCATATCCATCCATGAAAGAATAGAGAGTATTTGTAGCGGTATGATCTATCGAGCATATCGATATGTGGTAAGGGAAAATCATCTTTCGGACTTGCACGGTTTAAATCCACGTAATCTACGCATACTCCGATTTTTCCATTTTTCTTTATGACTGGCACAATGTTGGCCAACCATTCAGGGTATTTTGATACAATTAGAAAATTGGCGTCCAATTGTTTTTCTACTTCTTCTTTAATTTTTAAGGACCATTACTGGTTTTACTCTTCGAGTTTTTGCTTAACGGTCGAAATCCCTCTTTTATTGGTAACCAATGTTCTACTATGCTCTTGTCAATCCCAGGCATATCATGGTAGGACCAAGCAAACACATCCATATATTCTCTTAGTAATTGTATTAACTTTTCCCTGACATCATTATTAATTTGGGTACCGATGTTTACTTCTTTCTTATCATCTTCTGATCCCAAATTGATAGCCTCGGCTTTTCTCCGATGGGGCTGTATTGATTGAGCTTCTTTTTCTAACAGTCTTTGCATATCTGGGGAAATGGTCCCCTCCTCACTGTCTGACTCAATCCATTCGTCTTCAGCTTTCAGATCTTCCAAGGAGTTTTCAATCACAGACATGACTGTATGGGTTATGCTTTGTTTTAGATTCTTTTATTAAATGTATGAGAGAGAAAAGAATGAAAGAGAATATGGATGTTAAAAAAAATGCCTCATTGTATTGATAGAAGAAAATATTTACAACGCCCAATTTAACCAAAAATCTCATGATCATGGACAAGGATTACGAGAAATACATCGGAAGCTTTTATTATTTCTTCATGTTTATTGCAAAAAAAAGTAAAAATGATGAGCCCTAATCTGCTGGTCTCCCTTATCTCGTCTTTTACTCGGGCTTTGATAAGGGCTGGTCGTCCACCTTTGGAGTAGATGCGTCAAAGGTAATCCATCCCGCATCTATTAAATCTTGGACCTTATGCTTTAAGGTTATGCAGTTATCTGTAGAATGTCCTGGAGCGTCCGAATGATAGTTGCATTTTTCATTAAGCTTATACCATTCTGGATATGGTGGCTCCATCTTCTTGGGAGGAATGCGTACGAGGAGCTTGGCGTCTAGTAATTTTAACAGCAAGCTTGCATAAGAAGTGGGTATTGGGGTGAACTTCCTTTCCGGTTTACGTGACTTAGTTTGCTTGAGAGGAGGAAGAAGGAATGGCCAAGTTGATTGCATTTACGGTTCCTTCTTTCTTTTTCCCGAGGCTCTTTTTAATGAATGGAGTAGAGGAGTTGGAGGAGTTCTCGCTGTGCAATCCTTCAGTTCTTCGGACCTTGCTCTACTCTTTCTCCTATAATGACTACATCTCGCGAAGAGTGTCGATGTGTTCCCTATCATTTTGTCATAATAAGGGCCCGTCAAAGAATTGATGAACATGGATGTAGTCTCTTTGTCGGATAAAGGAGGTTCTACTTGTGCTTGCCAATTCCCTCCATCTTTGGGCATATGCTTTGAAGGATTCATCATCTTTCTTGCTTAATAGTTGTAGATCTGCTCTTTTAGGGGTCGGATCAATATTGTATTTATATCGACGAAGAAAGGCATCTCGCCGGTGTCTCCGGGTTTGGATTTGGCCCCTTTCTAGTTGCATATACCGGTTTAAGGCCGATTCGACTAAACTCTCCCGAAAACAATGGATCGGGAGTTTCTCATTATCAAGCATATGCAGCCATCTTACGCAGTACATTGTAAGATGGCTTTTGGGGCAGAGTTATTCCTAAGTATTTCGGGAAATCCGGAGTTTTGAACTTATTAGGGAATTGGATGTTTTTAACGAGACACATATCAGCCGCCTCTTTTATATCAAAATTGTGTCCTTCCATGGCTCTCAGCCTCTCTTCAAGAGCAGTGATTTGTTGTTTTGATACTTCAGGAGCATGAATATGTACTGCTCTTGTACCAGATTGATCATGCTCATTCTGAGGTTCCTCTTCTTCTTCGTGGTGAGAGGCTTGTCCATTCTGAGGACCTTCTTGATGGAGATTATGTTGATGTATCATTTCTAACATTTGAGCCATTTGCTCTTTCAGTGTAGAAAGCTCAGCGGTGAGCTTTCGGTTTTGTTCTTCTAGTTGTTCCATCTTCTTAGCCTTTTGAGCACGAGTGAGGACGGGCGGAAGACCAGCCACCTTCTAAATGATTTTAATGATTCTTATTATGACTTTTTATGTGGAATAAATATGCCCTAGGATGAATGTGTTTATGCATGAGAGATTTTATTTATGATGATGTTTATGCATACTTTTCTTAATGCATTGGTTTTCTCTCTTAGTTTTACCACTTATTGAATGATGCGGTATGAATGATACGACTTTGCCAAGAATCTTTTTGAAAAGGTATTTTTATGACCTTAATGTTATACATTTTTTTATGATTTTTAGGTTTTTTCATTTTTTGTCTGTTGTATGATTACCCTATGCTAATGCATCAATACAAATGCAGCAAACGTATGCACACATAATTCATACATCCACGAGCAGAGCCACGCTTATTTAATTACGAGGTAGGGTTTTCCTGCAGAAACGTGCTTGGTTTAGGTGGTTCTAACTGTTCTCACCAGGCCAAAGGTCCCCAAGGTGCCCCCATTATAGGGACCTCTCAATCTCTCGATCCTCGGGTCATGCACGGAACTCCGTGGCGACACCCTTAGACCAAAAGAAGAGAATTATCACCTTGAGTTGGTGGTTTTCCGACAACGGCAGTAGCCCCTTGTGCCAACTAACCGATCGTATCTGCCACCCACTCCCTATAGGTATTCACTCTTGCCCCTGGGTATAGAGGGACTGTTGTGTGCAAGGGTTTTGTGTGCAATTTATATTTCAAACAATTTGCAGAAAATAATCATACAGCAGTTATTAAAGCCATACAGTAAAAAAAACATACGAAGGGTAAAGGCGTAATTTCAAATCTTTACTTAGTTTGAATTTATCTGTCACTAAATGGGATCAACTCTCTAGCTTCCCCAGTGGAGTCGCCATCTGTCGCCGCCGTCCCTTTCGACGTCTTGGGGACGTCTCGAACGTTTATGCGAGCGGTCGCGAAAGATGGTTTAGACTCGCGTATTTGTTTTAAAATATGTTCATTGCTTCGACATTGAAAAAGCAAGGTTTTCGAAAAGGGGTTCTTATGGAGTCGCCACCAATATTTTGACCATAAACATTGGAAAAGGATGAAAAGGCATTGATTTTAATAAAAACCAGACTTGGCCATTATAACCAGAGTTAGGTAAGGGAGTTATTTACGTGTGGGGAAGGTGTTAGCACCCCACAACGCCCCTTTCGGGTTCCCTATGACAGATTAATTCATTTAAGTAAAGACTACGAGAAATTACGCGATTACCCTATAATATTAAATGGATATCTACATGATTTTATTCTATATTGCATGCATAAAATGATGAATAAAGCTAAATAAAACAATAAAAGAGGCAAAATAGCTATCTACATGATTTTATTCTACATGGCATAAATAAAGCTAAATAAAACAATAAATAAAGCAATAAAAGAGAAGAGAATTGAAAAGAACCTCCGTAGCAAGCTTGATATTGAGAGTCTCGAACTGTGAGGATGCGTTTTGGCAACCCCTCTCTCTACACAGACTCTCCTCACCAATACAAGATCGACCCCACTAAAAATTTAAAGAAGAATCGAATGCCGGAATATAATTCCTTGTCGCCGCCGTCCCTTTCGACGTCCGGAGGACGTCTCGAAACGTTTATGCGAGCGGTCGCGAAAAGATGGTTTAGACTCGCGTATTTGTTTTAAAAGGTTTTCGAAAAGAGGTTCTTATGGAGTCGCCACCAATGTTTTAACCTTAAACATTGGAAAAGGAAAAAATGTTGATTTTAAGAAAAACCGCACTTGGCCATTATAACCAGAGTTGGGTAAGGGAGTTAGTTACGTGTGGGGAAGGTGTTAGCACCCCACAACGCCCCTTTCGGGTTCCCTATGACAGATTAATTCATTTAAATAAAGACTACGAGAAATTACGCGATTACCCTATTTTATTACATAATATTAAATGGCTATCTACATGATTTTATTCTATGTTATATGCATAAAATGATGAATAAAGCTAAATAAAGAAATAAAAGAGATATTAAAATAGCTATCTACATGATTTTACTCTACATGGCATAAATAGTAAATAAAGCTAAATAAAACAATAAATAAAGCAATAAAAGAGAAGAGAATTGAAAAGAACCTCCGTAGCAAGCTTTGTATTGAGAATCTCCAACTATGAGGATGCGTTTTGGCAACCCCTCTCTCTACACGAGACTCTCCTCACCAATACAAGATCGACCCCACTAAAAATTTAAAGAAGAATCGAATGCTGGAATATAATTCCTTAACCGATTGTTACCTATTTAAGGCAATCGGAAAGATCATTCAAGAGAAAGAAAGAAATAGACAAGTGCTCCGAGTTGTAGAAAGTGTTTCGAGCTCTGCGGAGTGTCTGTGGTGTCAAAAAGTGGCAAATGAGCCTCCTATTTATAGTTTTTCGCATCCGGCGCACTTTGGGATGGCCGTCCGGGGTGGGACGGCCGTACTGGACTGGGACAGCCGTCCCAAATGGCAAAATTACACAGGCGGGACCCCACAGGAACCCGGGACGGCCGTCCCACATAGCCGGGGCTTGGGACGGCCGTCCCAACTTCGGGACGCGCGTCCCAGCCAGGCTGGGGCAGGTTGGGACGGCCGTCCCAGCCGGGACGGCCGTCTCAACCTGTTACGGCCAGTTTCACGCGTTTCGGGACTCAGGAAGCTCTCCTTGCCTGTTTTGGACGTCAATTGATGCCGATATGTGTCTATTGAAGCTTTATCTTCATATGGGAAGTCTCCTTGGCTCTTATTTGTAATGCTAGACGAGCTTTATCTTGTTACGGGTGATCTCCTTTATCTTTTTTGAGAGGCAGGGCAAAATTAGGGGTCTACAGCTGCCCCCCTTCACCTGCCCAACTAATTCGTTGGTTTTGGTATACAGACAAAATTAGTTGGTAGGGGAAGGAGTTAACCCTTTGCCGGTTATTCTTCGGATCTTGCTCCTTGTTGATCCTCCGGATGATAAATATTTTGATAGGTACCAACCCCTATCTGGTTTGAGCTTCCTTTTTAAGGTTTTGGTGGGTACCTACCCCCACCTGGTATGAATCTGCATTTTTAAGGTTTTGGTGGGTACTTACCCCCACCGGTACGAATCCGCATTTTGCCGGATTCTAGTGGTTTTTACACCCCCACCGGGTGCGAACACTGTATATTGACTAGGTCCTAATGGATTTTACACCCCACTCGGGTGTGAACCTGCATATTGACTAGGTTCTAGTGGATTTTACACCCCACTGGGTGCGAACCTACATATTGACTAGGTTCTAGTGGATTTTACACCCCCATCGGGTGCGAACACTGCATATTGACTAGATTCTAGTGGATTTTACACCCCCACTGGGTGCGAACCTGCATATTGACTAGGTTCTAGTGGATTTTACACCCCCATTGGGTGCGAACCTGCATCTTGACAAGGCTCTATTGTGCGAGTCGCATCTTGCCTGGACTCTAATGGTTTTTACACCCCCATCGGGTGCGAACCCGCATATTGACTAGGCTCTATTGTGCGAGTCCGCATCTTGCTTAGGACTCTAATGGTTTTTACACCCCCACTGGGTGTGAACCCGCATCTTGACAAGGTTCTATTGTGCGAGTCCGCATCTTGACGGACTCTAATGGTTTTTACATCCCCACTGGGTGTGAACTCGCATCTTGACAAGGCTCTATTGTGCGAGTCCGCATCTTGCTCGGACTCTAATGGTTTTTACACCCCCACTGGGTGTGAACACGCATCTTGACAAGGTTCTATTGTGCGAGTCTGCATTTTGACGGACTCTAATGGTTTTTACACCCCCACTGGGTGTGAACCTGCATCTTGACGAGGCTCTATTGTGCGAGTCGCATCTTGCTTGGGACTCTAATGGTTTTTACACCCCACTGGGTGCGAGTACGCATTTCGACGGACTCGATGAGTACCTACCCCCATCCGGTACGAATCTGCATTTTGACAAATTCTTGGAATGCTCTTTTTGGAATATCTTTTTGATTGATGAGTACGAACCCTCATCCGGTTTACGCGACTTATTGTCTCCGATCATGCGCCTATGGGGAATAATTTTTTTTTTTTTTTTTTTTTTTTTTGATTTTTTTGTTTTAGTCATCCGGTTTTACCGAGGATTCTTGATTTTTTTGGCTTTTCTTGTTTTAGCCATCCAGCTTTGCCTGGGATTATGTCGATTGCCTCTTTTTAGGCGGGAATCCTTTGGGGATTTTGAATTCTCTTATTGATTGTGCCTCTTGATTAGGCGAAGATTCACTTGAGAATTTTGTTGTGCCTCTTGATTAGGCGGGAATCCACTTGGGGATTTATTGATTCTTGATTGTGCCTCTTGATTAGGCGAGAGCCCACTTGGGGATGTGATTTCTATTTGGTTGTGCCTCTTGATTAGGCGGGAATCCCCGGGGATTTGTTGATTCTTGATTGTGCCTCTTGATTAGGCGTGTGCTTCAATAGTGGTGAAGGCTTTTTACTTGTTGTTTGCCTCCGAATAGGCTGATGTTCTATTTGAGGATATTTGTTCTTGATAATACCTCCGAGTAGGTAGATGTTTCTTGAAAGCTTTGCTTGTATTACCTCTTTTAGGTTGATTTCCCGTTTCTTGGGAATATCGGCTCTTTGCTTGTTTACGAGTAAGCATAGGCATTCTTGGGAGTGAAGGTTTTGTACTTCGTCTGGGGATATTCATATTGGATGCTTAACTCCCTGTGGATTTGTAGTTTGCAATTTGCCTTTGCGGTTAGGCTTACTGGGGAGAAAATTTTCTTTTTGATGATCCACGGGGGTTGATTTGCCTTCCTGTGGATGGAATTTTCTCATTTTCTTCTTTTATAGATTTTTCTTGATGTGCTCTTCTTGGGGATTCTCTTTCCTAGGTCTGCCTCTCGTGTGATGTAAAGGACTTGACTTCGTATGATGGGCTCTTGTGTAACCCTTATTCTCCGTTTGGGGAATGAAGTGGAGATCCTTATATGAGTGTGCTTGATGACTCATGTGGTGACGAAGATGAGTCGCGAGGTATTCTTTTTGCTTTGCCTCCGGAGTAGGCAAAGATCCGCTTGGGGATAATTGAGCCTTTCAGTTGGCTTTTCTACATTGATGACTTTTCCGGATGGAAAGATGTTGATTGCGGCTCCAAGTGATTTATGCTTGATGACTCATGTAGTGTAGATGTTGAGTCATGGAGAAATTTTGTTTTGCCTTTGGAGCGAGGCAAGGATCCGCTTGGGGATTATCAAGCCCTTCCGTTGGCTCTTTTTCGTTTTTGATGTACCTTCTTTTATTGATGGTTGGAACTATTTTCCTTGAAGCTCCTTATTCTGCTAAAATGGTTCAGATTTAGCCTTTTTCTTTCGCGATCAACGCGGGTTATTTAAAATCGGCTTTTTGCTATATTACGTGTGCCTTTTTATTTTACACGTAGGCTTTTCAAAATGCAAATGGAAATAACAACTCTTATTTATTATATATTTTGTTTTTTTGATAGTACATTCAAACATTTTTTAAACTACTAGAAAGCATCGGAAAATCTCCTAATCGTCCGCCTCGGGACTCGGAGTGAGAGGATGGTGTCTGCGAAGGAAGCGGCGGAGTAGGCGGCTGGAATCTCGCCTGAGTTTGGACCAGAGCTCTCTATCCGGCGGTCCGATCCTGTCTTGCTGACGGTGAGCTGGCCAAGCTGCGGCGTATAAGCTGGAACTCTCCTTCCATATAGGCATGCTTATCATCCGGGCACCTGTATAAGCCGGCGTAGTCGGGATCGTAGGACTGCTGCTGGGACTACGAAGTGGTGGGGAAATCCTGTGGCGTGTCGAAATCCCGCATGTCCATCGAGATAGAGAGGATTGGGTTTAAGATAAACCACGTACCTTGCACTGCTAAGGATGTTCATATGAGCCGAGCACTCCGCCATTGATAGGCTCCGGTCGAAGACTAGGCGGGATGTCTTCTCCGTCGCTACATCCCCAATACTCGGCTAGAGGGGTGAGAAAGGGAGCTATTATGATCGCTCTGTCTGGACCGCGAGTGCCGCAATCCTTGACGGCTTTGAGGAAGGCATACCCTGGGTTGCACCTATGCCCCTGGTGCATACGATGAAACAATGAAAAGGTCGGCCAGAGTTACCTTTCCTTGGCTCTCTTTCCGATCGTGTATGGTCCCGGCCAGCAATTTATGACATACGCGGAGTGGAGGGAAAAAGCTGCACCCTTCAGATTTGATGGCGGAATGACGGCTCCAGTGATTTCCTTCCACATGGTAGCGGTGGTGAGAGCGACGAGGTTTCTCCAAATACGCAGACCGGTACTGCGGAGTTCTTGTATCCGCTCATTGGCGAGAAACCCATAATGACATTAAAGTCATCCGGAGCGAGTGGTCCGATAAGCTCCATCCATCCGAGTAGGAGACAGGCTTGGGTTGGTGGCACCCCGGGAATTGAAGATGGCATTTCCACCATGTTGACGAAGCAAGAAATTCCATCGTGGCGGTGCGATGGATCCGAGTAGGTAGCTCGCGGAGCGAAAGTCCCATCCTATGTTGTGGATGTATCTTCGACATCTTGATCCCAACCGAATGTAGCTAGGATTTCGAAGTCCAATTGCAGGTGTGGGGTACCGGGAGAATTGCTTGGATATTTACCGGTCGTAGTTGGTGCGATTACGCTAGTTGAGTGCTGATCGTAGTAGTTCCTCTAGCGGGGGTTTCTAGAGCGTTTTCTCCTAGATGAAGATTCTCCGTGCTCCATACTCGCTTAAGAGTGTTAGAAATGTGTAGAAAGGGAGAAGAAGCAAGATAGAAAGCCTGGAATGGGATGCAGAAGCTCAAATCCGCGCCTAGCACTTATAGAGCGCGCCGAGCGGTTTGGGACGGCCGTCCGGGTTGGGACGGCCGTCTCAATTAAAAAAAAACGCACAGGGGCCATCAGCGGGGAAGTGGGACGGCCGTCCCACCTGGGACGCACGTCCCAACTTGATTTGGGGACTTGGGACGGCCGTCTCGACTTCGGGACGGCCGTCTCGAGCTGATGGATGGGATTTTTTTGATTTTTTGAGTGATTTTTGATGAATTTGAAGATAGGACCCCCTTCATTTATGTTTTAATGCATGTAATGTTTCATGATATGCATCCTATGATCTATTTCAGTTAATATTTCGAAAGTTTTAACCGATGTGCTTTAACTTCGGGTGCATTCTTGGTGCTTGTTTCTTTCCGTCACCATGTTTCTTCGATTAACAAGCTTGGTTGTAAATAATTTACCGTCTTGGAATTTCCTTTGCTATGGTCGAAGAGCAATTTTTCGTTCGTAGAGCAAGCTGCCATGTCAATGCCCCTCTTCCTTTTCTTAGGAATTTCAACCTTCCTATTGATCACTATATTTCCACATTCCCCTTATTACTTGAATGCTTTTTAATGAAATGGTCAAGAGAAGAGAAAGAAAAGGATTTATATCAAAGGCTTGTGTTTTAGAATGATATTTTTGTAATAAAGGTTTTTGTAAGAATGGCTGGCCAGGGTAGGTCTGTGTTTAGGCTAGTTTAGACAAAACATTTTATTCTTATGACGTAGCGTCGTTGTTTATTGGTTTGTAGCGCCTTTTGGTTGATTGACTAACTTCCCTAGTCCGCCCTTCGGGTTTTCGGCCTAGGATGTCTGCGCTTTTTGTCCTAACTTTTGTCTAGGTTTCCTTTTTATATTTATTTTTAAGGAATACCTAGCGGACTTTTGATAACCCTAACTTTTGCCCAGGCTACCCTTTATTATTGTTCGGGTCTCTGCCAGGGTTTACCCTAACTTTTGTGCAGCCCCCTTTGTGGGTTTCCGCAGGGTATTTTGCCCTTTTATCTTCTTGTCTCGGCCTTTGACCTTGACGGGCTTTTCTTTTTTATTATGCATATATATATTTTTTGCACAACATTGTCGAAACTTTGATTTTGTCAAGATAGATTTCATTTGTATTTCTAGTTAATCAATCATTTTTTTGCTTTTCTTTACGGCACTTTAATTATTCCGACGCATTTGGAATAAAACGTTTTATCTAAACCGTGTTTATTAAAATGGGGTATAGATACATTTAGTAAGAAAAGAAGCGAGATAGTAAGAATAGCACTCTTTTATAATTTCGGGGAAATGTGTGCCCTAGAGATGCTCGGGGACGGGCAAACCCCGAGGAGTGATCTCTAATAGTCACTAGATTTACATCCCTTAGAATCGGAAGAAGGACACCTAATGACTAACGCTACCCTTTGTGCTAATATCCCTCTTTTTCGGAATATCATCTTCGAGGGGTAAGACCTCCCTATTGTTCGTATGGTTTGATCTTTTGTAGGGTCATACCCTAATCCATACTTTAGCGGATTATCTTTGAAATCTGGTGGCTCTCTTATTCCTTGAGAGTTCTTTCCAAGCCCCTATCCTGGACGATATCCATATCTTTTCATCATATGGGCCACCTTCATGTTACTAGGGAGTCTTTCGATATTAGCAATCTCGAGCGCTTGAAAAGATGTTTCGAGAGCCTCTTCAGCCGCATCCACATATGATTGGACAGACGGTTCATCGATCGAAAGTCTTCTTCGGCTTGAAGCGTGACGAGTTTATCATTTGTCGCAAACTTGACTTTTTGGTGGAGCGTTGAAGGTATTGCCTTAGCGCTATGAATCCAAGGTCTACCAAGGAGACAAGCTGTATGCTTTGGTGTGATATCCATCACGTGGAAGTCTATGTTGAAGATAGTAGGGCCGATTTGGATTGGTAGATTGATTTCTCCTACTACTTCTCGTCTTGATCCATCAAAGGCTCGAACAATTGTATTACTCGGGCGCATGTGGGTTCCTTGCACTCGTTATCTTGTCGAGTGTACTTTTAGGCATAACATTTAAGGATGATCCATTATCCACTAGAACTTTGGAGATGAGATATTCTTTGCATTTAACGACGAATATGCAAGGGCTTGTTGTGATCGAGACCCTTCTAAAGGGAGTTCTTCATTTGTGAAGGTAAGGTGATTATTGGCTGTGATATTACCAATAATTCCTTCAAACTTGTCTTGGGATATTGTATGTGGAACGAATGATTCATTCAAAACCTTTAACAGTGCGTTTCGATGTGGTTCCGAACTCATTATAAGTGATAACAAGGTTATCTTTGCGGGAGTACGATTGAGTTGATCGATGATGGAGTACTCACTTTGTCTTATGTATTGGAGTAACTCATCTTGTCTCTTCCTTGGATTCTTTTTCCTCTTCGGCTTTATTTTTCATTTTATCTTTAGGAATATTATCTTGTAATTCCTTGGGAGCGTATATTTTCCCGCTTCTTGTCATGCCCCCAATACCGGCTATGTTGGAGATATCTTGGTTGATTGGCGATTCTTCGAGTATCTCCGGGGTACAACTTTATTTGATTTATAAGGGAAAGGACGAGGTACGAATAAACGTATAGGTGTTATTGCCTTCTCACTTTTGTCAATTGGAATAACCAACGGTGCTTGTTTATTATCATCTTCGGGTTTATCGATTGTCGTAGAGATTTTGATGACGAAAGGCTTCTTTTCCATTTTTCTGATTTGTGGAAAGCACATCGGTTAATCCTTTCTTTTTATTATCTTTATTATTAAAATGAGGAGGGATATATGAATGTATGCAGCTTATGAATGCAATAGACAATTTAAGGAGAAAAAAAATAAGTCCTTTTATTAGAAAGTGTAAATCCTTCTATACAATGCTTTGAAGCAAATGCTCGACAAAAGCGAAAAAGCTTGAAGAATCCTATAGGTAAATTAGGCTTTCTTCGTAATTCATCTTCGACTGTTCTCACATGGTTTCGAGTATCTTGATTTGCTCATGTACCGCTTGACTCATATTTTCACTATATCGACGAGCCTCCCTCATCTTTTCTTCTAGATGAACGATCAAAGCGTGTTGTTGGTCAAACCTTTCTCTTATTTGGTCATTTTCACGAAGCAATTGACCATACTCGAGCTAATCCTTCTTTTTCTTTATCGTGCAGCTCATCCAGGCTTTTTTTGTATCTTTCAGCGGTTTTCCGCCACTTTTGTGCTTCGATCGAGTTCCAGTTAGGTCATCCTGTATCAATTTGATCATTTTTCCTCGTTACGCAAGTACCTTCTCAAAACGTGCTATTTCGTCATTCATGTCCTGGAAAAGACTATCTTGCTCAAGCCTCGGAATTTTCATTGTTTGTTTAGCTTCTTTTTGGTAGTCGAGCATAATCATTCTTGAGAAGCTCTATTTCATGATCCTTCTTTTTACATTGCCTTTTTAGACCGTCTATTATAATGGCTGATTCTTGCTCTTTTTCTTCAAAAGCCCTTAGCTGAGTTTCCATGACTTCAACTTTTTTGTTTAAGGCATTGACTTGCAATTGTAGCTCTTCGTTGACCAACGCTTTAGTGAATGCATCGGATGGTAGGGGTATCCCTCTATTTTTCCTCCATTCTTCATATTCGTGGGATGTAGACACTCGAACCTTTCCAAGTTCTTTATCCCCCGGGTATACTTGGTCTTTCCCATGCTTTCCGGACAGCGAGATACTTCTTCAAAGTTATGGGAATAGTGGCATAGACTCGGACTTCGAGCTCTTCTTGAGTTGGCGCGATCTGAGTTCTCATAAGTTGCCTCATAGCTATTTTAGGAGAATATGTTATACAACCTCTAAGACCTAGAAGTGGTATACTTAGGTAGTCTCCGCATCGTATGAGAATATAACCGGGTCGGAACCAAGGACAAACCCATGATACATGCTCTATGTTCCAGTTTTCTAACTCAGTTTTCCACTCTAAGGCTTGACGATGTTGAAGAGGGATTTTTGAGAAACTTCTTAAAGGGTCGGGAAATACACCCATGTGGCTTGAGGCGTAAAAGTGAGTAACACCCCATACATATAGTAGTGAAGTACAACATCCGAGTGTTTTTCCCTGTCTCTATCGGCAAAATTCTACGGAAAGTAGGGTATCGGCAAGGATTGCGGGTATAGGACTCTGTGAATATACCTCCCGGGCAAAGAATGCATCCATTGCGAGCATGATCCACGATGTTCACATGGAATGGGAATAATATGATTCCGAACATTGCTAATGCTAGAGTCTTGTTGAAGGTAGACCGAGTCCTTCTTTTCAGCTAGAGAGACTAAGTGGTCTTCTATTATAGCCATTTTCCAACCTCCGATATTCCCTTTTCCCTCTAGGGTAGATTGATGAGGAGGTAGTCGTATGATAGTAGCAACCTTACTCACGGCAGTATATTCTCTTGAGCGAGACATAAATCCCAAGCTGATTGAGGCCATCTAACCATGAGTTCGTATTCTTCTAAGGTTGGTACCAAGTCAAATTGCGAGAATTCGAGCGAGTGTAAATCGGGACTCCGAAGTGGATTAATGCTCTAACAAATATTGGATCAATGCTTGATTTTCGGGAGGTCAAGAATTCTTCCATAAGACTTCTCAAAGTTAGCATAAACCTCCGGCGGCATATATGTACACAAATGCCTTAACTTCTCTACACGGCATAGAAGGACCTCCACTTTCTTTAAGCTGTCTATTACTCGGATCCCTCCATTTTCTAGCGAAATGAAAATGCATGATATGAGGATGGGTTTTTGTAAATGTATGTATGCAAGTGTTTGTTTTTCTAAGTATTATCATGTTTTGTTCTTAATATGATGTATGATAATACTGGGTTTTTCTGGAAAAGAAAGCTTACCTATATGAATGTTTATGGATTTTGATGAAGAGAGTCCTATTTTCTTCTCTTTTTATTTTTGATGAAGAAAAGGTGATATGAATTATGAGACTTTTATTAATAATTTTTTTTATTTTATAACAAAGGTATTTTTATGATTTTAACTTGTTTTTTCATTTTTTATGATTTTTAGGGTTTTTCACTTTTTTTGTTTGTTGTATGATTACCCTATGCTAATGCATCAATACAAATGCGAGCAAACGTATGCACACACAATTCATACATCCACGAGCGAGCCACGCTTATTTAATCACGAGGTAGGATTTTCCTGCAGAAACGTGCTTGGTTTAGGTGGTTCTAACCTGTTCTCACCAGGCCAAAGGTCCCCAAGGTGCCCCCATTATAGGGACCTCTCAATCTCTCAATCATCGGGTCATGCACGGAACTCCGTGGCGACACCCTTAGACCAAAAGAAGAGAGTTATCACCTTGAGTTGGTGGTTTTCCGACAACGGCGGTAGCCCGTGTGCCAACTAACCGATCGTATCCGCCACCCACTCCCTATAGATATTCACTCTTGCCCCGGGTATAGAGGGACTCGTTGTGTGCAAGGGTTTTTGTGTGCAATTTATATTTCAAACAATTGCGAAATAATCATACGACAGTTATTAAAGCCATATAATAAAAACATACAGAAGGGTAAAGGCGTAATTTCAAATTTTTACTTAGTTTGAATTTATCCGTCACTAAATGGGATCAACTCTCTAGCTTCCCCAGTGGAGTCGCCATCCGTCGCCGCTGTCCCTTTCGACGTCCGGAGGACGTCTCGAAACGTTTATGCGAGCGGTCGCGAAAAGATGGTTTAGACTCGCGTATTTGTTTTAAAAGGTTTTCGAAAAGAGGTTCTTATGGAGTCGCCACCAATGTTTAAACCTTAAACATTGGAAAAGGAAAAAATGTTGATTTTAAGAAAAACCGCACTTGGCCATTATAACCAGAGTTGGGTAAGGGAGTTAGTTACGTGTGGGGAAGGTGTTAGCACCCCACAACGCCCCTTTCGGGTTCCCTATGACAGATTAATTCATTTAAATAAAGACTACGAGAAATTACGCGATTACCCTATTTTATTACATAATATTAAATGGCTATCTACATGATTTTATTCTATGTTATATGCATAAAATGATGAATAAAGCTAAATAAAGCAATAAAAGAGATATTAAAATAGCTATCTACATGATTTTACTCTACATGGCATAAATAGTAAATAAAGCTAAATAAAACAATAAATAAAGCAATAAAAGAGAAGAGAATTGAAAAGAACCTCCAGTAGCAAGCTTTGTATTGAGAATCTCCAACTATGAGGATGCGTTTTGGCAACCCCTCTCTCTACACGAGACTCTCCTCACCAATACAAGATCGACCCCACTAAAAATTTAAAGAAGAATCGAATGCCGGAATATAATTCCTTAACCGATTGTTACCTATTTAAGGCAATCGGAAAGATCATTCAAGAGAAAGAAAGAAATAGACAAGTGCTCCGAGTTGTAGAAAGTGTTTCGAGCTCTCCGGAGTGTCCGTGGTGTCAAAAAGTGGCAAATGAGCCTCCTATTTATAGTTTTTCGCATCCGGCGCACTTTGGGACGGCCGTCCGGGGTGGGACGGCCGTCCGGACTCGGGACAGCTCGTCCCAAATGGCAAAATTACACAGGCCGGGACCCCACGGGAACCCGGGACGGCCGTCCCACATAGCCGGGGCTTGGGACGGCCGTCCCAACTTCGGGACGCGCGTCCCAACCGGCCGGGGCAGGTTGGGACGGCCGTCCCAACCGGGACGGCCGTCTCAACCTGTTCGGCCGGTTCGCGCGTTTCGGGACTCCGGAAGCTCTCCTTGCCTATTTTGGACGTCAATTGATGCCGATATGTGTCTATTGAAGCTTTATCTTCATATGGGAAGTCTCCTTGGCTCTTATTTGTAATGCTAGACGAGCTTTATCTTGTTACGGGTGATCTCCTTTATCTTTTTTGAGAGGCCGGGCAAAATTAGGGGTCTACATTCCTTAACCGATTGTTACCTATTTAAGGCAATCGGAAAGATCATTCAAGAGAAAGAAAGAAATAGACAAGTGCTCTGAGTTTTAGAAAGTGTTTCAGAGCTCTCTGGAGTGTCTGGGGTGTGAAAAAGTGACAAATGAGTCTCCTATTTATAGTTTTCGTAGCAGGCGCACTTCGGGACCACCGTCTGGACTGGGACGGCCGTCTGGACTGGGACGGTCGTCCCAAATGGCAAAATTACACAGGCTGGGACCCCCTGGGGACCCGAGACGGCCGTCCCACTTGAACTGGGACGGCCGTCCCAACTTCGGGACGCGCGTCCCAACTGGCTGGGACAGGTTGGGACGGCCGTCCCAACTTTGGGACGGCCGTCTCGACTGTTCTGGCCAGTTTCGCGCGTTTCGGGACTCCGGGAAGCTTTCCTTGTCTGTTTTGGACGTCAGTTGATGCCGATATGTGTCCGTTGAAGCTTTATCTTCGTGTAGGAAGTCTCCTTTGTGTGGATGATTGAATTCCGTCTTATTATGAGAGGTCTTCTTTAGTCTTTATATAAGCGAATTCCATGTTGTTGCGGGAGGTTTCCTCAATTTTTGGGAAACCAGATGAACTCCATCTTCGGGTGAAGTTCCTCTATCTTTTATTTTGAGAGGCCGGGCAAAATTAGGGGTCTACAACCGCCCTTGTGGGTTTTCGATCTAGCGGGCTACCCTAACTTTTGCCTAAGAATCTCCTAGCAGGCATTATTCTTTTTATTTTTGCATGCAATGTTTGTGATATGCATCTTATAATGCTAATTCAGTTAATATTTCAAAAGGATTAACCGATGTGCTTTAGCTTCTAATGTGCTTCCGATGTCACGCCTAGCGGTACCGATTTTGCCGTCTCGGATTTGCCATGACCGAAGAGTGAATGTTGTTGATTGTAGAGTGACTGCCATGTTAGTGCACTCCTTCCTTTTCTTAGGGATTTCAATCCTCTTAGTGATCACTATATCTCCATATTTCCCAATTAATTACTAGAATGTCGTAATAAGGGTCAAGAGAATATAAAGAAAGGGATTTAATTCAAAGGCTCGTGTTTTAGAGGGTTTTTAGAGTGGTGGTTTCCGACAACGACCTGCTGGCACTAGGGCCATTACCATGGTCAGTCGTACCTGCCACCCACTCCCTATGTGTATTCTCTCTTGCCCCCGGGTATAGAGGGACTGTAGTGTGCAAGGTTTATGTATAGTTTATTTCAGACAATTGCAGAAAATAAGCATAAAACAATTATTAAAGCCAAACAGTAAAGCATGTTATAAAAGCAAGAAAGGGTAAAAGTGTAATTTCTAGTTTTTATTTCCTAAACTAGTCCATCACTAAATGGGATCAACTCTCTAGTTTCCCCAGTGGAGTCGCCATCTGTCGCCACCGTCAGAAGAGGCGGTCGGAGCGACGCGATGGTTTTTTTGATATGACTCGCGTTTTCTTTGAAAGAAACGGTTCAACACCTTTAGGCCATCCGATAACCGGGATGGGCCTAAAGGCAAGGTTTTCGAATAGGTTCGAGGAGTCACCATCAGTGTTTTAACCTTAAACACTGAAAAAGGTAAAAAGAAAAAGGCAGTGGCTTTAGAAAAAACCAACTTTGGCCATTACAACCAGAGTCGGGTAAGGGAGTTAGTTACGTGTGGGAAAGGTGTTAGCACCCCCACGACGCCCCTTTCGGGTTCCCTATGATGGACTAACTTAGAAAATAACCACTTAAAGAAATTACATTTTTACCCTATTATTTGATCTACTTGCAGAATTTAAATATCTACATGGCTCTATTATCTAATGCACACAAAGAAAGCGATAAAGAAAGCAGTAAAAAAAAGATAGAGAATAGAGAAGGAACCTCCGAAGCGAGCTTTATATTAACTCTTCGAAAAATGTGAGGACGCTTTTTGGCAGTCCCCGCACTATACAAACACGCTCTTCCTGCAAAATAAAGAAAAGTCACTCTACCGAGGGCCGGATGTCTCAAAAAGAGACTTCCTTAACCGATTTCAACCTTAACGGAAATCAGAAAGCTCCCTCGAACCCCAGAATAATGCTCAGGGTCACTCTCAAGTGCCAAAGGCTTCCAAGAGAGTGGAGGAGTGGGAAAGGTGTTAAAAATCGGAGAAATGAGGCCCTTATTTATAGGGATTCAGGCCTGGAAAAGGTGGATGCCCGTCTAGACAAAGCAGACGGCCGTCCGTGGCAAAAAGTGGCCATGGACAGCCATCCATGCAGTGTGGACGGCCATCCATGACAACTTTTGGCCATGGACGACCATCTACTTGTCCTGGACGGCCGTCTGCCTGTTCTGGACGGCCATCCGCTCATTCTGGACGGCCATCTACTGCCTCTGGCGGATTTCCCGATTTTTAATGCCTCTAAAAACCCTTCCTATCCTAAATGGAACCTAGAACAAGCTACTAGGGACTTGATGAAGTCTTAACCATCTTCGAAACGGGCGATCTTCAGCTTTATTAGGGGGCCGGACAAGATTTGGGGTCTACAGTAACCATCCACAAGGAAGGGACAAATGTGCTAAGGTATATGGTGACCTTCGTTATACTTGTCAAATCCATGACGGGGAAGGAGCCATTACACTAAAGTGGGTATGACACTCCGCAAAGCGTAAGGTTTAAGGATGATACCTAAGTCATTGTCTTAGAAGATACTAATCCCACACCTATCATTCATCTCCATCAATAAAATTCATTCTTGGGCATCTTAGAAAGTGGTTGGTCCTCTTCCCATCCGAACCCGTGCACAAAAGGCTAGAGCTATGGAGCATTTGGAGGAACAAAACCGCAAACTTACTGCTGAGGTTAGTGCCCTGAGAGAGCAAATGGAACAAATGATGGAGGTCATGCGCCAACAAAACCTCAATAAAGGGGAAACTCATGGCGATCGCGCCTCTCGCCATGAGGAAGAAGAGGAAGAGAAATTCTTCTATGAACAAAAAGCCCTTGTGCAGTCTGACGCTAGGGCAATGCACATTCACACCCCTGAGGTGTCCAAACAACAAATATCTGCCTTGGAGGAAAGGCTGAATGCAGTTGAGGGGCACAACTTTGACGTCAAGGAGGCGGTTGACATGTGTCTGGTCAAGAACATCCAGTTTCCTTCGAAATTCAAGATCCCATACTTCCCCAAGTATGCAGGGCTGACTTGTCCCAAGAACCAACTTACGATGTACTATCGTAAGATGGATGCGCACGCTGAAAACGAGAAACTCCAGATCCACTACTTCCAGGAGAGCCTAGCTGACTTATCCCGCAACTGGTACATGCAACTGGAGAAGGGGAAAGTCCAAAATTGGAAGCAGTTAGCGGATGCCTTCCTCCGTCGTTACCGATATAACATCGATCTGACTCCAGCTTGGTCAGATCTTAGGACTTTAAGCAAGAAGAATGACGAGTCCTTCAAGGCATACGCCCAGAGGTGGAGGGAGATGGCTGCCCAGATAGAGCCCCCACTGACGGACAAGGAGACGGTGGTTATGTTCATTGATTCATTGACAGGAGCTTACTATGACAAGGCGATAGCCAGTACATCCAACCCTTTTTTGGATATAGTCACCGTGGGGGAGAGAGTGGAACAAGGGTTAAGAAGCGAGAAGATAGCGCAAACTTCCCCTTCTAGTGTCTCATTCAGAAAGCCCTCCAGCAAAAAGAAGGAGGAGGTTGTGCATGCGATTAACCTCGCTACTCCTTCTTCCACTCCGTAGACAGTTCGGCAGCCACACAAAAAGGAAAGAAAATTCATCCCTCTTTCAACCTCCTATGGGAAGTTGTTGCCCCAGCTGCTAGAGGCCAAGCTCCTAGCCCGTGCCCTTCCCAAGAAGATGGAGCCTCCTTATCTCGAGTGATACAAACCAAATGAGAAATGCGACTACCACTCGGATTCGCCCGGGGCATTCAACGGAGAACTGTTTGACCCTGAAATATAGGGTCCAAGAGCTAATTGATGTCGAGTGGATAACATTCGACACCTCCACCTCCGGGAGGATCAACTTTTAGGGTTTCTTTTTCCTTTTTCAAAACTTTTTCTTGTATTTCCCGCGGTCCCCGCCCGTGGGCGTGGGAACACTGATTAAAAGGGTATGTATATACACTTTTATTAATACATGAGGCATTTTTTGTCATATCATATTCATTTTCATTCTTTTCCCTCTTCTATTTATTATTCTTCCAAAATTAATTGAATAATAAAATCTATTACTAAAACAGAACCTAAAACCAATCATGTCTGTGATTAATAAATCTTTGTGGGACCTGAAAGCCGAAGGCGAATGGGTCGAGTCCGACAGTGAGCAGGGGACCATTTCCTCGGACATGCAGAGAATGCAAGAGAAAGAAACTCGCATCATACAACCGCATCTAGAGGAAATGGAAACCATCAATTTGGGATAAGGAGATGATAAGAAAGAGATAAATATCGACACCCAGATTGATAGTGACATCAGGGAGGGATTGATACAACTTTTGAAAGAATACGTGGACGTTTTTGCTTGGTCTTATCATGACATGCCCGACCTCGATACAAGCATAGTGGAACACTGTCTGCCTTTAAAGGAGGGATTTCAGCCCGTGAAACAAAAGCTCAAGAGAATCAAGCCAGATTGGTCCTTAATGATCAAGGAGGAAGTGCAAAGACAACTAGACACCAACTTCCTAATCATGTCCAAATACCCTGAATGGCTAGCAAACATAGTGCCCATCATTAAGAAAAGTGGTAAAATCAGAGTATGTGTGGACTATAGGGACCTAAATCGAGAGAGTCCAAAGGACGAATTCCCCCTACCACACATTGACACATTAGTGGGTCACACCGCTACAAACACGCTTTATTGCTTCATGGACGGATATGCGGGGTATAATCAAATCAAGTTGGTCTTCGAAGATAGGAAAAAACCTCCTTCATCACACCATGGGTACCTTTTGCTACAGGTAATGCCTTTTGGGCTAAAAAATGCACGGGCTACCTATCAGAAGGCTATGGTCACATTATTCCACGACATGATCCACAAAGAAATAGAAGTATACGTGGATGACATGATTACCAAGTCCAAAAATGAGGTGGACCATATTCAATATTTTAAGAAGCTGTTTGATTGACTTCGAAAGTATCAACTTAAACTGAACCCAGCAAAATGTACTTTCGGAGTACGGTCAAGAAAACTCCTAGGGTTCATCGTGAGCCAAAAGGAAATCGAGGTAGACCCCGACCAAACAAAGGCAATTCTAGAAATGCCCCCACCAAGAACAGAAAAGGAGGTCAGAGGATTTTTGGGCCGAATCAATTATATTGCAAGGTTCATCGCACAGTTGACAGACAAATGTATACCCATCTTCAAGCTGTTATGTAAAAACCAGCCAACGGTGTGGAAGGAAGAATGTCAACAAGCGTTCGATAAGATCAAGATATGCTTGACCAATCCACCAGTATTGGTGCCACCAGTTGAAGGAAAACCTCTGATCTTATATTTATCGGTACTCGAAGAATCCATGGGATTTGTGCTTGTAGACCCCAAATCTTGCCTGACTCTCCAATAAAGCCCGAAATTACCCATTTTGAAGATGGTTAAGACTTTATTAAGTCCCTAGTAGCTTTTTCTAGGTTCTATTTAAGATAGGAAGGGTTTCTAGAGGCAATAAAAATCAAAAAATACGCCAGAGACAACAGATAACCGTCCAAGACAGTTAGACGGCCGTCCACTTAGCTTCGACGGCTATCCATGGCAACTTTTGGCCATGGACGGCCGTCCACACTACATGGATGGCCGTCCATGGCTACTTTTTGCCATGGAAGGCCGTCGACTAAGTCTAGACGGTCGTCCACTTATTCCTAGCATGGTTCCTTATAAATAGGCCCTCATTTCTCACTTTTCCACACACCTCTCCACTCCTACACTCTCTAGGAAGCCTTTTGGCACTTTAGAGTGACTCTGAGCATTATTCCAGAGTTCGAGTGAGCTTTCCAATTTCTATTTAAAGTAGAAATCAGTTAAGGAAGTCTCCTTTTGAGACGTCCGACCCTTGGTAGGGTGGTACTCTTATTTTTGTTCAAGGGAGGAGTGACTCTGTAGAGTGAGGGGATTTCCAAAAAGCGTCTTCAAGTTTGAGATTTATAAAAGCTCGCTTCGAAGGTTCTCCTTCATATCTCTTCTCTTTTACTGCTTTCTTTTACTGCTTTCCTTGTATGCATTAGATATTAGGATCATGCAGACATTTAAATTCTGCCAATAGATAAATAAATAGGGTAAAAGCTTAATTTCTCTTAGTCTTTATTTTATAAACTAGTCCATCATAGGGAACCCAAAAGGGGCATTTTCGGGTGCTAACACCTTCCCCACACGTAACTAACTCCCTTACCCGACTCTGGTTGTAATGGCCAAAGTTGGTTTTTTCTAAAACCACTGCCTTCTTCTTTTTGTTTACCTTTTTCAGTGTTTAAGGTTAAAAAACTGATGGCGACTCCTCGAACCTTTTCGAAAACCTCGCCTTTAGGTCTAGCCCGGTTATCGGACAACCTAAAGGCGTTGAATCACTTCTTTCAAAAAATGTGAGTCAATCAAAACCATCGCGTAGCTCTGACCGCCTCTTCTGACGGCGGCGACAGATGGCGACTTCACTGGGGAAGCTAGAGAGTTGATCCCGTTTAGTGATAAACTAGTTTAAGAAATAAAAACTAGAAATTACGCTTTTACCCCTCCTTGCTTTTATAACATGTTTTATTCCATGGCTATAATAATTATTGTATGCTTATTTTTTGCAATTGTCTAGAATGAACTGTACACAAACCCTTGCACACAACAATCTCTCTATACCCGGGGGCAAGAGAGAATACACATAGGGAGTGGGTGGCAGGTATGGACAACCATGGTAATGGCCTTAGTGCCAACATGTCGTTGTCGGAAACCACCACTTAAGGTGATAACCTTCTTTTGGTCTAAGAACGTCGACACGGAGATCCATGTATGGTTCAAAGACTCAGAGATTGAAGGGTTCCTATAATGGGGGCACCTTGGGGGCTTGGCCTTGGTAAGAATAGTTAGAACCTACCTTTGCCAATGCACTTTTCTATAGGAAACCCCTACCTCGTAATTAAACAACGTCACTCTATTCACGGATGAGTGAATTGTTTGTGCATTTGTTTCTTGCATTTGATTGTTGCATAACATAATCATACAACAACAATATATATATATATATATATATAACAAAATCTCAAAAATCTTTTTGCAATAAAAACCCTTATCTCGGACAGTCTGCCTTTTAGCTAGCCTGGTTTCATGTTCTTTGTAAGCTAAGTAGCCACGCAGTCCGATAGAAGAGATAAAGGATGCTAATACCATTTTCTTTCGCAATAACCATATTTATCTCGGATAGTCTCGCCTTTTAGCGAGTCTAGTTTCGGGTTCTTTGTAAGATAAGTAGCCACGCAGTCCAACATAAGAGATAAAATGACAAAAATAATAATAATAATAATAACAAAATCAAAACATTTATAAAAAGAATTTTGACAAAGTCAAATCATTCATATCACATCATTTCATAAGTGGAAAAACCAAGAGAGAAAATAAACGCATAAGGAAAGTATGCGTACACATCATCTAAATCTCTCAAAAAATGGGTCTTAGGAGCATTTTTTGGGAAAATTGCTGGGCCAAATACACTTTGGGATTTGTCACTTGTTCTTTACCTCTTTCTCTTTGTTTTGATATGTTGTGCGTCCAAATCAGACATCTCAGTCAAAAGTTATGCCACTTTGAATATTTTCCGCCTTTTTTCATCATAAAAGATCCTTGTCGCCGCCGTCCGTTCCGACGTCCAGGGACATCTCGAACGTTTATGCGGTTGCGAAAAGATGGTTTAGACTCACGTTTTATGTTTAAAATATGTTCATCGCTTCCGAGGTGCTCAACAACTGAACTATCCTCTAATAGAAGCAAGGTTTTCGAAAAAGGGGTTCTTTTGGAGTCACCACCAATGTTTTGACCTTAAACATTGGAAAAGGAAAAAATGTTGATTTTAATAAAAACCGCACTTGGCCATTATAACCAGAGTTGAGTAAGGGAGTTAGTTACGTGTGGGGAAGGTGTTAGCACCCCACAATGCCCCTTTCGGGTTCCCTATGACAGATTAATTCATTTGAGTAAAGATTACAAGAAATTACACTATTACCCTATTTTATTCATACAACATTTAAATATGGCTATCTACATGATTTTATTTACATTTTATATATAAAGCAATAAATAAAGCAGTAAAAAGAAGAGAATTGAAAAGAACCTCTATAGCAAGCTTTGTATTGCAACTCTTTTACAATAAGGACGCATTTTGGCGATCCCTCGCTCTACAATGACTCTCCTCTCGAATACAAACTCGACTCGACTAAATTTTTACAGAAGTATGAAATGCCGGAATATAATTCCTTAACTGATTGTTACCTATTTAAGGCAATCAGAAAGATCATTTGAAGTAGGGAGAGAAGTAGACAAGTGCTCTGAGTTGTCTGGAGTGTGGAAAATGAGCAAATGAGCCTCCTATTTATAGTTTTCGCAGCCTGGCACCTTGGGACGACCGTCCGGGACTCAGAAAACAGGGATGAGCGTCTCAGGGAGTTGGGACGGCCGTCTGGACTTTGGGATGGCCGTCCCATTTTGTTAGAATCGCGCAGCGGAATGTTCGCGTGGTCGGACAAAAACCAAGAGGGGGGGGTGAATTGGTTACTTAATAAAAATTAGGTTTTCAAAATTTTCCCCAAATTTTACCGATTAAAAACTGCGTAAATGTAAATAGAGAAGAGTAGAGAAGATTACACAATAGGTTTATACTGGTTCGGATCAAAAGACCCTACGTCCAGTTGCTAATCACTCAAAAGAGGATTAACGCTGTCACTAAGAACAAAGTTGTTACAACACAAATTATAATGAAAAAGATAAAGTTAAAGATAAAACCTCTCTTGAAATCCACAAGAGATGATAAACAGACTTTCCCCGGAGACTAGACACAGCACACAATCCACTAAGAACTCCACTTAGTGATTCTTATCGCTTCTAGCCTCACACCAAGTTTCCAAAAGCCCCGAAGAACAGACTTTCCCCGGAGACGGACACAGCACTCAATCCACTAAGAACTCCACTTAGTGATTCTTATCGCTTCTAGCCTCACACCGAGTTTCCAAAAGCCCCCTTTCCTTGCAACAAACAGTTCTCCGGCACTCACAAGCACTTAACTTTTGTATGGAAAGAGTTGTTCTTTAGTTGTTCATTTTTTCCGAGTGCTAAAGCAGAGTTTAAGTAGGGAAATTAGGGTTTAGGAATTGAGGATTTCGAAACTAGGGTTCTTGGTAATTGGGTTTTCGAAAATAGGGTTAATTTGAAATTTAATTTGAAAAACAGATCGAAATAATCGATTATTTGGAGTAATAATCGATTAAAACAGAGCCAAATACTTCGAACCCAACCCTCTTCGGAATAATCGATTATTTGGTGAAATAATCGATTATCTGTACGGACAGTACAAAACAATCGATTCTTTTGCTCGTTTTAATCGATTAAAACAGTGAGTTTGTATAGAAAGTGTTTTCTCACTGTTTTAATCGATTATTTACCTATATAATCGATTAAACCCGAGCCTGAATGATAAATTTGAGCTTTTTGAAGCTTCTAAGTTACGAGACTATGTACCGGCTATCTTAGACTCTAAAAATACAGACTCAATCTTAAATAAATCGAAGTTATTACAATACAATTATCACCAATCTTCAATCTTCAATATTCTAAGTCTTTAGTTCTTGGATCATCATCAAAATCCATTCTTCATATTCATCAAGTGCAACATCAAGTCCTTGAATTGTCAACAATCTCCCCTTTTTGATGATGATCAAAATTTTCTTTTAAAGCCCTTTGTAATAACCTCGTTTTATCTGTCATACTAACAAACACATTAAACATACCAGATAAAATTTAAAATTGAATCATAGGCTTTAAATTTTTCTCCCCTATTTTGATTATAATCAAAAAGAACTCTGCAACATCAATCATAAGAGCTCCCCCTCAAAATATGCATAAGTTAGAGAAAGCTCCCCCTCAATCATAGCATAAAAGAAACATCATATTTTACAACATCAAGACAATAACAAAAGAAAATTCATCAATTATCTCTACATTAGACAACTTTAATCGATTATTTCCAAGAAATAATCGATTTTTAGAGGCATTTAATCGATTATTTCACGAGATAATCGATTATTCCAGAGGAGAATACCCTGTTTTGGACGTTTTGAGGAAAAATAATCGATTATCACTTCCGATGAATCGATTATTCCAGAGGCTATATTAAGTTTTTTAAGGTTTTTACACATTATAACCTATGAATATCCTGCATCACGAATTTAATCATAACAATCATCCAAAATCATTCAAATTAAGCAGAATTTAAGCTATTTCTAGTATCCCTAAGTCTCTTCGAAGATCATAGAATCTATCCTTGGGTAGAGGCTTAGTAAATATATCTGCTAATTGACGTTTAGTGTCTACATACTCTATCTTACAGTTTCCTTTGCTGATATTATCTCTTAAAAAGTGATGTCTAATCTCAATATGTTTAGTCCTAGAGTGCATTACTGGATTTCTAGTTAAGTTGATTGCACTCGTATTATCACACATTAATGGAATGTCATTTAAATATATGCTATAATCCTCTAATTGTTGTTTCATCCACAGAATTTGAGCACAACAACTACCAGCTGCAATATATTCAGCTTCAGTGGTAGATAAAGCAACACATGCTTGTTTCTTAGAATGCCATGATATTAAGGATGAACCTAACAAATGACATGTCCCACTAGTGCTTTTCCTATCAATTTTACATCCACCATAATCAGCATCAGAATATCCTAATAAACTAATACAAGCATCAGACGGATACCACAAGCCAAATCCAAGTAGTTCCTTTTAAGTATTTTAAAATATGTTTTACTGCAATTAAATGAGATTCTTTAGGACAAGCTTGAAATCTAGCACACACACGGACAGAATGCATAATATCGGGTCTACTAGCAGTTAAGTATAATAGTGATCCTATCATACCTCTATACATAGTTTGATTTACTTCCAAACCTGATTCATCCTTGTCTAAATAGCATGAAGTTCCCATGGGTGTGTTAGCTTCCTTTGAGGTGTCCATACCAAACTTTTTGAGGATCTCTTTGCAGTATTTAGTTTGAGAGATAAAAGTTCCATCTTTAAGTTGCTTGATTTGAAGTCCAAGGAAGAATGTTAATTCTCCCATCATAGACATTTCAAACTCTCCCTGCATAATCTTAGCAAATTCTACACACAAAGAATTATCAGTTGATCCAAAAATAATATCATCAACATATACCTGGACCAATAAGATATGTTCTTTAACTTTCTTAATAAACGAGTGTAGAATCAATTTTTCCTCTTGAAAAATCATTTGCAGTTAGGAAACTACTTAATCTTTCATACCAAGATCTAGGAGCTTGTTTTAACCCATATAATGCTTTCTTTAATTTGTAAATATGATTAGGATTATTAAAATCTTCAAATCCAGGGGTTGCTCTACATACACTTCTTCTTTAATAAAACCATTTAAAAATGCACTCTTTACATCCATTTGATATAGTTTAAATTTCATCATAGATGCGTAAGCAAGAAGTAGGCGTATAGCCTCTAACCTGGCCACAGGAGCATAAGTTTCATCATAATCTATACCTTCCTCCCGACAATAGCCTTTTGCAACAAGTCTGGCTTTATTCTTTGTTATATTACCATCTTCATCAAGCTTATTTCTGAATACCCATTTAGTTCCAATAACTTGATGTGACTCTTCTCTTGGGATTAGTTCCCGAGACTTGATTCCTTTCAAATTGGTTAAGTTCTTCTTGCATGGCTATGCACCACTGATCATCTTTAAGTGCTTCCTCAATGTTTTTAGGTTCAATCTGTGACACAAAAGCAACAGACATACAGAAATTATTCATATTTCTAGTTCTTACCCCTTTTGAGATATCACCTATGATATTGTCCATTGAGAGTCCTCTAGGTGATTGCCATTCTTTTGCTAATTGAGGAGTTTGAGAAGGCACATTATCTTCCAAGTATAATTCATCAAGGGCCTCTCTTATATATTCATCATCACCTGCAAGTCTTTTATTTGACTCAAGAGGATTTCCCCAAGGTCTACAATCTCATCAAAGGCAACATGTATAGATTCTTCTATATTCAAAGTTCTTCTATTAAATACTCTATACGCCTTGCTAGTTAAAGAATAACCTAGAAAAATACCCTCATCGGCTTTTGAATCAAATTTTCCTAGATTGTCCTTTCCATTATTTAGTACAAAACATTTACAACCAAAAATTTTCAAATGTGCAACATTAGGTTTTCTACCATTAAACAATTCATATGGAGTAGATTTCATAATTGACCTAATGAGCATTCTATTTAAAACATAACATGCGAGTACTAACCGCATCAGCCCAAAAATATTTAGGAACATTAGATTCATTTAACATAGTTCTTGCAAGTTCCTCTAATGACCTATTTTTCCTTTCAACTACACCATTTTGTTGGGGAGTCCTAGGAGCAGAAAAGTTATGTAATATACCATTTTCCTCACAATAATTCTCAAACTTTTCATTTTGAAACTCACCACCATGGTCACTTCTTAAAACTTTAATCCTTAGGTCTTTCTCATTTTGTATTTGTTTAGCAAACTTTCTAAAGACCTTAAAAGCTTCACTTTTCATAGTTAGGAAAAATGTCCAAGTGTACCTAGAGAAATCATCAACAATTACAAGACCATAATAATTTCCACCAAAGCTTTTTATCCTAGAAGGTCCAAATAAATCTAAATGTAATAATTCTAGGGGTTTTGAAGTGGAAATCACATTTTTTGATTTAAATGATGATTTAACTTGTTTACCTTTTTGGCATGCATCACACAATCTATCTTTTTCAAATTTCAATTTAGGCAATCCAATAACTAAGTCTTTTGATATCAATTTATTCAAATGATGCATGTTTATATGAGCCGCTCTTTTATGCCATAACCAAGGATTCTCTTCCTTAGCAACTAAACATGTTATACTAGACTCATATAAACAATCCAAATCAATCAAATATATGTTGTTATGCCTAATGCCTTTTAATTCTACTATTTCGAATCTACTAAATGTATGGTGCAAAATTTGCTTTCAAAAGTTACCTTGAATCCTTTGTCACACAATTGGCTTATGCTAAGAAGGTTATGTTTTAATCCATCAACAAGAAGCACATCCTTAATCTCCAATGTATTTGCACCACCTATATTTCCAATTCCTAGAATCTTCCCTTTGTTGTTATCCCCATAAGTCACATATCCTTGTTCTTTGGCTTTGAAACTTACAAATTTCGTTTTATCCCCAGTCATATGTTTTGAGCATCCACTATCAAGATACCACATAGACTTCTTTGATTTGGAAGTTTCCTACAAAACAAGAACATAGTAAACTTAGGTCCCCACAACTTTTGGGTCCTTGAGGTTAGAGACATAATAATCTATTTAAAATACTGCAAAACAATCTATTCTTTGGGTGTTTTAAGAAGTTCAAGCAAAACTGTTTTTATAGACTATTTTCAAAACTGCTGGTTTAATTAATCTGTTAAAAGATTCTTTTAATCTGTTAAAAGTGCAGTTTTTATCTCGTTAAAACATCTTTTAATCGATTAAAACGCGAGTGTAGAAAAAGTTTTTAAGTTGTTTTAATCGATTGAAACGAGTTTTTAACCGATTAAAAGAGTTCCGATCGGTCATAATAAAAATCTGATCGGTCATCCTGACTACGATCGGTCATAATAAAAATCTGATCGGTCATCCTGACTCGATCGGTCATAATAAAAATCTGATCGGTCATCCTGACCCTTTAAGTGATTTTAATCGATTGAAACGTGTTTTTAATCGATTGAAAAATTCTGATCAGCTCATAATTAAAATCTGATCGATCACATTTGCTTCTAATCGGTCATAATTTGATTTTGATCGATCATCCAGACCCTTTAAGTAATTTTAATCGATTGAAACGTGTTTTTAATCGATTTAAACGCTTCGACCGCTCATAATAACAATCTGATCGGTCAAAATGAGTTCTAAATGGTTTTAATCGATTAAAAACCAGTTGTATCGATTAAAATGCTGTAAAAACACTTCTTTGACCACTCTAAGTGATTTTATTTGGTTCTTTCAAAAGCTGCATCGCTTAAAAACATGTTTTAAGAAAGCTTTTGTAAAAATACTTTATTTTGAGCTCGTTTAAAACAATTTTAGAGGCTTCTCGCAAAAATCTTTAAGAGAAGAATCTTTATGCAGATAGAAAAGATAAAATGATTTTACCTAAGCATTTTGTTTAAAACATACAAAATGATCCATTTTCTTTGAATAAATAAAAGAGACAAACAGATTTATTTAACTATTGGAACCCAAATATATTTACCTTTTGGAATACCAAAATGTTTAATTTTACACTTATTTGAAGTGTGACCTTGTTTCATACAATAGAAGCATGCATTTGGAGTAGCTTTAGAATAAGATACATTATTAACATGACATGCTCTAGTTCCTTTTTCTACCCATATTCTTTTCTTTTTAGATTTACTCTTTTTCAAAGGAACTCTATGATTTACATTATTTTGAGCAAAAACCATTTCATTCTTCCTAAGATCATCAATTTCTTTTTCGGCTTTGTCAAGCAAATGGTTAAGAATATCTATGTCATATTCATGCTCTTTACAATTTGCACAAGCTAAGTCCTTATTCTCATCTAAGCATACAATTTTCGTATTAGCTACCTCCTTTTCTTCTAAACATGCAATTTTCAATTTTAAGGACTCATTTTCCTTTTCCGATTTTCTTAGATTCTTCTTTACTACTTTATATTCCTTTTTCATATCCATAAATGCAGTAAATAACTCATTATAAGCATTTTGTAATTCATCATGATCATTTTCTTCACAAGAGGATGAATCGGAATCACTAACCTCAACATCCGAAGAATTGTTGTTATTTGCCATCAAGCAAATGTTTGCTTCAATTTCTGAGTCGCTTGATTCTGAATTTGAATCACTGTCATCCCAAGCAATATATGCTTTCTTCTTGAATTGCTTTTTGCCCTTATGTTCATCATTTTTCTTGTTTGGGCATTCGGTCTTCATATGCCCCGCTTCACCACAACCAAAGCATTTTATATTAACGGAAGAATTTTCTTTTACCTTTCCCTTACCTTTGAAAGGATGTCTTCCTTTTGCTTTCATCATCTTGGTGAACTTCTTTATAAAAAGACTCATCTCTTCTTCATCATTTTCGGAGTCTTCTTCTTCTTCTTTCTTATTATTGCTTTTTGAAATCTCGGTTTTGAAAGCAAGGTTCTTCTTTTGATATTGACCCTCTTCCTCATTTAGTCTTCCAAGGTCAAGTTCATGCTCCCTAAGCTTTCCAAACAACGCCGCCATAGACATAGTGGCAAGATTTTGTGACTCCGAGATGGCCGTCACCTTTGGTTGCCATTTCCTATCCGGAGATTTCAAAATTTTAACATTTAATTCATCAACGTCAAAAATTTTACCTAGTCCGGTGAGATGGTTCACGATATGAGTGAAACGTTTTTGTACGTCAAATATCGTTTCGCTCGGTTGCATCCGGAACATTTCGTACTCTTGAATTAGAGAATTTTTACGTGCTCTTTTGACGTCGTCGGTTCCTTCGTGGGTTACTCTAAGCATTTCCCACATTTCCTGTGCACTTTTACAAATAGAAATTCTGTAGAACTCATCAAGGGTTAGAGCAGATGAAATAATGTTTCTAGCCCTAACATCAAATTGTACTTTTCGACTTTCGTCGGCAGTCCATCTATCAAAAGGTTTAAGAACGTCAACACCGTTCTCCGTAATTTTAGGAACAAATGGACCGTTTAAAATTGCGTCCCAAACACCTCTATCAACGAGACTCTAAAAATATTTGCATACGTACTTTCCAAAAAGGATAATTTTGACCCGCAAAAAGTGGGGGTCTGTTGATAGAACGCACCTTCGGCAAAAGTTTGATTTTGTCCGGCCATTTTCGAAAAGTTTGAATGACTATCAAAGCAAGCTCGATACCACTTGTTAGAATCGCGCAGCTGAATGTTCGCGTGGTCGGACAAAAACCAAGAGGGGGGTGAATTGGTTACTTAATAAAAATTAGGTTTTCAAAATTTTCCCCAAATTTTACCGATTAAAAACTGCGTAAATGTAAATAGAGAAGAGTAGAGAAGATTACACAATAGGTTTATACTTGGTTCGGATCAAAAGACCCTACGTCCAGTTGCTAATCACTCAAAAGAGGATTAACGCTGTCACTAAGAACAAAGTTGTTACAACACAAATTATAATGAAAAAGATAAAGTTAAAGATAAAACCTCTCTTGAAATCCACAAGAGATGATAAACGACTTTCCCCGGAGACGGCACAGAGCACACAATCCACTAAGAACTCCACTTAGTGATTCTTATCGCTTCTAGCCTCACACCAAGTTTCCAAAAGCCCCGAAGAACAGACTTTCCCCGGAGACGGCACAGCACTCAATCCACTAAGAACTCCACTTAGTGATTCTTATCGCTTCTAGCCTCACACCGAGTTTCCAAAAGCCCCCTTTCCTTGCAACAAACAGTTCTCTGGCACTCACAGCACTTAACTTTTGTATGGAAAGAGTTGTTCTTTAGTTGTTCATTTTTTCTGAGTGCTAAAGCAGAGTTTAAGTAGGGAAATTAGGGTTTAGGAATTGAGGATTTCGAAACTAGGGTTCTTGGTAATTGGGTTTTCGAAAATAGGGTTAATTTGAAATTTAATTTGAAAAACAGATCGAAATAATCGATTATTTGGAGTAATAATCGATTAAAACAGAGCCAAATACTTCGAACCCAACCCTCTCTGGAATAATCGATTATTTGGTGAAATAATCGATTATCCGTACGGACAGTACAAAACAATCGATTCTTTTGTCTGTTTTAATCGATTAAAACAGCTGAGTTTGTATAGAAAGTGTTTTCTCACTCGTTTTAATCGATTATTTACCTATATAATCGATTAAACCCGAGCTCTGAATGATAAATTTGAGCTTTTTGAAGCTTCTAAGTTACGGACTATGTACCGGCTATCTTAGACTCTAAAAATACGAGACTCAATCTTAAATAAATCAGAGTTATTACAATACAATTATCACCAATCTTCAATCTTCAATATTCTAAGTCTTTAGTTCTTGGATCATCATCAAAATCCATTCTTCATATTCATCAAGTGCAACATCAAGTCCTTGAATTGTCAACACATTTGAATTTCTGGCTTGGGACGGGCGTCTCACTTGTCCTAGGAAGTTTGGGACAGCCGTCCCACATTTGGGACGACTGTCTCAACTTGTTTTGGCCTGTTTTTGTGTTCTGGGACCCCCGGGAAGCTTTCCTTGCTATTTTTGGACGTTGGTTGATGCCGATAGATGTCCATTGAAGCTTTATCTTCATATAGGAAGTCTTCCTGACCCTTATTGAGATGTCGGACGAACTTTTATCTTCGTTATAGGAGGTCTCTTTGGCCTTTATCGAGAAATTAGATGAACTCCGTGTTGTTGTAGGAGGTCTTCTTGGTTTTTATTGAGAAGCTGGGCGAACTTTATCTTCGTGTGAAGTTTCCCTAGCTTTTATTTGAGAGACGGGGCAAAATTAGGGGTCTACAGCTGCCCCCCCTTCACTTGTCTGACTAATTTGTTGGTTTGATATACCAATAAAATTAGTTGGCAAGGGAAGGAGTTAACCCTTTTGCCCCTTTATCCTTCGGATGCTGCTCTTTTGCTAGATTCTTGAGGATTTTGCAATCCTCTAATAGAAGCAAGGTCTTTGCAATCCCCTTTTTTTTTTTTGAAATGCTCTGGTGAGTTTTTTACTCTACCTGATGCATTGTGCTAGATTTTCTGATGAGTATCTACCCTCATCTGGTATAAACCTTATTTTATAAGGCTTTGGTGGGTTTCTACCCCCACCTGGTACGAATCTGCATCTTGATAGACTCTAGTGGTTTTTACACCCCACTTGGTGCGAATCTGCATCTTGACAGACTCTAGTGGTTTTTACACCCCCACTTGGTACGAATCTGCATCTTGATAGACTCTAGTGGTTTTTACACCCCCACTTGGTGCGAATCTACATCTTGACAGACTCTAGGGGTTTTTACACCCCCACTTGGTGCGAATCTGCATCTTGACAGAATCTAGTGGTTTTTACACCCCCACTTGGTGCGAATCCGCATCTTGACGGACTCTAGTGGTTTTTACACCCCCACTTGGTGCGAATCCGCATCTTGACGGACTCTAGCGGTTTTTACACCCCCACTTGGTGCGAATCGCATCTTGACGGACTCTAGTGGTTTTTACACCCCCACTTGGTGCGAATCTGCATCTTGACAGACTCTAGTGGTTTTTACACCCCCACTTGGTGCGAATCTGCATCTTGACAGACTCTTTAGGATGTATTCTTTGGTAGTCCATCCTATGGTCATCTGGTTTTGGAGATGTGTTTGGCGGCTTATTGTCTTTGATCATGCGCCTATTCCATGAGGAATGATTTGATTTTTTCTTTTTTGACTTTTCTGTTTTAGTCATCTGGTTTTACCGGGGATTTCATTGTTTTGTCTTTTTCTTTTAGCCATTCGACTTTGGCGGGGATTTCATTGTTTTGGCTTTTTCTTTTAGCCATCCGGCTTTGGTCGGGGATTCTTTGTTTTTGGCTTTTTAGCCATCCGGTCTTGGCTGGGGATTCTTTGTTTTTGGCTTTTTAGCCATCCGGTCTTGGCCAGGGATTCTTTGTTTTTGGCTTTTTGGCCATCCGGTCTTGGCCATCCGGTCTTTGTTAATTGCCTCTTTTTTAGGCGGGAATCCACTGGGGATTTGTTGATTTTTGATTGTGCCTCTTGATTAGGCAGATGCTTCAATAGTGGTGAAGGCTTTTTGCTTGTTGTTTTTCGCCTCTGAATAGGCTGATGTTCTACTTGAGGATATTTGTTCTTGATAATACCTCTGAGTAGGTGGATGCTTTTTGAAATATTTGTGCTTGTATTACCTCTTATAGGTTGATTTCCCATTTCTTGGGGATATCGGTTTTTTGCTTGCCTTAGGCAGAGGCTCTTCTTGGGAGTGAAGGCTTTACACTTCGTTGGGGATATCCATATTGGGCGTTATAGGTGATTAACTCCTTGAGGATAGGATTTGTAGTTTTGCCTCTGCTGGTAGGCTCGCTGGGGATTTTTCTTTTTGGTGATCCACCAGGGATTTGATCGTTTTCTAGAGATCTATTTTGAATTGCCCCCTAGGGAGGGATGAAGTTTTTGACTCCTTTGTTTTGAGCTGGCTTTGCCTATGCTCTTATTCCTGCTGGGGAATGGGTTTATATGTGCGCCTGCACATTGGTTTTTTCTTTGGATGAAAAGATATCTTATTTCTCTTTTCTTTTTGGTGATCCCTGGGGAATTTTTCTCTTGGGGATCTAATCCTTGATTTGATTTTTCATGATGGTGGAGTCTTGAGCTCCTATTCTTTTACGAAGCCCTTTATTGAGCGGGACGAAGAGATTTTCTTCTTTTTCTTTTTTGGGATTCGCCGAGGAGTTTGTCGGTTTCCTGGGGATCCAAATTTGATGATGGATTCCTGGCTCCTGGCTTTGTGAAGCTTCTTATTTGAGTTGGAAGATGGAAAAATTTTGTTTTCCTCTTTTTGTAGGTTTTCTTGGTAAACTCTAGTTGGGGATTTTTATTTGGCCTTTTTTCGTTGTGGCTTTTATTGGGGAATGAAAATTTTTCTGTTTTTTTCTTTTTCGTTGCCCCCTGGTGATATGGAGGATTTGACTCCGTATTTTATTTGATGGACTCTTGTGTAGTCCTTATTCTCCTTTGGGAAATGAAGCGGAGACTCTTGCATGAGTGTGCTTGATGACTCATGTGGTGATGCTGCTGAGTCGTGAAGTGATCTTTTTTGTTTTGCCTATGGAGTAGGCAAGTGTTGAATATAGGGAAAAACTGTATAGGGTTAATTTCCCTTGTGTATTTACCACACATAGGGCAGTGTATTTATAATAAAGAAAGGTACTCCTCAAAAGAGTAACAGAATACAAATAGGGTAAATAAAAGATATTATTTGATATTGTGATTAACAATATCTAACAATATCTCAACAATATCAAATAATATCAACTAATATCTAATCATATCTAACATTCCCCCTCAAGTCTGGAGCATACAAATCGTATGTGCCTAGCTTGGTACAAAGATAATCCATCCTAGGTCCCAGTAAAGACTTAGTGAAAATATCTGCTAATTGATCACATGAGTTAACGAACTCGGTCTTGATGTCTCCGGACATAATCTTTTCTCGAATAAAATGGCAGTCAATCTCAATGTGTTTAGTCCTCTCATGAAAGACAGGATTAGAGCTTATATGGAGAGCGGCTGATTGTCACACACTAGTGTCATTTGAGTGACATCTCCAAATTGTAGCTCTTTAAGCAATTGCTTGAGCCAAATAAGTTCACAAGTAGGCTGAGGCCATAGCTCTATACTCGCTTCGCACTTGGATCTTGCCACAACACTTTGTTTCTTACTTTTCCAAGAGATCAAGTTACCACCAATGGAAACACAATACCCGAGATGTAGATCTTCTATCGGAGGGAGATCCTGCCCAATCGACATCCGAATAGCGAGACAACTCTTGTATGATTATGGGAGTCATACACCAAACCTTTTCCAGGAGACTTTTTGATGTACTTCAATATACGGATGACTCGCATTCCAATGATCTTGACAAGGAGAATTGAGGAATTGACTCACCACACTGATCGCAAAGGAAATGTCGGGCGAGTAACTGTAAGATAATTTAATTTTCCAACTAATCTTCTATACTATTCAGGATCCGACATTGGCTCCCCCGATTTGGCAAGAGTTTGGTATTACGATCCATGGGTGTGTCAACGAGGCTTTGAATTCATCAACCCGAGTTTCCTCCAAAATATCCAATGCATACTTTCTTTGAGATATAACAATGCCATCGGTAGATTGTGCTACCTCAATACCCAAGAAATATCCGAGTTTGCCAAGATCTTTGGTTTGAAAATGGTGGCAAAGGTGTTGTTTCATCCGAGAGATGCCATGATGGTCACTACTCGTAAGAACAATGTCATCGACATACACTATCAAATAGATACATCCGAGCATTCGAGTGATCGGTAAAAGATCGAGTGGTCTGCCTCACTTCTAGTCATGCCAAATTGTTGAACAACGCTGCTAAATTTGCCAAACCAGGCCCTAGGAGACTGTTTTAGGCCATATAAAGATTTGCGAAGACGACATACCAATCGAGAAGACTCCCCTGAGCAACAAATCCGGAGGTTGCTCCATATAAATCTCTTCTTGCAAATCGCCATTCAAGAAAGCATTTTTGACATCCGAGTTGATAAAGAGGCCATTGTTGAATAGAGGCCATGGCAATGAATAAACGAACAGAAGCCATCTTTGCCACTTGGAGAGAAAGTATCACCATAATCCAACCCAAAAATTTGGGTATAGCCTTTGGCTACAAGGCGAGCTTTGAGGCGATCAATAGTACCATCGGGACCAACCTTGATAGCGAAGACCCACCTGCAACCAACAACAGATTTTCCGGATGGTAATGGGACAAGCGTCCGGGTTCCACTAGTCCGAAGAGCACCGAGTTCATCTAGCATGGCCTGACGCCAACCAGGGGTGGGCTAAGGCTTCGAGAGACAGATTTAGGAATAGACACAGAAGAAATAGACGAGAGACATGTATAAAATGGTGAAGAAATTCGATGATAACTAATAACGGTATAATGTGGAGAAGGATTACGAGTAGAACGCGTACCTTTACGAAGGGCAATAGGAAGGTCGGACTCGTGGACGGAGCCGGAGGAGGCGAGTATTTGGCACTGGGAGTGAGTCATGTGGCGTCCGTTGTGGGCGAGGTCTGCGACTATAAACCTGAAGGGGTGGTGGAGGAGGAGGGGCTAATGGTGGATGGTCCTCAACATAAGGATCAATGAGAACGAGGAATGGGAAGCTGTAGCGAGATGGAGACTCAGCAGGTAGGGAAGGGTCCTTAAAGTAAAAGGAAAACTCATTGAAGGTGACATCGTGAGACACAAAATAGCGATTAAGAGAAGGAGAAAAACACTTGTATCCTTTTTGGGATCGAGTAAATCCTAAGAAAACACATTTGTGTGATCGAGGAGATAACTTATCATGACCAGGATCAAAATTGTGGACAAAACAGGTAGACCCAAAAACCTTCGAGAGGTAAAGGATGGAGAGTGTCATGAGGAAATAAAATAGAATGGGGAATTTTGTTATCTAAAACCGAAGAGGGCATACGATTAATAAGATAACGAGCGGTAAGAACAGACATCACCCCAAAAATGTTGAGGAACCGCACCATGAATTAAAAGAGTACGGGTTGTTTCAATAAGGTGTCTATTCTTGCGCTCGACCACCCCATTTTGTTGAGGGGTATAAGCACAGGAAGTTTGATGAAGAATGCCATGAGAAGCCATAAATTGTTTAAACGAGTTTGAAAGATATTCACGGCCATTATCACTTCGAAAAGTTTGAATAGAGACACCAAATTGATTTTTAATTTCATGATAAAAGTTTTGGAATATAGAAAACACCTCGAACGATTTTTCATTAAAAATAACCAAGTACAACGAGAGAAATCATCAATGAAAGTAACAAAATATTGAAAACCTAAATTAGACTTAACACGACTGGGTCCCCAAATGTCGAGTGAACTAAGGCAAAGGGGGATGAAGCACGCTGGGAAACACTACGAGAAAAGGAAGTACGACTATGTTTGCCTAATTGACAGGACTCACACACCAAAGCTGGACAACTGGAATAAGTCAGGAACAAGTTGCTTGTAATTTGCGCAGACTTGGGGTGACCAAGCTGAGCATGAAGGAGAGAAGGAGACTCCATAAGCTGTGCCAACATGTGGAGAAGGTTGAAGATAATAAAGTCCATGTGACTCACATCCGGTGCCAATCACTTTTTGCGAGCTCCGGTCCGTAAGGAAACAGAAGTTTTGGTAAAAGAGATAACACAATCAAGAGATCGAGTTAGACGGCTAATGGATAATAAGTTAAAGGGGGACCCGGGTACATACAAAACATTATCAATGGACAACGAGGGAAAAGAGTAAGCTGTTCCAACACCATGAGCTAAAGTTGTAGACCCATTAGCCATTGTAACGAGAGGGTAAATTATGAGAAGAAGTGAAAGAGGAAAATAAGGATTTGTTACCGAGTGATGTGATCGGTGGCGCCTGAGTCAAGAACCCAAGAGCCAATAGAAGAAGAGTGAGTCGGACCAGACAAAAGATGTACCTGTGTGGGCAACGAAGTAGTGGAGCTGGAGGGCTTTCGATCCTCATACCATTGAAGAAAATCATTGAAGATAGCAGATTTGTGCGAAGGTACGAGACGATGGAGGATCCACAGCAGAGGATTGTGCGGAAGAATCGGTCCGAGCAAGCTGCAGCAGATCGGCGAGGATAACCATGTAAAGCATAACATTTGTCAATTTTGTGGCCTGGTTTGCCACAATGGTCACACTTGACACGCCCTTTGCCTGGCTTGTGAGAGCGATTACGATCATCACGGTGAGAGGCCAAGGCGGATGAATCATTAAAAGCAGATTGCTCGGACCCACCGGAGTCGACGGAGGTAACTTCGAGATTGGAAGTGGCGGCGGAAGATGCCATGGAGGAAGAGAGAGAAAAACCCTAAAACACCAAAGAGGTCCGATTGGAGCAGCGAGGACAGATCCAGAGAGAGGAGAAGGAGGCGACGTCGGCGCAAAGAGCGGCGGCCTGAACGGCGGCGAGACGCGCTGCCACGCACGGCGAAACGGGAGAAGGTGGCGCGGCTTCGGGAGGCGCGTGAGGAAGCGTGGCTGCTCCGATGACCGCGAAACTTCCACGGTGGAGGTCGCACGGAGGAGGCGAGCAAAACCCTGTGCTCGGTGGTCCGAACTACTACTCCGGCGACGGCGGTGGCGGCGGTGGCGGCGGCGACAGTGGCGGCGGCGGCGGCGGCGGCGATGGAGGCGGCGACAGCTGCAGGTTCAGTGGCAGAGCCGAAAAAAAATCCCAAGAGACCTTAAGCTCTTGATACCATGTTGAATATAGGGAAAAACTGTATAGGGTTAATTTCCCTTGTGTATTTACCACACATAGGGCAGTGTATTTATAATAAAGAAAGGTACTCCTCAAAAGAGTAACAGAATACAAATAGGGTAAATAAAAGATATTATTTGATATTGTGATTAACAATATCTAACAATATCTCAACAATATCAAATAATATCAACTAATATCTAATCATATCTAACAGCAAGGATCCTCTTGGGGATGATCAAGCCTTTCCGTTGGCTTTTTCTATTTTGATGGCTTCCTTCTTTTTGGATGGAAGGATGTTGATTGAAGCTTCAAATGATTATGGTTGACGACTCATGTGATGATGATGTTGAGTCATGAAGTAATTTTTGTTTTGCCTCTGGAGTAGGCAAGGGTCCGCTTGGGGATCATCGAGCCTTTCCGTTGGCTTTTTTCTGGTGCACCTTCTTTTATTGGTGTAGAAGGTTAGAGTTATTTTCCTTTAAGCTCTTTATTCTTTGCTAGAATGGTTTTGATTTTCGCCTTTCGCGATTTTGATTTTCAGATGGAGACTGGATTCTGGTGCCTCCTATTTTCAATCACAAGTATGGAGACTATCCTCCTTATATGCATGTTTATTATTCTGAAGAAAATTATTTTTTTCTTGATTTTGACAAAGTCGTATTATGCAACTACTTTGTGTGTGGATGTCCTAAATGCAATCTATTGTTTATTCATTTTTGATGCATTTAGAAAGTAACTGGCCTTCTCCCGTTGGCTTCTTATGAATGCGCCGATGGGCTCCTCCTTCTATCCATCTCTTGGTTTTAGCCCTATCTTTTGCCTAGACCACCCTTTACGGGTTTTCGATCTAGCGGGCTGCCTTAATTTTTGCTTAGAATATCTTAGGGGGCTTTTTCCTTATCTTTTGCCTAGACCATTCTTTTGGGGTTTCCGATCTAGCAGGCTACCCTAGTTTTTTCCTAAGAATATCCTAGCAGGCTTTTATTCCTTTATTATTATTTTTTATGCTTCCCTTTTTTAGATGCATGCTTGATCTTTGATTAAAGGTCTTTGTGCATATTTATGATTTATCAATAAAGAGGCATTTCCATAATATTTAGTCAAGAGAAAGGAAATGAAAGGGAATTTTATTGATAAATGAGAAAAAGTTTATTTCTTTTATAGAAGGATTTCAAGGGTATTTAGAAGAATGGGTGGTCAGGGTTGGCTGTACTTTTTAGGCTTATACAGGCATGTCTATGATATCTGCCCCCTGGTTCTCCTAATTGCTTCAGTTGAGATGCTTGAGCTCAAAGTGAAGACTATGCAGACTGCTTGCTTCTGGAAGAATGTTACTTTAGTCGCCTTTACGGTTTTCGACTGAGGTAACCATTGCTCTTAGTTAGTTTTTTTTTTACCTCTACTTTTTGCCTAGGACGTATCCTAGCGAGGGATATAGACCCTATCTTTTGCCCAGGGATGCCCTTTGCGGGTTTTCATTCCTGACGGGTCTTGAGCAATGTCTTCAAGCATAATACTTCTTCACCGTACCGGAGTTGATTAGGTGTCAAAGTTCTTTTCCATCCATATTAGTGAGGATAAGTGCCCCTCCTGAGAAAGCTTGTTTGACCACAAAGGGTCCTTCGTAATTTGCTGCCCATTTTCCAATTTTATCCTTCTGGGCTGGAAGCACATTATTTACCATTAAATCCTTCTTATGGTAAATATGAGGGTTGACTTTTTTCGTAAGCCTTTTTGATCTTCCTTTGATAGGCTTGCTCACGACATATAACATTCAGCCGTTTTTCTTCAATAAGGTTTAGCTGGTCATATCGGCTTTGAACCCGTTCAGCTTCTTTTATCTTTCATCATTATGTGATTTTGTCAACATGATTAGCTGTACCGATTTGTCATCTCGGATCTTTGCTATAACCGAAGAGTAATCATTTTGAATGTAGAGCAACTGTCATGTCAATGCCCCTCTTCCTTTCTTTAGGGATTTCAATCCTCTTATTGATCACCATATTTCTACATTCCCCTTTATTACTTGAATGCTTTATAGTGAAATGGTCAAGAGAAGAGAAAGAAAAGGATTTATTGCAAAGGCTTGTGTTTTAGTGAGATTTTTTTTTTTGAAATAATAGTTTTTGTAAGAATGGCTAGCCAAGGTTGGTCGGTGTTTAGGCTAGTTTAAACAAATGTTTTGTTTTAATGAGGTGGCGTCTTCAACTGATTACTTTATGGCGCCTATTTGTGACTGATTAACTTTCCTAGTCCGCCCTTTTGGGTTTTCAGCCTAGGATTTTGCCCTTTTATCTTTTTGTATTGGCCTTTGACCTTGACGGGCTTCTTTTAATAATAATTTCTTTTTTTATATATTGTCGAAACACGATTTTGTAATTCGTGTCTCTAGCTAATCAATCATATTAACTTTGGCTTCATTTTGTCTATGGCATTTTGATTATTTTGACGCATTTTGGAACAAAACGTTTGCCTAAACCTGGTTATTTATGGGGTATAGATATGATTAGCGAGAAAAGAAGCAGATAGTAAGAATAGCATTCTTTTGTAATCCAAAGGGAAATGCGTGCCCTAAAGATGCTCGGGGGTTGGGCACACCCCGAGGAGTAATCTCTAATAGTCATTGGGTTTACATCCCTTAAAATAGGAAGAAGGACATCTAATGACTAACGCTACCCTTGATGCTAATATCCCTCCTTTTCGGAATATCGTCTTTAAGGTATGGAGGGGAGACTTCCCTTTTCATCGTACGACTTGATCTTTTGTAGGGTCGTACTTTAAAGGATTATCCTTAAAATCTGGTGGCTCTCTTATTCCTTGAGCATCCTTTCCAAGCCCTTGTCTGGGCTGTATCCATATCTCTTCATTATATGGGCCACTTTTAAACTGCTAGGAAGTCTTTCCATATTTTCAAATGTCTTCTTCAACTGCATCCATTCAAGGTGTGGTGGACGACTCGCTGATTCGAATGTAGTCTTTAGCTTGAACCATGATCAACTTGTTGCCTACCACGAATTTGATTTTTCGGTGGAGCGTTGAAGGTATTGCCTTAGCACCGTTAATCCAAGGTCTACTTAATCTTCCCCTTGGATTGTTTTTCCTTTTCCTCTTCGGTTTCTTTATTTTTCCTTTGTTTTTAGGAGCATTATCTTGTAGCTCCTTGGTGAATAAATTCTTTTACTTCTCGTTGTGCCCCCAATGCCGGCTATATTGGAGATATCTTCATTGACGGACAATTCTTCTGTGCATATCCACGGTACAGCTTTATCCGATGTATAAGGGAAAAGACGAGGCATGAATAAGCGCAAAGGTGTTATTGCCCCTTCCCTGACATTATCAATTTGGGTATCAATATTTATTTCTTTCTTATTATCTCTTTGTCCCAAATCGATGGCCAAAGTTTTTTCCTGATGGGGCTGTATCAATTAAGCTTCTTTTCTCCAACAGTCTTTGCATGTCCGGGGAAATGGCCCCCTCCTCACTGTCCGACTCAATCCATTCGCCTTTGGCTTTTAGATCCCGCAGAGAGCTTTCAATCACAGACATGACTGTTTATATGGTCCTTATTTGGGTCTAGATTTTATTCAATTATTTTGAAATGAGAGAGAAAAGAATGAGAAGCATATGAATATTATGAAAAAATGCCTCATTGTATTGATGAAAAGAGAAATATACACAGAGTCCCTTTTAATCAAAAGATCTCGCGGCCACGGGTAGAGACCGCGAGAGATGCATCAGAAGATTTTTTTATCTCTTTATGCTTTTTATTTATTTATATTTTTTTAACCAAAAGATGCACAAAATGGGGAGCCCTAGTTAGCTGGCCTTCTCTACCCAAGCTCACTATTCTAGTTGTGATAGAGGCTTGATGTTTACGTTTGGGTCGGGAGCATCGAAAGTAATCCACCCGGCATTCAATAATTCTTGAACCCTATATTTCAGGTTGACGCAATTCTCCACGGAATGCCCAGGAGCACCTGGGTGGTAATCACATTTTTCGTTGAGTTTGTACCAATTGGGGTAAGGTGGATCTTTCTTCTTTGGGGAGATACGTGTTAAGAGCTTGGCCTCTAAAAGCCTTGGCAGCAGACTCTCATAAGAGATTGGGATGGGAGTGAATTTCTTCTCTTGTCTGTGTGACTGCCTAGATGGTTGTGAAGAGGAAGAAGGGGTAGTGAGGTTGATGGCATTTATGCTCTCCTCTTTCTTCTTGCCAAAGGACTTCTTGAATGATGCGTGAGATTTCTTAAACTTGGGAGGGAATCGAGTATTTTTTACATTGGTTACCTTCTTTACACCAAAGTTGTATCCCTCTAATGCCCTTAATCTCTCCTCTAAGGCAAAAATTCGTTGCTCAGAGACCGTATTGTGGAAGCATATTAGCTCCGTCAATTGTGTTATTTGTTCCTTTATGACATTAAGCTCAGCGGTGAGCATACGGTTCTGCTTCTCTAATTGCTCCATCTTCTTAGCTTTCTGAGCGCGAGTGAGAACAGGTAGAAGACCAGCCACTTTCTAAATGATTTAAATATTTTTATTATTATAGCTTTTTATTTCAAATGATTGGTGTGAAATAGATATGTCTTAGACAATAGCTTTGGTATTTTCTCAAAAGCCTATGTTTTAAGGGTACCATACCCACCTTAGTGTGCTAACTTCCTTTTTTCAAAGGTTGCCAACATACCTTAGTGCACTTACCTCTTCTAGGAAGGTTATAAATGCACTTGGGTCTCTTTTGCTATTGTCTAAGGATATCTAAAACATCCTAGAATGAGTGTGTTTATGCATGCACTACAAAAATATTTTTTATGACAGCAGATATTGAAAGTGGAATAACTTTTGACTGGGTTGTCCGATTTGGACGCACAACATGTCAAAACGAAGAGAAAAGGGTGAAGAACCAAATTGCAAATCCCAAAGGGGATTTGGCCCAGTAATTTTCCCAAAAAACGCTCCTAAGACCTATTTTTTGGAGGTTTATTAAAATGATGTGCATGCTGCAATTATTTTCTCTCTTAGTTTTACCACTTATTGGATGATATGGTATGAATGATACGACTTTTGTCAAGAATATTTTTATTATAAAAGGTATTTTTATGGCTTTTAATTGTTTTTATACTTTTTATGACCCTTTATCTCTTATGTCGGTCAACGTGGCTACTTAGCTTACAAAGAACCTGAAATCAGGCTAGCTTAACTGAAGACTGTCCGAGATAAAGTTGGTTTATCTTATCACTTTTATGATTTTTAGGGTTTTTCATTATTTTATTTTTTTTGTTGTATGATTACCCTATGCTAATGCATCAATACAAATGCAGCAAACGAATGCACACACAATTCATACATCCACGAGCAGAGCCACGCTTATTACGAGGTGGGGTTTTCCTGCAGAAACGTGCTTGGTTTGGGTGGTTCTAAACTGTTCTCACCATGGCCAAAGGTCCCCAAGGTGCCCCCATTATAGGGACCTATCAATCTCTCAGTCCTCGGGTCATGCACGGAACTCCGTGGCGACATCCTTAGACCAAAAGAAGAGAGTTATCACCTTGAGTTGGTGGTTTCCGACAACGGTTGTAGCCCCGTGTGCCAACAAGCCGGTCGTATCTGCCACCCACTCCCTATAGGTATTCACTCTTGCCGCCGGGTATAGAGGGACTGTTGTGTGCAAGGGTTTTGTGTGCAATTTATATTTCAAACAATTTTGCAGAAAATAATCATACAACAATTATTAAAGCCATACAATAAAACATACGAAAGAGGGTAAAGGCGTAATTTCAAATCTTTACTTAGTTTGGATTTATCCGTCACTAAATGGGATCAACTCTCTAGCTTCCCCAGTGGAGTCGCCATCTGTCGCCACCGTCCGTTCCGACGTCCAGGGACATCTCGAACGTTTATGCGAGCGGTTGCGAAAAGATGGTTTAGACTCGCGTTTTATGTTTAAAATATGTTCATCGCTTCCGAGGTGCTCAACAACTGAGCTATCCTCTAATAGAAGCAAGGTTTTCGAAAAAGGGGTTCTTTTGGAGTCGCCACCAATGTTTTGACTTTAAACATTGGAAAAGGAAAAAATGTTGATTTTAATAAAAACCGCACTTGGCCATTATAACCAGAGTTGAGTAAGGGAGTTAGTTACGTGTGGGGAAGGTGTTAGCACCCCACAACGCCCCTTTCGGGTTCCCTATGACGGATTAATTCATTTGAGTAAAGATTACAAGAAATTACACTATTACCCTATTTTATTCATACAACATTTAAATATGGCTATCTACATGATTTTATTTACATTTCATATATAAAGCAATAAATAAAGCAGTAAAAAGAAGAGAATTGAAAAGAACCTCCGTAGCAAGCTTTGTATTGCAACTCTTTTACAATAAGGACGCGTTTCGACGATCCCTCGCTCTACAATGACTCTCCTCTCGAATACAAACTCGACTCGACTAAGTTTTTACAGAAGTATCAAATGCCGGAATATAATTCCTTAACTGATTGTTACCTATTTAAGGCAATCAGAAAGATCATTTGAAGTAGGGATAGAAGTAGACAAGTGCTCTGAGTTGTCTGGAGTGTGGAAAATGAGCAAATGAGCCTCTTATTTATAGTTTTCACAGCCTGGCACCTCGGGACGGCCGTCCGGGACTCAGAAAACAGGGATGAGCGTCTCAGGGAGTTGGGACGGCCGTCTGGACTTTGGGACGGCGGTCCCATTTGAATTTCTGGCTTGGGACGGGCGTCCCACCTTTGGAACGGGCATCTCACTTGTCCTAGGAAGTTTGGGACATCCGTCCCACATTTGGGACGACTGTCTCAACTTGTTCTGGCCTGTTTTTGTGTTCTGGGACCCCCGGGAAGCTTTCCTTGCTATTTTTGGACGTTGGTTGATGCCGATAGATGTCCATTGAAGCTTTATCTTCATATAGGAAGTCTTCTTGACCCTTATTGAGATGCCGGACGAACTTTTATCTTCGTTATAGGAGGTCTCTTTGGCCTTTATCGAGAAATTAGATGAACTTCGTGTTGTTGTAGGAGGTCTTCTTGGTTTTTATTGAGAAGCTGGGCGAACTTTATCTTCGTGTGAAGTTTCCCTAGCTTTTATTTGAGAGACCGGGGAAAATTAGGGGTCTACAGTCCTTTTTGTACTAGCACATGCATAAATATATTCATTCTAGGGAACACTAGATATCTTAAGATGAGGGCAAAAGAGACCCAAGTGTGTTTGTGACCTTCGCGACAAGGAAGGGACAAGTGTACTAAGGTGTGACGGTGACCCCCATTATACTTGTTAAATTTGTGATGGGGAAGCAACCATTACACCGAGGTGGGTATGATACCCCACAAAGCGTAAGCTTTAAGGAGGATACCTAAGCCATTGTCTTAAGGTATATTCATCCCATAAATCATTCATTTTAAACAATCAAATTTTTTTTGCATTCTAGAAAGCAGTTGGTATGCTTCATGCCCTCATCTGCATACAAAAAAAAATACAAAATCCCAAACACTATCATACATCATGTTAGAAAATAAAACATGATAATGTTTAGGAAAAAAACAAACACTTGCATACATGCATCCACCAAACTTCATCCTCATAACATGCATCTAATAATAGACAGTTGAAGAAAGTGGATATTCATCAATACCATGAGAAGAGGATAGGGCATTCACATGCCATGCACAGGAAGTAAAAAAGGAAATACATAGAAATTTTAACCCGCCTATGGTTTCCTTTAGGGTTTCTGCTTCTAAAAAATGTGCTTCGAAGCATTGCATTGAGGAATGTACACTTTCTAAATGAATAAAGATTGTCCTTTTCATCGTTTCCTCGACTGTCTATTGCATTCATAATTTGCAAACGTTCATACATTCATCCTTACTTTAATAATAATAAGATAATAAAAAGAAAGGATTAATTGATATGCTTCCCATGAATCGGAATAAGATGAAACCTCTTGTCGTCAAGTTCTCCCCAATGGTTGATCTGCCTAAGGAGGATAATAAGCCTCAACCGTTGGGTATCCAAGTTAATAAGGAAGAGGGGGCAAGGATGTCATTACATTTTTTTCACCCCTGGAGACCCCAAATCTTGCCTGGCCTCAAAATAAAGAGCAGAAGACCTCCAATTCGAAGATGGGAAATTCCTAAAAGGTCCCTAGGATAGACTGATAGGCCACATATTAGAGTAGGAAGGTTTTTTGTACAGAAAAATAAGGAATTCCACCTGAAAGGTCGAGACCGTCTTCCCACTTAGTGAGACGGCCTTCTCGCCATTTGTCAAATCGATACCACCTTCTCGATTGGTGAGACGACCATCTCGCCATTTATCAAAGGCGAGACCACCGTCCTATTTGGCGAGACAGTCATCTCAACCTGATAGGTGCAAATCCCTATAAAAGGAGGGCACTCTCCCCTTCATTTCACACCGTTCTTCAAATTTCATTTCTACCATTTCTTCAAATTCTTCTCCTAGAACCCCTCCGAAGCATTTCAGGAGTTTTCTGAATGTTCTTAGAGAGTATTTTATAGCGTTGCGAGAGAGAGCGATCAACGTTGTAAGAGTGAAGGACTACCAAAAGGTGTCCTATTCCAAGAATATTAATCAAGAAAGCTTGCTTCGGAGGTTTCATCACTTTCTCCCTCTCTTTTACTGCTTTTTTATTTACATTTAGTTGTGCATTAGCTGTTAGGGCCATGTAGTCATTACCTTTTAATTTCGCAAATAAAAGGGTAAAAGCGTCATTTTAAAGTTTATTTATGAAATAAACGGCCCATCATAGGGAACCCGAAAGGTGCGTCGTAGGGAAGCTAATACCATCCCTACACGTAACTAACTCCCTTACCCAACTCTGGTTATAACGGCCAAGTTGGTTTTTCGAAACCAACGCCTTCTTTTCTCCTTTTCCAATATTTTCGGATAAAACATTGGTGGCGACTCCGGAACCCATTTTTCGAAAACCTCACCCTTAGGTCCAGCCCGGTTATCGAACAACCTAAAGGTGTTGTAACATCACATTTTAAAATGCGAAGTGGAAGTCGAAAACTATCGCGTCGCTCTGACCGCCTCTTTTGACGGCGACGACAGATGGCGACTCCACTGGGGAAGCCTAGAGGGTTGATCCCATTTAGTGAAGGGCCAGTTTAATAAATAAATTAAAAATTTCGCTTTTACCCTACCTTGTTTTATAACATGTTTTATTTGCTTGGCTTCAATAATTGTTGTTTGTTTATTTTATGCAATTGTTTGAAATACAAACTGTACACAAACCCTTGCACACAATAATTCCCTCTATACCCGGGGGCAAGTGAGAAATCCATAGGGAGTGGGTTGTAGGTACGGTTTGCCGTAGGGAGGGCCATGAGCCCACCGGTATGATCGGAAACCACCACTCAAGGTGATAACCTTCCTCTTTTGGCACAAAGACTGACTACGACCTTAGTGCCAAGCATGGTCGGAAGGCTGGAGAGTGGGGACCCTATAATGGGGGCACCTTGGGGGCCTGGCTTTGGTGAGGAAAATAGAACTACCCTAAACACGCACACTTCTGCAGGAAAACCCTACCTCGTAATTAAAACGCCATCTTACTTGTTCGTGGATGAGTGAATTGTGTGCGCTTTTTTTTGTTGCATCTGATTGCATAGCATAACAAAACAACAGATAAAAATAGAAAAACCACCAAAAAATATTTTCACAGTAAACACCCTTATCTCGGACAGTCTTCCTTTTACCTAGCCTGGTTTCAGGTTCTTTGTAAGCTAAGTAGCCACACAGTCCGACAGAAGAGATAAGGGACGTTAAAATTATTCTTTCGCAATAAACTATTTTATCATGGACAGTCTGCCTTTTAGCTAGCCTGGTTTTAGGTTCTTTGTAAGCTAAGTAGCCACGCAGTCCGATAGAAGAGATAAAAGGCTATAAAAGTCAAATAAAACCCAATAAAATAAAAAATGGGATCTTGTTCAAAAATGGTTTATGACAAAGTCATATCATTCATGCCGCATCATGTCACGAGCGAAAAAACCAAGAGAGAAAATAAAAGAAAAGTACGCATAAACATCATTCTAAAAATCCCTCATGCATAAAACACATTCATGCTAGGGGGCATTAGATATCTTTAAGACAAAGATGAAAGAGACCCCAAGCACATTTGTAACCATCCATAAGGAAGGGACAAATGTACCAAGGTATATGGTGATCTTCGTTATACTTGTCAAAACCCATGACAGGGAAGGAACCATTACACCAAAGTGGGTAGGGTACCCCGTAGAGCATAAGCTTAAAGGATGATACCTATGTCATTGTCTTAAAAGATGCTAGTCCCACACTTATCATTCATTTTATTGATAAAATTTTTGGGCATCCTAGAAAGTGGCTGGTCCTCTTCCTATCCGAACCCTTGCGTAGAAAGCAAAGGCCATGGAGCAGTTGGAAGAACAAAACCGCAAACTCACCGCTGAAGTTACCACCCTCCGGGAACAAATGGCGCAGTTAATGGATGTTATGCACCAACAAAGTCAAAACAAAGGGGAGACTCAAGGTGATCGCGCCTCTCGTCACGAGGAAGAAGAAGAAGAGGAGTTCCTCTTCAAGCAGAAGGCCCCTATCCAATCTGACGCTAGGACGATGCACATCCACACCCCAGAGGTATCCAAGAAACGAATCTAAGCCTTGGAAGAGAGGCTAAAGGAAGTAGAGGGACACAACTTTGATGTCAAAGAGGTGGCAGACATGTGTCTGGTCAAGAACATCCATTTCCCACTGAAATTCAAGGTCTCGGATTTCCCAAAGTATGCTGGACTAACCTGCCCCAAGAACCATCTTGCGATGTACTGTCATAAGATGGCTGCACATGCCAAGAACGAAAAACTCCTAATCCACTGTTTCCAGGAGAGCTTGGCTGACTCAGCCCTCAACTGGTAGATGCAGCTGCAAAAAGGGCAGGTCCAAAACTGGAAGCAGCTGGTTGATGCCTTCCTTCGTCGTTACCGATACAACATCGATCTGACCCCTGATAGTCATATCTTAGGACTTTAGGAAAAAGGAACGACGAGTCCTTCAAATAACACGCACAGAGGTGGAGGGAAATGGCTGCCCAGATAGAACCCCCGCTAACAGATAAGGAGACAGTGACTATGTTCATAGACTCACTGACAAGAGCTTACTATTACAAGGCGATAACCAGTACATCTAACCTTTTCTCGGACATAGTCATTGTAGGGGAGAGAGTGGAGCAAGGCTTGAGAAGTGGGAGGGTAGCGCAATCTTCCCATGTTGGCGTCTCATTCAGAAAACCCTCCGGCAAGAAGAAGGAGGAAGTTGTGCACGCGATTAACCTTGCTACTCCTTCTTCCGCTCCACAGACGGTTCAACAGCCACGGAAGAAAGAGAGGAAGTTCACTCCTATCTCAACTTCCTATGGAAATTTACTGCCTCAGCTGCTAGAAGCCAAGCTCCTGGCCTGTGCTCCTCCCAAAAAGATAGAGCCTCCTTATCCCGAGTGGTATAAACCAAACAAAAAATGAGACTACCACTCGGGTTCACCCGGGCATTCAACAGAGAACTGCTTGACCCTGAAGTATAGGGTCCAAGAGTTAATCGACGCCGGGTGGATAACCTTTGACGCCTCTACTTCCGATGTGGATGTCAAACCTCTGTCGAAACCAGAGTGAAAGGGGGTAAGGATTGGGAGGATCAGCTCTTAGGGTTCCTTTTCTTTTTAAGCTTTCTCTTGTATTTCTCGCGGTCCCCGCCCGTGGCCGCGGGAACATTGACTAAAAGGGCATGTAAATACGCTTCCTTTATTTTTAATACATGAGGCATCTTTCGTCATATTCATTCTTTTCCCGCTTCTATTTATTATTCTTCCAAAAATAAATTGAATAATAAAATCTATGATTAAAACAGAATCTAAAAACCATCATGTTTATGATTGATGAATCTCTATGGGACCCGGAAGTTGAAGGTGAATGGGTCGAGTCCGACAGTGAGCAGGGGACCATTTCCCCGGACATGCAAAGAATGCTAGAACAAGAAATACGTATCATACAACCGCATCAAGAGGAAACCGAGACTATCAATTTGGGACAAGGAGACAATAAGAAAGAAATAAATATTAGCACCCAAATAAATAGTAGCATCAGGGAAGGATTGATACAACTCTTAAAATAATATGTGGATTGTAGACCCCAAATCTTTCCCGGCCTCATAATAAAGACCAGAAGATCTCCTATTTGAAGATGGATGAAGCCTAAGAAGCCATTATGAGAGACTATTAGGCCCCATAATAGGATAGGAAGGATTTTCTACATTAAAATAAGGATTTTCACCTTTACAGGTCGAGACCGCCGTCTCTCCACTTTTGCAAGTTGAGACCGCCGTCTCGTTTGGCGAGACGACCATCTCGCCACTTGCGAATGGCGAGACCCCCCTCTCGATTGGTGAGAAGGCCTTCTCATTTCTGGAAAAGTCGATACCGCCATCTCGTTTGGCGAGACGGCGGTCTCGCCACTTTTGCAAGTCGAGACGGTCGTCCTGAATGGCGAGACGACCTTCTCGTCCTTGTCAGACGAGACGACCGTCTCGACCTGACAGGCGCGAATCCCTATAAATACCAACGCTTCCCCCCTCATTTCACACAGTTCTTCCACTTTCCCTTCTACCACTCCTTCAAATTCTCTTCCTAGAACCCCTCTGAAGCATTTTCTGAGTTTCTGAGAGTTTCTTAAAGATTTTTATAGCGTTTCCAAGAGATTTCCGGCATTGTAAAGAGCGAAGGGTTGCCAAAACGCACCTTAATCTTCAAGAGTATTAATAGAAAGCTTTCCTCGGAGGTTTCTTCATTCTCCCTCTCTCTTACTGTTTTTATTTCTATGATTAAATTGCATTATACACATTAGGGCCATGTAGTCGTTATTTTAATTTCGTTAATAAAAGGGTAAAAACATCTTTTGAAAAAGTTTATTTATAAAATAGGTGGCCTATCAAAGGGAACCCGAAAGGGGCATCGTAAGGGAACTAACATTTCCCTTACACGTAACTAACTCCCTTACCTAAACTCTGGTTTTAACGACCAAAGTTGGTTTTCGAAAACCAACGCCTTTTTACTCCTTTTTCGATGTTTCTGGTAAAAACATCGATGACGACTCCATAAGAACCTTCAAAATTAGTTCTTGGGTTAGCCCGGTTATCGAACAATCCAAGAACACTCTTTTGAAAACCTCGCCCCTAGGTTTAGCTCGATTATCGGATAACCTAAAGGCGTTGTTACCACACCCATAAAAATGCAAAATTTGGAAAGTCGGAACCATCGTGTCGCTCCGATCGCCTCTTTTTGATGGCGGCAACAGATGACGACTCCACTGGGGAAGCCTAGAGAGTTGATCCCATTTAGTGATGGGCCAGCTTAAATAAATAAACCAAGAAATTACGCTTTTACCCTACCTTGTATTATAACATGTTTTAATGCTTGGCTTTAATAACTGTTGTTTGTTTATTTTACGCAATTATTTGAAATACAAATTGTACACAAACCTTTGCACACAACAGTTCCCTCTATACCCGGGGGCAAGTGAGAAATCCATAAGGAGTGGGTGGCAGGTACGGTTCGCTGTAGTGATGGCCTTATGCCCACTAGTGTGATCGGAAACCACCACTCAAGGTGATAACCTTCCTCTTTTGGCACGAAGACTGACTATGACCTTAGTGCTAAGCATGGTCGGAAGGCTGGAGAGTGGGGACCCTATAATGGGGGCACCTTGGGGGCCTTAGCCTTGGTGAGAACAGTTAGAACCTACCTTCGCCAATGCACTTTTCTGTAGGAAAACCCTACCTCGTGATTAAAACGACTTCTCGCCTGTTCGCAGATGATTGAATTGTGTGTGCATTTGTTTGTTGCATTTGTCTGTTGCATAGCATAACCAAACATAAGAAAAATCACAAAAAACATTTTTGCAATAAACGCCCTTATCTCGGATAGTCTGCCTTTTAGCTAGCCTGGTTTTAGGTTCTTTGTAAGCTAAGTAGTCATGTAGTCCGACAGAAGAGATAAAAGGCTATAAAATAAAAATAATAAAAACCTAAATCAAACAAATCTAGAAAATAAGATGATCTTGGACAAATTCAAATCATTCATATTACATCATATCATGAGTGGAGAAAAACCAAGAAAGAAAATAAAAGGAGAGAGCACATTTGGCATCATCCCAAATAGAAAGTCTAATATATAAACACATCCATATCGGTCCCACACTCAACATGTATTAATAAAATTCTTTTGGGCATTCTAGAAAGTGGTTGGTCCTCTCCCCATCCAAACTCGTGCACAGAAAGCCAGGGCAATGGATAGCCTCGAAGAGAAAAACCGTAAGCTCACTGCAGAGGATAATACCCTCCACGAGCAAGTAGGTCAATTGACGGAGGTCGTTCGCCAGGGTCAAAACAAGGGCAAAACCCAAGCAGAAAACGCCTCCCGCCTTGAGGAGGAGGAAGAAGAAGAAAATCTTTACGTGGCACACCTCCAGTCTAATGCTCGGACTACACATGTCCACGTATCCAAAATCTCCGCCCTGGAGGAAAGGCTGAAGGCGGTAGAGGGTCACAACTTTGATGTCAAGGAGGTGGCGGACATGTGCCTGGTGAAGAACATCCATTTCCCTCCCAAATTCAAAATCCCGGACTTCCCCAAGTACGTCGGGTTGACCTGCCCAAAGAACCATCTTACAATGTACTGTCATAAGATGGGCGCACACGCTGAAAATGAAAAACTCCTGATCCACTGCTTCCAGGAGAGTCTGGCCGATACAACTCTAAACTGGTACATGCAGTTGGAGAGAGGGCAGGTCCAAAATTGGAAACAATTGGCTGACGCCTTTCTTCGTCGTTACCGATACAACATTGATCTGACACCTGACAGGTCAGATCTCAGAACCTTAAGCAAAAGGAACGACGAACCCTTCAAAGCGTACGCCTAAAGATGGAGGGAAATGGCCGCCCAAATAGAGCCTCCTTTGACAGATAAGGAAACAGTGGCTTTGCTCATAGATTCACTGACTGGAGCGTACTACGATAAGATAATAGCTAGTACCTCCAACCTTTTCTCGGACATAATTACTGTGGGGGGAAAGAGTAGAGCAGGGACTAAGAAGTGGGAAGATAGCACAGTCTTCCCATGCTGGCGTCTCATTCAGAAACCCTGCTGGCAAGAAGAAGGATGAAGTTGTGCATGTAATTAATTTCGCTACTCCTTCTTCTACTCCACAAGCGGCTCGGCAGCCTCGCAAGAAAGAAAGGAAGTTCACTCCCATCTCAACTTCTTATGGTAAATTGCTACCTCAGCTGTTGGAGGCCAAACTCTTAACCTGCGTCCCTCTAAAGAAGCAGATGGAGCCTCCCTACCCTGAGTGGTATAAACCAAACGAGAAATGCGATTACCACTCGGGTTCACCCAGACACGCAATAGAAAATTTCTTGACCCTTAAGTATCGGGTCCAAGAATTGATCGACGCCGGGTGGATAACTTTTGATGCCTCTGCTTCTGATGTCGACACCAAACCTCTGTCTAAGCCAGAGTAGCAGAGAGGGAGGATTGGGAGGATCAGCCCCTAGGGTGCTTTATTTAAGCTTTCTTTTGTATTTCCTGCGGTCCCCGCCCGTGGCCGCAGGAACTCTGATTAAAAGGGCTTGTACATACACTTTCGTTTTCCTTAATACATGAGGCATTTTGTCACCTTCATTTCCTTCATTCTTTTCCCTCTTCTATTTATTATTCGTTCAAAGATATTGAATAATAAAATCTATGACTAAAACAGAACCTAAAACACATCATGTCTATGATTGATGAATCTCTGTGGACCCCGGAAGCCGAAGGCGAATGGGTCGAGTCCGACAATGAGCAGGGGACCATTTCCCCGGACATGCAAAGAATGTTGGAAAAAGAAGCACGCATTATACAACCGCATCAACAAGAAACGGAAACTATCAATTTGGGAGAAGGGGATGATGAGAAAAAGATAAGTATTGGCACCCAAATAGAAAGTAGCATAAAGGAGGGATTGATACAGCTTCTAAAGGAATATATGGATTTATTTGCTTGGTCCTATCATGACATGCCCGGGCTCGACACAAGTATAGTGGAGCATAAACTGCCATTAAAAGAAGGGTTCTGACCTGTGAAGCAAAAACTCAGAAGAATCAAACCAGACTGGTCCTTAATGATTAAGGAGGAGTTACAAAGACAACTGGACGCCAATTTCCTAGTAGTGTCCAAATACCCGGAGTGGTTGGCCAACATAGTGCCTGTTATAAAAAAGAACGACAAAGTCAGGGTATGTGTGGATAATAGAGACCTCAATCGAGCGAGTCCAAAGGATGACTTTCCCCTACCACATATAGACGCGCTAGTGGACCATACCGCTACTAATACGCTTTATTCCTTCATGGATGGATATGCAGGGTACAATCAAATTAAATTGGCCGTCGAGGACAGAGAAAAAACCTCTTTTATCACACCATGGGGCACCTTCTGCTACCGTGTGATGCCTTTTGGACTCAAGAATGCAGGGGCTACCTATCAAAGGGCTATTGTCACACTATTCCATGACATGATCCACAAGGAAATAGAGGTCTATGTGGATGACATGATCGCCAAGTCCAAAAATGAGATGGACCACATTCAATATCTCAAGAAATTGTTTGATCGATTCCGGAAATATCAACTCAAACTAAACCCGTCAAAATGTACTTTCGGAGTACGGTCAGGAAAACTTTTGGGGTTCATCATCAACGAAAGAGGAATCGAAGTAGACCCCGACAAAACCAAGGCAATTTTGGAAATGCCCCCACCAAGCACCGAAAAAGAGGTCAGAGGTTTTCTGGGTCGAATTAACTATATTGCCCATTTCATCGCACAGTTGACGGATAAATGTATACCCATCTTTAAACTGTTGCGCAAAAATCAACCAACGGTGTGGAATGAAGAATGCCAACAAGCGTTCGATAAAATCAAAACATGCTTAACCAATCCGCCAGTATTGGTACCACCCGTTGAGGGGAGACCTCTGATCCTATATTTATCAATACTCAAAGAGTCCATGGGATGTGTACTTGGTCAACAGGATGAAACTAGGAAGAAAGAACGAGCCATTTATTATCTTAGCAAGAAATTCCTAGACTATGAAACCCGTTATACACCATTTGAAAAGACCCGTTGCGCATAAGTATGGGTCACTCAGCGTCTTCGACAATATATGGCTCGACACACAACATGGTTGGTTTCCAAAATGGACCCAATCAAGTACCTCTTCGAGAAGCCCATTCTGACCGGAAGAATAGCTAGGTGGCAAGTGCTCCTCTCAGAGTTCGACATCATTAATGTCACCCAGAAAGCTATTAAAGGTAGCCCCTTACCAGATTATCTAGCCCATGGATCAACAAACGAGTATCAATCTCTACAAGACGACTTTCCCGATGAACATATCATGCACATCGAACACGAAGAGACCAAAGAATAGGCATGGACCATGTTCTTCGACGGGGCCTCAAACATGCTTGGACACGGGATAGGAGCTATTTTGATATCCCCTGAAAAGAAATACATCCCCGTAACGGCCAGGCTAAATTTTGACTATACCAACAGCATGGCCGAATACGAAGCGTGTGCGCTAGGAATCCAAGCAGCTCTAGATCATGGGGTTACTAAAGTCAAAGTCTTCGGCGATTCATCCCTTGTCATCTATCAACTTAAAGGTGAATGGGAAACCCGAAACTCCAAATTAATCCCATATCTAGAGCACATCCGCGATTTAGTCTCAAAAATAGAAAGTGTCACCTTCAAGTATATTCCTCGGGAAGACAATCAATTTGATGACGCCCTCGCCACTCTATCATCCATGTTTTCTTTAGGTCAAGAGCATGAGATGCCAATCATCCAAATTAAGCTGCATGACAAACAAGCTTTTTGCATGACAGTAAATGGCGAGCATGACCAAAATCCCTAGTATCATGACATCAAACAATATCTCATGAGGGGCGAATATCCCGAAGGAATCAATAACAATGATAAAAGAACAATTCGTAAAAGTGCAGTAGGGTTCACGTTGATTGAAGGAACCCTCTACAAAAAGAGTCTCGATTCCACTCTCTTAAGGTGTGTGGACCAAGAAGAAGCCCAGACCTTGATAAGAGAAATCCACAAAGGAACTTTTCGGACCCATGCACCTGGGCATGTCATGGCAAAGAAGATCTTAAGGGCAGGATATTTTTGGTCCACAATGGAAGCTGATTGTCACCAATATGCTAAAAAGTGTCACAAGTGCCAAATAAATGCTGATAATATTCATGTGCCACCCGCACCTTTCAGTACCCTGGCTACACCATGGCCATTCTCTATGTGGGGCATGGACATCATCGGACCCATTGAGCCCAAAGCGTCTAATGGTCATCGTTCTATCTTGGTGGCCATTGACTATTTCACTAAATGGGTTGAGGCAACATCATATGCACATGTAACTAGAAAAGTGGTGACCACCTTCATCAAGAAAAATATTATATGTCGGTATGGCATCCCTCATAGGCTCATTACTGATAATGGGACAAATCTCAATAATAAGATAATGGTTGTAGACCCCAAATCTTGCCCGGTCTCACAATAAAGATCAGAAGACCTCCTTTTCGAAGATGGGCGAAGCCTAAGAAGCCACTAGGAGAGACTATTAGGCCCCATACTAGGATAGGAGGGATTTTTGGTACAAAAATAAGGATTTTCGTCTTTTGGGGTCGAGACCGCCGTCTCGGATTCGAGACCGCCGTCTCACCTTGCACAAGTGGCGAGACCGCCGTCTCGCCATTCCTACAAGGCGAGACGGCCATCTAGAATGTCGAGACGACCGTCTCAACCTTGGCAGACGAGACAGCCGTCTCGACCTTGTCAGACGAGACGGTCGTCTCGACCTGACAGGCACGAATCCCTATAAATAGGGCCTCCCTTCCCCTCATTTCACACAGTTTTCTCACTCTCTCTCTAGTCGCATCAATAGTTTCTCTCTGTAGAATCCCTTCGACGCATTTCGGAGCTTCTGAGTGTCTTTAGAGTGTTTTTAGAGCGTTTCGAGAGGTTTTCCTACGCCGTGAAGAGTGAAGGGCTGCCGCAAAGCACCCTATTTACAAAAATTAATAAAAAGCTAGCTTCAGAGGTTCCTACTTTCTCTCTCTATCTTTTACCGCATTATTTAAATTATGCAATACACATTAGGGCCATGTAGTCGTAATCTTTAAATTCCGCAAAATAAAAGGGCAAAAGCATATTTTTCCGGTTTATTTATTAACAGAAAAGTTGGCCTGTCATTGGGAACCCAAAAGGGGCGTCGTAAAGGAACTAACACTTCCTTTACACGTAACTAACTCCCTTACCCAACTCTGGTTCTAATGACCAAAGTTGGTTTTTCGAAAACCAACACCTTTTAAACCCTTTTCCGATGTTTCTGGTAAAAACATCGGTGGCGACTCCAGAGAACCCTTCAAAACTAGCTCTTGGATTAGCCCGGTTATCGGACAATCCAAGAGCACCTTTTCGAAAACCTCGCCCCTAGGTTCAGCCCGGTTATCCGACAACCTAAAGGCATTGTAACCACACCAATAAAAATGCGAAAATCAAGAGAGTCAGAAACCATCGCGTCGCTCTGACCGCCCTCGTTTGACGGCAGCGACAGATGGCGACTCCACTGGGGAAGCCTAGAGAGTTGATCCCATTTAGTGATGGGCCAGTTGAAAAATAAATAAACCAAGAAAATAACGCTCTTGCCCTAACTTGTATTATAACATGTTTTATTGTTTGGCTTTAATAACTGTTGTTTGTTTATACTTACGCAATTGTTTGAAATACAAATTGTACACAAACCCATGCACACAACAGCTCCCTCTATACCCGAGGGCAAGTGAGAAATCCATAGGGAGTGGGTGGCAGGTACGGTTCGCTGTAGTGATGGTCTTGTGCCCACCAGTGTGATCAGAAATCACCACTCAAGGTGATAACCTTCCTCTTTTGGCACAAAGACTGACTATGGCCTTAGTGCTAAGCATGGTTGGAAGGCTGGAGAGTGGGGACCCTATAATGGGGGCACCTTGGGGGCCTAAGCCTTGGTGAGAACAGTTAGAACCTACCCTTGCCAATGCACTTTTCTGCAGGAAAAACCTACCTCGTGATTAAAACGACTTCTCGCCTGTTCGCGGATGAATGAATTTTATGTGCATTTTGTCGCCGCCACCAAAAAGGAGGGGCGGTCAGAGCGACGCGATGGTTTTGACCCTCTTGATTTTCGCGTTTTTTTATGCGTGGTTACAACGCCTTTAGGTTGTCCGATAACCGTGCTAACCTAGGGGCGAGGTTTTCAAAAGGGCGTCCTTGGGTTTTCCGATAACCGGGCTAACCCAAGGACTAATTTTTGAAGGGTTCTGTGGAGTCGCCACCGATGTTTTTACCGAAAACATCGGAAAAGGAGTTTAAAAGGCGTTGGTTTTCGAAAAACCAACTTTGGTCGTTAGAACCAGAGTTGGGTAAGGGAGTTAGTTACGTGTAAAGGAAGTGTTAGTTCCTTTACGACGCCCCTTTCGGGTTCCCTATGACAGGCCAGCTATTTTGTTAATAAATAAACCGAAAAAACACGCTTTTGCCCTTTTATTTTGCGAAATTTAAATTTATGACTACATGACCCTAATATCTATTGCTTAATTTAAAATTAAAGCGGTAAAAGTAGAGAGGGAGAATTTAAACCTCCGAAGCAAGCTTTCTTTTTATTTCTTTAAAAAAAGAGGGTGCTTTGTGGCAGCCCTTCACTTTACACAGTGCTGGAAACTTTTCTAGACGCCGAAAAATGCTCACAAAGGCACTCAGAAGCTCCGGAAATGCGTCGGAGGGATTCTAGAGAGAAGATCTAGAGAGAAGGGAGAGCAAAGCTGTGTGTGGTGTGTGGAAATGAGGGGAGGGAGCCCCTATTTATAGGTTTTTGTGCCTGACAGGTCGAGACCGCCGTTCTCGTCTAACAGGGTCGAGACCGCCGTCTCGCCAAACGAGACCGTCGTCTCGTCCTTCGTAGGTGGTGATACCGCCGTCTGGGAAAGCGAGACCACCGTCTCGTTTGGCGAGACGGTGATCTCGCCATTTGCATGAGGCGAGACGGTGGTCTCGATTTCGAGACGGCGGTCTCGTCCCCAAAAAGGCGAGAAACCTTATTTTTTGTACAGAAAAATCCCTCATATCCTAGTATGGGGCCTAATAGTCTCTCCTAGTGGCTTTTTAGGCTTTGTCCATCTTTGAATAGGAGGTCTTCTACTCTTTATTTGGAGGTCGGGCAAGATTTGGGGTCTACAGCTGCCCCCCCTTTACCAACCAGTCGACTGCCGGCCTTTTGTGCAAAGGTGATCGACTGGAGGGTAAAGGAGTTGACCCTCTTGCCCAGTTACCCTTCAGATGTTCTGTCTTTGCGGCGGATGATCTTCTGGGGAAATGTTGTGCGCTTCTGGGATGCTCCTTTTGACGGTAATTGACCCCTTCGGCTGATGAGTACGAACCCCCATCTGGTTTGACGAGTATGAACCCCCGTCCGGTAAGCCCCCTTTTGTAAGGCCCGATGAGTATACACCCCCATTTGGTGTTTGACGAGTATGAACCCCCGTCTGGTAAGCCTCCTTTTGTAAGGACCGATGAGTACACCCCCCCATCTGGTGTTAATCCTCCGGATGCTCCATCTTGCGGTAGCTGATCCTTTAGCCGTGGTGGCGGCTTACTGCTCTAGCTCATGCGTCGGTGTAAAACTTAGGGATGCTCCTTTGACGCGGTAGCTGACCCCTTGGTTGACGAGTATGAACCCTCGTCTGGTTTGGTGCCTCTGGATGCCCCTTCTTGCGTTAGCTGATCCTTTGGCTATGGTGGCGGCTTACTGCTCTAGCTCATGCGCCAACTCCCTGGGGAGTGATTTCTGTGTTGGTAGGTGTACTTGGACCTCTTTGAATGGTCATCCAGACTGTGCCGGGGATTTTGTCGGTGTTTCATCCAGCTTTGTTGGTTGCTGGGGATTCTTTGCTTTTGTTCGACTCTAGCTGACTGGCCGAGATTTTCTTTGTTTTTTGTTCGACTCTGATTTGGTAGTCGAAACTTTGTTGGTTGTGGTGATGGCTTGTCTTAATCCTGCCTTTTTCTCGCGGTTTTATCTCTTTTTTCTAGCGATTTAGGATTTTGGCTTTTTCCTTGAGCGTATGTCTTTTTACTTTTAGTTTTTTTTTTGTTATGCTGACTTTTGGAAAGAATGGCAAAGAAATGCATGGAATAAAATTTTATTTATGAGAAAATTTTATTACCACCACTTTTTATTTTTGCAAGTACTATCGCTAAGGGCTATCCTCTAGAGATGATCCAGGGAATTGCTAGTAGAAGTGATATCGGAAGTCCGCTTGCTCCCGGACTTCGTCGCGGTATTCCTGTTGGAATGTTGTCCATTCCTGCCGCATCACCTGCTGGTGCTGATACATCTCCTCCTGCTGGGCGTTGTAGGCTTCCTGCCTCTAGGCCTGTTGCTCTTGCCGCACGGACATCTGGTCGAATTGCCGGTGCAGATCATTCATGTTGCAGTTTAGGCCGGCGAAATCGTCCGTGTACGGTGGTGGTTGTTGTTGTTGCTGTTGCTGTTGGAAGTCGGGAGGTGTGGGAAGATCTTGCATCGCCACGAGCCCCTGGAGGTCCAGTGCAAAATCCAGTGTGGGATGAAGGGCCAACTGGGTCCCTCGGCGTATCAGCATTCCCATGCTGACCAGGACTGACCCGTTTATGGACTCGGGTCGCAAGTTGGAGGCCAGCTCTTCCTGGCCAGGGCACCCCCATCTTTCTGCCAGGGGAGTGATAAGAGGAGCCATGAGGACGACCCCCATTGATCTATTCCCGAAGTCCTTGAGGGCTCTCAGGAAGAAGTAGTCGGGGTTACAACGCCGCTTCTGGCTCATGCAATAAAGTACGAAGAGGTCAGGGAGGGATACCTTACCCTGACTCTCTTTGCTCCCATGAATGGTTCCTGCTAGCAGCTTGTGGCAGATGCGGAGTGCTGGGGGAAGCGCGGACCCCCTCATCAGTGTGGGCAACGTGGTGGCTCCTGTGAGCTCGTGCCACATTTCGGTGGCGGTGAGGTTGGTGGGCGGGGAGCAGATGGCCTCACGGTATTCCTGCGTCATTGTTTCCTCGGGCCGGACAAACCCGATGGCCATGTTGAACTCGTCGATGGTGGTGGTCTGGTATCTTCCACCCATGAAATAGGTCACCATCTTAGTGGGCTGTAGGCCCGGGACCGTGGAGGGGACCTCAGAGTAGGAGACAGAGGCCAAGAATTCAAGTACCGCTTGTGGGTACACATGTGTAGGTGGTGGTTGCAGCAAAAAGCCCCACCCGATGCTGTCTATGTGGGCTCGGACGTCGTCCTCCCACCCAAATTCAGCAAGGATGCTAAAGTCGAGTCTGAGCATCGGGTGCCACTGATAAGTCCGGATGTTGTCGAGGCGGGCCTGATGCTGAGGTGATAATTGAGAGGGATCCTGGGGTGGCGGTGCCGCAGAACTGCTGGCACCGGCAGTGCTTCTTCTCTTTCTGGAGGCACTTCTACCAAACATGTTGACTAGGAAGTGTTTGGAGAGAGTAAGATCTGAGAAATGGAGGTTTTTGGAGGCAAGGAGAGTTGTGAGGAACCCCCCAAGCGCGCCCCCTATATATAGCCAATTTGTCCAGTTTGAGACCACCGTCTGGGAAGGCGAGACGGCGGTCTCGAGGCTCCTTCAAATCGAGACGGCGGTCTCGATTTTGGCTAAGTCGAGATGGAGGTCTCGTTGGTCGAGACGGCGTTCTCGTCTTGCCGGGGTACCGAGACGACGGTCTCAAATTTCTGGGCTCCTTTTTTTTTTTTTTTTTGAAGAGAAAAGAGGACCTGGTTCAAAAACATTTTATGCATGCAATGTTTTTATGTTTGATGTCCTATAATGCCTACTTTGATTAAATTTTCAGAAGGATTTAACCGACGTGTCTTGTAGCGCCGAGTGCCCTCTGATCTGTGCTTTTGTACTTGTTGTACCATGCCAGACTTCTTATGATCGAAGAGTCATTTTGTTTTTCCTCTTTTCTTTCTCTTTTTTTTTTCTTCTTTTGCAGCGCACTCTTTGTCATGTAGTGCCCCTTTTTCCTCGCTTTAGGGATTTCAATCCTCTTGTTGACTATACGCCTCCATATTCCCAAATTAATTATTAGAATATTGATGTGAGGGTCAAGAGAAAAGAAACAAAGAGGCAAATTCAATGGTTTGTGTTTTAGAGGGTTAATTTTTATTGGTAAAGGGTTTTGTAAGAATGGCTGGCTAGGGTTAAGCTTAGGTGTTTAAGCTTTTGTCTAAGCAAACAGTTTCCTTTCCTTTTGTATTTGCGCCTTTTGGTTTCATTCCTATTGCTTTTTAATGGCTAGCTGATTTTCCTAGATTGCCCTTTGGGTTTTCGAACTAGGACATTGTGCTTGGCCCTATCTTTTGTCTAGGTCCCCTCTTTTTGTAGTTTTTGGAGAATCCTAGCGGACCTTATTTTGTAACCCTAACTTTTGCCTAGGCTACCCTTTATTGTTGTTCGGGTATCCTACCGGGTCGACCCTATCTTTTGCGTAGCCCCCTTTATGGGTTTCCTACCGGGTAATTTGCCCTTTTCTTTGGCCTTTGGCTTCTCTGGGCTTTTCTTTTTTTTGTGGATTTTTTTATTTTTTTATTCACAATATTGGCGAAGCATGACTTTCTTTGTGGGTAAGGTGAAGTCTTATTTTGTGTGCTTCTAACCAACTAGCTTGATGGCAATAGCAATGTTGATTATTTGGATGCGCTTTTTATTCTTCTTCTTTTTTGTTTACTTAGACAGGGTTATTCATGTGGTCCAGTCAGAAATAGAAAGAAGAGAAGCAGATAGTAAGAATCATTCTTTATTAATTAATAAGGGAATATGTGCCCTAAATTGCCCGGGGGTCGGGCTCGCCCCGGGGGATAGTCTCTAACAATCATGGGGTTTACATCCCTTAAACGAAGAAAAAGATTTCTTAATGACTAAGGTGGCTCTTGACGCTTGCACCCCTCTACTTCGAAAAATTTGCTTGAGTCTGCGGAGGGGAGACTTCCCTTTTCTTTTTTCTGCTCGGCCCTTAATAGGGTCATATCCTAGGCCATACTTGCAAGGATTGTCTTTGAATTCTAGGGGTTCCCTCATGCCTTGGGAATCTGCCCCCAGTCCTTGGCCAGGACGGTAACCATGCTTCGACATCATGCGGGCTACCTTCATGTTTCTGAGAAGTCGCTCTATGCTGGCAATTTCGAGCGCTTGAAAAGATGTTTCAAGGGCCTCTTCAGCCGCATCCACATAAGGCTGGGTGGACGGTCCATTGATCAAAATGTCGTCTTCTGCTTGGACCATGACCAATTTGTCATCCACTATGAACTTGACTTTCTGGTGGAGCGTTGAAGGTACTGCCTTAGCGTCATGAATCCAAGGCCTGCCGAGGAGACAACTATATGCTGGAGTAATATCCATGACATGGAAATCGACGTCGAAGATAGTGGGTCCAACTTGGATTGGCAAATTGACCTCCCCCACTACTTCACGTTTGGATCCGTCGAAGGCTCGAACGATGGTGTTGCTTGGGCGCAGACGGGTTCCTTGGATAGTTAACTTGTCCAGTGTGCTCTTGGGCATCACGTTCAAGGATGACCCGTTATCCACAAGAACTTTGGCGACGAGGTACTCCTTGCATTTAACCGAGATATGCAAGGGCTTGTTGTGTTTTGACCCCTCCAGGGGGAGTTCTTTGTATGAGGTACATGCGCTTCGCTCAAGACCTTCAGCAGGGCGTTTCTATGCGGTTCCGAGCTCATTATCAGGGATAACAACGTTATCTTTGCAGGTGTGTGATTGAGCTGGTCTATAATGTAATACTCACTTTGCCTTATGAACTGGAGTAATTCCCTGTCTCCTCCTTGGATTCCTTATTTTCATTTTCTTCTTCGGTCTTTTTATTTTTTCTCTTATTTTGGAGGACATCTTCCTGTGTGTCCTTGGGGGAGTAGATTCTTCCACTTCTAGTCGTGCCCCCAATGCCAGCTATATTTGTTATTTCTTCTTTTATTGGTGAAGATTCCCCATATCTCCATGGTACAACTTTATTTGTTTCGTAGGGGAAAGGACGTGGCATAAATAATCGCACTGGTGTCCTTGCCCCCTCTTCTTTATTCTTGAGAACCAACAGCCGAGGCTTATTTTCTTCTTGCGGCGAGTCGACCATTGGGGTAAGCTTTATTAGGAGTGGCTTTCTCTCCATTTTTCTGATTTGGGAAGACGTGTTAGTTAATCCTTCCTTTTTATTAGCTTATTTATTAAGCGTGAAGGAGGGGAAATTAGATATGCAAGTGAATGCTTATGCATGCGAGTAGACAGTCATTGAATAAAGAAGAAGTTTTTATTTATTCGATAGGTGTACATTCCCCTATTCTATACTGCGAAGCAACTTTTGGCAAAAATGGAAAACCTTAAAGAAACCCACAGGTGGGTCTTGATCCCTCTGTAGTTCTCTCTCGGCTTCCCGGACGTGACGAGCAAGTGCTTCGCTTTGCTTGCGGACCGCCTGGCTCATATCTTCACTATACTGCTGAGCCTCTTTGATCTTCGCCTCTTGATGAACGACCAAGGCTTGTAGTTCATCGAGCTTCACAATGGCTCGGTCTTTCTCTTGTAGTTCTTGGTCGTACTGAGCTAGCCCGTCTTTTTCTTTGCAGCGTAGCTCAGCGAGACTTCTGTTGAGTCTCCGGTTGGCCTCTCGCTCTTGGCGGATATCTAACCGAGTCTTGGTGAGCTCTTGCGACAACTCCTTGATCGTTTGATCCTGCTTTGATGATTCGGCCTCAAGGCGTGCTGACTTGGCGATTATCTCTTGGAGCTGGCTATCCGAACTGGTTCTGGAAGTTTTGGATACTCGGATAGCTTGTTCATTGGAGTCAGCACACTGGTCCTTGAGGCGCTCTATTTCATGATCCTTTTTCTTGCCTTGCCTTTGCAGACCGTCTATTGTGAGGATAGATTCTTGTTCTCTCTTTCCAAGGGCCCTCATCTGGGCTCCCATGATTTCTATCCTCTGGGTCAAGGCATCAATTTGAGCCTGCAGCCCTTCATTATTGGCGCTTGTAGTGGGTGTGGTGGATGGTTGAGCCATCCCTCTTCTCTTTCTCCACGCCTCGTAATCACTGGTGACAACCACCCGAGCTTTTCCTAGCTCTCTGTCCCCCATATAGACTGGCCTCTCCCATGCTTTTCTCATAGCTAGTGAGTTGGCGATTGTGCACGGGTCTCCAAAGAAACATAGTCCTCCGAGTTCCCCTCGAGAGATAGTAGTTTGGGTCCTCATGAGCTGCCTCATAGCTACTCTGGGTGAATAGGCTATGCAACCCCTGAGTCCTATCAAGGGTACGTTCGGATAGTCCCCACATCTGATGAGAACTGGGCTGGGTCGGAACCAAGGGCAGACCCAGGATAAACTGTTGGCGTCCTTTCGTTCCAACTCGTCCCTCCATTCTGAAGTCAGGCGTCGTTGGAGGGGGATCTTGGAGAAGCTCCTTAAAGGGTCGGGGAATATCCCCATGTGGCTGGAGGCGTAAAGGTGTGTGGCGCTCCACACAAATAGTAATGAAGAGCAGCAGCGAAGTATTTTTCCTTGCTTCTGGTGGCAGAATTCCACCGAAAGCAAGGTGTCGGCAAGGATTGCAGGCAGGGGACTCTTTGAATTCACGTCCCAGGCGAAGAAGGCGTCCATGACGGCTTGATCTACTGTGTCAAAGTGGAAGGGGAACAAGATCGTTCCAAAAATGATAAGGGCCAGGGTTTTGTTGAAGGCGACCCACTCTGCCCTTTCAGCCAGATAGGACAGGTGGTCTTCTAACATTGATACTTTCCAACCCTGGGTGTTTCGCTTCCTTATCAAGGTACTCTGCCGGAATGGTAGTTGAATAAGGGCAGCGACTGGTGCTGCAGGAGTGTATGCCTCGTGGCAGACATGGACCCCGGCTGATTTGGGCCATTTCAACATGGTCTCATACTCCTCTAGGGTGGGCACCATGTCAAACTGCGGAAATTCGAAACATTGCAGATTAGAATTCCATAAGTGGATTAGTGCCCTGAGGAACACCTGATCGACACAGATCTTTAGCAGGTCCAAAATCCGTCCATAGGATTTTTCAAAGTCGGCTTGGACCTCTGATGGAATTGCCGCGCTTAGCCGTTCCAACCTCTCAGTATGGAAACAGGGAATATCCACCTTCTTTGGCTGTTTACTAGTCCCCTCCATTTCTAAAACCAAAATGCATGTTTTATGAAAATGATGCTTATTTGAATGAATGTGAGTGTTTATTTTCCTATTTATCATGTTTTTCTACATGATGTATGTTAATTGCGTATATATATATATATATATATATATATATATATATTATTTTTATTTTTTTTTGAAGAATAAACTATTTATATGAATGTTTTATGAGTGTAACATTTTTGGACCAGGTCTTATTTATGGAAAGCAGATTTTATTTTGATTTTTATTTGATGTTTATTTGTTTATATTATATCCTTTTATCTTTTCTATCGGAATCTGCGTGGCTACTTAGCTTACAAAGAACCTGAAACCAGGCTAGCTAAAAGGCGGATCTGTCCAAGATAAAATGTGGCTTTATGCGAAAGAATATTTAGCGTCCCTTATCTCTTTTGTCGGAACTGTGTGGCTACTTAGCTTACAAAGAACCTGAAACCAGGCTAGCTAAACGGCAGACTGTCTGAGATAAGGGTGTTTATTCGCGAAAATATTTTTGTGATTTTTGTTTTGTTGTTTGGTTATGCTATGCAACAGACAAATGCAACAAACATATGCGCACACAATTCGGTCATCCACGAACAGGCGAGAATTCGTTTTTATCACGAGGTAGGGTTTTCCTGCAGAAAAGTGCATTGGCAAGGGTTGGTTCTAACTGTTCTCACCAGGCTAAGGCCCCCAAGGTGCCCCCATTATAGGGTCCCCACTCTCCAGCCGTCCGACCATGCTTAGCACTAAGGCCATAGTCAGTCTTGTTGCCAAAAGAGGAAGGTTATCACCTTGAGTGGTGGTTTCCGATCACACTGGTGGGCTCAAGGCCCTCACTACAGCGAACCGTACCTGCCACCCACTCCCTATGGATTTCTCACTTGCCCCTGGGTATAGAGGGAACTGTAGTGTGCAAGGGTTTGTGTACAGTTTGTATTTCACACAATTGCGTAAGTATAAACAAGCAACAGTTATTAAAGCCAAACCGTAAAACATGTTATAATACAAGTTAAGGGCAAAAGCGTTATTTTCTTGGTTTATTTATTTTTAAGCCGGCCCATCACTAAATGGGATCAACTCTCAAGGCTTCCCCAGTGGAGTCGCCATCTGTCGCCGCCACCAAAAACGAGGGGCGGTCAGAGCGACGCGATGGTTTCGACCCTCTTGATTCCTCACCTTTTTCCTTTCGTTTTGATATGCTATGCGTCCAAATCGGACATCTCAGTCAAAAGTTATGTCACTTTGAACATCTACCGCCCTTTTGTATTGGTGCATGCATAAATACATTAATTCTAAGGAATATCCATCTGATAAATCATTTGTTTTAAACAATAAAAAAAATTTTGCATTCTAGAAAGCGGCTAGTATTCTTCATGCCCTCATCCGCATACAAAAAAAAAAAAAAACTCAAAATCCCAAACACTATCATACATCATGTTAGAAAATAAAACATGATAATGTTTAGGAAAAAACAAACACTTGCATACATGCATTCACCAAACTTCATCCTCATAACATGCATCTAATAATAGACAATCGAAGAAGTGGACATTCCTCAATACCATGAAAAGAGGATTAGGGCATTCACATGCCATGCACGGGAAGTAAAAAAGAAAATAAATAGAAATTCTAACCTGCCTATGGGTTCATTTAGGCTTCTCCACTTTTTTTAAAAAAATGTACTTCGAAACATTGCATTGAGGAATGTACACTGTCTGGATGAAATAAATAAAATTATTTGTTCTCATCATCTCTTCAAGTGTCTATTGTATTCATAAATTGCATTTATTCTCACTTTAATAATAATAAGATAATAAAAAGAAAGGATTAATTGATGTGCTTTCCATGAATTGGAATAAGATGAAGAGCAAACCTTTTGTCGTCAAGTTCTCTCCAACGGTTGATCCGCCTAAAGAGGATAATAATCCTCAACCATTGGGTATCTGAGTTAATAAGGAAGACGGGGCAGGGATGTCGTTACATTTGTTCACCCCATACATCAAATAAGGCTGCACCATGGATGTCACCGCCGTCAAAAAGAGGCGGTCGGAGCGACGCGATGGTTTCGACCCTTTTTTATTTTCACGTTTTTTATGGGTGGTTACAACGCCTTTAGGTTGTCCGATAACCGGGCTAACCTAGGGGCGAGGTTTTCGAAAGGTTGTCCTTGGGTTGTCCGATAACCGGGATAACCCAAGGACTAATTTTGAGGGGTTCTGTGGAGTCGCCACCGATGTTTTTACCGGAAACATCGGAAAAGGGGTTTTAAAAGGCGTTGGTTTTCGAAAACCAACTTTGGTCATTAGAACCAGAGTTGGGTAAGGGAGTTAGTTACGTTTAAAGGGAGTATTAGTCCCTTTACGATGCCCCTTTCGGGTTCCCTATGACAGGCCAGCTATTTAAAAATATTTAAACCAGTGAAAATTACGCTTTTGCCCTTTTATTTTGCAGAATTTAAAGTTATGACTACATGGCCCTAATCTATTGCATAATTTAAAATTAAAGCAGTAAAAGTAGAGAGGGAGAATTTAAACCTCCGAAGCAAGCTTTTTTATTTTATTTCTTTAAAAGAAATGGGTGCTTTTTGGCAGCCCTTCACTCTACACGACGCTAGAAACTCTTCTAGACGCCGAAAAACGCTCACAAAAGCACTCAGAAGCTCCGAAAATGCGTCGGAGGGATTCTAGAGAGAAGTTTTAGAGAGAAGGGAGAGCTAAAAGCTTGTGGTGTGTGGAAATGAGGGGGGGAGAGCCCCTATTTATAGGTTTTTGCGCCTGACAGTGGCGAGACCGCCGTTCTCGTCTGACAGGGTCGAGACTGTCGTCTCGCCAAACGAGACCGCCGTCTCGTCATGCCAAAGTGGCGAGACCGCCGTCTCGTTTGGTGAGATGGCGGTCTCGCCATTTGCGTGAGGCGAGACGGCGGTCTCGATTTCGAGACGGCAGTCTCGTCCCAAAAAGGTGAGAAAACTTATTTTTTGTGCAGAAAATCCTTCATATCCTAGTATGGGGCCTAATAGTCTCTCCTAGTGGCTTGTTAGGCTTCATCCATCTTCGAATAGGAGGTCTTCTTCTGTTTATTTGGAGGTCGGGCAAGATTTGGGGTCTACAATGGAGATACGCAAAAACACCGCCCATTAACAAGGATATCTCCAGCATAGCTAGCATTGGGGGCAAAATTAGAAATGGAAGAATCTATTCCCCCAAGGAGCTGTAAGGTGACGCTCCTACAAATAAAGAATAAATAAAAAAGACCGAAGAAAAACATAATCCAAAGAGGAAACTGAGTAGACTTTGGATTCACGACGCTAAGGCAGTTCTCTCAATGCTCCGCCAAAGAGACAAACTCACGGTAGGCGACAAGCTGGTCACGGTTCGAGCTAAAAACGACATTCAGATTAGCAAGTCGTTTGCCCTACCTTGAATGGATGCGACTGAAAAGGACCTTTGAAATATCTTTTGCCAATATGAAAAGACTTCCCCAACAATATGAAGGTGACCCACATGATGAGAAAATATGGATGCCGCCCAAACCAAGGGCTCATTAGAAACTCTCAAGGAATAAGGGAGCCACCAGATTTTAAAGACAATCCTTTGAAGCTTTACCCTACAAAGGATCAAGGGAAGTCTCCCCTCCGCACCTTGAATCAGATTTTCCAATATAGAGGGGTTCAAGCGTCAAAAGCGACTTTAGTCATTAGGTGTTCTCCTTCTGATTCTTAGGGTTTGTAAATCCAATGACTATTAGAGATTACTCCTCGGGGCTAGCCCGACCCCCAAGCATTGTAGGGCACACATTTCCCTATTAATTACAAAGAATGTCATTCTTACTATCTGCTTCTCTTCTTGCTATTAATGTCTAAACCTCATTAATAACCATGTTTAAGCAAACGTTTTCAAAAGTGCGTCAAAGTAATCAAAATGCGTCATTGACCAAAATAAAAGTCAAATCCATCACCATTGATTGGCTAGAAGCACAAAATAAAGTTTTACCTTGTCACAAGTAAAGTTGTGTTTCGCCAATGTTGTGCAAAAAGAAAACAAAAATCAAAAGAAGCCCATAAAAGCTAAAGGCCAAAAAGAGAAGGCAAGGTACCCGGTAGGAAACCCACAAAGGGGGCTATGCAAAAGTTAGGGTAAGCCCGCTAGGAAACCTGAACAACCATAAAGGGTAGCCTAGGCAAAAATTAGGGTTACAAAATAAAGTCCGCTAGGTTTCCAAAGCAAGAAAAAAGAAACCTAGACAAAAGTTAGGACAAAACAAAAAATAACATCCTAAGCTGAAAACCCAAAGGGCAGACTGGGGAAGTCAATCAGTCATAGCAAGCGCCATAGAATAAGATGCCACTCCATAAACAAAACGTTGTTTAAACTAGCCTAAACACTCTAACCAACTTTGGCTAGCCGTGCTTACAAAAACCATTTTTTGTCAAAATAAAACAATTCTAAAACACAAGCCTTTGAATTAAATATCCTCTTCCTTCTTTTCTCTTGACCCTTACCACTACGGCATTCTAGTAAGTAGTAGGGAAATGTGGAGATAGTAATCAATAGGAGGATTGACATCCCCAAGGAAAGGGAGGGGCGCACTGACATGACAAGTCACTCTACAATAAACACAATCATTCTTCGGTCACGACAAAGTCAAGACGGTGAAATCGGTACAGCCTATTCTGTCGACAAAGCACATAACATCAGAATCTCATCAGAAGTAAAAGCACATTGGTTAATCCTTTTGAAAAATTAATTGAAATAGTATTATAAGATGCATATCGCAAACATTGCATGCATATGATAGGCTCTTATCTCTCAAAAAAAAATGAGAAAAAAAAATAAAAAAAATAATGCCTGCTAGGAGATTCTTAGGCAAAAGTTAGGGTAGCCCGCTAGATCGAAAACCCGCAAAGGGCGCTCTAGGCAAAAGTTAGGGCATTCATAAAAAAGGAAAAAAGCCCGCTAAGATATCTTAGGAAAAAATTAAGGCAGCCCGCTAGACCGAAAACCCCAAAAAGGGCGTTCTAGGCAAAAGATAGGGCTAAACCGAAAAATGAATAAAAGAGAGGGGCCCTTCATCATAATCATAAAAATTCCAGCAGGAGAATGCCAGTCACTTTTCCAGATACATCAATCAAAAAGAATAGATTGCATTTAGGGCATCCACACACAAGTAGTCACACAAAATGACTTTGTCAATGTCAAAAATGAAAGAAATAAAAATTACTTCAGACAAATAACAAAAAACGAAAAGCATTCATGCATATAAGGAGACTAGCTCCATCTTTGTGATTGAAAACAGGATCACTGAGACTGAGTCTCCAAATAATGCCCTCAAGAAAACGGAGCAAGTCGTCAATCAAGCGACTCAACAGAATAAGAGCTTCTGAAAATGAAGAGCTCCAGCTACCATCCTTCTACCCAGAAAAGAAGGCACAAGAAAGTAATAAGTCTCCAAACATTGCTCTCCCTCAAGAAAGAAGAGCGAGTTGTCATAAGAAGCTTCCAAAAGCCAAAGCTCCAATCATCACCCAATAAAAGAAGGGCACAATCATCAGACATCATAAAAGAAAAGCCGACAGAAAGGCTTAGTCATCCCCAAGAGGATCCCTTCCTACTCCGAAGGCAAAACAAAAACACTCCTCACGGCTCAGCATTACCATTACATGAGTCATCCAGCACACTCACCCAAAGTCTCCTCCACACTCCCCAATGGAGAATAAAGGCTTCAAGAGCCCATCATCATCAACAGTCAAAAGAGTCCAATCTCCATACCAACAAGGGCTCAACAAAAAAAGGAAAAAAGAATAAAACTCTTGCATCCCCAGAGGATGTCCAAAATAAAAGGCAACAACAGAGAAGGCGGAATAAAAATCCTCAAGTGGATCTCCTAAAAAGTCTACAAAAAAGAATTAGAAATTCCCATTCTCTAGTGGAATAAGAGCTTCACAAGTTTAGATCGCATCAACATCAATCAAGGAGCCAAGACTCCATCCCTAGAAAAGAAAAATCAGATCCCCAGGGAGTCAACTAATTCCCTGGTGGATCACCAAAGAAAGAAAACTTCATCCCTAATGGACCTCCCAAAAAGAAGGAAAAAAGACAGCGTAATAAAAAGAGACTAAAAAGTAAAAAGGCTTACGCATTATCCCGAAAAAGCCAAATTTCAAATCGCGAAAAAAAAGAGATAAATCGCGAAAAAAGGCGAAATCAAATGAAAATCCTTGCTCCCTAAGTGGGTCACCTCAGAAAAAGAAAAAAATCAAAAAGAAGGAATTGGAAATTCCATTCCTTCAACATAATAAGAGCACCACAAAAGCCAGCTCGCACCCACATCAATTAAGGAGCCAAGATTCCATTCCCCCAAAGGGGCTACCAAAATCTGACCCCCGGGAAGTCAACCAATTCCCCGGTGGATCAATAAAAAAGAAAGATCATCCCCAGTGAGCCTACTGCAAAGGAAAAACTTCAGATTCATCCTCAGAATGTCATTTCCGATGAAGCATCTGCCTACTCAGAGGCATTACTAGAAACTCAATGGAGTATATGCCTGCTCAGAGGCACCATCAAAATCAACAAATTTTCAAATGGATATCCGCCTACTCAAGAGGTGTCACCAAGATCAGCAAATTCCTAGAGGATTTCTGCCTACCTAAGAGGTACTCATCAAAAATCCCCGACAACCAGCAAAGTCGAATGACCACTACCAAAGGATCAAAAACAAAGAATCCCCAGCAAACAACAAGCTGGATGGCTATCAGGAAAAGCCAAAAAACAAAGAAATCCCCGGCACACCGGAAGACTTTACCAGAAAGGTCCAAAAACATTTACCAAAACAGAAATCACTCCCCATGGAGTTGGCGCATGGGCCACCTGAACAGTAAGCCGCCACTACCACCAGTCCTACACAGCGGACTGTACCAGCCTGATGGGGGGTTTATACCCATCAACCGAAGGATCGGCTACCATTAGAAGGAGTATCCTAAGGTTCTACCACGTGTCCAGCGAAGGGATCGGCTACCGTCAGAAGGAGTATCCCGGAAGTACACAAACACAAATTTTCCCAGAAGATCAACCGTCGCAAGACGGAACATCCGAAGGGTAACCGGGCAAGAGGGTCAACTCCTTTACCTTCCTATCGATCTATCTGGAACAACAAGCCAACAGTCGATTAGTCAGGTAAAGGGGGGGGGGCAGCTGTAGACCCCAAATCTTGCCTGGTCTCACAATAAAGATCAGAAGACCTCCTTTTCGAAGATAGGCGAAGCCTAAGAAGCCACTAGGAGAGACTATTAGGCCCCATACTAGGATAGGAGGGATTTTTGGCATAGAAATAAGGATTTTCGCCTTTTGGGGTCGAGACCGCCGTCTCGCCATTCCTGCAAAGTGAGACGGCCGTCTGGAATGTCGAGACGGCCGTCTCGACCTTGTCAGACGAAACGACCGTCTCGACCTGACAGGCGCGAATCCCTATAAACAGGGCCTCCCTTCCCCTCATTTCACACAATTTTCTCACTCTCTCTCTAGTCACATCAATAGTTTCGATCTCGAGAATCCCTCCGACGCATTTCCGGAGCTTCTGAGTGTCTTTAGAGTGTTTTTACAGCGTTTCGAGAGGTTTTCTGACGCCGTGTAGAGTGAAGGGTTGCCGCAAAGCACCCTATTTAAAAAAATTAATAAAAAGCTAGCTTCGGAGGTTCCTACTTTCTCTCTCTATCTTTTACCGCATTATTTAAATTACGTAATAGACATTAGGGCCATGTAGTCATAATTTTTAAATTTCGCAAAATAAAAGGGCAAAAGCGTATTTTTCCGGTTTATTTATTAACAGAAAAGTTGGCCTGTCATAGGGAACCCGAAAGGGGCGTCGTAAAGGAACTAACACTTCCTTTACACGTAACTAACTCCCTTACCCAACTCTGGTTCTAATGACCAAAGTTGGTTTTTTGAAAACCAACGCCTTTTAAACCCTTTTCCGATGTTTCTGGTAAAAACATCGGTGGCGACTCCAAAGAACCCTTCAAAACTAGCTCTTGGATTAGCCCGGTTATCGGACAATCCAAGAGCACCTTTTCGAAAACCTTGCCCCTAGGTTCAGCCCGGTTATCGGACAACCTAAAGGCGTTGTAACCACACCAATAAAAACGCAAAAATCAAGAGAGTCGGAAACCATCACGTCGCTTCGACTGCCCTCGTTTTGACGGCGGCGACAATGGAGGAACTATGTCAAGACTTCAAAATTCAACACGACAATTCTTCCCCATACCGACCAAAGATGAACGGTGCAGTAGAGGCAACCAATAAGAACATTAAGAAAATCATCCAGAAGATGGTAGTAACCTACAAAGATTGGCATGAAATGCTTCCCTTCGCCTTACACGACTACCGAACTTCAGTACGAACCTCCACAGGGGCCACTCCGTTCTCCCTCATGTACGGAATGGAGGTCGTACTACCAGTAGAGGTCGAAATACCCTCTCTGCGAGTTGTTATGGAAGCAAAATTAACAGAAGTCGAATGGGTCCAAAGCCGGTACGATTATTTGAACCTAATCGAGGAAAAACGGCTGGATGCCATTTGTCGGGGGCAAGTTTATCAAAAGAAGATCAAGGAAGCCTACGACAAGAAAATCAACCCCCGCATCTTCCGAGAAGGGGATCTAGTAATAAAGAAATTGCTACCAGCCCAAAAAGACAGCAAACTATGAAGGACCCTTTGTGGTCAAGCGAGCCTTCTCAGGAGGAGCCCTTATTCTCACCAACATGGACGGAGAAGAGCTTCGACATCCTGTCAACTCAGATGCAGTAAAGAAATACTACGTCTGAAGATATTACTCATGACCCGTCAGGATGAAAACTTGCAAAGAGCGTCCTGGGCAAAAGATAGGGTCCACATTCCTTGCTAGGATACGTCCTAGGCAAAAATCGGAGGTTAAAAAAAAAAAGAAGGAGAAAAGAGTAATGATTACCTTAGCCAAAAACCACAAAGGCGACTAAGGTAATACCTTCACAGAAGCAAGCAGACTTCACATGATCTTCACTCCGAGCTCGAGCATCTCAATTGAAGCGACCAGGAAAAATAGAGAAACAAAAATCACGGGCATGATTGTTATATCCTATATAGCTTAGCCAACCTTGGCCAGCCCTGCTTATAAATTCCTTTATAAATCCTCCTGTAAAAATAGACCATTTGTTTATATCAATAAAAATTGTCTTCTCTTCTCTTTACCTACTTGTGAGAATGCCTCTATATTAACGAAATATGAGCATGCATAAAACAAGCAATACGAGAAAGCATAAGAAAGAAAAAGAAAAACCAGACAAACAGCGCCTGCTAGGACAGTCTTAGGCAAAAATAGGACTGCCTGCTAGATCGAAAACCCGCAAAGGGCGGTCTAGGCAAAAGTTAAGGCCTTCATAAAAAGAAAAAATCCCACCGAGATGTCCTAGGCAAAAATTAAGGCAAGCCCGCTAGATCGAAAACCCGCAAAGGGAAATCTAGGCAAAAGAAACAAAATTTCAAAAGAATAATCACGGGAAAACATCAAAGAAAGTACCGGTCACTTTCTAGATGACCCCAACTAAAATACATTGCATCAAGAGCATCCACGCACAAGTAGTTGCACAAAAAGGACTTTGTCAAAATCAAAACGAACAAATATACTTCAGATAAATAAAAAGACCAAAAAGAATTCATATAGAAAGATCAGCTTTGTGCTTGCATTCGAAAATAGGAAGCACTCAGGAGTATCCCCGTAAGACTTCGCTGACTTTACCAAAAATATGCATTAACCAAGAGTTTCTTCGAAGACCAACAAAAAAGAAAACAAGACTACCCGACAACCAGTGAAGTCGGATGACCACCACCAAAGGATCAAAATCAAAGAATCCCCAGCAACCAGCGAGCTGGATGAACACCAACAGAATCCCCAGCACAGACCGGACGATCATTCCTACAAAAGAAAAAAACACAAAGACAAGAGAATGCATCTCAGTGCTCGACGCATGAGCCACCCGAGTAGTAAGCCGCCACCACCACCTGTCCTACCCAAAGGACTGTACCAGCCTGATAGAGGGTTCATACCTATCAACCTGCGCACGCGGTGCGCCTGATCTGTGCTCGAGTCGGATCAGTAAGTCGCAACCACCAGCCTGATGGGGGGTTCATACTCATCCAGTCCGATGCACAGCGGACTGCAACTACCAGCTTGATGGGGGGTTCATACTCATCCAGTCCTACGCATAGTGGGCTGTAACTACCATCCTGATGGGGGGTTTATGTTAGAAAAAGAGGCTGAGATCAAGAGGGGGGGGGGTGAATTGATCTTTGAAAGATTTTCTCAATTAACAGATTATCTATTTCAAAGATTAAGAAATCTGATCAATTCTTGAATCATAAACAACAAGCAATCAAAATAAATGCAGTCACAGAATTAAAGAAGAGAAAGGTTTAGAAAGATATCACCAAGGTTTGTACTGGTTCACCCAATCCCAGGGCTACGTCCAGTCTCCAGCCAAATTCTAGCTGGGTTCCACTAGATTGAATGTTTTACAGATTACAACCTTAACCTCACACTCAATCTACCACAAGAACCACAATTCCAGTTCCTGCACCTAACCTTTCACCAAGAACCAAATTCCAGTTCTTGACCTACCCTGCAACCAAATTCCAGCTACAGAAACCAGTGCCCACAATTCCAGGCACCCACAATACAGAAAAAGAAAGTAAAGAAACAAACAGAAGAAACTAAAACGCTCAAACCAGTTTTATGCAGTTCTGCAATATGTGTTTCTTCTCCAAAAGAATGCAATTTTGCCTCAAGAAAGAACTTTGATGAAATTCACAAAAACTAGCTTGATTCTTTCTTGAAAGTAGCACTTTTGATTGCTTGATTGATTGCCAAAAGATGTATATCAGATGATGTATAAAAAGTTCAAGCAACTCGTTTATATAGAAGATTTTCAAAATCTGTGGTTTAATTAATCTGTTAAAATAATCTTTTAATCTGTTAAAAGCCTTGTTTTAATCTGTTAAATCTTCTTTTAATCCATTAAAACGTTCTTGATTATTTTCCAAATTTGTTTTAACTGATACGACAACGTTTATATCAATTAAAACTCTTTACAAAAAATCTTCGAAATTGTTTTAATCGATTGTTTCGTGTTTCAATCGATTAGAATACTGCAAAACATTTTTATAAACTTTTCCAAGTGATTTTAACTAATAAAAATCTATTTTAATCGATTAAAACGCTTAGTACAAATTTTCTTAAGTTGATTTAATCGATTGAAACGCAGTTTTATCGATTGAAAATATTCTGATCGATCACAATCACACTCTGATCGATCATATTCTGGTTCTGATCGATCATTAAACCATTCTGATCGGTCATCTGCTACTCCAAGTGGTTTTAATCGATTGAAACGAAGTTGTATCGATTAAAAAACTGCCAGAACACTTCTCTGAACATTTTAAGTGATTTTAATCGGTTATTTCGAAATTGTATCAGTTAAAATACTGACTGAAGATTTTTAAAACTTCCTTTAATGAAAACAATCGGTTATTTGGAAGTTATATTAGTTAAAAACTTGTTATAAAAGTGTGAAGAACATTTTAGTTGATAAAGCTTATATGCTATTAGTTAAAATAGTTGATTAAGAAAGCTTTTATCAAAATACTTTGTTTTTCACCGTTAAAACATTTTTAGAGGCATTTTGCAAAATCTTTTAAGTGAAGAAACCTCATGCAGCAGAAAGATAAAAATGATTATACCTAAGCAGAGCTGCAGACACACTAATCCCTCTTTTATCTAAGTGACCTTTGACTGCCATAAAGTTGCCTTTGACTTCATTTTTGACTTCATCAAATCAACAAGATTTTTGCCAACGTAATTCAATAAGATCTTCATCACTTTCAGTCTCCCCCTATTTGATGAAGACAAACACCACTTTGAATAATAACTCTACAGAAGAAGTCACTTGAAAATATAGATTAGTGAGTATTCAAAAAACAATTTTTTCCCATTTCTTCCCCCTATATTGCTACTCCCCCTAAATAAGAGAAATCAATTATAAAAGCAAAACCAATATTTCTCCCCCTTTTGACTTCATAAAAAATAGGGAACAGAGGAATAAAGCAAACAAAGAAAATTATGCATGGTATGTATCATGTTTTAGATTTTGAAAATAGTAAAAAAATATGGATACGATACTTTACTCATGTAAAGACCAATCAAAGTTGATTCAAACTTATCTTCATTAACACGTTTGTAATGAATACAATTAACACGTGTAAAGATAAGGGAACCACGCTTTAGTAGCATGTTACAAGAACAACCATTAACTAAAGCCTTTAATTTTTCTTCCCAGAGTAATAATCGATTAAAAACAGGACAAAATCGATTAAAAAGTTCTTGTTAATGGTTTTAATCGATTGAAATAAAGTTTTAATCGATTAAAACAGTGATGAAATTTGAAATTTTAAAACATAAGTTGATATAATCGATTAAATCAACATTTAATCGATTAAAACAGTAAAGAAAAATGTTGTATAAGTGCTTTTAATCGATTTAAAACTTGTTTGTATCGATTAGAACAACCAGTTTTGAAAACTAAGCAATGTTTGATGCATCTATCATGCCTAATTCAGTGCGAATTTTGTAAAACCGATCACAAGCAAGAGGTTTTGTAAAAATATCTGCTAGTTGTTTTTCAGTTTCTATGAAGAAAATTTCACAATCACCTTTCAAAACATGATCTCTAATGAAATGATGTCTAATTTCTATATGTTTTGTCCTAGAATGTTGAATTGGGTTTTTAGTTAACATAATGGCACTAGTATTATCACATAACAGAGGAATCTTTCATAGAACTAAACCATAATCCTCAAGTTGTTGTTTGATCCAAAGAGATTGAGCACAACAACTTCCAACTGCAATATACTCTGCTTCAGTTGTAGAAAGAGCAACACATGATTGCTTTTTACTATGCCAAGAGATTAGACTGCTTCCAAGGAGATGACAGGTGCCACTAGTGCTTTTCCTATCAAGCTTACAACCTGCAAAATCTGAGTCAGAGTATCCAATTAAATTTAGGTTGGACTCACCAGGATACCATAACCCAACATTTAAAGTTCCTTTGAGATATTTGAGGATTCTTTTTGCAGCAGTAAGATGAGATTCTTTTGGTGCAGATTGAAACCTGGCACACATACAAACACTAAACATAATGTCAGGTCTACTTGCTGTTAGTTATAGTAAAGAACCAATAAGCCCTCTATATTTGGTTTCATCCACATGTTTTCCTTTTTCATCAGAATCAAGATAGCAATTTGTGCACATTGGTGTTGATGCTTCTTTTCAGTGTTCCATCTCAAATTTCTTTAAAAGTTCTGTGCAATATTTAGATTGATGAAGAAAACTTCCTTCTTGAAGTTGTTTAACTTGTAAACCAAGAAAGTAGTTGAGTTCCCCCATCATAGACATCTCAAATTCCCCCTGCATATCTTCGATAAAATCTTTACATAAAGACTCATTAGTGGCTCCAAATATGATGTCATCAATGTATACTTGAACCAAAATTACATCAATATTTAATTTCTTTAAGAATAAAGTTTTATCAACTAAACCTCTTTGATATCCCTTTGAAATGAGAAAAGTACTTAACCTTTCATACCATTGTCTTGGGGCTTGTTTGAGACCATACAGAGCCTTCTTTAATCTGTAAACATATTCTGGATGACCATGATCTTCAAAACCAGGTGGTTGTGTAACAAAAACTTCTTCATTCAAGTAGCCATTCAAGAAAGCACTTTTGACATCCATTTGAAATAACCTGAAACTTTTCATTGAAGCATAAGCAAGTAAAAGTCTAACAGCCTCTAATCTAGCAACAGGAGCATATGTTTCATCAAAATCAATTCCTTCTTGCTGATTATACCCTTTAGCAACTAATCTGGCCTTGTTTCTAGTGATTATACCATTTTCATCCATTTTATTCCTAAAAACCCATTTTGTACCTACAATATTTGCATTATCTGGTTTTGGAATTAATTCCCGTACTTCATTTCTAGTGAATTGATTTAATTCATCATGCATAGCATTAATCCAGTTATTATCCTTTAATGCATCAGATACAGTTTTAGGTTCAATTTGAGATACAAATGCCATATGATTGCAAAATTTATTTAAATATCTTCTAGTGGAAACTCCCTGATTTATTTCACCAATGATGTTGTCTATTGAAAGATTTCTTGGAGTTTTCCATTCTTTAGGCAGCTGCTCTTCAGATTCTTCAATATCTTCAACCTGTTTTTGAGAATCTGTTGATTCTGACAGTTTTAACTGATACATTTTATCAGTTAAAACGTCATCTTCTGCACTATACTCAGAAATATTCTGCATAGTTGGGTTAGTTTCATCAAATACAACATGAACAGATTCTTCTACAGTATTTATCCTTTTGTTAAAGATTCTATAAGCATGGCTTTCAATGAATATCCCAAGAAGATACCTTCATCTGATTTGGAATCAAACTTTCCAAGACTTTCCTTTCCATTGTTTAAAACAAAAACCTTACTCCCAAACACTCTGAAATAGTTTATGTTAGGCTTTTTACCTTTGAATAATTCATAGGGAGTTTTCTTAAGAAAAGGTCTGATTAAAACACGGTTTAATACATGACAAGCAGTATTAACGGCATCAGCCCAAAAATATTTTGGTAATGCTTTTTCATTAAGCATTGTCCTAGCTAGCTCTTCAAGAGAACCATTTTTCCTTTCAACTACACCATTCTGTTGAGGAGTTCTAGGAGCAGAAAAATTATGCTTGATACCATGTTTATCACAAAATTTATTGAAATTTTCGTTTGAAAACTCTCCCCCATGATCACTTTGAATACAAGAGATAAAATAGCCTTTTTTCATTTTGAATTTGTTTTGCAAATTTCTTAAACAAATGGAAAGTATCAGATTTTAATTTTAAAAATAATGCCCAGGTAAATCTTGAGTAATCATCTACTATAACCAATGCATATAGATTTCCTCCTAAACTCATAGTTCTAGAAGGACCAAAGAGATCCATGTGCAAAAGTTCAAGAGGTCTAGAAGTTGAAACAATATTTTTCTGTGAAAAAGAATTCCTTACTTGTTTCCCCTTTTGACATGCATCACATACTTTGTCTTTCACAAACTTAAGTTTAGGCAAGCCAACAACAAGATCTCTAGAAATTAGTTTGTTTAGATGATTCATACGAATATGAGCTAACCTCCTATGCCATAACCAGGAATCATTTTCTTTCGAAATTAAGCAACAGTTTTTAGCAGAATTAGTATCTAACATGTAAATATTGTTGATCCTCTTACCAGTAATCAGTACCTGTTCTGAATCTGATTTGATTATCTGACATTGATTTTGTCCAAAGACAACTTTGTGTCCTTTATCACAAAGCTGGCTGATTCTGTCATGTGTTTAGAACAGCCACTGTCAAGGTACCAGAGATCTTCAGTTTGTTTTGCCTGAAAAAGAAATTAGTATAGTTGCAGTACTAAATGATACAAAATTGAAATACACAATTAATTCAGCATTGGAAGTAGAATTTTAATCGATTAATTTGATATTTAATCGATTAAACAAGTTCTGGAAAAAGATATATCAGAATAATAATCGATTTATACGAGAAATAATCGGTTAATTTTATCCTTTTAATGATTTTAACTGATATAAATCCATTTTAATCGATTAAAACAGCTAAACTATATTCCAGAGAACATTTTAATCGATTAATTCGTATTTTAATCAATCAAAACTGTACGGACAACTTTTCTGATATTCTCTATAAGTGATTTTAACCGATTAAAATAGTTTTGTATCAATAAAAATGCTCAGTCCAAGAATCCAGAAACAGATTTTGCTGATTTGATACCCAGGGACTTCTAGATTTTGTTCCTGCAAAACAGATTTGGTATATTTCTGGTACCCCATTTTAATTATTGGGTCCAATCATGTTATTTGAAATGAATTTTTGGGTATCCACTTCATTCTACCTTTAGGAATAGCATATTTCCTAATTCTACAATACTTCACCGAATGCCCTTTTTTCATGCAGTAAAAACATCTAATAAATGGAGATGACATAGATTTATTATGTGCAAAATAGTTTTAAATGCTCTAGTTTTCTTTCCAATAGAAGGTGTAAAACCTATACCACCACGATCAATAACTAATTTTTGAGAATCAAGTATCATATCAAGACTAGTCTTTCCTTGTGCTAGTTTAGATGTAGTTTTTATTAAATATGTTAATTTCTCTTGTAACTCAGGACAATTTTTACAATCTTTAACATTACACATACAATCAGAGTTATTATCTATATCCAAATTTTCATTATTGATTTCTTCATCAACTATTTTCTTTTCAAGAAGAGTGATCTTGTTTTCTAAAAACTTATTCATGCTTTTTAATCTTTTATTTTCAATTTCTATTTTCTTAGCTACTGCATGCATTTAATAAAAAGCGTCTTGTAATGAACTATAATTCATAATGGTTGTTGAGTCAGAACTTACACTGGTTTTTGGAGAATCTGAATTGACCATTAAGCATATCTCTGTTGTTTCCTCATAGACCATTTCAAGGGTTTTCCACATTTGTGCAACATTTTGACAATGTGCTATCCTGAAAAAATCATCTTTGTTAAGTGCAGATATGATGATATTTTTAGCAATGCAATTATCTTGGATTAGTTTCTTTTCATAATCATTTAAAGTAGACCATTCTTTGTTAAACACATAGGTTCCTTGTTCAATGATATTCCATACATTTATACCAACAGATTCAATAAAGATCTTCATCCTTATCTTCCAAAATAAGTAATATGTACCATACAAGCACCCTCAGAAAAACTATTTCCAGCCATTTGGATCGACAGACTTGAATAATTCTCAAGAACCTTGCTCTGATACCAATTGTTAGAAAAAGAGGCTGAGATCAAGAGGGGGGGTGAATTGATCTTTGAAATATTTTCGCAATTAACAGATTATCTATTTCAAAGATTAAGAAATCTGATCAATTCTTGAATCATACACAGCAAGCAATCAAAATAAATGCAGTCACAGAATTAAAGAAGAGAAAGGTTTAGAAAGATATCACCAAGGTTTGTACTGGTTCACCCAATCCCAGGGCTACGTCCAGTCTCCAGCCAAATTCCAGCTGGGTTCCACTAGATTGAATGTTTTACAGATTACAACCTTAACCTCACACTCAATCTACCACAAGAACCACAATTCCAGTTCCTGCACCTAACCTTTCACCAAGAACCAAATTCCAGTTCTTGACCTACCCCGCAACCAAATTCCAGCTACAGAAACCAAGTGCCCACAATTCCAGGCACCCACAATACGAAAAAGAAAGTAAAAAAACAAACGAAGAAACTAAAACGCTCAAACCAGCTTTTATGCGGTTCCGCAATATGTGTTTCTTCTCCAAAAGAATGCAATTTTGCCTCAAGAAAGAACTTTGATGAAATTCACAAAAACTAGCTTGATTCTTTCTTGAAAGTAGCACTTTTGATTGCTTGATTGATTGCCAAAAGATGTATATTAGATGATGTATAAAAAGTTCAAGCAACTCTGTTTATATAGAAGATTTTCAAAATTGCTGGTTTAATTAATCTGTTAAAATAATCTTTTAATCTGTTAAAAGCCTTGTTTTAATCTGTTAAATCTTCTTTTAATCCATTAAAACGTTCTTGATTATTTTCCAAATTTGTTTTAACTGATACGACAACGTTTATATCAATTAAAACTCTTTACAAAAAATCTTCGAAATTGTTTTAATCGATTGTTTCGTGTTTCAATCGATTAGAATACTGCAAAACATTTTTATAAACTTTTCCAAGTGATTTTAACTGATAAAAATCTATTTTAATCGATTAAAACGCTTAGTAAAAATTTTCTTATGTTGATTTAATCGATTGAAACGCAGTTTAATCGATTGAAAATATTCTGATCGATCACAATCACACTCTGATTGATCATATGCTGGTTCTGATCGATCATAAAACCATTCTGATCGGTCATCTGCTACTCGAAGTGGTTTTAATCGATTGAAACGAAGTTGTATCGATTAAAAAACTGCCAGAACACTTCTCTGAACATTTTAAGTGATTTTAATCGGTTATTTCGAAACTGTATCAGTTAAAATACTGACTAAAGATTTTTAAAACTTCCTTTAATGAAAAGAATCGGTTATTTCAAAGTTATATTAGTTAAAAACCTGTTATAAAAGTGTGAAGAACATTTTAGTTGATAAAGCTTATATGCTATTAGTTAAAATAGTTGATTAAGAAAGCTTTTATCAAAATACTTTGTTTTTCACCGTTAAAACATTTTTAGAGGCATTTTGCAAAATCTTTTAAGTGAAGAAACCTCATGCAACAGAAAGATAAAAATGATTATACCTAAGCAGAGCTGCAGACACACTAATCCCTCTTTTATCTAAGTGACCTTTGACTGCCACAAAGTTTCCTTTGACTTCATTTTTGACTTCATCAAATCAACAAGATCTTTGCCAACGTAATTCAATAAGATCTTCATCACTTTCAGTTTATACCCATCAAGCGAAGGATCGGCTATCGTCAGAAGGAGTATCCTGAGGTTCTACCACGTGTCAACCAAAGGGATCGGCTACCATCAGAAGGAGTATCCTGGAGGTGTACAACACAAATTTTCCCCAGAAGATCAACCGTCGCAAGACGGGACATCCGAAGGGTAACCGGGCAAGAGGGTCAACTGCTTTACCCTCCAGCCGATCTTCTTGGCACAACAGGGCAACAGTCAACATGTCAGGTAAAGGGGCGGCAGCTGTAGACCCCAAATCTTGCCCAACCTCATAATAAAGACCAGAAGACCTCCTATTTGAAGATGGATGAAGCCTAAGAAGCCACTAAGAGAGACTATTAGGCCCCATAATAGGATAGGAAGGATTTTCTGCATTAAAATAAGGATTTTTGCCATTAGAGGTCGAGACCACCGTCTTGCTTTTCAGGAGCCACTTCTGCAAGTCGAGACCGCTGTCTCGTTTGGCGAGATGGCCGTCTCACCACTTGCAAATGGCGAGACCCCCCTCCCGATTGGCGAGAAGGTCTTCTCGTTTCTGGAAAAGTCGATATTGTTGTCTCGCCAAACAAGATGGCGGTCTTGTCACTTTTGCAAGGCGAGACGACCGTCCCGAATGGCGAGACAACCTTCTCGACCTTGTCAGACGAGACGGCCATCTCGACCTAACAAGCGCGAATCCCTATAAATAGCAGCGCTTCCCCCCTCATTTCACACAGTTCTTCCACTTTCCCTTCTACCACTCCTTCAAATTCTCTTCCTAGAACCCCTCCGAAGCATTTCAGGAGTTTCTGAGAGTTTCTCAGATATTTTTATAGCGTTTCCGAGAGATTTCCAGCATTGTAAAGAGCGAAGGGCTGTCAAAACGCACCCTAATCTTCAAGAGTATTAATAGAAAGCTTGCCTCGGAGGTTTCTTTATTCTCCCTCTCTCCTACGTTTTTTTATTTCTATGATTAAATTGCATGATAGACATTAGGGCCATGTAGTCGTTATTTTAATTTCGTTAATAAAAGGGTAAAAACGTCTTTTTAAAAAGTTTATTTATAAAATAGCTGGCCTATCATAGGGAACCCGAAAGGGGCATCGTAAGGGAACTAACACTTCCCTTACACGTAACTAACTCCCTTACCTAAACTCTGGTTTTAATGACCAAAGTTGGTTTTCGAAAACCAATGCCTTTTTACTCCTTTTTGATGTTTCTGGTAAAAACATCGGTGGCGACTCCATAAGAACCTTTCAAAATTAGTTCTTGGGTTAGCCCGATTATCGGACAATGCAAGAACACTCTTTCGAAAACCTCGCCCCTAGGTTCAGCCTGGTTATCAGACAACCTAAAGGCGTTGTAACCACACCCATAAAAACGCGAAAATGGGAAAGTCAGAACCATCGCGTCGCTTCGACCGCCTCTTTTTGACGGCGGCGACATGGATGTGTTTGCCTAGTCCTATCATGACATGCCCGGGCTCGATACAAGCATAGTAGAGCATCAATTGCCATTAAAAGAGGGATTTCAACCTGTAAAAAAAAAGCTCAGGAGAATGAAGCTGGATTGGTCTTTGATGATTAAGGAGGAGGTACAAAGACAATTAGATGCCAACTTCCTAATAGTATCCAAGTACCCCGAATGGCTGACAAACATAGTGCCCATTATCAAGAAAAGCGGTAAGGTAAGAGTATGTGTGGACTATAGGGACCTAAATTGAGCAAGTCCAAAGGATGATTTCCCCCTGCCACACATTGACACACTAGTGGATCACACCGCTACAAATACACTTTATTCCTTCATGGACGGATATGTGGGATATAATCAAATTAAGTTGGCTGTCAAAGATAGGGAAAAAACCTCCTTCATCACACCATGGGGCACCTTTTGCTATAGAGTAATGCCTTTTGGACTCAAGAATGCAGGGGCTACCTATCAGAGGGCTATTGTCACACTATTCCACGACATGATCCACAAAGAAATAGAAGTATACGTGGATGACATGATTGCCAAGTCCAGAAACGAGGTGGACCATATTCAATATCTTAAGAAGCTGTTTGATCGACTTTGAAAGTATCAACTTAAACTAAACCCAACAAAATGTACTTTTGGAGTACGGTCAGGTAAACTCTTAGGGTTCATCGTCAGCCAAAAGGGAATCGAGGTAGACCCTAATAAGACCAAGGCAATTTTGGAAATGCCCCCATCAAGAATAGAAAAGGAGGTAAAGGGATTCTTGAGGCGAATCAACTATATTGCTCGTTTCATCGCACAACTAACGGACAAATGTATACCTATCTTTAAGCTGTTGCGTAAAAAGCAGCCGACGGTGTGGAATGAAGAATGCCAACAAGCGTTCAATAAAATCAAAATATGCTTAACCAATTCGCCAGTATTGGTACCACCCGTTGAAGCAAAACCTCTTATCTTATATTTGTCAATACTCAAATAATCCATGGGATGCATGCTCGGTCAGCAAGATGAAACAGGGAAAAAGGAGTGAGCCATATATTATCTCAGCAAAAAGTTCCTAAATTATTTGACCCGTTATACACCATTCGGAAAAACCTGTTGTGCATTGGTGTGGGCAACTCAACGTCTTCGATAATACATGGCTCGATACACAACATGGTTGGTCTCCAAAATAGACCCAATCAAGTACCTCTTTGAGAAGCCCATCTTGCCCGAAGGATAGCTAGGTGGCAAGTGCTCCTCTCAAAATTCAACATCGTTCATGTCACCCAGAAGGCTATTAAAGGTAGTCCCCTAGCAGACTATCTAGCACATGGATCAACAAACAAGTACCAATCTCTACAAGATGACTTTCCCGACGAACATATCATGCACATTTAACACGAAGAGACCAAAGATGATGCATGGACTATGTTTTTCGATGGAGCCTCAAAACATGCTTGGACATGGGATAGGAGTTATTTTGATATCCCCGAAAAAGAAGTATATCCTAGTAATAGCCAGGTTAAATTTTGATTGTACGAATAATATGGCCTAATACGAAGCTTGTGCACTAGGAATCCAAGTAGCTCTAGATCATGGGGTAACCAAGCTCAAAGTTTTCGGCGATTCATCCCTTGTTATCTACCAACTCAAGGGTGAATGGGAAACTCGAAACTCCAAATTAATTCCATATCTAGGGCATATCCGCGATCTAGTCTCGAGGCTGGAAAGCGTCACCTTCAAGTATATTCCTCGGGAGGACAATCAATTTGTAGACGCCCTCGCTACTCTATCATGCATGTTCTCTTTAGACCAAGAGCATGAGATGCCGACCATTCAAATCAAGCTACATGACAAACAAAGTTTATTTATTAAATAGTTGGCCTATCATAGGGAACCCGAAAGGGGTGTCATAAGGGAACTAACACTTCCCTTACACGTAACTAACTCCCTTACCAAAACTCTGGTTTTAACGACTAAAGTTGGTTTTCGAAAACCAACGCCTTTTTCACTCCTTTTTCAATGTTTCCGGTAAAAATATCGGTGTCGACTCCATAAGAACCCTGCAAAATTAGTTCTTGGGTTACCTCGGTTATCGGACAATCCAAGAACACTCTTTCAAAAACCTCACCTCTAGGTTCAGCCCGGTTATCGGACAACCTAAAGGTGCTGTAACCATACCCATAAAACGCGAAAATTGGAAAGTTGGAACCATCGCGTCGCTCCGACCACCTCGTTTTGATGGCTGCGACAAATGGCGACTCCACTGGGGAAGCCTAGAGAGTTTATCCCATTTAGTGATGGGCCAGCTTAAATAAATAAACCAAGAAATTACGCTTTTACCCTACCTTGTATTATAACATGTTTTAATGGTTGGCTTTAATAATTGTTGTTTGTTTATTTTACGCAATTGTTTGAAATACAAATTGTACACAAACCCTTGCACACAACAGTTCCCTCTATACTCAGGGGCAAGTGAGAAATCTATAGGGAGTGGGTGGCAGGTACGGTTCACTGTAGTGATGGCCTTGTGCCCACCAGTGTGATCGGAAACCACCACTCAAGGTGATAATCTTCCTCTTTTGGCACAAAGACTGACTATGGCCTTAGTGCTAAGCATGGTCGGAAGGCTGGAGAGTGGGGACCCTATAATGGGGGCACCTTGGGGGCCTTAGCCTTGGTGAGAACAGTTAGAACCTACCTTCGCCAATGCACTTTTCTGTAGGAAAACCCTACCTCGTGATTAAAATGACTTCTTGCCTGTTTGCGGATGATTGAATTGTGTGCGCATTTGTTTGTTGCATTTGTTTGTTGCATAGCATAATCAAACAACAACAAAAAAATCACAGAAAACATTTTTTGCAATAAACACCCTTATCTCGGACAGTCTGCCTTTTAGTTAGCCTGGTTTCAGGTTCTTTGTAAGCTAAGTAGCCACGCAGTCCGACAGAAGAGATAAGGGATGCTAAATACTATTCTTTCGCATAAAGCCACTTTTTATCTCGGACAGTCTGCCTTTTAGCTAGCCTGGTTTCAGGTTATTTGTAAGCTAAGTAGCCACGCAGTCCGACAGAAGAGATAAAAAGGCTATAGATAAAAAAAATAACAATAAAAATCAAAATCCAAGTCAGAACTAGAAAATAAATAAGATGATCTTTGACAAAGTCAAATCATTCATATTACATCATATCATGAGAAGAAAAACCAAGAGAGAAAATAAAAGGAGAAAGCACATTTGGCATCATCCAAACAAAATCTCTCATACAAAAACATATTAGTCCTACACTCAGCATGCATTAATAAACTTCTTTCGGGCATTCTAGAAAGTGGCTGGTCCTCTCCCCATCCAAACTCGTGCACAAAAAGCCAGAGCAATGGAGAACCTGGAAGAGAAAAATCGTAAGCTCACTGCAGAGGTTAATACCCTCCGTGAACAAATGGCTCAATTAATGGAGGTCATACGCCAAGGGCAAAATAAGGGTGAAACCCACGCAGAAAACACCTCTCGCCATGAAGAGGAGGAAGAAGAGAAAGTCTTCTACGATGAAAAGGATGCTAGGACCGTACGCATCCTCACCCCAGAGGTTTCTAAGGCGGTGGAGGGGCACAACTTTGACGTCAAGGAGGTGGCGAACATGTGCCTGGTGAAGAACATCCATTTTCCTCCCAAGTTCAAAGTCCCAGACTTCCCCAAGTACGCCGGGCTGACCTGCCCCAAGAACCATCTTACGATGTATTGTCGTAAGATGGCTGCACACGCTGAAAATGAAAAACTCCTGATCCACTGCTTCCCAGAGAGTCTGGCCGACACAACTCTCAACTGGTACATGCAGTTAGAAAGAGGGCAGGTTCAAAACTGGAAACAGTTGGCTGACGCTTTCCTTCGTCATTACCGGTACAATATCGACCTGACCCCTGACAGGTCAGATCTCAGGACCCTAAGCAAAAGGGACAACAAATCCTTCAAAGCGTATGCCCAAAGTTGGAGGGAAATGGCCGCCCAAATAGAGCCTCCACTGACAGATAAGGAGACAGTGGCTATGTTCATAGATTCACTGACTGGAGCATACTACGATAAGGCAATAGCTAGTACCTCTAATCTTTTTTCGGACATAGTCACTGTAGGAGAAAGAGTGGAGCAGGGGCTGAGGAGTGGGAAAATAGCGCGACCTTCTTCTTCCATTACTTCATTCAAGAAACCCTTTAAAAAGAAGGAGGAGGTCGTACACGCCATTAATTTCGCAACCCCTTCCTCCACCTCTCAGACGGAGAGGCAGTCATGAGGAAAGGAGAGGAAGTTCACCCCTATCCCCACCTCATACGCAAAGTTGTTGCCCCAGTTATTACAGGCCAATCTTCTGGCGCGTGTTCCTCCCAAGAAAATGGAGCCTCCCTACCCCGAGTGGTACAAGCCCAACGAAAAATGTAGCTACCACTCGGATGCACCTGGGCATTCAACGGACAACTGTTTGACCTTGAAATATAAGGTCCAGGAACTAATTGATGCCGGTTGGATAACCTTTGATGCCTCTGCTTCTGATGTCGATGCCAAACCTCTGGCTAAGCCAGAGTAGCAGAGAGGGAGGACTGGGAGGATTAGCCCCTAGGGTTCTTTTTTTTTTAAGATTTTTTCTTGTATTTCCTGCGGTCCCCGCTCGTGGCCGCAGGAACTCTGATTAAAAGGGCCTGTACATACACTTTTTTAATACATGAGGCATTTTCTTGTCATATTCATTTCATTATTTTCCCTCTTTTATTTATTATTCTTTCAAAGATAATTGAATAATAAAATCTATGACTAAAGCATAACCTAAAACACATCATGTCTATGATTGATGAATCTCTGTGGACCCCGGAAGCCGAAGGCGAATGGGTCGAGTCCGACAATGAGCAGGGGACCATTTCCCCGGACATGCAAAGAATGCTGGAAAAAGAAGCACGCATTATACAACCGCATCAACAAGAAACAGAAACTATCAATTTGGGAGAAGGGGATGATGAGAAAAAGATAAGTATTGGCACCCAAATAGAAAGTAGCATAAAGGAGGGATTGATACAGCTTCTAAAGGAATATATGGATTTATTCGCTTGGTCCTATCATGACATGCCCGGGCTCGACACAAGTATAGTGGAGCATAAACTGCCATTAAAAGAAGGGTTCCGACCTGTGAAGCAAAAACTCAGAAGAATCAAACCAGACTGGTCCTTAATGATTAAGGAGGAGGTACAAAGACAACTGGACGCCAATTTCCTAGTAGTGTCCAAATACCCGGAGTGGTTGGCCAACATAGTGCCTGTTATAAAAAAGAACGACAAAGTCAGGGTATGCGTGGATAATAGAGACCTCAATCAAGAGAGTCCAAAGGATGACTTTCCCCTACCACATATAGACGCGCTAGTGGACCATACCGCTACTAATACGCTTTACTCCTTCATGGATGGATATGCAGGGTACAATCAAATTAAATTGGCCGTCGAGGACAGAGAAAAAACCTCTTTTATCACACCATGGGGCACCTTCTACTACCGTGTGATGCCTTTTGGACTCAAGAATGCAGGGGCTACCTATCAAAGGGCTATGGTCACACTATTCCATGACATGATCCACAAGGAAATAGAGGTCTATGAGGATGACATGATCGCCAAGTCCAAAAATGAGATGGACCACATTCAATATCTCAAGAAATTGTTTGATCGATTCCGGAAATATCAACTCAAACTAAACCCGACAAAATGTACTTTCGGAGTACGGTCAGGAAAACTTTTGGGGTTCATCATCAGCGAAAGAGGAATCAAAGTAGACCCCGACAAAACCAAGGAAATTTTGGAAATGCCCCCACCAAGCACCGAAAAGGAGGTCACAGGTTTTCTGGGTCGAATTAACTATATTGCCCATTTCATCGCACAGTTGATGGATAAATGTATACCCATCTTTAAACTGTTGTGCAAAAATCAACAAACGGTGTGGAATGAAGAATGCTAACAAGCATTCGATAAAATCAAAACATGCTTAACCAATCCGCCAGTATTGGTACAACCCGTTGAGGGGAGACCTCTGATCCTATATTTATCAATACTCGAAGAGTCCATGGGATGTGTACTTGGTCAACAGGATGAAACTAGGAAGAAAGAACGAGCCATTTATTATCTTAGCAAGAAATTCCTAGACTATGAAACCCGTTATACACCATTTGAAAAGACCCGTTGCGCATAAGTATGGGTCACTCAGCGTCTTCGACAATATATGGCTCGACACACAACATGGTTAGTTTCCAAAATGGACCCAATCAAGTACCTCTTCGAGAAGCGCATTCTGACCGGAAGAATAGCTAGGTGGCAAGTGCTCCTCTCAGAGTTCGACATCATTAATGTCACCCAGAAAGCTATTAAAGGTAGCCCCTTAGCAGATTATCTAGCCCATGGATCAACAAACGAGTATCAGTCTCTACAAGACGACTTTCCCGATGAGCATATCATGCACATCGAACACGAAGAAACCAAAGAAGAGGCATGGACCATGTTCTTCGACGGGGCCTCAAACATGCTTGGACACGGGATATGAGCTATTTTGATATCCCCTGAGAAGAAACACATCCCCGTAATGGCCAGGCTAAATTTTGACTGTACCAACAACATGGCCAAATACGAAGCATGCGCGCTAGGGATCCAAGCAGCTCTAGATCATGGGGTTACTAAACTCAAAGTCTTCGGTGATTCATCCCTTGTCATCTATCAACTTAAAGGTGAATGGGAAACCCGAAACTCGAAATTAATCCCATATCTAGAGCACATCCGTGATTTAGTCTCAAAAATGGAAAGTGTCACCTTCCAGTATATTCCTCGGGAAGACAATCAATTTGCTGACGCCCTCGCTACTCTATCATCCATGTTTTCTTTGGGTCAAGAGCATGAGATGCCAATCATCCAAATTAAGTTGCATGACAAACAAGCTTTTTGCATGGCAGTAAATGGCGAGCACGATCAAGATCCCTGGTATCATGACATCAAACAATATCTCATTAGGGGCGAATATCCCGAAGGAATCAATGACAATGATAAACGAACCATTCGTAAGAGGGCAGTAGGGTTCACATTGATTGAAGGAACCCTCTACAAAAAGAGTCTCGATTCTACTCTCTTAAGATGAGTGGACCATGAAGAAGCCCAGACCTTGATAAGAGAAATCCACAAGGGAACTATTGGGACCCACACACCTAGGCATGTCATGGCAAAGAAGATCTTAAGGGCAGGGTATTTTTGGTCCACAATGGAAGCCGATTGTCACCAATACGCTAAAAAGTGTCACAAGTGCCAAATCTATGCCGATAATATTCACGTGCCTCCCGCACCTCTCAGTACCTGGCTACACCTTGGCCATTCTCTATGTGGGGCATGGACGTCATCGGACCCATTGAGCCCAAAACATTTAATGGCCATCGTTTTATCTTGGTGGCCATTGACTATTTCACCAAATGGGTTGAGGCAGCATCGTACGCGCATGTGACTCGGAAAGTGGTGACCACCTTCATCAAGAAAAATATTATATGTTGGTACGGCGTCCCTCATAGGCTCGTTACTGATAATGGGACCAATCTCAATAATAAGATGATGGAGGAACTATGTCAAGACTTCAAAATTCAACACCACAATTCTTCCCCGTACCGACCAAAGATGAACGGTGCAGTAGAGGCAACCAATAAGAACACTAAGAAAATCATCCACAAGATGGTAGTAACCAACAAAGATTGGCATGAAATGCTTCCCTTCGCCTTACACGGCTACCGAACTTCAGTACGAACTCCACAGGGGCCACTCCATTTTCCCTCATGTACGGAATGGAGGCCGTACTACCAATAGAGGTCGAAATACCCTCCCTGTGAGTTGTTATGGAAGCAAAATTAACAGAAGTTGAATGGGTCCAAAGCCGTTACGATCAGCTAAACCTAATCGAAGAAAAACGGCTGGACACCATATGTTGGGGGCAAGTTTATCAAACGAAGATCAAGAAAGCCTACGACAAGAAAATCAATCCCCGCATCTTCCGAGAAGGGGATCTAGTAATAAAGAAACTGCTACCAGCCCAAAAAGACAAAATCAGGAAATGGAAAGAAAATTATGAAGGACCATTTGTGGTCAAGCGAGCCTTCTCAGGAGGAGCCCTTATCCTCACCAACATGGACGAAGAAGAGCTTCGACATCCTGTCAACTCAGATGCGGTAAAGAAATACTATGCCTAAAGACATTGCTCATGACCCGTCAGGACGAAAACTCGCAAAGAGCGTCCTGGGCAAAAGATAGGGTCCACATTCCTTGTTAGGATACATCTTAGGCAAAAATTAGAGGTTTCAAAAAAAAAAAAAAAAAAAAAAAAAGAAAGGGGGAGGAGCAATGATTACCTTATCCGAAAACCGCAAAGGCGACTAAGGTAATACCTTCACAGAAGCAAGCAGACTTCGCATGATCTTCACTCTGAGCTCGAACATCTCAATTGAAGCGACCAGGAAAAACACAGAAACAGAAATCACGGGCATGATTGTTATATCCTATACAACTTAGCCAACCTCGGCCAGCCCTGCTTATAAATTCCTTTGTAAATCCTCCTGTAAAAATGAACCATTCTTTTATATCAAATAAAAATTGTCTCCTTTCCTCTTTACCTACTTGCAAGAATGCCTCTGTATTAATAAAACATGAGCATGCATAAAACAAGCAATACAAGAAAGCATAAGAAAGAAAAAGAAAACAAGATTAAAATAAAACAGCGTCTGCTAGGACAGTCTCAGGTGAAAATAGGGCAGCCTGCTAGATCGAAAACACGCAAAGGGCGGTCTAGACAAAAGTTAAGGCCTCCATAAAAAAGAAAAAGCCCGCTAAGTCCTAGGCAAAAATTAAGGCAAGCCCGCTAGATCAAAAACCCACAAAGGGCGGTCTAGACAAAAGATAGGGCCAAATAAAAAAGTCATAAGAACATTCACGGGAAAAACAGCAAAGAAAATATTAGTCACTTTCTAGATGCCCCCAACTAAAATAGATTGCATCAAGAGCATCCACGCACAAGTAGTTGCACAAAAATGACTTTGTCAAAATCAAAACAAACAAATATGTTTTAGACAAATAAAAGACCAAAAAGCATTCACATTTGTGCTTGCATCCGAAAATAGGAAGCACTCAGAAGTATCCCGGTAAGACTTCATCGACTTTATAAAAAATATGCATTAACCAAGAGTTTTTCGACAACCAAGCAAGAGTCGAGTAACAAAAGACTACCCGACAACCAGCAAAGTCGGATGACCACCATAAAAAAATCCCCAGCAACCAACAAGCTGGATGAATACCAACAGAATCCCCGGCACAGACCGGACGATCACTCTCAAAAAAGACAAGGACAAGAGAACACATCTCAACGACGGCGCATGAGCTAGAGCAGTAAGCCGCCACCACAGCCAAAGGGTCAGCTACAACAAGAAGGAGTGTCGACCCTTTTTGATTTTTTGCGTTTTTATGGGTGGTTACAACGCCTTTAGGTTGTCCGATAACCGGGCTAACCTAGGGGCGAGGTTTTCGAAAGGGTGTCTTTGGGTTGTCCGATAACTGGGCTAACCCAAGGACTATTTTTGAGGGGTTCTGTGGAGTCACCACCGATGTTTTTACCAGAAACGTCGGAAAAGGGGTTTTTAAAGGCGTTGGTTTTCAAAAACCAACTTTGGTTATTAGAACCAGAGTTGGGTAAGGGAGTTAGTTACGTGTAAAGGGAGTATTAGTCCCTTTACGACACCCCTTTCGGGTTCCCTATGACAGGCCGACTACTTAAAAATATTTAAACCGTGGAAAATTACGCTTTTGCCCTTCTTATTGTGCGGAATTTAAAAGTATGACTACATGGCCCTAATCTATTGCATATTGTAAAGTTAAAGCGATAAAAGGGAAGAGGAAGAGTTTAAACCTCTGAAGCAAGCTTTCTTTTTTTTATTTCTCTTTAAAAGAGGGTGCTTTTTAGCAACCCTTCACTCTACACAGCGCTGGAAACTTTTCTAGACGCCGAAAAACGCTCTCAAAGGCACTCAGAAACTCTGGAAATGCGTCGGAGGGATTCTAGAGATAAGTTTTAGAGAGAAGAGAGAGCTAGAAGCTTGTGTTGAACATTCAAGGACTTGATGTTGCAAATAATGATCATGAAGAATGTTGATTTTGATGATGATCCAAGAGCTTAAAGACTTAGAATATTGAAGATTGAAGATTGATGATTTCTGTATTGTAATAACTCTGTTTTAGTTTGATTGAGTCTGTAATTATAGAATCTAAAATAGCCGGTACATAGTCTGTAACTTAGAAGCTTCAAAAAGCTCAAATTTATCTTTCAGGCCCGACTTTAATCGATTAAATAAGAAAATAATCGATTAAAACAGTGAGAAAACCATTTTCTATACAAACTCACTGCTTTAATCGATTAAACAGCAAAATAATCGATTATTCCATACAGTTCCGTACAGATAATCGATTATTTCACCAAATAATCGATTAAACCAGAGAGTATTGGGTTCTGACGTATTTGGCTCTGTTTTAATCGATTATTACTCCAAATAATCGATTATTCCAGTCTGTTTCTGATATTAAACTTCAAACAAACCCTATTTTCGAAAACCCAATTACCAAGAACCCTAGTTTCGAAATCCCCAAATCCTAAACCCTAATTTCCCTACTTAAACTCTCCTTCGGCACTCAGAAAAGAAGAACAACCTTTTCCATACAAAAGTTAAGTGCTGTGAGTGCCAGAGAACTATTTGTTGCAAGGAAAGGGGGCTTTCTGAACCTGGTGTGGGCTAGAAGCGATAAGAATCACTAAGTGGAGTTCTTAGTGGATTGTGTGTTGTGCCGTCTCTAGGGAAAGTTGTTCATCATCTCTTGTGGATTTCAAGAGAGGTGTATTCTGATCTTTATTTGTTCATTTGTAATCTGTTTGTAACAATTTGTTCTTAGTGACAGCGTTAATCCTCTTTTGAGTGATTAGCAACTGGACGTAGGGTCTTTTGATCCAAACCAGTATAAACCTACTGTGTAATCTTCTCTACTCTTCTCTATTTACATTTACAAAGTTTTTAATTGGTAAAATTTGGGGAAAATTTTGAAAACCTAATTTTTATTAAGAAACCAATTCACCCCCCTCTTGGTTTTTGTTCGACCACGCGAACATTCCGCTGCGCGATTCTAACAAGTGGTATAAGAGCTTGCTTTGATAGTCATTCAAATATTTTCGAAAATGGCCGGACAAAATCAAACTTTTGCCGAAGGTGCGTCTATCAACAGACCCCCACTTTTTGCGGGTCAAAATTATCCTTTTTGGAAAGTACGTATGCAAATATTTTTAGAGTCTGTTGATAGAGGCGTTTGGGACGCAATTTTAAACGGTCCATTTGTTCCTAAAATTACAGAGAACGGTGTTGACGTTCTTAAACCTTTTGATAGATGGACTGCCGAAGAAAGTCGAAAAGCACAATTTGATGTTAGGGCTAGAAATATAATTTGATCTGCTTTAACCCTTGATGAGTTTTACAGAATATCCACTTGTAAGAGTGCTCAAGAGATGTGGGCAAAACTAAGAGTAACTTATGAAGGAACTGATGATAGTGACTCAATTTCGGAATCAAGCGACTCAGAAATAGAAGCTAACATTTGCTTGTTGGCAAATGACATCATTTCTTCCGACTTTGAGGTTAGTGATTCCGACTCATCCTCAAGTGATGATGAAAATGATGTTGATGAATTACAAAATGCATATAATGAATTGTTTAGTGCTTTTAAGGACTTGAACAATAAATACAAAGTTGTGAAAAAGATTTTAAGTAGTTCCAAAATGGAGGTAGAGTCCTTAAAAACGAAAATTTCATGTTTAGAGGAAAAGGAAACCTTTAGAAACGAAAATTGTATGCATAGATGAGAATGATGATAAGTCTATAGCATGTGCATCATGTAAAGAGTATGAACATGATATTGATTTACTTAGACATTTGCTTGATAAAGCTAAAAAGGAATTAAGTGATAGTTATAAGAATAAGGATAGTGTTCAAATTAAAGAAAATTGTCATGTTCCTTTGAAAAAGCTTAAAAGTAAAAATAGAAGAGTATGGGTTGAAAAAGGAACCAAAACTTCAATAGTTAGAAATGTATCATATTCTAAAATTACATCTAATGCATGCTTTTATTGTATGAAACATGGTCATACTTCAAATAGATGTAAAATTAAGCATTTTGGAGTTCCTAAAGGAAAATATATTTGGGTTCCTGTAGTTAAATGAATTATTTGTCTCTTTTATTTATTCAAAGAAAATGGATCATTTAGTATGTTTTAAACAGAATGCTTAGGTAAAATCATTTTATCTTTTCTACTGCATGAAGGTTCTTCACTTAAAGATTTTGCAAAATGCCTCTAAAATCGTTTTAAACAACTAAAAACAAAGTATTTTTACAAAAGCTTTCTTAAACATGTTTTTAACTGATGTAGTTTTGAAAGAACCGATTAAAATCAATTAGAATGTTCAAAGAAGTGTTTTTACAGTATTTTAATCGATACAACTTATTTTTAATCGATTAAAACCATTTAGAACTCATTATGATCGATCAGAATACAAATATGACCGATCAGAATCAAATGTGATCGATCAGATTTTAATTATGAGTGGTCAGAATTTTTTCAATCGATTAAAACACGTTTCAATGGATTAAAATCACTTAAATGGTCAGGATGATCGATCAGAATCCAATTATGACCGATCAGAATCAAATGTGATCGATCAGATTTTAATTATAAGCGATCAGAATTTTTTTAATCGATTAAAACACGTTTCAATCGATTAAAATCACTTAAAGGGTCAGGATGATTGATCAGAATCCAATTATGACCAATCATAATCAGTTATGATCGATCAGAACTCTTTTAATCGATTAAATCTCGTTTCAATCGATTAAAACAACTTAGAAATTTTCTACACAGCGTTTTAATCGATTAAAACTTATTTCTTATCAGTTAAAATAACTTGAAAAGTTTTATGAGAAAGTTTTGCAGTATTTAAATAGATTGTTATGTCTCTAACCCCAAGGACCCAAAAGTTATGGGGACCTAAGTTTACTATGTTCTTGTTTTGTAGGAAACTTCCAAATCAAAGAAGTCTATGTGGTATCTTGATAGTGGATGCTCAAAACATATGACTGGAGATAAATCGAAATTTGTGAGTTTCAAAGCCAAAGAACAAGGATATGTGACTTATGGGGATAACAACAAAGGGAAGATCCTTGGAATTGGAAACATTGGTGGTGCAAACACTTTGGAGATCAGGGGTGTGCTACTTGTTGATGGACTTAAGCATAATCTCCTTAGTATAAGTCAATTATGTGACAAAGGCTTCAAGGTAATTTTTGAAAGTAAATTTTGCACCATTCACTTGATAGATTCCGAAAATGTAGCATTGAAAGGCATTAGGCATAACAACATATATTTGATTGATTTGGATTGTTTGCATGAGTCAAGTATAACATGTTTAGTTGCTAAGGAAGAGAACCCTTGGTTATGGCATAAAAGAGCGGCTCATATAAATATGCATCACTTGAATAAATTGATATCAAAAGACTTAGTTATTTGATTGCCTAAGTTAAAATTTGAAAAAGATAGATTGTGTGATGCATGCCAAAAAGGTAAACAAGTAAAATCATCATTTAAATCAAAGAATGTGATTTCCACTTCAAAACCCCTAGAATTATTACACTTAGATTTATTTGGACCTTCTAGGATAAAAAGCTTTGGTGGAAATTATTATGGACTTGTAATTGTTGATGATTACTCTATATACACTTGGACATTTTTCTTAACTACGAAAAGTGAAGCTTTTAAGGTCTTTAGAAAGTTTGCTAAACAAATACAAAATGAGAAAGACCTAAGAATTAAAGTTTTAAGAAGTGACCATGGTGGTGAGTTTCAAAATGAAAAGTTTGAGAGTTATTGTGAGGAAAATGGTATATTACATAACTTTTCTGCTCCTAGGACTCCCCAACAAAATGGTGTAGTTGAAAAGAAAAATAGGTCATTAGAGGAACTTGCTAGAACTATGTTAAATGAATCTAATGTTCCTAAATATTTTTGGGCTGATGCGGTTAGCACTGCATGTTATGTTTTAAATAGAATGCTCATTAGGTCAATTATTAAATCTACTCCATATAAATTATTTAATGGTAGAAAACCTAATGTTGCTCATTTAAAGATTTTTGGATGTAAATGTTTTGTGCTAAATAATGGAAAGGACAATCTAGGAAAATTTGACTCAAAAGCCGATGAGGGCATTTTTCTAGGTTATTCATTAACTAGCAAGGCATATAGAGTGTTTAATAGGAGAACATTGAATATAGAAGAATCTATACATGTTACCTTTGATGAGATTGTAGACCTTGGGGGAAATCCTCTTGAGTCAAATAAAGAACTTGCAGGTGATGATGAGTATATAAGAGAGGCTCTTGATGAATTATATTTGGAAGAAAATGTGCCTTCTCAAACTCCTCAATTAGCAAAAGAATGGCAATCACCTAGAGGACTCTCATTGGACAACATTATAGGTGACATCTCAAAAGGGGTAAGAACTAGAAATATGAATAATTTCTGTATGTCTGTTGCTTTTGTGTCATAGATTGAACCTAAAAACATTGAGGAAGCACTTAAAGATGATCAATGGTGCATAGCCATGCAAGAAGAACTTAACCAATTTGAAAGGAATCAAGTCTGGGAATTAATCCCAAGAGAAGAGTCACATCAAGTTATTGGAACTAAATGGGTATTCAGAAATAAGCTTGATGAAGATGGAAACATAACAAAGAATAAAGCCAGACTTGTTGCAAAAGGCTATTGTCAGGAGGAAGGTATAGATTATGATGAAACTTATGCTCCTGTTGCCAAGTTAGAGGCTATACGCCTACTTCTTGCTTATGCATCTATGATGAAATTTAAATTATATCAAATGGATGTAAAGAGTGCATTTTTAAATGGTTTTATTAAAGAAGAAGTGTATGTAGAGCAACCCCCTGGATTTGAGGATTTTAATTATCCTAATCATATTTTCAAATTAAAGAAAGCATTATATGGGTTGAAACAAGCTCCTAGATCTTGGTATGAAAGATTAAGTAGTTTCCTAACTGCAAATGATTTTTCAAGAGGAAAAATCGATTCTAAACTGTTCATTAAGAAAGTAAAAGAACATATCTTATTGGTCCAGGTATATGTTGATGATATAATTTTTGGATCAACTGATAATTCGTTATGTGTAGAATTTGCTAAGATTATGCAGGGAGAGTTTGAAATGTCTATGATAGGAGAATTGACATTCTTCCTTGGAATACAAATCAAGCAACTTAAAGATGGCAATTTCATCTCTCAAACTAAATACTGCAAGGAGATTCTCAAAAAGATTGGTATAGACACCTCAAAAGAAGCCAACACACCCATGGGAACGTCATGCTATTTAGACAAGGATGAATCAGGTTTGGAAGTTAATCAAACTATGTATAGAGGTATGATAGGATCACTATTATACTTAACTGCTAGTAGACCTGATATTATGCATTCTGTCTGTGTGTGTGCTAGATTTCAGGCTTGTCCTAAAGAATCTCATCTAATTGCAGTAAAACATATTTTAAAATATTTAAAAGGAACTACTGATTTTGGTTTGTGGTATCCATCTGATGCTTGTATGAGTTTAATAGGATATTCTGATGCTGGTTATGGTGGCTGTAAAATTGATAGAAAAAGCACTAGTGGAACATGTCATTTGTTAGGTTCATCCTTAATATCTTGGCATTCTAAGAAACAGGCATGTGTTGCTTTATCTACCACTGAAGCTGAATATATTGCAGCTGGTAGTTGTTGTGCTCAAATTCTGTGGATGAAACAACAATTAGAGGATTATAGCATATATTTAAATGACATTCCATTAATGTGTGATAATACGAGTGCAATCAATCTAACTAAGAATCCAGTAATGCACTCTAGGACTAAACATATTGAGATTAGACATCACTTTTTAAGAGATCATATCAGCAAAGGAAACTGCAAAATAGAGTATGTAGACACTAAACGTCAATTAGCAGATATATTTACTAAGCCTCTACCCAAGGATAGATTCTATGATCTTAGAAGAGACTTAGGGATATTAGAAATAGCTTAAAATCTGCTTAATTTGACTGTTTCTGGATGATTGTTATGTTAAAATTCGTGGTGTAGCATGTTCATAGGTTATTATGCATATAAATCTCAAAAACTTGATATAGCCTCTGGAATAATCGATTCATCGGAAGTGATAATCGATTATTTTCCCTCAAAACGTCCAAAACAGGGTATTCTCCTTCGGAATAATCGATTATTTCGTGAAATAATCGATTAAATGCTTCAGATAATCGATTATTTGCTAGAAATAATCGATTAAAGCTGTCTGATATAGAGATAATCGATTATTTTGAGATATAATCGATTAAATGTGACCAGTCTTGCCTCCTAGCCATTGCCAATGGATATTGAAGTGTGTCGTTTAGAGAATAGATTTGATGCACACTTTAATGATCATGATAGTGAAGAATTTTAAATTCTGTTATGTATTTTCTTTTGTTATTGTCTTGATGTTGTAATGGATGAATGATTATGAAATAAAATATGATGCTTCTTTCATGCTATGATTAAGGGGGAGCTTTCTCTAAATTATGCATATTTTGAGGGGGAGATCTAATGTTTGTTCTTTCAGAGTTCTTTTTGATTATAATCAAAATAGGGGGAGAAAAATTTAAAGCCTATATTCAATTTTAAATTTTATCTGGTATGTTTAATGTGTGTGTTAGTATGACAGATAAAACAGGTTATTACAAGGGCTTTAAAAAGATAATTTTGATCATCATCAAAAAGGGGGAGATTGTTGAACATTCAAGGACTTGATGTTGCAAATAATGATCATGAAGAATGTTGATTTTGATGATGATCCAAGAGCTTAAAGACTTAGAGTATTGAAGATTGAAGATTGATGATTTCTATATTGTAATAACTCTGTTTTAGTTTGATTGAGTCTGTAATTATAGAATCTAAGATAGCCGGTACATAGTCTGTAACTTAGAAACTTCAAAAAGCTCAAATTTATCATTCAGGCTCGGCTTTAATCGATTAAATAAGTAAATAATCGATTAAAATAGTGAGAAAACCATTTTCTGTACAAACTCACTGCTTTAATCGATTAAACAACAAAATAATCGATTATTCCGTACAGTTCCGTACAGATAATCGATTATTTCACCAAATAATCGATTAAACCAGAGAGTATTGGGTTCTGACGTATTTGGCTCTGTTTTAATCGATTATTACTCCAAATAATCGATTATTCCAGTATGTTTCTGATTTTAAACTTCAAACAAACCCTATTTTCGAAAACCCAATTACCAAGAACCCTAGTTTCGAAATCCCCAAATCCTAAACCCTAATTTCCCTACTTAAACTCTCCTTCGGCACTCAGAAAAGAAGAACAACCTTTTCTATACAAAGGTTAAGTGCTGTGAGTGCCAGAGAACTGTTTGTTGCAAGGAAAGGGGCCTTTCTGAACCTGGTGTGGGCTAGAAGCGATAAGAATCACTAAGTGGAGTTCTTAGTGGATTGTGTGCTGTGCCGTCTCTGGGGAAAGCTGTTCATCATCTCTTGTGGATTTCAAGAGAGGTGTATTCTGATCTTTATCTGTTCATTTGTAATTTGTTTGTAACAATTTGTTCTTAGTGACAGCGTTAATCCTCTTTTGAGTGATTACCAACTAGACGTAGGGTCTTTTGATCCGAACCAGTATAAACCTACTGTGTAATCTTCTCTACTCTTCTCTATTTACATTTACGAAGTTTTTAATCGGTAAAATTTGGGGAAAATTTTGAAAACCTAATTTTTATTAAGAAACCAAATCACCCCCCTCTTGGTTTTTGTCCGACCACGCGAACATTCCGCTGCGCGATTCTAACAGCTTGTGGTGTGTGGAAATGAGGGGGGGAGAGCCCCTATTTATAGGTTTTCGCGCCTGGCAGTGGCGAGACCGCCGTTCTCGTCTGACAAGGTCGAGACCGCCATCTCGTCCATCGCAGGTGGCGAGACCGCCGTCTTGCCTCACGCAAATGGCGAGACTGCCGTCTCGTTTGGCGAGACGGCGGTCTCGCCACCTGCGAATGACGAGACGGCGGTCTCGATTTCGAGACGGCGGTCTCGTCCCAAAAAGGCAAGAAAACTTATTTTTTTGTCCAAAAAATCCTTCCTATCATAGTATGAGGCCTAATAGTCTCTCCTAGTGGCTTGTTAGGCTTCGTCTATCTTCGAATAGGAGGTCTTTTGATCTTTATTTGGAGGTCGGGCAAGATTTGGGGTCTACAAGGAGCATCCGGAGGCACAACACCAGATGGGGGTGTATACTCATCAAACCTTACAAAAGGGGGCTTACCGGACGGGGGTTCGTACTCGTCAGACACCAAATGGGGGTGTATACTCATCAGGCCTTACAAAAGGGGGCTTACCAGGCGGGGGTTCATACTCGTCAAACCAGATGGGGGTTCATACTCATCAGCCGAAGGGATCAACTACCGTCAGAAGGAGCATCCTGGAGGGGCACAACGTACTTTTCCTCAGAAGATCTGCCGCTGTAAAGCCAGGACGTCTGAAGGGCAATCGGGCAAGAGGGTCAACTCCTTTACCCTCCAGTCGATCTTCTTGGCACAACAAGCCAGTAGTCGACTAGTCGGGTAAAGGGAGGCAGCTGTAGAACCCTAATCTTGCCCGGCCTCGTAATAAGACCAGGAGACCTCCTTTTCGAAGATGGATGAAGCCCAAGAAACCATTAGGAGAGACTATTAGGCCCCATACTAGGATAGAAAGGATTTTCTGCATTAAAATAAGGATTTTCGCCTTCAAGGACCGAGACCGTCGTCTTACTTTTCGAGACCGCCGTCTCGCCACCTGCGAATGGCGAGACCCCCCTCTCATTTGGCGAGACGGCTGTCCCGAATGGCGAGATGGTCGTCTCGATCTTGTCAAACGAGACGGTCGTCTCAACCTGACAGGCGCGAATCCCTATAAATAGCCGTGCTTTTCCCTTCATTTCACACAATTCTCCGACTTTCTCTCTTGTAACCTCTTCAAATTCTCTTCCTAGAACCCCTCCGAAGCATTTCCGGAGTTTCTTAGAGATCTTATAGCATTTTCGAGAGTTTTTTCGGCGTTGTAAAGAGTGAAGGACTGCCAAAACGCACCCTAATTTTCAAGAAATTTAATCAAAGAGCTTGCTTCGGAGGTTTCTTCTTTCTCTCTCTCTCTCTTTATTGTCTTTACTTTCATGATTAAGTTATGCAATAGATACTAGGGCCATGTAGTCGTTACTTTAATTCCGTAAATAAAAGGGTAAAAGCGTATTTTCACAAAGTTTATTTATTAAATAGTTGGCCTATCATAGGGAACCTGAAAGGGGCGTCGTAAGGGAACTAAAACTTCCCTTGCACGTAACTAACTCCCTTACCTAAACTCTAGTTTTAATGACCAAAGTTGGTTTTCAAAAATCAACGCCTTTTTATTCCTTTTTCGATGTTTCCAGTAAAAACATCGGTGGCGACTCCATAAAAACCCTTCAAAATTAGTTCTTCGGTTAGTCCGGTTATCGGACAATTGAAGAAAACTTTTTTGAAAACCTCGCCTCTAGGTTCAACCCGGTTATCGGACAACCTAAAGGTGTTGTAACCACACCCATAAAACGCGAAAATTGGAAAGTCGGAACCATCGCGTCGCTCCGACCGCCTCGTTTTGACGGCGGTGACACAGACAAAAACCAAGAGCGGGGGGTGAATTGGTTTCTTAACAAAAATTAGGGTTTTAAAATTTTTCCCAAAATTCACCAATTAAATTGCTGTGTAAAGTAAATAGAGCAAGGATAGAGTCTTACACAGATGATTTATACTGGTTCGGATCAAAAGAAACTACGTCCAGTTGTTAATCACTTAAACAGAGGATTAACGCTGTCACTATAATCACGGTTATACAATCAGATTACAAATAAGAAGATAAGGTAAAGAATATACCTCTCTTGAGTCACAAAAGAGATGAAGAACAGTTTTCCCTAGAGACGGCACAACACACAATCCACCAAGAAAACCCACTTAGTGATTCTTATCACTTCTAGCCCACACTAGGTTCCAAAAGCCCCTTTTTCCTCCAACAAACAGTTCTCTGCCAGTCACAACTCTCAACTTTTGTTTTGAAAAAGGTTGTTAATTTTGCAAAGAGCCTTAGAGAAACTTAAGTAGGCAGATTAGGGTTTAAGAATTGGGAATTTTCGAAACCTGGTGAATTGGGACTAGGGTTTTCGAAACTTGGTCCAATTTTGAAATTCTAAATACATATTTGACTGAAATAATCGATTATCTTGAGTGTTAATCGATTATTACAGAGCCAAATTCACCTAGAACCCAAATCCATGCAGTTTAATCAATTATTTGGGCAGTTAATCGATTAACAACCCTGTTAATCGATTAATAGGGGCTTTAATTGATTATTCTAGAGAGCTGATATAGAAAATGGTTTTTCTCTCTGTAATAATCGATTATCCTGCCATTTAATTGATTAATCCAGTGTGTTTTTGATAAAAATGAGTTTTTGAAGCTTTTAAAGAGTAGACTATGTGTTGGATATCTTAGACTCTAATATTACAGACTCAAAATCATCAAACACAGAGTTATTACATAACATTACAAGTCTTCAAATCTTTAAGTCCTTTGTTCTAGAATCATCATCAAAATCTACAGGCTTCATATCCATGTATGTTCAACATTCATATCCTTGTATGTTTCAACAGAATCTATTCCCCCAATGAGCTATAAGATGATGCTCCTACGAATAAAGGAAAAAAATAAAAGACCGAAGAAAGACATAATCCAAAGAGGAAATTGAGTAGACTTTGGATTCATGACGCTAAGGAAGTTCTTTCAACGCTCCACCAAAAAGGACAAACTCACGATAGGTGACAAGTTGGTCATGGTTCAAGCTAAAGATGACATTCAGATTAGCAAGCCGTCTGCCCTACCTTGAAGGGATGCGCCTGAAGAGGAACTTCGAAATATCTTTTCCCAATATGAAAATACTTCCCCAACAATATGAAGGTGACCCACATGATGAGGAAATATGGATGTTGCCCAAACCAAGGGCTCATTAGAAAATCTCAAGGAGTAAGGGAGCCACCAGATTTTAAAGACACTTCTTTGAACCATGGCCTAGGGTATCAAGCTGCACAGAGAAAAGGGAAGTCTCCCTTCCACACCTTGAATCAGATTTTCCCAAATAGAGGGGTTCAAGTGTCAAAAGCAACTTTAATCATTAGGTGTTCTCCTTCCGATTCTAAGGGTTGTAAATCCAATTACTATTAGAGATTACTCCTCGAGGCTAGCCCGACCCCCGAGCATCCTTAGGGCACATATTTCCTTATTAATTACAAAGAATGTCATTCTTATTATCTGCTTCTCTTTTTTCTATCTAAACCTCATTAATAACCATGTTTGAAGCAAACATTTTCAAAACGCGTCAAAGTAACCAAAACGCGCCATTGTCAAAATGAAGTACATCCATCATCACTGATTGACTAGAAGCACAAAATAAGATTCCACCTCATCATAATAAAGTCGTGTTTCGCCAATGTTGTGCAAAGAGAAAAGTGTTAGAATCGCGCAGCGGAATGTTTCCATATCCGGACAAAAACCAAGAGGGGGGGTGAATTGATTCTTAACAAAAATTAGGGTTTTAAATTTTTCCCAAATTTCACCGATTAAATTGTTGTGTAAAGTAAATAGATCAAGGATAGAGTCTTACACAGATGATTTATACTGGTTCGGATCAAAAGACCCTACGTCTAGTTGCTAATCACTCAAACAGAGGATTAACGTTGTCACTATAATCACGGTTATACAATCAGATTACAAATACGAAGATAAGGTAAAGAATACACCTCTCTTGAGTCACACAAGAGATGAAGAACAACTTTCCCTAGAGACAGCACAACACACAATCCACCAAGAAAACCCACTTAGTGATTTTTATCGCTTCTAGCCCACACTAGGTTCAAAAAGCCCCTTTTTCCTCCAACGAACAGTTCTCTGGCAATCATAGCTCTCAACTTTTGTTTTGAAAAAGTTTGTTCTGTTTGCAGAGAGCCTTAGAGAACCTTAAGTAGACGGATTAGGGTTTGGAAATTGGGGATTTTCAAAACCTGGTGAATTGGGAATAGGGTTTTCGAAACTTGGTCCAATTTTGTAATTAAAAACACATATCTGACTGAAATAATCGATTATCTTGAGTGTTAATCGATTATTACAGAGCCAAATTCACCTGGAACCCAAATCCACGCATTTTAATCGATTATCTGAGCAATTAATCGATTAACAACCCTGTTAATCGATTAACAGGGGCTTTAATCGATTATTCCAGAGAGCTGATACAGAAAATTGTTTTTATCTCTGTAATAATCGATTATCCTTCCATTTAATCGATTAATCTAGTATGTTTTTGATAAAAATGAGTTTTTAGAACCTTTAAGGAGTAGACTATGTGCTGGCTATCTTAGACTCTAATATTACAGAGTAAAAATCATAAAAATAGAGTTATTACATAACATTACAAGTCTTCAAATCTTTAAGTCCTTTGTTCTTGAATCATCATCAAAATCTACAAGCTTCATAACCATGTATGTTCAACATTCATATCCTTGTATGTCTCAACAATCTCCCCCTTTTTTATGATCATCAAAATTTCCTTTAAAGCTCTTGTAATAACTTGTTTTGTCTGTCACAGCTAAACAAAACATTAAACATACCAGACGACATTTAAATTTAATAAATATAAGAAACAAATTTAATAAATATAAGAAACAAAAGAGGCTTTAGATAATTTCTCCCCCTATTTTGATTATGATAAAAAAAATGAAAGCTCCCCCTCAATAGATGCATAATTTATAAATGACTCCCCCTCAAACAGAGCAAAAGAAGTACCAATTTTATTTCATAAAGTAAGGTCATTACAAAGAGATATGTGGAAGAGATTAAAACTCTTCACTTGCATCGTTATTGAACTAAGCATCAAACCTATCCTCTAGGTTACAGACCCTATCATCTACATCGGAGATACGACGAATGATTTCCTCATGCCATTCTTGAGAAATTGTGAAGAATTCTTTCATTCTTTGATTCATATCAAAGAGCATATCTTCCATTGATTGTCGGGATGTAGGAGGGGCAGAAGATGTTCCAACATTATGAATATGTTCAGAGGGAAACTCAGCAGCAGGAGGCATCTCTTCATCAGAATCTTCAGCATTTTTAGCCATGTTGGGAACGTCGTCTTTGTGAACATAAATGTTATTGACTCGCACCATTTGAAGTTGAGTTAGCGTTCTATCAAGCATTCGGTTTGAATTTGTGGATCTTACCTTTTGTTCCCCTTCAACATTCACTCCTTTGTACTCTAAAATGCGAGAGATAAGAAGAGCATAGGGAATTTTAAAAGTAGGATGACGCTTAGCCTTCAGCATGGTCATTATGACAAGGTTGCCCCAATCGATTGGCTCATTATTCATGACTGCATGAATAATGCGAAGTTTTATGGATGAGCATTGGGCATGGTTGGTTTCCCGGGGACATAAAATCCAGACAAGTAGATGCAGTAGCAGGCGTTCCTCCTTCTTTAATGGGCCGACCAGAAGAAGACGCCCAATCTCCATGGAGGGGTTACGGGGAAAAGAACGGTAAGCCATAATTCTGTCAAAATCGTCTAACTCTGCAAAAATATTAATAGCATCATCTCTTACATTAAAATGTGCAACATTTTCCCATATATCGTCATCAAGGATGATAGTCACACCCTTGACACGAGAAGTGGCTACTTGATCTCTAAATTTGAAACAAGAATAGAATACCCTAACTAAATCAGGGTAGTATGTACCTTGCATTTGGATAAAAGGGAGGACACCTTGAATTTCAAGAAGATTCGGAAAATTAAATCCCCTATTGATGAATTGATCACCAATAATGAATTTTGGAGTAATGATACCTATTTCCTTCCAGAAGGTGAGAAATTTATGTCTACCCTCATCATCTGAGATGGACGGGGATGAGAAGCAGGAGCAGATCTTCTTCTTGTGGGAATTTTAGCACGAGAAGAGGAAGGATTATAAGGAAAACAAGAGAGTTTTGGAAGACAAGTGAGGTTAGGAGAAAACAAGAAGGCTTGAATGATGCTAGAATGCTTGGATTCAAGAGTTTGAGGTGTGGAGAAGTGAAATGAAGGCTTCCTATATATAAGGAACATGAATAACAGTCATATTTGAGTGAAGAAGAGCAAAAAGAGCCGTTGAAAATGGCTAGTTCATGAAAACTACCCAGTTTAATCGATTAAAGCTTGAAATAATCAATTAAACCAACAACAGAACCATTTAATTGATTAACTGATGTTGTTAATCGATTAAATGAGTAATTAATCGATTATTGGTTGAAATAATTGATTATTCCAGAGAGAAACTTCAAATTTTGGACATTTAGGTGCAGATAATTGATTATTGCTTCAAATAATCAATTATTCCAGACAGATCATCAAATTTTTGAGGTTTAGACACATGATAATCTATTAATAAGCTACATAATCGATTATAACATTACAATCATGCAAAAACTGATTAATTAAGCAGAGTTTAGGCTATTTCTAATATTCCTAAGTCTCTTCTAAGATCATAGAATCTATCTTTGGGAATAGGTTTAGTAAAAAATATCTGCTAATTGATGCTTTGTATCAACATATTCAATTTTACAGTTTCCTTTGCTAATATGATCTCTTAAGAAGTGATGTCTAATCTCTATATGCTTAGTTCTAGAGTGCATTACTGGATTCTTAGTAAGATATATTGCACTTGTATTATCACACATCAATGGAATATCACTTAGAAAGATACTATAGTCTTATAATTGTTGTTTCATCCATACAATTTGAGCACAACAATTACCAACTGCAATATATTCAGCTTCAGTAGTGGATAAAGCAACACATGCTTGTTTCTTAGAATTCCAAGACACTAATGATGATCGTAACAAATGACATGTTCCACTAGTAATCTTTCTATCTATTTTACATCCACCATAATCAGCATCAGAATAACCTATTAAACTAGGAGAAGCTTCAGATGGATACCATAAACCAAAACCTGTAGTTCCTTTTAAATATTTTAAAATTCTTTTTACTGCAGTTAAATGAGATTCTTTTGGACATGCTTGAAATCTAGCACACACACAAATAGAATGCATAATATCAGGTCTACTTGCAGTTAAGTATAACAGTGAACCTATCATACCTCTATATATGGATTGATTTATTTCCAAACCTGATTCATCCTTGTCTAAATAGCATGAAGTTCCCATGGGTGTGTTAGCTTCCTTTGAAGTGTCCATTCCAAATTTCTTGAGAATCTCTTTGCAGTATTTAGTTTGAGACACAAAAATTCCATCTTTATGTTGTTTAATTTGAAGTCCAAGGAAGAATGTGGAGTCGCCATCTGTCATCGCCATCCGTTCCGACGTCTAGGGACATCTAGAACGTTTATGTGAGCGGTCGCAAAAAGATGGTTTAGACTCGCGTTTTATTTAAAAATGTGATCATTGCTCCCGAGGTGCTCATCAACTGAACTATCCTCTAATAAAATCAAGGTTTTTGTAAAAAGGTTCTTATGGAGTCGCCACCAATGTTTTGACCATAAACATTGGAAAAGGATAAAAAGGCATTGATTTTAAGAAAAACCAAACTTGGCCATTATAACCAGAGTTAGGTAAGGGAGTTAGTTACGCGTGGGGAAGGTGTTAGCACCCCCACGACGCCCCTTTCGGGTTCCCTATGACAGATTAATTCATAAAGCAAAGATTAAGAGAAATTATGCCATTACCCTATTTTATTATACAATACTAAACAATGGCTATCTACATGATTCTATTTTCTATTGCATACATAAAGTAGTAAATAAAACAATAAAAGAGAAGAGAAGTGAAAAGAACCTCCGTAGCAAGCTTTTTATTACAAATCTTCAACTGTGAGGATGCGTTTTGGCAATCCCCCGCATTACAAAGGCTCTCCTCCCCGAATACAGGACCGACATTACAAAAATTCTAAGAAGAATCGAATGTCGGAAGAAACTTCCTTAACCGATTCTTACCTTATAGGCAATCGGAGAGATCATTCGAAAGAGGGAGAGAAGAGAGGAGTGAGGTGTGTGTAAAAGTTGCAAATGAGGCCCTTATTTATAGTTTTTTCGCTACTAGGACCTCGGGACGGCCGTCTGGGCTGGGATGCCTGTCTGGGTCATTTAGGACGGCCGTCTAGGTTGGGATGCCCGTATGGGTCATTTAGCACGGCCGTCTGGGCTGGGATGGCCGTTTGGGACATTCGGGACGACCGTCTGGGATTTGGGATTGTCGTCTGGGACATTCAGGACAGCCGTTTGGGATTTGGGATGGCCGTCCCAAACCCCCTGACAACATTTTCTTACCTTTTTTTTTTCAGTCTAGAAAGCTCTCCTATCCTCACATGGAGCCTAGTGAACATTATTAGGGGCCCAATGATGCCTTGTTCATCTTCGAACGGAGGATCTTTGACCTTTATTGGGAGGTCGGGCAAGATTTGGGGTCTACAGCTGCCCCCCCTTCAACTGACTAACCGACTGTTGGTTCAATATGCCTACGAGATCGGTTGGCACGTGAAGGAGTTAACCCTCTTGCTCGGCTGTCCTTCGGATGCTCCTTTGGTGGGGTAGCCAATCCTCTAGATGATGAATGCAATCTGATGTTGTCTTCAGGATGTTTCCTTGCTGTGGAGGCTAACCCATCGGACGATATGTGTGAAGCTTCAGGATGCTCCTTTGATACGGTAGCTGACCCTTCGGCTGGTGAATGAAAATTTTCCCTTAGGATGCTCCTTTGATGCGGTAGCTGACCCCTCGGGAAATGAATGTGAACCTCCAGGATGCTCCTTTGATGCGGTAGCAGATCCCATGGTTGATGAGTATGGACCCGCATCTGGTTGTTGTAGCTTTGGGATGCTCTTTTTGATGCGGTAGCCGATCCCGTAGCTGACGAGTGGGAAACCTTAGGATGCTTCTTCAGTGAGGTAGCCAATTACTCGATTTGCAGGATGCTCCTTCAGTGAGGTAGCCGATCCTTAGGTTTGCAGGATCCTCCTTTGGAGAGGTAGCCGATCCTTTGGTTTGTAGGATTCTACTTTGGTGAGGAAGTTGATCCTTTGATTTGCAGGATGCTCCTTCAAAGAGGTAGCCGATCATTCAGTTTGTAGGATGCTCCTTTGGTGAGGAAGTCGATCCTTTGATTTGCAGGATGCTCCTTTGGTGAGGAAGCCGATCCTTTAATTTGCAGGATGCTCCTTCGGTGAGGTAGTCGATCCTTCGGTTTGTAGGATGCTCCTTTGGTGAGGAAGCCGATCCTTTGATTTGCAGGATGCTCCTTTGGTGAGGTAGCCGATCCTTCGGTTTGTAGGATGCTCCTTTGGTGAGGAAGTCGATCCTTTGATTTGCAGGATGCTCCTTCCGTGAGGTAGCCGATCCTTCGGTCTGCAAGATGCTCCTTTGGTGAGGTAGTCGATCCTTTGGATGATGAATAGTTTTGATAGGTACCAACCCCTATCTGGTTTGATGAGAATGAACCCTCATCTGGTCCGAACCTTCTTTTGTAAGGCTTGTCGCCGCCGTCAAAAAGAGGGGCGGTCGGAGTGACGCGATGGTTTCGACCCTTTTGATTTTTCGCGTTTTTTATGGGTGGTTACAACGCCTTTAGGTTGTCCGATAACCGGGCAAACCTAGGGGCGAGGTTTTTGAAAGGTCGTCCTTGGGTTGTCCGATAACCGGGCTAACCCAAGGACTAATTCTGAGGGGTTCTGTGGAGTCGCCACCGATGTTTTTACCGGAAACATCGGAAAAGGGGTTTTAAAAGGCGTTGGTTTTCGAAAACCAACTTTGGTCATTAGAACCAGAGTTGGGTAAGGGAGTTAGTTACGTGTAAAGGAAGTATTAGTTCCTTTACTACGCCCCTTTCGGGTTCCCTATGATAGGCCAGCTATTTTATTGATAAATAAACCGGAAAAATACGCTTTTGCCCTTTTTATTTTGCGGAATTTAAAGTTATGACTACATGGCCCTAATCTATTGCATAATTTAAAATTAAAGCAGTAAAAGTAGAGAGGGAGAATTTAAACCTCCGAAGCAATCTTTCTTTTTATTTCTTTAAAAGGAAATGGGTGCTTTTTGGCAGCCCTTCACTCTACACGACGTTGGAAACTTTTCTAGACGCCGAAAAACGCTCACAAAAGCACTCAGAAGCTCCAGAAATGCGTCGGAGGGATTCTAGAGAGAAGTTTTAGAGAGAAGGGAGAGCTAAAGCTGTGTGGTGTGTGGAAATGAGGGGGGGAGGCCCCTATTTATAGGTTTTCGCGCCTGGCAGTGGCGAGACCGCTGTCTCGTCATTCGCAGGTAGCGAGACCGCCGTCTTGTTTGGTGAGACGGCGGTCTCGCCATTTGCGTGAGGCGAGACGTTGGTCTCGATTTCGAGACGGCGGTCTCGTCCCAAAAAGGCGAGAAAACTTATTTTTTGTGCAGAAAATCCTTCCTATCCTAGTATGGGGCCTAATAGTCTCTCCTAGTGGCTTGTTAGGCTTCATCCATCTTCGAATAGGAGGTCTTCTTCTCTTTATTTGGAGGCCGGGCAAGATTTGGGGTCTACAAGGCTCTTGTGAGTACAAACCCTGACCCGGTTCGAGTCTGCATTTGCTAAACTCTTGTGGGTACCTAACCCCACCAGGTACGAATCCGCATTTGCTAGATTTTTGTGGGTACTTTCCCCCACCAGGTTCGAGTCTGCATTTGCTAGATTCTTATGGGTACTTTCCCCCACTATGTTCGAGTTCGCGTTTGCTAAAATCTTGTGGGTACTGACCCCTACCAGATCCGAATCCGCATTTGCTAAACTCTTGACGAGCCTCGTTCTGCAAGACTCTCAGGATGCTCTTTTTGGTAGTCAATCTTGTGTTTGATGAGTACAAACCCTCGTCCGATTTTGGAGATGTGTTGGTGGCTTACTGTTTTTGATCATGCGCAATTCCATGGGGAGTGATTGATTTTGTTTTTGACTTTTCTGTTTTAGTCATCCGGTCTTGCCGGGGATTTTTTTTGTTTTTGGCTTTTTCTGTTAGCCATCCAGCTTGTTGATTGCCAAAGATTTTTTGTTTTTTTGGCTTTTCTATTTTAGTCATCCGGTCTTGTTGGGGATTCTTTATTTTTGGCTTTTCTGTTTAGCCATCTGGTCTTGCCAGGGATTCTTTGTTTTTGGCTTTTCTGTTTATCCATCCGGTCTTGCCGGGGATTTTTTGTTTTTGGCTTTTCTGTTTAGCCATCCGACATGTTGTTTGTCGGGGATTATTTGTTGGTTGCCTCTTATTTAGGCAGGAATCCACTGGGGATTTTTTATTTTTGTCTATTGTGCCTCTTAAGTAGGCAGATGCTTCAATAATGATGAAGACTTTATGTTTGGGCTTGTATTGCCTCTACATAGGTTGATTTCCCTTTCTTGGGGATATTGGCTCTTTGCTTGCCAGGTCTTGCCTATATATTTATAGGCAATTAACTTCTTAAGGATATGGATTTGTAATTTTGCCATGCTGATAAGCTCACTGGGGATAGTTTTTTTTCTTTTTGATGATCCACTGGGGAATTGATTTCCTTCCCGGAGATCTATTTTGATTTACCCCGTGGGGGGGGAATGGAGTTTTTAACTCCTTGTTGGATGTTGGTAGTTGGAGCTGGCTTTGCCGATGCTCTTATTCCGCTGTGGAATAGGTTTTATTTAATTTTTGCTTTTTCCTCACGATTTTATCTCTCTTTTTCGTGATTTTGAAAGTTGGCTTCTTGGATAATGCTTGCGCCTTTTTATATTTTAATTTCTTTCGTGCATGCAGGTTTTTCTTACTTTTTTGGGTATCTGCTAGGGATGAAAAGATTTTCTTCTTTTTTTCTTTTTGGCGACCCACCAAGGAGTTCATTGGTTTCCTGGTGATCCAACTTTGATTTGATTTTTTATGATGGAGTCTTGGCTCCTGGCTTTGTGAAGCTCTTTATTGAACTAGAGGATGGGAATTTTCTTGTTTTCCTTGTTTTGTAGATTTTTCAGATATGCTCTACTTGGGGATTTTATTCGGCCTTTTTTGTTGTGGCCTCTATTGGGGAATGAAAGGTTTTTCTTTTCTTTCTTTTTTGTTGAACCCCTGGGGATATGGAGATTTTGACTTCATATCTTCTTTTGTTGATCTTTGTGTAGTCGTTATTCTCCTTTGGGGAAGTAACAGAGATTCTAGGTGAATGTGCTCGATGACTCTGAAAGTGATGAAGATCTTATTGAAATACTTTGGCAAAGATCTCATTGATTTGATGAAGTCAAAGATGAAGTCAAAAGCAACTTTGCAGTGGACAAAAGTCACTAAGATAAAAGAGTAGAAGAATTAGTGTGTCTTTAGCTATGCTTAGGTATAATCATTTTATCTTTTCTGCTGCATGAGGTTTCTTCACTTAAAAGATTTTGCAAAATGCCTCTAAAAATGTTTTAAACAATTAAAAACAAAGTATTTTGACAAAAGCTTTCTTAAACAAGTTTTTAACTGATACAATTTTGAAATAAACGATTAAAATCACTTAGAATGTTCAGAGAAATGTTTTTACAGTATTTTAATCAATACAACTTGATTTTAATCGATTAAAACCACTTGGAGTTCAGGATGATCAATCAGAATACAATTATGATCGATCAGAATCAGATATGATCGATCAGAATTGAATTATGACCGATCAGAACTTTTTTAATCGATTAAAACATGTTTCAATCGATTAAAACAACTTAGAAAATTTCTACACAGCGTTTTAATCGATTAAAACTTATTTTTATCAGTTAAAATAACTTGAAAAGTTTTACAAGAAAGTTTTGCAGTATTTCAATCGATTGAATCGCGAAACAATCGATTAAATCAACTTAGAAGATTTTTGTAAAGTGTTTTAATTGATATAAACGTTGTCGTATCAGTTAAAACAAATCTGTTAAAGAATCAAGAACGTATTAATGGATTAAAAGAATTTTTAACAGATTAAAACTGCACTTTTAACAGATTAAAAGAATCTTTTAACAGATTAATTAAACCAGCAGTTTTGAAAATCTTCTATAAAAACAGTTTGGCTTAAACTTTTTAAACACACATTGAACATCAGTTTTTACACATCCTTGAGCAATCAATCAAGCAAACTTTAGCACTCTTTTCAAGAAAGATTCGCATCAATTTTTGAGAAGTTCTTTGAAAATCTTTCTTGAGGCAACTTGATTTCTTTTGAAGAAGAAACACTTACAGCAGAATTGCATAAACTGGTTTGAGCATTCTAGTTTCTTCTTTTTCATTTCTTTACATTCTTTTTGTATTGTTTGGTGCTTGGAATTTTGGGCACTGGTCTCTCTGCAGCTGGAATTTGGTTGTAGAGGTTATCAAGAACTGGAATTTGGTTCTTGGTGAGAGGTTGAGTGCAGGAACTGGAATTTGGTTCTTGTGGTAGATTAAGTGTAAGATTGTAAATCTGTAAAACATTTGATCTAGTGGAACCCAGCTGGAATTTGGCTGGAGACTAGACGTAGCCTTGGTATTGGGTGAACCAGTATAAAACATCGGTGATATCTTTCTTAACCTTTCTCTATTTTAATTCTGTCGCTGCATTTATATTGATTGATTGCTTTGTAATTCAAGAACAGATCTGAATTCTTAATTTTTGAATTAGATAATCTGTTATTTGCGAAAAACTTTTAAAGATCAATTCACCCCCCCCCCCTCTTAATCTCAGCCTACTTTTCTAACAATTGGCATCAGAGTGAGGTTCTTGAAAGTTATTCAAGTTCTTCGATCCATGGCTGAAAACAGGTTACCATTTTCTGAGGGAGCTTCTATTAACAGACCTCCACTATTTTGTGGAACAAATTATCCTTTTTGGAAAATTAGGATGAAGATCTTTATTGAATCCATTGATAGAAATGTTTGGGATGTAATTTTTAATGGCCCTTTAATTACAGAAAAAGAATGGTCCAGTCTAAATGATGAGGAAAAGAAAAAAGTTCAAAATGATTGCACTGCTAAAAATATTATTACTTCTGCACTTAACATGGATGAGTTTTTCAGGGTATCCCAATGCAAATTTGCCAAGGAGATGTGGGATGTTCTTGAGGTTACTCATGAAGGGACAAAAGATGTAAAAAGAGCCAGAAAGCATACTCTCATAAGAGTGTTAGAATCGCGCAGCGGAATGTTCGCGTGGTCGGACAAAAACCAAGAGGGGGGGGTGAATTGGTTTCTTAATAAAAATTAGGTTTTCAAAATTTTCCCCAAATTTTACCGATTAAAAACTGTGTAAATGTAAATAGAGAAGAGAAGAGAATCTTACACAGGAGATTTATACTGGTTCGGATCAAAAGACCCTACGTCCAGTTGCTAATCACTCAACAGAGGATTAACGCTGTCACTATAAACAAGTTTGTTACAACAAATTACAATTGAAAAGATAAAGTTAAAGATAACACCTCTCTTGAAACCCACAAGAGATGAAGAACAGCTTTCCCCAGAGACGGCACAACACACAATCCACTAAGAACTCCACTTAGTGATTCTTATCGCTTCTAGCCCACACCAGGTTCGAAAGCCCCTTTCCTTGCAACAAACAGTTCTCTTGCACTCACAAGCACTTAACTTTTGTATGGAAAGAGTTGTTCTTCATTTCTGAGTGCCAAAGCAGAGTTTAAGTAGGGAAATTAGGGTTTAGAAATTGGGGATTTCGAAACTAGGGTTCTTGGTAATTGGGTTTTCGAAAATAGGGTTAATTTGAAATTTAAAATGAAAAACAGACTGAAATAATCGATTATTTGGAGTGATAATCGATTAAAACAGAGCCAAATACGACGGAACCCAAACCTCTCTGGATTAATCGATTATTTGGTGAAATAATCGATTATCTCGTACTGAACAAGTACAAAATAATCGATTATTTTGCTGTTTAATCGATTAAAATAGTGACTTTGTATAGAAAATGGTTTTCTCACTGTTTTAATCGATTATTTACCTATATAATCGATTAAAGCCGAGCCTGCATGATAAATTTGAGCATTTTGAAGCTTCTAAGTTACAGACTATGTACCGGCTATCTTAGATTCTATAATTACAGACTCAATCAAACTAAAACAGAGTTATTACAATACAGAAATCATTAATCTTCAATCTTCAATACTCTAAGTCTTTAAGCTCTTGGATCATCATCAAAATCAACATTCTTCATGATCATTATTTGTAACATCAAGTCCTTGAATGTTCAACAATCTCCCCCTTTTTGATGATGATCAAAATTATCTTTTTAAAGCCCTTGTAATAACCTGTTTTATCTGTCGTACTAACAAACACATTAAACATACCAGATAAAATTTAATATTGAATCATAGGCTTTAAATTTTTCTCCCCCTATTTTGATTATAATAAAAAAGAACTCTGCAACATTAATCATAAGAGCTCACCCTCAAGATATGCATAAGTTAGAGAAAGCTCCCCCTCAATCATAGCATGAAAGAAACATCAAATTTTATTTCATAATCATTCATTCATTACAATATAAAGATATTAATAAAATCTAAAATTCTTCACTATCCTCATCATTAAAGTGAGTATCAAATCTATTTTCTAATCTACCCACTCTATCATCTACATCGGATATACGGCAAATAATTTCATCATGCCGTACACCAGAAAGATTGAAGAATGATTGCATTCTTTGATTCATGTCGGAAAGCATATCTTCCATGGATTGTCTTGATTCTTGATGAGAAGAGGATGTTCCTATATTTTGGATTTGGGTAGAGGGAAATTCAGTTACTGGAGGCATATCTTCATCCGAGTCTTCAATTGCATCACCTTGATTTTGGACGTCATCTTTATGAACATAGATGTCATTGACCCGCACCATTTGTAGATGAATCAAAGTGTCTGTCCAAGCATGCGGTTCAAGTTAGTAGTTCGGACAACTTGTTCACCTTCGACATTGACTCCTTTATATTCAAGAATTCGGGATACAAGAAGAGCATATGGAATTTTGAATGTTGGATGACGTTTGGCCTTTAACATTGTCATTGTGACAAGAACACCCCAATCTAAAGGTTCATTATTCATTATGGCATGAATAATGCGAAGATCAATAGAAGAGCATTGGGCATGATTTGTGGCCCGGGGACATAAAATCCAGACAAGCAAATGAAGAATCATGCGTTCTTCCTTCTTCAAGGGTCCAAGCATGAAGAATACGTCCAATCTCCATGGAGGGATTCCGCAAAAAGATCTATAAGCTAGGAACCTGTCAAAATCATCTAGCTCACCATAAACGTTAATAGCATCTTCTCTAATTGGGAAGTGAGCAACATTTTACCAAATATCATCATCTAGAATTATGGTCACTCCTTTGACACGGGATGTAGCAATTTGATCCCTAAACTTAAATCTAGAAAAGAATACCCTAACTAAGTCGGGATAGTAAGTACCTTGCATTTGGATAAATGGGAGAACTCCTTGAATTTCAAGAAGATTTGGAAAATTAAACCCTCTATGTATAAATTGCTCACCAATGAGAAACTTAGGAGAAATGATGGCACGTTCCTTCCAAGTACATCGAAATTCTTGTTGCCCTTCCGTATCGAAATCCATCCTTCAACGGAATTAGGACTGGAAAGAGAAGAAGGTGCAGATCTTCTTCTTGTAGGAATCTTAGGGCGGGATGATGAGGCCATTAGAAAGAATAGATAAACTTGAAGAGATTTTGGAGACAAGTGAGGGAATAATGAAGCAAAGAGAGTATAGATTTCAAGAAAACTTGATTACAAGAGTTAGAAGTGAGTATAATTGACCTAGATGTCTCTATTTATAGAGAAAACACTTCCAACGGTCATATAGAAGAGATTCCATGGCAAAATATCCGTTGGCAACGGCTAGGAGGCAAATTGGTCGTATTTAATTGATTATATTTCAAGATAATCGATTATTCCTATATCAGACACCTTTAATCGATTATTTCTAGCAAATAATCGATTATCAGAGGCATTTAATTGATTATTTCACGAAATAATCGATTATTCCAGAGGAGAATACCCTGTTTTGGACGTTTTGAGGAAAAATAATCGATTATTACTTCCAGTAATCGATTATTCCAGAGGCTATATCAAGTTTTTGAGATTTATATGCATAATAACCTATGAACATGCTACACCACGAATTTTAACATAACAATCATCCAGAAACAGTCAAATTAAGCAGAATTTAAGCTATTTCTAATATCCCTAAGTCTCTTCTAAGATCATAGAATCTATCCTTGGGTAGAGGCTTAGTAAATATATCTGCAAATTGACGTTTAGTGTCTACATACTCTATCTTACAGTTTCCTTTACTGATATGATCTCTTAAAAAGTGATGTCTTATTTCAATATGTTTAGTCCTAGAGTGCATTACTTGGATTCTTAGTTAGGTTGATTGCACTCGTATTATCACACATTAATGGAATGTCATTTAAATATATGCTATAATCCTCTAATTGTTGTTTCATCCACGGAATTTGAGCACAACAACTACCAGCTGCAATATATTCAGCTTCAGTGGTAGATAAAGCTACACATGCTTGTTTCTTAGAATGCCATGATATTAAGGATGAACCTAACAAATGACATGTCCCACTAGTGCTTTTCCTATCAATTTTACATCCACCATAATCAGCATCAGAATATCCTATTAAACTCATACAAGCATCAGACGGATACCACAAACCAAAACCAGTAGTTCCTTTTAAGTATTTTAAAATATGTTTTACTGCAATTAGATGAGATTCTTTAGGACAAGCCTGAAATCTAGCACACACACGGACGTAATGCATAATATCGGGTCTACTTGCAGTTAAGTATAATAGTGATCCTATCATACCTCTATACATAGTTTGATTAACTTCCAAACCTGATTCATCCTTGTCTAGATAGCATGAAGTTCCCATGGGTGTGTTGGCTTCCTTTGAGGTGTCCATTCCAAACTTTTTGAGAATCTCTTTGCAGTATTTAGTTTGAGAGATGAAAGTGCCATCTTTAAGTTGCTTGATTTGAAGTCCAAGGAAGAATGTTAATTCTCCCATCATAGACATTTCAAACTCTCCCTGCATAATCTTAGCAAATTCTACACGTAACAAACTATCAGTTGATCCAACAATATCATCAACAAGTAGCACATCCTTGATCTCCAAAGTGTTTGCACCGCAGCTTGCTTGATTGATTGCTAAAGGATGTGTGAAAACTTATATTCAATGTGTGTTTAAAAAGTTCAAGCCAAATTGTTTTTATAGACGATTTTCAAAACTGCTAGTTTAATTAATCTGTTAAAAGATTCTTTTAATCGTTAAAAGTGCAGTTTTAATCTGTTAAAACTTCTTTTAATCGATTAAAACGCAGTAGTAGAAAACTTTTTAAGTTGTTTTAATCGATTGAAACGAGATTTAATCGATTAAAAGAGTTCTGATCGGTCATAACAAAATTCGATCGATCATAATCGATTCTGATCGGTCATAATTACATTCTGATCGATCATCCTGACCCTTTAAGTGATTTTAATCGATTGAAACGTGTTTTAATCGATTGAAAAGAATTCTGATCGCTTATAATTTGATTCTGATCGATCATCCTGACCCTTTAAGTGATTTTAATCGATTGAAACGTGTTTTTAATCGATTTAAAAGATTCTGACCGCTCATAATAAAAATCTGGTCGATCACAATGAGTTCTAAATGGTTTTAATCGATTAAAAACAAGTTGTATCGATTAAAATACTGTAAAAACACTTCTTTGAACATTCTAAGTGATTTTATTCGGTTCTTTCAAAACTGCATCGATTAAAAACATGTTTTAAGAAAGCTTTTGTAAAAATACTTTGTTTTTAGTTGTTTAAAACAATTTTAGAGGCTTTTCGCAAAAATCTTTAAGTGAAGAACCTTCATGCAATAGAAAAGATAAAATGTTTTTACCTAATCATTCTGTTTAAAACATACTAAATGATCCATTTTCTTTGAATAAATACAAGATACAAATAGATTTATTTAACAATTGGAACCCAAATATATTTACCTTTAGGAACACCAAAATGTTTAATTTTACACTTATTTGAAGTGTGACCTTGTTTCATACAATAGAAGCATGCATTTGGAGTAGCTTTAGAACAAGATACATTATTAACATGACATGCTCTAGTTCCTTTTTCTACCCATATTCTTTTCTTTTTAGGTTTACTCTTTTTCAAAGGAACTCTTTGATTTACATTATTTTGAGCAATTACCATTTCATGCTTCTTAAGATCATCAATTTCTTTTTCGGCTTTGTCAAGCAAATGGTTAAGAATATCTATGTCATATTCATGCTCTTTACAATTTGCACAAGCTAAGTCCTTATTCTCATCTAAGCATACAATTTTCGTATTAGCTACCTCCTTTTCTTCTAAACATGCAAATTTCAATTTTAAGGACTCATTTTCCTTTTCAGATCTTCTTAGATTTTTCTTTACAACTTTAAATTCGTTTTTCATATCCATAAATGCAGTAAATAACTCATTATAAGCATTTTGCAATTCATCATGGTCATTTTCTTCACTAGAGGATGAATCGGAATCACTAACCTCAAAATCCGAAGAAATGTTATCATTTGCCATTAAGCAATTGTTTGCTTCTATTTCCGAGTCGCTTGATTCTGAATTTGAATCACTGTCATCCCAAGCAATATATGCTTTCTTCTTGAATTGCTTTTTGCCCTTGTGTTCATCATTTTTCTTGTTTGGGCATTCGGTCTTTATATGCCCTGCTTCACCACAACCAAAGCATTTTATATTAACGGAAGAATTTTCTTTTACCTTTCCCTTACCTTTGAAAGGATGTCTTCCTTTTGCTTTCATCATCTTGGTGAACTTCTTTATAAAAAGACTCATCTCTTCTTCATCAATTTTGGAGTCTTCTTCATCAATTTTGGAGTCTTCTTCTTCTTCTTTCTTATTTTTGCTTTTTGAAATCTCGGTCTTGAAAGCTAGGTTCTTCTTTTGATATTGACCCTCTTCCTCATTTAGTCTTCCAAGGTCAAGCTCATGCTCTCTAAGCTTTCCAAATAACGCCGCCATAGACATAGTGGCAAGATTTTGTGACTCCGAGATGGTCGTCACCTTAGGTTGCCATTTCCTATCCAAAGATTTCAAAATTTTAACATTTAATTCATCAACGTCAAATACTTTACCTAATCCGGTGAGATGATTCATAATATGAGTGAAACGCTTTTGAACGTCGAAAATCGTTTCGCCGGGTTGCATCCGGAACATCTCGTATTCTTGGATTAGGGAGTTTTTACGCGCTCTTTTGACGTCATCAGTTCCTTCGTGGGTCACCCTTAGCATTTCCCACATTTCCTGTGCACTTTTACAAACTGAAATTCTATAAAACTCATCAAGGGTTAGAGCAGATGAAATAATGTTTCTAGCCCTAACATCAAATTGTGCTTTTCGACTTTCTTCTGCAATCCATCTAGATAAAGGTTTAAGAACGTCAACACTGTTCTCAGTAGTTTTAGGAACAAATGGACCGTTTAAAATTGCGTCCCAAACGCCTCTATCAACAGACTCTAAAAATATTTGCATACGTACTTTCCAAAAAGGATAATTTTGACCCGCAAAAAGTGGGGGTCTGTTGATAGATGCACCTTCGGCAAAAGTTTGATTTTGTCCAGCCATTTTCGAAAAGTTTGAATGATTATCAAAGCAAGCTCTGATACCACTTGTTAGAATCGCGCAGCGGAATGTTCGTGTGGTCGGACAAAAACCAAGAGGGGGGGTGAATTGGTTTCTTAATAAAAATTAGGTTTTCAAAATTTTCCCCAAATTTTACCGATAAAAAACTGTGTAAATGTAAATAGAGAAGAGAAGAGAATCTTACACAGAAGATTTATACTGGTTCGGATCAAAAGACCCTACGTCCAGTTGCTAATCACTCAACAGAGGATTAACGCTGTCACTATAAACAAGTTTGTTACAACAAATTACAATTGAAAAGATAAAGTTAAAGATAACACCTCTCTTGAAACCCACAAGAGATGAAGAACAGCTTTCCCCAGAGACGGCACAGCACACAATCCACTAAGAACTCCACTTAGTGATTCTTATCGCTTCTAGCCCACACCAGGTTCAGAAAGCCCCCTTTCCTTGCAACAAACAGTTCTCTTGCACTCACAGCACTTAACTTTTGTATGGAAAGAGTTGTTCTTCATTTCTGAGTGCCAAAGCAGAGTTTAAGTAGGGAAATTAGGGTTTAGAAATTGGGGATTTCGAAACTAGGGTTCTTGGTAATTGGGTTTTCGAAAATAGGGTTAATTTGAAATTTAAAATGAAAAACAGACTGAAATAATCGATTATTTGGAGTGATAATCGATTAAAACAGAGCCAAATACGACAGAACCCAAACCTCTCGGATTAATCGATTATTTGGTGAAATAATCGATTATCCATACGTGAACAATACAAAATAATCGATTATTTTGCTGTTTAATCGATTAAAATAGTGACTTTGTATAGAAAGTGGTTTTCTCACTGTTTTAATCGATTATTTACCTATATAATCGATTAAAGCCGAGCCTGCATGATAAATTTGAGCATTTTGAAGCTTCTAAGTTACAGACTATGTACCGGCTATCTTAGATTCTATAATTACAGACTCAATCAAACTAAAACAGAGTTATTACAATACAGAAATCATTAATCTTCAATCTTCAATACTCTAAGTCTTTAAGCTCTTGGATCATCATCAAAATCAACATTCTTCATGATCATTATTTGCAACATCAAGTCCTTGAATGTTCAACAAAGAGAATATGAACTGTTCAAAATGCAAACTGGTGAAAGCATTGCAGATGTGCAGAAGCGATTCACTCACATCATTAATCATCTAATGGGCCTAGGTAAGACCTTTGATAAAGAAGAATTAAATATTAAAGTCTTGAAATGTCTTGACAGGTCTTGGCAGCCGAAGGTCACAACAATTTCAGAGTCAAAAGATCTGTCCATAATGACAATAGCTTCTCTGTTTGGCAAACTCAGAGAACATGAAATGGAAATCAACAGATTTAATGAACAAGAAGTCTCTGAGAAGAAAAGCAAAAGTATAGCACTTAAAGTTGAAGAAAAAAATCAAGAATCAGAGGAGGAAAGTGAGAACCTTGGACTGCTTGTCAGGAAATTCAACAAGTTTCTCAAGAAAAAGATTCAAGACAAGGAAAAACATAAAAGGTATGAGAAAAAAACTGATTCTTCTAACTTTAAATGCTATGGCTGTGGTAAGCATGGCCATGTAAGGATGGAGTGCCCAGAAAAGAACAAACATAATGACAAGAAAGAACAGAAAGTCAAAAGAAGAGCCTATATAGCGTGGGATGACAATGACACTTCATCAACAGACAATTCTGATAATGAAGAAGCCAACTTATGTCTAATGGCAAGTCAAAATCCTCAATCCAGCAGTGTAAGTTCTAGTTCTTCTTCAAATTTAGTGAATTATGATTCATTACAAGAAGCATTTAATGAAATGCATGAAGAGGCTAAGAAACTACAAAAAGAAAATGATAGGCTAAAAGGACTAAATAATTGGTTAATAAATAAAGTAGACTCTCTTGAAAAAAGAATTCTTGAAGATGAAACTGATTGTGATTTCTTAAAATTAATTCATGATAATTCTGATTGTGCATGTATTAAACCCTGTAATAATTGTTCAGAATTACAAAAGAAAATTGATTTTTTATCACAAACCGTTTCAAGATTTACACAGGGTCAAGCTAATCTTGGCGTTTTACTTGGGTCTCAAAAACTAATTTTTGACAAATCTGGAATAGAATTTAAATCTAGAATGAAATTCAGAAAAACAAATAGGAAATCATACTCTGTGATTGAATGTTTTTACTGCATGAAAAGAGGTCATTCAGTGAAATACTGTAGAATTAAAAAGTATGCTATTCCTAAAGGTAGAATGAAGTGGATTCCAAAAATTAATTCATATCAAATAACCTAATTGGACCCAGTAACTATAAAGGGTACCAGAAACATGCTGAATTTGTTTTGCAGGAACAAAATTTGGGAATCCCTTGGAGTTCAAAGCAGCGAATCAGGTTCTGATTTCATAAAACTGATTGTTTTAATTATATTAATCGATTAAAATAACTTACAGAGGATATCAGAAAATCTGTCCGTACCATTTTAATCGATTAGAATGTCGAATTAATCGATTGAAACGTTCTCAGGTTTTGAGTTTAACTGTTTTAATCGATTAAAAAGAATTTATATCAACTAAAAATACTAAGATGTAAATTTAATCGATTCTTTTTCATTTTAATCGATTTAAATTCTGTTATCATTTTATTAATTTCATCCTGTACAAGAAACAATCGATCCTTTATGAAATAATCGATTACTTCACTGTAACTGTTTCAAACCTAATATTAAAAGATCAAATTAATAGGTTAATCAGTTGGTTAATCGATTGATTTGGTTCTGAAAATTAGTTTTATAACATCCAATTAAAGATTGGTAAGCAAACCAAATTCAAAATCCCAAGTTTTTCTGTTAATCAAAATCTGCATAATTCTTTTAAAATTTCTTTGACCAAGTCAAACATATTCCCTAGAACAATTCAGCTGATACAAAATGGAATTAATCGATTAAATTGATTAAAGGAAACACTTTTCATAACAAAATAATCGATTAAAACTTCGTATCAATCGATTAAATATTTTATAAACTAGCTTACATCAGTTAAATTAGCTAAATAAGATTTTATTCTGATTTTGATGGATCTATTAGTTAAAATTTAATCGATGTAGTTGATATTATTGTTAAACATCCTTCTAGCTGATCAGTATTACAAAATATCCACTAAGATTAGGCGTGATAACTTCGCATCAAACATTAATTAGTTTTCAAAACTGAGTGTTTTATTCAATAAAAAAATCTTTTAAATCCATTAAAAGAATTTACTCAACATTTTTCCTTACTGTTTTAATCAATTAAATGTCAAAATAATCGATTAAATGCACTTATGTGTTATATTTCAAAGTCCTTCACTATTTTAATCGATTAAACCTTTATTTCAATCGATTAAAATCATTAAACATGAACTTTTTAATCGATTTTATCCTGTTTTTAATCGATTTTTATTCTGGAAAGAAAAATTAAAGGCTTTAGTTAATGGTTGTTCTTGTAACATGCTACTAAAGCGTGATTCCCTTATCTTTACACGTATTAATTGTATTCATTACAAACGTGTTAATGAAGATAAGTTTGAATCAACTTTGATTGATCTTTACATGAGTAAAGTATCGTATTTTTCATTTTTTTTCTTCTATTTTCAAAATCTTTTCAATACATACCTATGCATTGTTTCTCTTCTATTCCCTATTTTTTTTTATGAAGTCAAAAGGGGGAGAAATAGTTGCTTTTACTTTTGATCAATTTAAAGGGAAAAATAATGTAGACCCCAAATCTTGTCCGGCCTCAGAATAAAGTCAGAAAGCTTCCTATTTGAAGACGGTCGAAGCCTAACAAGCCATTAGGAGAGACTATTAGGCCCCCGTACTAAGATAGGAAGGTTTTTTGGCCCAAAAATAAAATTTCTCGCCCTGAAGGGACGAGACCGCCGTCTGGGAATACCAGACCGCCGTCTCGTTTCAACGCCAGGACGAGACCGCCGTCTCGATTTTCCAGACGGCGGTCTCGTCACTTGCACGCAAATTCGAGACGGCGGTCTGGGTTTTCCAGACGGCGGTCTCGATTCCTGCCAAGTCGAGACGGCGGTCTGGATTTTTCAGACGGCGGTCTCGACCCGCTGCCAAGTCGAGACGGCGGTCTGGACTTTCCAGACGGCAGTCTCGACCCTGTCAGCGGAGACGGCGGTCTCGACCTGTCAGGCACAAAAAACTATAAAGAGGGGCGTCATTTCTCCCTTTTCACACACCCAGGAGCAAGAGCTCTCCCTTCTCTCTAGAATTTCTCTCTCTAAGAATCCCTCCGAGGCATTTCCGGAGTTTCTGAGCGTCTCTAGGCATACACAGAGTGTTCTAAATCTTCTTTAGAATCCCTCCGAGGCATTTCCGGAGTTTCTGAGAGTTGTAGAGTGAAGGGTTGCCAAAACGCACCCTCTCTTTTTAATATATAAAGCTTGCTTTGGAGGTGCATATCCTCACTCTCTATTTTTTACTGCTATTTAAATTACGCAATAAAAGCTAGGGCCATGTAGTCATATATTTAAATTCCGCATAATAAAAGGGTAAAAGCGCTATTTTCCAGTTTAATTATTTATTCAAATTAGCCAGCCTATCATAGGGAACCCGAAAGGGGCGTCGTAAAGGAACTAACACTTCCTTTACACGTAACTAACTCCCTTACCCAACTCGGTTCTAATGACCAAAGTTGGTTTTTGAAAACCAATGCCTTTTTAAACCCCTTTTCCGATGTTTATGGTAAAAATATCTATGGCGACTCCATAGAACCCAACTAAATAAATCCCCGGGTTAGCCCTAGCTATCTGGACAACTCGTGGATACTTTTGAAAACCTCGCCCCTAGGTTAGCCCTAGCATTCTGGACAACCTAAAGGCGTTGTAACCACCAATAAAAAACGCGAAAATCGAAGAAGAGTCGAAAAACCATCGCGTCGCTCCGAACGCACCCCCCTTCCTCGGGGAGGCGGCGACAGATGGCGACTCCACTGGGGAAGCCTAGAGAGTTGATCCCATTTAGTGATGGGCGGGCTTAAAAATAATTAAACCAAGAAAATAGTGCTTTTACCCTACCTTGTATTATAACATGCTTTATTGTTTGGCTTTCAAATAACTGTTGCTTGTTTATACTTACGCAATTGATTGAAATATAAATTGCACACAAAACCCTTGCACACTACAGCTCCTCTATACCCGGGGCAAGTGAGATAACCATAGGGAGTGGGTGGCAGTGTACGGTTCGCTGCAGCTAGGGCCTTGTGCCCACCAGCAGTGATCGGAAACCACCACTCAAGGTGATAACCTTCCTCTTTTGGCAACAAGACCGACTCGGCCTTAGTGCCGAGCATGGTTGGACGGCCGGAGAGTGGGGACCCTATAATGGGGGCACCTTGGGGGCCTTAGCCTGGTGAGAACAGTTAGAACCTACCCTAACCAATGCACCTTCTCGCAGGAAAACCCTACCTCGTGATAAAAACGAAGTCTCGCCTGTTCGGGGATGATCGAATTGTGTGTGTGCATATGATTGTTGCATTTGTATGTTGCATAGCATAAACAAACAACGAACAAAATCACAAAAATATTTTCGCAAATAAACACCATTATCTCTGGATAGCCGCTTTTTAGCTAGCCTGGTTTCAGTGTTCTTTGTAAGCTAAGTAGCCACGCAGCTCCGACGTAAGAGATAAGGGACGCTAAATATTCTTTTGCATAAAGCCACATTTTATCTCTGACAGTCCGCCTTTTAGCTAGCCTGGTTTCAGGTTCTTTGCAAGCTAAGTAGCCACGCAGTTCCGACAGAAGAGATAAAAGGCTATAAAATAAACAAATAAAAATAAAATAAAAAACCATTTTTTCAAAATTCACGAATAAGACCTGATCCAAAAATATTGCATTCATAAAACATTCATATAGATAGTTTATTCTTTCAAAAGATACGCAAATACCATACATCATGTAGAAAAACATGATAAAATAACAAAATAAACACTCACATACATTCAATAAACATCATCTTCATCAAATCATACATTTTGGTTTTAGAAAATGGAGGGGACAAGTAGACAAGTGGGGAAGGTGGACATTCTCCAAAGCCATACTGAGAAGCTAGAGCGGCTTAGTGCAACGATGCCACCGGAGGTCCGCGCTGATTTTGAAAAGTCCTATGGACGAATTCTGGACCTCCTAAAGATCAGTGTCGATCAAATCTTCCTCGTGGTACCGATTCACTTTTGGAACTCCAGTCCGCGTGCTTTGAATTTCCGCAGCTCGACATGGTGCCCACTTTAGAGGAGTATGAAACAATGTTGAAATGGCCCAAGTCAGCCGGGGTCCATATCCGTCATGAGGCGTATACTCCCGCAGCACCCGCCGCTGCCCTTATCCATCTACCGTACCGACAAAGTACCCCGATAGGAAGAGGGAACACCCGGGGATGGAGAGTATCAATGTTAGAAGACCACCTGTCTTACCCGGGCCGAGAGGGCAGAGTGGGTTGCCTTCAACAAGACCCCGACATTATTAATCTTCGAACAATCCTGTTCCCCTTCCATCTCGACACGATCGATCAAGCCGTCATGGACGCTTTCTTTGCTTGGGACGTGAACTCGAAGAGTCCCCGCCCGCTATTCTTGCCGACACCTTGCTATCGGTGGATTTCCGCCATCAAAAGCAAGGGAGAACACTCCGCCGTCGCTCTTCGTTACTTTATGTGTGGAGCATCACGCACCTTTATGCCTCCAAATCACATGGGGATATTCCCCGACCCCTTGAGAAGCTTCTCCAAAATCCCCCTCCAACGACGCCTCGACCGTGGAATGGAGGGATGAGTTAGAACAAAAGGACGCCAACAACATATCTTGGGTCCGCCCTTGGTTCCGATCCGCCCAGCTTCTCATTAGATGTGGGAGCTACCCGAATGTACCCTTGATAGGACTCAGGGGTTGCATAGCCTACTCACCTAGAGTAGCTATGAGGCAACTCATGAGGACTCAAACTACTATCTCCCGAGGGGAACTCGGAGGGCTGTGCTTCTTTGTAGACCCGTGCACAATGGCCAACTCACTAACCGTGAGGAAAGCATGGGAGAAGCCAGTCTACATGGGAGACAGAGAGCTAGGAAAAGCTCGGGTGACTGTCACCAGTGACTATGAGGCATGGAGGAGAAGAAGAGAAATGGCTCGGCCATCCACCACACCTGCGCCAATCGCCAACAACGAAGAGCTGCAGGCACAAGTCAATGCCTTGACCCAGAGGGTAGAAATAATGGGAGCCCAGATACGGGCCCTTGAGGAAAAGGAACAAGCCTCTATCCTCACGATTGACGGTCTGCAGAGGCAAGGCAAGAAAAAGGATCATGAAATAGAACGCCTCAAGGACCAATGTGCTGACGCTAACGAACAAGCTATCCGAGCATCCAAATCGCGCAGAACCAGCTCGGATAGCCAACTACAAGAGATAACAACTGATCAAGCACACCTTGAGGCGGAATCAGCTCAGCAGGCTCAAACGATCAAGGAATTGTCAGAACAACTCCTCCAGGCTCGGCTAGATCTCCGCCAAGAGCGAGAGAACAACAGAAAACTCAGCTGAGGTCTCTATGAGCTACGCATTAAAGAGAAAAGAGGGCTAGCTCAATATGACCAAGTGCTACAAGAAAAGGACCGAGCTGTTGCCAGGCTCGATGAACTAGAAGCCTTGGGCATACATCAAGAGGCAAAGATCAAAGAGGCTCAACAGTACAGCGAAGAAATGAGCCAAGCGATCCACAAGCAAAGCGAAGCGCTCGCTCACCATGTCCGGGAAGCCGAGAGAGAATTACAAAGAAAACAAGACCCGCCTATGGGTTTCTTTAGGCTTTTCCGTTTTTGCCAAAAGACGCTTCGTAGTATGGAATAGGAGAATGTACACCTTCCGATGAATTAATGAAATCTTTTTCTTATTCAACACTTGCATACATGAACATGCATTTGCATATTTAATTTCCCCTCCTTCACACTTAATAAATAAGATAATAAAAAGGAAGGATTAACTAACACGTCTTCCAACTCAGAAGAATGGAGAGAAAGCCACTCCTAATAAAGCTCACCCCAACGGTCGAATCACCACAAGAGGGAAATAAACCTCGGCCGTTGGTCCTCAAGAATAAAGAAGAGGGGGCAAGGACGCCAGTGTGACTATTTATTCCACGTCCTTTCCCCTACGAGTCAAATAAATTTGTACCGTGGAGATATGCGGAATCTTCACCAATAAAGGAAGAAATAACAAACATAGCCGGCATTGGGGGCACAACTAGAAGTGGAAGAATCTACTCCCCCAAGGACACACAAGAAAATGTCCTTCAAAATAAAGGAAAAAATAAAAAGACCGAAGAAGAAAAAGAAAATAAAGAATCCAAGGAGGAGACAGAGGAATTACTCCAGTTTATAAGACAAAGTGAGTATTCCATTATAGACCAGCTCAATCGCACACCTGCAAAGATCACGTTGCTATCTTTGATAATGAGCTCGGAACCGCACCGGAACGCCCTGCTGAAGGTCTTGAGCGAGGCGCATGTACCCCATACAATATCCCGAGAAAAGGTTGAGAGGATCGTCGGTCACATCACGGCAAACGATCACCTCACCTTCACAGAGGAAGAGCTCCCTCTCGAAGGGTCAAAGAACAACAAGCCCTTGCACATCTCAGTCAAGTGCAAGGAATACCTCATTGCCAAAGTTCTTGTGGATAACGGGTCGTCCCTGAACGTGATGCCCAAGTGCACACTGGAAAAGTTGACCATCCAAGGAACCCGTCTGCGCCCAAGCAGCACCATCGTTCGAGCCTTCGAGGGGTCAAAACGAGAAGTAGTGGGAGAGATCAATTTGCCAATCCAAGTGGGACCCACTATCTTTAACGTTGATTTCCATGTAATGGACATTACTCCAGCATACAGTTGTCTCCTCGGCAGGCCTTGGATTCACGACGCTAAGGCAGTACCTTCAACGCTCCATGAGAAAGTCAAGTTCGTAGTGGATAACAAGCTAGTCACGGTTCAAGCAGAAGACGATATCCTGATCAGTGGACCGTCCACCCAACCTTATGTGGATGCGGTCGAAGAGGCTCTTGAAACATCTTTTCAAGCGCTTGAAATTGCCAAGATAGAGCGACTTCCCGTAAATATGAAGGTAGCCCGCATGATGTTGAAGCATGGCTACCATCCCGCCAAGGACTCGGGGCGGACTCCCAAGGAATGAGGGAACCCCTGAATTCAAAGACAATCCTTACAAGTATGGCCTAGGATATAACCCTTCCAAGGGCCGAACGGGAAAAGCAAAAGGGAAGTCCCCCTCCGCACACTCAAGCGCATTTTCCGAAGTGGAGGAGTGCAAGCGTCAAGAGCCACTCTAGTCATTAGGAAATCTTTTTCTTTGTTTAAGGGATGTAAACCCCATGATTGTTAGAGATTATCTCCGGGCGAGCCCGACTCCCGAGCATTTCAGTGGCACATATTCCCTTATTAATTAATAAAGAATGATTCTTTCTATCCGCTTCTCTTCTTTCTACTTCGACTAGACCACATAAATAACCCCGACTAAGTAAACAAAAAAAGAAAAGAAGAATAAGAAGCGCTTCCAAATAATCAAACCTTCATCATTGCTATCATCATCAAGTTAGCCGATTAGAAGCACATAAAAACGAAAACTTCACCAAAGCCATGAAGGAAGTCACGCTTCGCCAATACTGTGAACAAAAAAATAAATACAAAAAAAAAACAACAAAGAAAAAGCCCAGAGAAGCCAAAGGCCAAAGAAAAGGGCAAAATTACCCGGTAGGAAACCCACTAAGGGGGCTACGCAAAAGATAGGGTCAACCCGGTAGGATACCCGAACAACAATAAAGGGTAGCCTAGGCAAAAGTTAGGGTTACAAATAAAGGTCCACTAGGATTCCTCCAAAAATCATAAAAGAGGGAACCTAGACAAAAGTTAGGGCCAAAACACAGTATTCTAGTTCGAAAACCCAAAGGGCGATCTAGGGAAATCAGCTAGCCATTTAAAAAGCAATGGAAATAAAACCTGAGAGCGCAGATACAAAAAAAGAAAGAGGAAAATGTTTGCTTAGACAAAGCTTAAACACCCAGGCTTAACCCTAGCCGGCCATTCTTAAAAATCCTCTTATCAATAAAAATCAACCTTCTAAAACACAAACCATTGATTTTTACCCCCTTTTTGCTTCTTTTCTCTTTACCCTCACAACAATATTCTAATAATTAATTTGGGAATATGGAGGCGTATAGTCAACAAGAGGATTGAAATCCCTAAAACAAGGAAAAAGGGACACTACATGACAAAGAGTCCTCTACAAAAAAAGAAAAAGAAAAGAGAAAGAAAGAAACTACTCTTCGGTCACAAGAAGTCCGGTATGGTACAACATGTACAAAGGCACAGATCAGGAGGCACTCGACGCTACAAAGACGCATTGGTTAAGTCCTTCTGAAATATTAAACAAGGTAAGCATTATAGGACATCAAACATGAAAACATTTGCATGCATAAAATTTTTTTGAACCAGGTCCTATTCCTTATGCAAAAAAAAAAAAAATCAAATCAAAAAATCAAAAAAATCTCCCGAAATTCGAGACCGCCGTCTGGGTTTTCCAGACCGCCGTCTCGTTTCGTTGACCAAACGAGACCGCCGTCTCGAGAAACCAGACCGCCGTCTCGACTTAGGTAAAGTCGAGACCGCCGTCTGGGTTATCGAGACCGCCGTCTCGATTTGTTGACCAAACGAGACCGCCGTCTCGACTTTCCAGACGGCGGTCTCGACCCAGAAAAAATTCTATATAAAGGGGGCGCGCTTGGGGGGTTTCCTCACAACTCTCCAAGCCTCCAAAGCCTCCAACACTCATATTTTGCTCTCCCAAGCCTTCCCTGCTCAAGATGTTCGGAAGAAGTGCCTCCAGGAAGCGAAGGGCCACTGATGGGGCTAGCAGCTCGGCACCACCGCCACCCCCAGACCCTTCTCAACTTCAACCACAACACCAGGCCCGCCTGGACAACCTCCGAAACTACCAGTGGCACTCCATGCTGACACTGGACTTCAACATCTTGGCTGAGTTCGGATGGGAGGAAGACGTCCGAGCGCACATTGATAACATCGGGTGGGGTTTTCTGCTATAGCCTCCATCCGTTCATGTGTACCCACAAGCGGTACTCGAGTTTCTGGCCTCGGTCTCCCTCATTGAGATCCCCTCCATGGCCTCAGGCATGGAGCCCAACAAAATGGTCAACTACTTTATGGGTGGGCAATACCACACTACCACTTTGGAAGAATTCAATGTTTCCATTGGATTCATCCGGCCCGAGGCAGCGTTAACTCGGGAGTACCGTGAGGCCATTTGCTCTAGGCCCACCAACCTCACCGCTGCTGAAATGTGGCATGAGCTCACTGGGGCCACCACATTGCCTTCATTGATGAGGGGGTCTGCACTCCCCCCACCACTTCGCATCTGCCACAAGCTGCTAGCAGGCACCATCCATGCCAGGAAAGAGAGTCAGGGGAAGATATCCCTCCCTGACCTCTTTGCCCTCTTTTGCATGCACCAGAGACGGCACTACAATCCTAGGTACTTCCTCCTGAGGGCCCTGAAAGACTTCGGGAGTAGATCCACAGGGCCATCCTTGTGGCTCCCCTCATCACCCCTCTAGCGGAGAGAATGGGGTGCCCCGGCCGGGAGGAGCCGGCCCGCACCTGCGACCCGAGCCCATCAACGGGCCAATGTCGGTCCGCATGGGGATGCCGATATGCCAGGGAAGCCGGTCCGCCCGCATCCCACCCCGGACTTTGAGCCGGACCTCCGTGGAATAGTGGCGATGCAGGATGCGCCCACATCTCCCGGCTCCCAAGCAGCAGCAAGCAACCACCACCATACACGGAGGACTTTGCCGGCCTCCACCAACACATGGACGACCTAAGCCAACGGCTCGGCCAAATGGCGATATGGCAGGAGCAAGCAGACCCAAGTGGCGGCGGGACCAAGACGTTCACCAACAAACCCTTCAAGAGGGCCAAAACGAGATCCGCCAAGAGCAGCAGAGGATGCGGCAGGAGTGGGCGGCGTTCCAGGAGGATTACAATGACGAACTCTAGGAACAAATCGACTTCCGCTACCACATGTATAAACATTTCCCCCACCACACTCCTTCCGATGATGATGACTCTTAGGGACTCGTATCGGTTGAAAAATCGCCGTAATAAAATTTCCTATAAATAAAATTTTATTTCCCGCATCCTTCGCCTTCTTTTGCAAAAGCCAGCATAACAAAAAAGCTTAAAAAAGGAAAAGGCACGTGCTCAATAAAAAGCCGAATCCAAAATCGCGAGAAAAAAGAGATAAAGCCGCGAGAAAAGACAGGATTAACCAAACAAAATTTCGATCGCCAAGCAAAAGTCGAACAAAACGAAGAAAACCCGACCAACCAGCAAGGGGTCTGATAACCAACACAAAAATCAAAAGCAAAAATCCCCAAGAACCAATGAAGCTCGGATGAACAAAGAAACTGCATTTCCAAGAACCCGATGACCATTCCGAAAGGTCCAACCACAATTACCAAAACACGTAAAGTTACTCCCCGTGGAAACGGCGCATGATCGGAATCGCGAAGCCGCCACCATCGCCAAAGGATCAGCCTACCGCAAGAAGGGGCATCCGGAGGCACCAAACCAGGCGAGGGTTTGTACTCGTCAACCAAAGGATCGCCTACCGCGTCGAAGGAGCATCCGGAGGTCAAACACCGGATGGGGTCAGAACTCATCGTGCCTTACAAAAGGGGGCTTACTGGCGGGGGTTAGTACTCGTCAAACCAGATGGGGGTTCGTACTCATCGCCCGAAGGGGTCGGCCTACCGCGTCGAAGGAGCATCCCGAAGCACACAACACATCTCCCCAGAAGGTCATCCGCCGCAAAGACGGAGTATCCGAAGGGAAACCGGGCAAGAGGGTCAACTCCTTTACCCTCCAGTCGATCACCTTGGCACAAAAAGGCCAGCAGTCGACTGGTCAGGTAAAGGGGGGGCAGCTGTAGACCCCAAATCTTGCCCGACCTCAGAATAAAGTCAGAAAGCTTCCTATTTGAAGACGACCGAAGCCTAACAAGCCATTAGGAGAGACTATTAGGCCCTCGTACTAAGATAGGAAAGTTTTTTGGCCCGAAAATAAAGTTTCTCGCCCTGAAGGGACGAGACCGCCATCTGGGAATACAAGACCGCCGTCTCGTTTCAACGCCAGGACGAGACCGCCGTCTCGATTTTCCAAACGGCGGTCTCGTCACTCGCAAATTGGAGACGGCGGTCTGGGTTTTCCAGACGGCGGTCTCGATTCCTGCCAAGTCGAGACGGCGGTCTGGATTTTTCAGACGGCGGTCTCGACCCGCTGCCAAGTCGAGACGCCGGTCTGGACTTTCCAGACGGCGGTCTCGACCCTGTCAGCGGAGACGGCGGTCTCGACCTATCAGGCGCGAAAAACTATAAATAGGGGCGTCATTTCTCCCTTTTCACACACCCAGGAGCAAGAGCTCTCCCTTCTCTCTAGAATTTCTCTCTCTAAGAATCCCTCTGAGGCATTTCCGGAGTTTCTGAGCGTCTCTAGGCATACACAGAGTGTTCTAAATCTTCTTTAGAATCCCTCCGAGGCATTTCCGGAGTTTCTGAGAGTTGTAGAGTGAAGGGTTGCCAAAACGCACCCTCTCTTTTTAATATATAAAGCTTGCTTTGGAGGTGCATATCCTCACTCTCTATTTTTTATCGCTATTTAAATTACGCAATAAAAGCTAGGGCCATGTAGTCATATATTTAAATTCCGCATAATAAAAGGGTAAAAGCGCTATTTTCCAGTTTAATTATTTATTCAAATTAGCCGACCTATCATAGGGAACCCGAAAGGGCGTCGTAAAGGAACTAACACTTCCTTTACACGTAACTAACTCCCTTACCCAACTCTGGTTCTAATGACCAAAGTTGGTTTTCGAAAACCAATGCCTTTTTAAACCCCTTTTCCGATGTTTATGGTAAAAATATCGGTGGCGACTCCATAGAACCCAACTAAATAAATCCCTGGGTTAGCCCGGTTATCGGACAACTCAGGGATACTTTTGAAAACCTCGCCCCTAGGTTAGCCCGGTTATCGGACAACCTAAAGGCGTTGTAACCACCAATAAAAAATGCGAAAATCAAAGAAGAGTCGAAAAACCATCGCGTCGCTCCGACCGCACCCCCCGTCCTCGGGGAGGCGGCGACAAATAACTATTAATTTAGGGGGAGAAATAGGTAGATAATTCATTTTTTATTACTCACTAAATCTGTATTATCAAGTGACTTCTTTTGCAGAGTTTTTTTTTTCAAAAGTGGTATTTGTCTTCATCAAATAGGGGGAGACTGAAAGTGATGAAGATCTTATTGAAATACTTTGGCAAAGATCTCATTGATTTGATGAAGTCAAAGATGAAGTCAAAAGCAACTTTGCAGTGGACAAAAGTCACTAAGATAAAGAGTAGAAGAATTAGTGTGTCTTCAGCTATGCTTAGGTATAATCATTTTATCTTTTCTGCTGCATGAGGTTTGTTCACTTAAAAGATTTTGCAAAATGCCTCTAAAAATGTTTTAAACAATTAAAAACAAAGTATTTTGACAAAAGCTTTCTTAAACAAGTTTTTAACTGATACAATTTCGAAATAAACGATTAAAATCACTTAGAATGTTTAGAGAAGTGTTTTTACAGTATTTTAATCAATATAACTTGATTTTAATCGATTAAAACCACTTGGAGTTCAGGATGATCGATCAGAATACAATTATGACCGATCAGAATCAGATATGATCGATCAGAATTGAGTTATGACCGATCAGAACTTTTTTAATTGATTAAAACATGTTTCAATCGATTAAAACAACTTAGAAAATTTCTACACAGTGTTTTAGTCGATTAAAACTTTTTTTTATCAGTTAAAATAACTTGAAAAGTTTTAAAAGAAAGTTTTGCAGTATTTGAATCGATTGAATCGCGAAATAATCAACTAAATCAACTTAGAAGATTTTTTGTAAAGTGTTTTAATTGATATAAACGTTGTCGTATCGCTTAAAACAAATCATTAAAGAATCAAGAACGTATTAATGGATTAAAAGAAGTTTTAACAGATTAAAACTGCACTTTTAACAGATTAAAAGAATCTTTTAACAGATTAATTAAACCAGACAGCTTTGAAAATCTTCTATAAAAATAGTTTGGCTTAAACTTTTTAAACACACATTGAACATCAATTTTTACACATCCTTGAGCAATCAATCAAGCAAACTTTAGCACTCTTTTCAAGAAAGATTCGCATCAGTTTTTGAGAAGTTCTTTGAAAATCTTTCTTGAGGCAACTTGATTTCTTTTGAAGAAGAAACACTTACAGCAGAATTGCATAAACTGGTTTGAGCATTGTAGACCCCTAATTTTGCACGGTCTCTCAATAAAGGCTAAAGAGACTTCCTACAAACAAGATAAAGCTCGCCTGGCATCTCAATATAGGCCAAGAAGACTTCCTATATGAAGATAAAGCTTCAACGGGCATCTATAGGCATCAACCGACGTCAGAATAAAGAAATGAAAGCTTCTTAGGGGTCCCAGAACACAAAAGCTGGCCAAAACAGGTCGAGACGGCCGTCCCAAAGTCGAGACGGCCGTCCCAACCTTCCCTGGCCAAGTGGGACTGCCAGTCCCAACTTTTCAGGGGGTCCCAGCCTTTGTAAATTATGCAGTTGGGACGGCCATCCCAACCCAGACGACCGTCCCAACCCAGACGGGCGTCCCAAATGTTCAGGCAGCGAAAACTATAAATAGGAGGCTCATTTGCCACTGTTTCACACACCAGACAACTCCCAGTACTTGTCTATTCTCTTCCCTCTTTGAATGAACTCTCTGATTGCCTTAATAAGGTAACAATCAGTTAAGGAATCATATTCCAGCATTCGATTCTTCTGTAAAATTTAGTAGAGTCAGTGTTGTATTCGGAGAGGAGAGTCTTTGTAGAGCCAAGGATTGCCAAAACGCATCCTCACGATCAAAGATTCATAATACAAAGCTTGCTACGGAGGTTCTGTTCAAATTCTCTTCTCTTTTACTGCTTTATTTATTGCTTTATGTATGCAATATAAAATAAAGTCATGTAGATAGCCATTTTTAATATTATGCAATAAAATAGGGTAATCGCGTAATTTCTCGTAATCTTTACTTAAATGAATTAATCCGTCATAGGGAACCCGAAAGGGGCGTTGTGGGGTGCTAACACCTTCCCCACACGTAACTAACTCCCTTACCCAACTCTGGTTATAATGGCCAAGTTTGGTTTTTATTAAAATCAACGCCTTTTTATCCTTTTCCAATGTTTCCGGTCAAAACATTGGTGGCGACTCCAAAAGAACCCCTTTTTCGAAAACCTTGCTTTTATTAGAGGATAGTTTAGTTGTTGAGCACCTCGGAAGCAATGAACATATTTTAATAAAAAACGCGAGTCTAAACCATCTTTTCGCGACCGCTCGCATAAACGTTCGAGATGTCCCTGGACGTCGGAACGGACGGCGGCGACAAGCATTCTAGTTTCTTCTTTTTCATTTCTTTACATTCTTTTTGTATTGTTTGGTGCCTGGAATTTGGGCACTGGTCTCTCTGCAGCTGGAATTTGGTTGTAGAGGTTATCAAGAACTGGAATTTGGTTCTTGTGGTAGATTAAGTGTAAGATTGTAAATCTGTAAAACATTTGATCTAGTGGAACCCAGCTGGAATTTGGCTGGAGACTAGACGTAGCCCTGGTATTGGGTGAACCAAGTATAAAACACCTAGGTGATATCTTTCTTAACCTTTCTCTATTTTAATTCGTCGCTGCATTTATATTGATTGATTGCTTTGTAATTCAAGAACAGATCTGAAATCTTAATTTTTGAATTAGATAATCTGTTATTTGCGAAAAACTTTTAAAGATCAATTCACCCCCCCTCTTGATCTCAGCCTACTTTTCTAACAGACTCATGTGGTGATAGAGTTGAGTCGTGAGGTAATTTTTGTTTTGCCTCTGGAGTAGGCAAGGATCCGCTTGGGGATGATCGAGCCTTTCCGTTGGCCTTTTTTGATGTACCTTCTATTTATTGGGGTAGAGGGAGAATGGTTGGAGCTATGGTTTTCTTGAAGCTCTTTATTTTGCTGGAGTGGTTTTGAAGATAACCTTCCTCTCTTTTCTTGAGGGAATTTTCATTTGGAGACTCGATTCTAGCACCTCTTATTTTCAATCACAACTATGGAGTCTATCCTCCTTATATGCATGTTTATTATTCTTATTTAAAGAAGATTATTTTTTCTTGATTTTGACAAAGTTGTTTTGGGCAACTACTTTGTGTGTAGATGTCCTAAATGCAATCTATTTGTTTATTTATTTTTGATGCACTTAGAAAGTAACTGGCATTCTCCCGTTGGCTTCTTATGAATATGCCGATGGGCTCCTCTTTTATGACCATGATGATGGGCTCCTTTTTTATTCATCTTTTGGTTTTAGCCCTATCTTTTGCCTAGACCGCCCTTTATGGGTTTTCGATCTAGCGGGCTACCTTAATTTTGCCTAGAATATCTTAGGGGTTTTTTGCCTTATCTTTTGCCTAGACAGTTCTTTTGGGGTTTCTGATCTAGCAGGCTACCCTAATTTTTACCTAAGAATATCCTAGCAGGCATTTATTCTTTTCTTATCACTAGTGCAAAAAAGGCTTTTTATGTCGGTTAAAATGAGTTTTTTACGTCGATTAAAGAGGCGACATAGATACAGGGGTCATAGAAAGTATGACTTTTTACGTCAGTTGTGATGAACCGTCATAGAAAGTATGACTTTTTATGTCGGTTGTAATGAACCGACATAGAAAGTAATGGACTTTTTACAAAAATTGTCACTCGGTAGGATTCGAACCCAAGTACATTAGAGTCTAGAATTAGACCAACCACTACACTAGTACGATTTTTATTTATTTATTCATATTATATTTTTATTATACTTTATAATATATTATTTTATTATCTGTTTAAGAGATTTGTGTCTAACAAGATTTGAACCCAGTACCTTAGAGTTAGAGATTGATACTCCAACCACTAAACTACTACAAATTTCCGATACATAACTTACAAATAAATTATATTTATATACAAAATATATAAATACAAATATATTTATATATTTTGATATATAAATATTTATATACTTATATATTTAATTTTTTTTATTTAATATACACTTTCTATGTCTGTTAAATTTCAACCGACATAGAAAGTACTTTTTATGTCTGTTAAAAATTTAACCGACATAAAAGTACTTTCTATGTCGGTTAAAATTTAACCGACATAAAAGTTCACTTTCTATGTCTGGTAAAACTTAACCGACATAGAAAGTTCACTTTCTATGTCGAGTAAATTATAACCGACATAGAAAGTTCACTTTCTATGTCGGGTAAATTTTAACCGACATAGAAAGTGAACTTTCCACTTACTATGTCGGTTAAAATTTACCCGACATAGAAAGTTTATGATTTAATTACAAAATTGCCACTGCGCTACATACTATGACGGGTGGACTACGACCGTGATAAAAACTCGTCATAGAATGCTATTTTTCCACTAGTGTATTATTAAATATTTTTTATGCTTCCCCTTTTTAGATGCATGCTTGATCTTTGATTAAAGGTCTTTGCGCATATTTATGATTTATCAATAAAAGAGCAAAAGTTTATTTCTTTTATAGAAGGATTTCAAGGGTATTTAGAAGAATGGCTGGTTAGGGTTGGCCATACTGTATAGGCTTAAACAGTCATGTCTATGATATCTGCCCCCCTGGTTCTCCTAATTGCTTCATTTGAGATGCCTGAGCTCAGAGTGAAAACTATGCAGACTGCTTGCTTCTGGAAGAACATTACCTTAGCCGCCTTTTCGGTTTTCGACTGAAGTAACCATTGCTCTTAATATTTTTTTTTTTACCTCTACTTTTTGCCTAGGACGTATCCTAGCGAGGGATATAGACCCTATATTTTGCCCAGAGATGCTCTTTGCGGGTTTTCATTCCTGACGGGTCTTGAGCAATGTTTTCAAGCATAATACTTCTTCCCCGTATCGGAGTTGATTAGGTGCCAAAGTTCCTTTCCGTCCATATCGGCGAGGATAAGAGCTCCTCCTAAGAAAGCTCGCTTGACCACAAAGGGTCCTTCATAATTTGTCACCCATTTTCCAATTTTATTCTTTTGGGCCGGAAGCACATTATTTACCACTAAATCCATCTTATGGTAAATGTCGGGGTTGACCTTTTTTCATAAGCCTTTTTTATTTTCCTTTGATATAACGTTCAGTCGTTTTTCTTCAATAAGGTTTACCTGGTCATATCGGCTTCAAACCCATTCAGCTTCTGTTAATTTTTCTTCCATCATCATGTGTTTTTATCAACATGATTAGTTGTACTGATTTGCCGTCTCGAATCTTTGCTATAACCGAAGAGTAATCATTTTGAATGTAGAGCAACTGCCATGTAAATACCCCTCTTCCTTTCCTTAGGGATTTCAATCCTCCTATTGATCACTATATTTTCACATTCCCCAGTTAATTACTTGAATGCTTTATAGTGAATGGTCAAGAGAAGAGAAAGAAAAGGGATTTATTGCAAAGGCTTGTGTTTTAGTGGGATTTTTTATGAAATAATAGTTTCTGTAAGAATGGCTAGCTAAGGTTGGTCAGTGTTTAGGCTAGTTCAAACAAACGTTTTGTTTTTATGAGGTGACGTCTTCAACTGATTACTTTATGGCGCCTATTTGTGACTGATTAACTTTCCTAGTTCGCCCTTTTGGGTTTTCAGCCTAGGATTTTGCCCTTTTATCTTTTTGTCTATGACGCTTTTGTTAGAAAAAGAGGCTGAGATCAAGAGGGGGGGGGGGGTGAATTGATCTTTGAAAGATTTTCGCAATTAACAGATTATCTATTTCAAAAATTAAGATTTCAGATATGTTCTTGAATCACAGAGCAAGCAATCAAAAAATAAATGCAGCAACAGAATTAAAGAAAAGAAAGGATTAGAAAGATATCACCAAGGTTTATACTGGTTCACCCAATCCCAGGGCTACGTCCAGTCTCCAGCCAAATTCCAGCTGGGTTCCACTAGATTGAATGATTTACAGATTACAACCTTAATCACACACTCAATCTACCACAAGAACCACAATTCCAGTTCCTACACCTAACCTTTCACCAAGAACCAAATTCCAGTTCTTGACAACCTCTACAACCAAATTCCAGCTGCAGAGAAACCAGTGCCCACAATTCCAGGCACCAACAATACAGAAAAGAATGTAAAGAAACAAAATAGAATAAACTAAAACGCTCAAACTAGTTTTATGCAGTTCTGCACTATGTTGTTTCTTCTTCAAAAGAATGCAGTTTTGCCTCAAGAAAGAACTTTGATGAACTTCACAAAAACTAGCGTGATTCTTTCTTGAAAGTAACACTTTTGATTGCTTGAATGATTGCTAAAAGATGTATTTCAGATGTATCTTTTAAAATGATCAAGCAACTCTGTTTTTATAGAAGATTTTCAAAACTGCTGGTTTAATTAATCTGTTAAAATAATCTTTTAATCTGTTAAAAGCCTTGTTTTAATCTGTTAAAACTTATTTTAATCCATTAAAACGTTCTTGATTATTTTCCAGATTTGTTTTAACTGATACGACAACGTTTATATCAATTAAAACTCTTTGTAAAAAATCTTCTACTTTGTTTTAATCGATTGTTTCGTGTTTCAATCGATTAAAATACTGCAAAACTTTCTTGTAAACTTTTCCAAGTGATTTTAACTGATAAAAACTCGTATTAATCGATTAAAACGCGTAGTATAAATTTTCTTAAGTTGATTTAATCGATTGAAACGTAATTTAATCGATTGAAATAGTTCTGATCGGTCATAACTAAATTCTAATCGATCATAATCACATTCTGATCGGTCATAATTGCATTCTGATCAATCATACAGTATGCCAAATGAAATTAATCGATTAAAACGAAGTTGTATCGATTAAAATACCGCCAAAACACTTCTCTCGAACATTTTAAGTGATTTTAATCGGTTATTTCGAAGTCGTATCGCTTAAAATACTCGACGTAAGGTTTTCAAAACTTCTTTTAATGAATTCAATCGATTATTTCGAAGTTATATCGCTTAAAAACCTGTTATAAAAGTGTGAAGAATATTTTAGTTGATAAAGCTTATATGCTATTAGTTAAAATAGTTGATTAAGAAAGATTTTATCAAAATACTTTGGTTTTGACCGTTTAAACACTTTTAGAGGCATTTTGCAAAATCTTTTAAGTGAAGAAACCTCATGCAGTAGAAAAGATAAAAATGATTATACCTAAGCAGAGCTGCAGACACACTAATCCCTCTACTCTTTTATCTAAGTGACTCTTGACTGCCACAAAGTTGCCTTTGAATTCATTCTTGACTTCATCAAATCAACAAGATCTTTGATAGAGTATTTCAATAAGATCTTCATCACTTTCAGTCTCCCCCTATTTGATGAAGACAAACACCACTTTGAATAATAACTCTGCAAAAGAAGTCACTTGATAATATAGATTAGTGAGTAACCAAAAATGAATTATTTTCCTATTTCTCCCCCTAAATTGTTGCTCCCCCTAATTTAAAAAGTAAAGCAACTCTCAACTCTTTCTCCCCCTTTTGACTTCATCAAAAAAAGGGAACAAAAGAAAAATAATGCATGGTATGTATCATGTCTTAGATTTCGAAAATAGAAAAAAAAATGGATACGATACTTTACTCATGTAAAGACAAATCAAAGTTGATTCAAGCTTATCTTCATTAACACGTTTGTAATGAATACAATTAACACATGTAAAGATAAGGGAACCACGCTTTAGTAGCATGTTACAAGAACAACCATTAACTAAAGCCTTTAATTTTTCTTTCCAGAATAAAAATCGATTAAAAATAGGACAAAATCGATTAAAAATTTCTTGTTAATGGTTTTAATCGATTGAAATAAAGGTTTAATCGATTAAAACAGTGAAGGAATTCAAAAGTTTGAAACATAAGTTCATTTAATCGATTAATTCGACATTTAATTGATTAAAATAGTAAGAAAAATGATGTATAAATTCTTTTAATCGATTTAAAAGATTTTTTTATTGATTAAAACAACCAGTTTTGAAAACTAAGAGATGTTTCATGCATCTAAAATGCCTAGTTCAGTATGAATTTTGTAAAACCGGTCACGAGCAAGAGGTTTTGTAAAAATATCTGCTAGTTGTTTTTCAGTTTCTATGGAGAAAATTTCACAATCACCTTTCAAAACATGATCTCTAATGAAATGATGTCTAATTTCTATATGTTTTGTCCTAGAATGTTGAATTGGGTTTTTAGTTAACATAATGGCACTAGTATTATCACATAACAGAGGAATCTTTATGAGAATTAAACCATAATCCTCAAGTTGTTGTTTGATCCAAAGAGATTGAGCACAACAACTTCCAGCTGCAATGTATTATGCTTCAGCTCGTAGAAAGAGCAACACATGATTGCTTTTTACCGTGCCATGAAATTAGATCTGCTTCCAAGAAGATGACAAATGCCACTGGTACTTTTCCCGTCAAGCTTACAACCTGCAAAATCTGAGTCGAGTATCCAATTAAATTTAATTTGGACTCACCAGGATACCATAACCCAACATTTAAAGTTCCTTTGAGATATTTGAGGATTCTTTTGCAGCAAGTAAGATGTGATTCTTTTGGTGCGATTGAAACCTGGCACACATACAAACACTCGAACATAATGTCGGTCTACTTGCTGTTAGATATAGCAAAGAACCAATAAGTCCTCTATACTTGGTTTCATCAACAACTTTTCCTTTTTCATCGAATCAAGATAGCAATTTGTGGACATAGGTGTTGATGCTTCTTTGCAATGTTCCATCTCAAATTTCTTCAAAAGTTCTCAGTGCAGTATTTAGATTGATGCAGTAAAACTTCCTTCTTTAAGTTGTTTAACTTGTAATCCAAGAAAGTAGTTGAGTTCTCCCATCATAGACATCTCAAATTCTCCTTGCATATCTTTGATAAAATCTTTACATAAAGAAACATTAGTGGCTCCAAATATGATGTCATCAACGTATACTTGTACTAGAATTACCTCATTATTTAATTTTTTCAGAATAAAGTTTTATCAACCAACCCTCTTTGATAGCCCTTAGAAATGAGAAAATTACTTAACCTTTCATACCATTGTCTTGGGGCTTGTTTGAGACCATACAAAGCTTTCTTTAGTCTATAAACATATTCTGGATGAATGTGATCTTCAAAACCAGGTGGTTGTGAAACAAAAACTTCTTCATTCAAGTAGCCATTTAAGAAAGCACTTTTGACATCCATTTGAAATAACCTGAAACTTTTTATTGAAGCATAGGCAAGCAAAAGTCTAACAGCCTCTAATCTAGCAACAGGAGCATATGTCTCATCAAAATCAATTCCTTCTTGCTGATTATATCCTTTAGCAACTAATTTGGCCTTGTTTCTAGTGATTATACCATTTTCATCCATTTTATTTCTAAAAACCCATTTTGTACCTACAATATTTGCATTATCTGGTTTTGGAATTAATTCCCATACTTCATTTCTAGTGAATTGATTTAATTCATCATGCATAGCATTAATCCAATTATTATTCTTTAATGCATCGATACAGCTTTTAGGTTCAATTTGAGATACACATGCCATATGATTGCAAAATTTATTTAAAGATCTTCTAGTGGAAACTCCCTGATTTATTTCACCAATGATGTTGTCTATTGAAAGATTTCTTGGAGTTTTCCAATCTTTAGGCAACTGTTCTTCAGTTTCTTCAACTTCTTCAACCTGCTTTTGAGAAGCTGGAGATTCTGGCAGTTTTAACTGATACATTTTATCAGTTAAAACATCATCTTCTGTACTAAATTCAGAAATATTCTGCACACTTGGGTTAGTCTCATCAAATACAACATGGACAGATTCTTCTACAGTATTTTGTTGTATAGTTTTAGAGAGGGATTTTCAAACGTGAGTACAAGAAGAAAGAGAGAAGAAACTTGAACCAGAGATTGAAGAATTAGAATAATGGACTTCAAGTGAGCAAGAATAGTTACGGATGTCAAATTTTGTGAATTGTAGTTCAATTCGACAGAACCTGCAACAAACAGCTTTAATTTCACATGTCCCCTTGACTAAAGGCAGAGGCACAGATTTTAGGACAGTGGGTACTGTCGCCGCCGTCCGTTTCGACATCCTGGGGATGTCTCGAACGTTAATGCGAGCGGTTGCGAAAAGATGGGAGAGACTCGCGTTTTTTGTTAAAATTGTGTTCATTGCTTCCGAGGTGCTCAACACTGAACTATCCTCTAATAGAAGCAAGGTTTTCGAAAAGGGGTTCTTTTGGAGTCGCCACTAATGTTTTGACCAGAAACATTGGAAAAGGAAAAAAGGCGTTGATTTTATTAAAAACCAACTTGGCCATTATAACCAGAGTTGGGTAAGGGAGTTAGTTATGTGTGGGGAAGGTGTTAGCACCCCCACAATGCCCCTTTCGGGTTCCCTATGACGGATTTATTCATTAAGTGAAGATTATGAGAAATTACGCTTTTACCCTTATTTTATTCGTACAGTATTTAAATATGGCTATCTACATGATTTATCTACATTGCATACAAAAAGCAATAAATAAAGCAAGAAAGAATAAGAGAATTGAGAAAAACCTCCATAGCAAGCTTTTATATTAAGATTCCGTTACAAGGAGGACGCATTTCGGCAGTCCTTCGCTCTACAATTGCTCTCCTCTCGACTTACAATATCAACTCGACTAATTTTTCTAGAAGAAATCGAATGCCGGAATAGAAATTCCTTAACTGATTGTTACCTATAATAGGCAATCGTAAAGATCATTCGAGAGAGGGAGAGAAGAAGACAAGTCTCGTAGTTCTCCGGAGTGTCTCGGGGTGAGGAATGAGACAAATGAGGCTCCTATTTATAGCATTTTCACTGCCTGGAACTTTGGGACGGCCGTCTGGGTTGGGACGGCCGTCCCAAACGTGATTTTTGCGTTGTGCCAATCTGGGACGGCCTTACTGGGTTGGGACGGCCGTCCCAAACTCAATTTTGTGCACGTTGGGACCCCCTGGGGTTTAGGACGGCCGTCCCACATTCGGGATGCGCGTCCCAACTGCTTAATTGCAGTTGGGACGACCGTCCCAACCTTGGGATGGTGGTCTCGACCTGTTTTGTCCAGTTTTTGTATTTTGGGACCCTGGGAAGCTTTCCTTGCCGTTTTCGGACGTGGATTGGTGCCGATATATATCCGTTGAAGCTTTATCTTCGTGTAGGAAGTCTTCTTGGTCTTCATTTGTAATGTTGGGCGAGTTTTATCTATGTATAGGAAGTCTCCTTTGTGTGGATGAGTGGACTCCGTCTTATTATGAGAGGTCTTCTTTAGTCTTTATCGTGCATATGAGCGAATTCCATGTTGTTGTGGGAGGTTTCCTTAGTTTTTTGGGAAGCCAGATGAACTCCATCTTCGGGCGAAGTTCCTCTAGCTTTTATTTTGAGAGGCCGGGCAAAATTAGGGGTCTACAGCTGCCCCCCCTTCACCTGCCTAACTAATTTGTTGGTTTTAATGTGCCGACATAATTAGTTGGTAGGGGAAGGAGTTAACCCTTTTGCCCGGCTATCCTTTGGATACTGCTCCTAGTTGATCCTCCGGATGATAAATATTTTGATAGGTACTAACCCCTATCTGGTTTGAGCCTTCTTTTTCTAAGACTCTGGTGAGTACTTACCCTCACCTGGTATAAGTCTGTATTTGACTAAACTTTTGTGGGTACCTACCCCCATTAGGTATGAACCTTGTTCTTCAAGGTTTTGGTGAGTACCTACCCTCACCTGGTATGAGTTTGCATTTTGCGGAACTCCCGTGGGTACTTACTTCCGAGGTGCTCAACACCGAACTATCCTCTAATAGAAGTAAAGTCTTTGCACTCCGCTTTTTGCAATGCTTCTCGTGAGTATTTTTACTCCACCCGATGCATTTTTGCTAAGTTTTGATGAGTACCTACCCTCATCCGGTACAAACCTTATTTTTATAAGGTTTTGGTGGGTACCTACCCCCACCCGTACAAATCCGCATTTTTGCCAGATTCTCGAATGAGTCTTGTTCTCGCAAGACTTTGGTGAGTATCACCCCTCACCCGGTATGAACCCCGTTCTGCAAGGTTTTTTGATAAGCCTCGTTCTGCAAGGCTTAGGTGAGTACGTACCCCCACCCGGTATGAAGTTTTTGGTAAGCCCCGTTCTGCAAGGCTTAGGTGAGTACGTACCCCCACCCGGTATGAAGTTTTTGGTAAGCCCCGTTCTACAAGGCTTAGGTGAGTACGTACCCCCACCCGGTATGAAGTTTTTGGTAAGCCCCGTTCTGCAAGGCTTAGGTGAGTACGTACCCCCACCCGGTATGAAGTTTTTGGTAAGCCCCGTTCTGCAAGGCTTAGGTGAGTACGTACCCCCACCCGGTATGAAGTTTTTGGTAAGCCCCGTTCTGCAAGGCTTAGGTGAGTACGTACCCCCACCCGGTATGAAGTTTTTGGTAAGCCCCGTTCTGCAAGGCTTAGGTGAGTACGTACCCCCACCCGGTATGAAGTTTTTGGTAAGCCCCGTTCTGCAAGGCTTAGGTGAGTACGTACCCCCACCCGGTATGAACCCCGTTCTGCAAGGTTTTTTGGGATGAACTTTTTTGTAGTTAATCCTATGATTATCTGTTTTTGGTGGCTTGCTGTTTCTGATTATGCGCCCCTGGGGAGTAATTGATTTTCTTTTTTGTTTTCAATCGTCCGGCTTTTGCCAGGGATTTCTGTGTTTTTGGCTTTTCTTTGTTTTAGCCATCCGGCTTCGGCCGGGGATTTCTTGATTTTTGCCTTTTTCTTTTAGCCATCCGGTCTTGGCCGGGGATTATTGTTGATTGCCTCTTTTTAGGCAGGATTCCTCTAGAGGATTTTTGGACTCTTCTATTGATTGTGCCTCTTGAGTAGGCGGAGATCTACTTGGGGATTTGATTTTTGTTAGTTGTGCCTCTTGATTTAGGCTGAAATCTACTTGGGGAGATTTTGCTGATTCCTGGTTGTGCCTCTTGATTAGGCAGATGCTTCACTAATGATGAAGACTTTTTCCGTTTTGTATTACCTCTTGTATAGGTTGATTTTCCATTTCTTGGGGGCATTAGCTTTTTGCTTGCCTGTTGGAAGTGAAGGCTTTGCTTTTCACTGGGGATATTCATATTGGGTGTTCCAGATGATTAACTCCCTGAGGATATGAATTTTATATTTTGCCTTTTGCTGGTAGGTGTCGCCGCCGTCAAAAAGAGGCGGTCGGAGCGACGCGATGGTTTTATCGACCCTCTTGTTTTCGCGTTTTTATTGGTGGTTACAACGTCTTTAGGTTGTCCGATAACCGGGCTAACCTAAAGACGAGGTTTTCGAAAGGTGTCCTTGAGTTGTCCGACAACCGGGCTAACCCAAGGATTTATTTATTTTGGGTTCTATGGAGTCGCCACCGATATTTTTACCATAAACATCGGAAAAGGGGTTTTTAAAAAGGCGTTGGTTTTCGAAAACCAACTTTGGTCATTAGAACCAGAGTTGGGTAAGGGAGTTGGTTACGTGCAAAGGGAGTATTAGTCCCTTTGCGACGCCCTTTCGGGTTCCCTATGATAGGCCGGCTTATTTTTATTGATAAACTAGAAAAACGCACTTTTGCCCTTTTTATTCTCGTGAATTTAAAAGTATGACTACATGGCCCTAATGTCTACCGCATAATTTAAGATAAAAGCGGTAAAGGTGGAAAGAGAGAATTTGAACCTCCGAAGCACGCTTTTTATATTAATTTTCCGGAAAAATAGGGTGCTTTATGGCAGCCCTTCACTCTACAAGACGTCTGAAACCTCTCGAACGCCGAAAATCACTCTTGAAAACACTCGAAACTCCGAAATGCGTCTGAGGGATTCTAGAGAGAAGTTTTAGAGAGAAGGGAGAGCTATGCAGCTGTGGTGTGTGGAAATGAGGGGGGAGCCCCTATTTATAGTTTTTCGCGCTGTCAGGGTCCGGACCGCCATTCTCGCTCGACGTGGTCGAGACCGCCGTCTCGGCCCAACGAGACCGCCGTCTCGCCCAACGAGACCGCCGTCTCGCCCAACGAGACCGCCGTCTCGTTTTGTAGGCAACGAGACCGCCGTCTGGAAAAATGAGACCGCCGTCTCGCCCTTCGCTCGCTCAAGCGAGAAATCCGTCGCTTGAGCGAGACTTGACCCGGAGTTCCCTTTGTTTCAGGCATCCGTCGCTCAAGCGAGTACATCGGCCGCTTGAGCGAGACTCGACCCGAAAGTCCCTTTGTTTGAGGCATCCATCGCTCAAGCGAGTACATCAGCCGCTTGAGCGAGGCTCGACCCGAAGTCCCTTTGTTTGAGGCATCCGTCGCTCAAGCGACGGACGTACTCGCTGAGCGAGACTTGACCCGGAGTCCCCTTCAACGCGAGAATCTTTATTTTGGGCCAAAAAACCCTCCTATCTTGGTACGGAGCCTAATAGTCTCTCCTAGTGGCTTGTTAGGCTTCTGCTGTCTTCGAATAGGGGATCTTCTCGACTTTATTTGGAGCCCGGCAAGATTTGGGGTCTACAGCTGCCCTCTTTACCCATCCAGCCGATCGTCGGCCTTCTGTTGTCGGGATGATCGACCGGGGGTAAAGGAGTTGACCCTCTTGCCCGATTGCCTTTCGGATGTCCCATCTTGTGGCGGATGATCCTCTGGGGAGATGTGGTGGTCTTGTGCCTCCGAGATACTACTTCTGACGTAGCCGATCCCTTTGGTGAACACGTGGTAGAACCTCCAGATACTACTTCTGACGTAGCCGATCCTTTGGTTGATGGGTATAAACCCCCCATCAGCCGGGTACGGTCCGTTGTGTGGGACCGGATGGGTATGAACCCCCATCGTGGTGGTACGGTCCGTTGTGTGGGGCCGGATGGGTATGAACCCCCCATCGTGGGTGGTAATGGCGCTTACGCTCATGTGGCCCATGCGCCGGCAAGGCGCTTTCGTGTGTTGGTTGATAGGTATAAACCCCCTATTCGGCCGGGCGCAATCCACCGCGTAGGACCGGTGGTGATGGCCGCTATCGCTCGGGTCGCTCATGCGCCGACTCTCGGGGAATGATTTTTGTGCTCGTGCACTTCCAGGATACTACTTCGACGTAGCCGATCCCTTCGATGGACACGTGGTGGAACCTCCGGATACTACTCCCGACGTAGCCGATCCTTCTGCTGATGAGTATAAACCCCCATCAGGCCGGTAGTTGCAGTCCGTTGTGCGGGACCGGATGGGTACGAGCCCCCCATCGGGGTGGTACGGTCCGTTGTATGGGACCGGATGGGTATGAGCCCCCCATCAGGGTGGTACGGTCCGTTGTATGGGACCGGATGGGTATGAGCCCCCCATCAGGGTGGTAATGCGACTTACTGATCTGGCTCGGGCGCAGATCAAGCGCAGCTCTCCGGAGAGTGCTGCTTGTGTTGATTTGACTGCTTTTCGGCTTTCTTGAATAGTCATCCGGGCCATGCCAGGGATTTTGTTGGTGATCAATCGGCCTTTGCTGATTGCCGGGGGTCCTTTGTTTTTGTTCTTTTGGTAGTAATCATCCAATCCTTGTCGGTTGGTTGGATGGATATTGGTTTTGTTTGGCTTTTGTTTGGTGGTCGAGACTTTATTGGTTGGAGGTAGTCTTTTATCCCGCCTTTTTCTCGCGGTTTTGGATTTTGGCTTTTTCTTGAGCGCATGCCTTTTTCCTTTTTTAAGCTTCTTTTGTTGCGCCGGTTTTTGTAACGGAGGCAAAAGGTCGACGAAATCATATTGGAATGAATGCAAGCATGAGGCTAAATGCTTTTCTATAGTATTTTTGTTTGTTTTACTCTTGACAAAGTCATTTTTGTGTGACTACTTGTGTGTGGATGCCCTAAATGTAGTTCCATTTGAGGACATTTAGAAAGTGACCTGTGCTTTCCTTCTTTTGTTCTCTCGTGATTTTCTTTTTGCACTTCTTCAACCCTATCTTTTGCCTAGACCGCCCTTTGCGGGTTTTCTGGTCTAGCGGGTTTTAATTCTTTCCGTGAGGCATTTTGATGAGCTTTTCCTTTTTATAAAAGCCTTATTTTTTGCCTAGACCGCCCTTTGCGGGTTTTCTGGTCTAGCAAGCTACCCCGTACTTTTTACTTGGGACGACCCTGGTTGGTGATGTGCGTCTTTTGTTATTATGCTTTCTCAAATTGCTTGTTTTATGCATGCTCATATTTCGTTAATACGGAGGCATTTACGCAAGTAGGTAAGGAGAAGAAAAGACAAGTTTATTGATATAACGATATGGTTTATTTTTACATGGAGGTTTACAAGAGAATTTGTAAGCATGGTCGGCCGGGTTGGCTAAACCGTATGAGGGTACCACAATCATATCTCGTGATTTTTGCTTCCCCATTCTTCCCGGTCACTTCAGCTTGAGATGCCTGGGCCCGGAGTGAAGACTATGCGAAGTTTGCTTGCTGCTGCGTAAGTATTTCCTTAGTCGCCTTTGCGGTTTTCGGCTAAGGTAATCATTGCTCTCCCCTCTTTTTTTTTTTTTTTTTTTTTTTTTGTGTGTGCCTCTACTTTTTGCCTAGGATGTATCCTAGCGAGGTATATAGGCCCTATCTTTTGCTCAGGACGCTCTTTGTGAGTTTTCATCCCGACGGGTCACGAGCAATGCTCCTTAAGCGTAATATTTTTTACCGCGTCTCGAGTTGATAGGATATCGGAGCTCTTCTCCGTCCATATTGGTGAGGATAAGGGCTCCCCCGAGAAGGCTCGCTTGACCACAAAGGGTCCTTCATAGTTGGCTGCCCATTTCCCGATTTTGTCTTTCTCGTGCTGGGAGCAGCTTTACTACTAGATCTCCTTCTTGGAAAGTGCGGGATTGACCTTCTTGTCGTAGGCCTTCTTGATTTTTCGTTGATAAGCTTGTCCTCGACATATGGCGTCCAGTCGTTTTTCTTCTATTAGGTTCAATTGATCATACCTGGTTCTGACCCATTCAGCCTTCGTCAATTTGGCTTCCATGACGACTCGTAGGGAGGGTATTTCGACCTCTACCGGTAGTACGGCCTCCATTCCATAAACGAGGGAAAAGGGAGTAGCCCCCGTGGAGGTCCGTACTCGATGTTCTCGTAGCCGTGTAGGGCAAAGGGAAGCATCTCATGCCAGTCCTTATAGGTGACCACCATTTTCTCGGATAATTTTCTTGATATTTTTGTTGGCCGCCTCCACCGCACCGTTCATCTTTGGTCGGTACGGAGAGGAATTGTGGTGCTGAATTTTGAAGTCTTAGCATAATTCCTCCATCATCTTATTGTTGAGATTGGTCCCATTGTCAGTAATGAGCCTATGAGGGATGCCGTACCGACATATAATGTTTTTCTTGATGAAGGTGGTCACCACTTTCCGGGTTACGTGTGCGTATGATGCCGCCTCAACCCACTTGGTAAAATAGTCGATTGCTACTAATATGAAACGATGGCCGTTAGAAGCTTTGGGTTCGATGGGTCCGATGACATCCATGCCCCACATAGAAAACGGCCATGGTGTAGCCAGGTTACCGAGGGGTGCGGGCGGCACATGAATGTTATCGGCGTAAACTTGGCACTTATAACATTTCTTAGCGTATTGGTGACAATCAGCCTTCCATCGTGGACCAATAGTACCCCGCCCTGAGGATTTTCTTTGTCATGACATGCCCTGGTGCGTGGGTTCCAAAAGTCCCCTTGTGGATTTCTTTTATCGTTGTTTGGGCTTCTTCTTGGTCCACACACCTTAAGAGAGTGGAATCGGGGCTCTTCTTGTAGAGGGTTCCTTCAATCAATGTGAACCCTATGGCCCTTTTGCGAATGGTTCGCTTATCATTGTCACTCGATTCCCTCTGAGTATTCTCCCTTCATGAGGTACCGCTTAATGTCATGGTACCAGGGGTTTTGATCGCGCTCGTCATTTACTCGCCATACAGTAAAGCTTGCTTATCGTGCAGCTTGACTTGAATGATTGGCATCTCATGTTCCTGGTCCAGGGAAAACATGGATGATAGTGTGGCTAGGGCGTCGGCGATTTGATTATCCTCCCTAGGAATGTACTCGGAAGGTGACACTTTCCATTCTTGCGACCAGCTCGTGGATGTACTCTAGATATGGGATCAATTTGGCGTTTCGGGTTTCCCATTCACCCTTAAGTTGATAGATAACGAGGGATGAATCGCCGAATATTTTGAGCTTAGTGACCCCATGATCTAAAGCTGCTTGGATTCCCAATGCACATGCTTCGTATTCGGCCATGTTATTGGTGCAATCAAAATTAAGCCTGGTCGTTACAGGAATGTGTTTCTTTTCGGGGGATATTAAGATAGCGCCTATCCCGTGTCCAAGCATGTTGGAAGCCCCATCGAAGAACATGGTCCACATCTCTTCTTTGGTCTCTTCGTGTTCGATGTGCATAATGTGCTCATCGGGGAAGTCATCTTGTAGGGATTGGTATTCATCTCGTGGACCCATGAGCTAAATAATCCGCTAGGGGACTTCCTTTAATAGCTTTCTGGGTGACATGGATAATGTCGAATTCCGAGAGGAGAACTTGCCACCTAGCTATTCTTCCTGGCCAAGATAGGCTTCTCGAAGAGGTACTTGATTGGGTCCATTTTAGAGACCAACCATGTTGTATGTCGAGCCATGTACCGTCCGAGACGCTCGAGTGACCCACACCAATGCGCAACATGTTTTCTCGAATGGTGTATAGCGGGTTTCATAGTCTCGAGAATTTTTTGCCGAGATAATAAATGGCTCGTTCCTTCTTTCCAGCTTTCATCATGTTGGCCGAGCACGCATCCCATTGATTCTTCGAGTACCGATAAATATAGGATCGGAGGTCTCCCTTCAACGGTGGTACCAATACTCGGTGGATTGGTTAAACAAGCTTTGATTTTATCAAACGCCCGTTGGCATTCTTCGTTCCACACCGTTGGTCGGTTTTTGCGCAACATGCTTAAAGATGGGGATACATTTATCTCGTTAACCGCGCGATGAAGCGGCAATGTAGTTTATCCGGCCTAGAAACCCTCCGACCTCCTTTTCGTGCTTGGTGGGGGCATTTTCAAAATTGCCTTCGCTTTGTCTGGGTCCACCTCGATTCCTTTTTCACTAACAATGAACCCTAGGAGTTTTCCCGACCGTACTCGAAAGTGCATTTTGCCGGTTTAGCTTAAGTTGATATTTCCGAAGTCGGTCAAAAAGTTTCCTGAGATATTGAATGTGGTCCATTTCATTTCTGGACTTGGCTATCATGTCGTCCACATATACTTCTATTTCCTTGTGGATCATGTCGTGGAATAATGTAACCATAGCCCTTTGATAGGTTGCCCCCGCATTCTTGAGTCCGAAAGGCATTACGCGATAACAAAAAGTCCCCCATGGTGTAATGAAGGAGGTTTTTTCTCTATCCTCCATGGCCAGCTTGATTTGGTTGTACCCCGCGTACCCATCCATGAAGGAATACAACGTGTTAGTAGCAGTATGGTCCACTAGCGTGTCTATATGTGGTAGGGGAAAGTCGTCCTTTGGACTTGCTCGATTAAGGTCCCTATAATCCACGCAGACCCCGACCTTCCGGCTTTTTGATGACGGGTACTATGTTGGCCAACCATTCCGGGTACTTGGAAACTACCAGGAAATTAGCATCCAACCGCCTCTGCACCTCCTCTTTTATCATTAAAGACCAGTCAAGTTTAATTCTCCCGAGCTTTTGCTTTACAGTGCCTGAATCCCTCTTTTAGTGGCAATCCGTGCTCCACTATGCTCGTGTCGAGCCCCGGCATGTCATGGTATGACCAGGCGAATACATCCATATATTCTTTTAGGAGTAGTATTAATCCTTCTTTCGTGCTATTTTCCATTTGGGTGCCTATGTTCACCTTTTTATCCTCGTCCTCTTTCCCCAAATTTACAGCTTTCTATCTCTTCTTGATGTGGTTGTATGACGCGTGTTTCTTTTTCCAAGCATCCTTTGCATGTCCGAGAAACGGTCTCCTCGCTTCACTCGTCGGACTCACCCATTCGCCTTTCGTTTCCGGAGTCCATGGGGATTCATCAATCACGTACATGATGCGTTTTAGGTTCTGTTTTAGTCATAGATTTTATTATTCAATTTATTTCTGAAAGAATAATAAATGTAAGAGAGAAAAGAATGAATGGAATGAATGTTGACGAAAAATGCCTCGTATATTAAAGAAAATGATGTTATTTACAAGCCCTTTTGGTCAAAATTCCTGCGGCCACCGGCGGGGACCGCAGGAGATATAGAGAAAGCTAAAAAAGAAACCCTAAGGCCGGTCCTCCTAGTCCTCCCTCTTTACTACTCTGGCTTTGATAGAGGTTTGTCATCGGTGCTAGAAGCAGAGGTGTCAAAAGTAATCCACCCGGCGTCAATTAACTCTTGAACCCGATACTTGAGGGTCAAGCAGTTCTCTGTAGAATGACCGGGTGCGCCCGAATGGTAAGCACATTTTTCGTTCGGCTTATACCATTCGGGGTAAGGAGGCTCTAATTGCTTCTTAGGAGGAGCGCAGGTCAGGAGCTTAGCCTCCAGCAGCTGAGGCAGCAGCAGTCCATAAGAAGTGGTGATGGGAGTGAACTTCCTTTCCTTCTTACGGGGCTGCTTGGGCGTTTGTGGGGTAGAAGAAGGAGTGGCAAAGTTGATTGCGTGTACAGACTCGTCCTTCTTCTTGCCGGCGGGCTTCTTGAAGGAGACACCAGCTTGGGAAGACCGTGCGATCTTCCCGCTCCTTAATCCTTGCTCCACCCTCTCGCCCACGGTGACTATGTCCGAGAAGAGGTTGGAGGTACCGGCTATTGCCTTGTCGTAGTACGCTCCAGGTCAGTGAGTCGATGAACATAGCCACCGTCTCCTTGTCCGTCAAAGGAGGCTCTATCCGGGCCGCCATTTCCCTCCACCTTTGGGCATACGCTTTAAAGGGCTCGTCACTCCTTTTGCTCGTAGCTCGAGATCCGACCTATCGTGGGTTAGATCAATGTTGTAACGGTAGCGACGGAGAAAAGCGTCCCGCGCTGCTTCCAGCTTCGGACTCGTCCTCTCTCCAACCGCATGTACCAGCTTGAGAGTCAGTATCTCGCGCGACTCTCCGAAAGCAATGGATCAGGAGTTTCTCGTTGTCAAGCATGGGCGCCCATCTTACGGCAATACATCGTAAGATGGTTCTTGGGGCAGGTCAGCCCGCGTACTTGGGGAAGTCCGGGACCTTGAATTTGGGAGGGAAGCGGATGTCTTTCACGAGGCACATATCGGCCACCTCCTCGACGTCGAAGTTATGTCCTTCGACCGCCTTCAGCCTCTCCTCCAGTGGCGAGAGTTGTTGTTTGGATACTTCGGGGTAAGGATGCGTGCAGCCTTGGCATCCTTCCCGCCGAAGAAGTATTCTTCTTCTTCTTCCTCTTCGTGATGGGAAGGGGCATTTTCAGCTTGGCCCTCGGCGCCCTTGCTCGACCTTGGCGTATAACCTCCATTAGTTGAGCTACCCGCTCTCGTGAGGGTATTAACTTCTGCAGTGAGCTTCCGGCTTTGCTCCTCTAGATTTTCCATTGCCTTAGCCTTTTGTGCGCGAGTACGGGTAGGAAAAGGACCAGCCACTTTCTAGAATGTCCGAAAAAGTTTTATTAATGCATGTCGAGTGCTTAAACTAACATGGGATATGCTTATGCATGAGAGTTTTTTATTTAAATGATGCTCGAATGCGCTCCCATTTTTATTTTCTCTCCTTGGTTTTTCTTTACTCATGATATGATGTAGTATGGATGCTTTGACTTTGTCAAGAGTTGTTTCGTTTATTTTTGGATTTTTATTTTTTATTTTGAATTTTTATTTTATAGCCTTTTATCTCTTTTGTCTGAATCGCGTGGCTACTTAGCTTGCAAAGAACCCGAAACCAGGCTAGCTAAAAGGCAGATCGTCCGAGATAAAAATATGGCTTTATGAAAGAATATTTATCGTCCCTTATCTCTTCCGTCGAATCGCGTGGCTACTTAGCTTGCAAAGAACCCGAAACCAGGCTAGCTAAAAGGCAGATCGTCCGAGATAAGGGTGTTTATTTATGAAATATTTTTGTGATTTTGTTCTGTTGTTTATTTATGCTATGCAACATACAAATGCAACAAACATATGCACACACAATTCGATCATCCCCGAACCGACGAGATTCTATTTTTATCACGAGGTAGGGTTTTCCCGCAGTAAAAGTGCGTTGGTTTAGGGTAGGTTCTAGCCGTTCTCACCAGGCTAAGGCCCCCAAGGTGCCCCCATTATAGGGTCCCCACTCTCCAGCCGTCCGACCATGCTCAACACTAAGGCCGTAGTCTGGTCTTGTTGCCAAAAGAGGAAGGTTATCACCTTGAGTGGTGGTTTCCGATCACACCGGTGGGCACAAGGCCCTAACCGCAGCGAACCGTACTCGCCACCCACTCCCTATGGTTATCTCACTTGCCCCCGGTATAGGAGGAACTGTAGTGTGCAAGGGTTTGTGTGCAATTTGTATTTCAATCAATTGCGTAAGTATAAACAAACAACAGTTTATTGAAAGCCAATCAATAAAGCATGTTATAAATACAAGTTAAGGGCAAAAAGTGTTATTTTCTTGGTTTATTTATTATTTAAGCCGACCTATCACTAAATGGGACTAACTCTCTAGGCTTCCCCAGCGGAGTCGCCATCTGTCGCCGCCGTCAAAAAGAGGCGGTCGGAGCGACGCGATGGTTTTATCGACCCTCTTGTTTTCGCGTTTTTATTGGTGGTTACAACGTCTTTAGGTTGTCCGATAACCGGGCTAACCTAAAGACGAGGTTTTTGAAAGGTGTCCTTGAGTTGTCCGACAACCGGGCTAACCCAAGGATTTATTTATTTTGGGTTCTATGGAGTCGCCACCGATATTTTTACCATAAACATCGGAAAAGGGGTTTTTAAAAAGGCGTTGGTTTTCGAAAACCAACTTTGGTCATTAGAACCAGAGTTGGGTAAGGGAGTTGGTTACGTGCAAAGGGAGTATTAGTCCCTTTGCGACGCCCCTTTCGGGTTCCCTATGATAGGCCGGCTTATTTTTATTGATAAACTAGAAAAACACACTTTTTCCCTTTTTATTCTGCGGAATTTAAAAGTATGACTACATGGCCCTAATGTCTACTGCATAATTTAAGATAAAAGCGGTAAAGGTGGAAAGAGAGAATTTGAACCTCCGAAGCACGCTTTTTATATTAATTTTCTGGAAAAATAGGGTGCTTTATGGCAGCCCTTCACTCTACAAGACGTCGGAAACCTCTCGAACGCCGAAAATCACTCTTGAAAACACTCAGAAACTCCGGAAATGCGTCGGAGGGATTCTAGAGAGAAGTTTTAGAGAGAAGGGAGAGCTATGCAGCTGTGGTGTGTGGAAATGAGGGGGGGGGAGCCCCTATTTATAGTTTTTCGCGCTGTCAGGGTCCAGACCGCCGTTCTCGTCTGACAGGGTCGAGACCGCCGTCTCGTCCAACGAGACCGCCGTCTCGTCCAACGAGACCGCCGTCTCGTTTTTGTAGGCAACGAGACCGCCGTCTGGAAAAATGAGACCGCCGTCTCGTCCTTCGCTCGCTCAAGCGAGAAATCCGTCGCTTGAGCGAGACTTGACCCGGAGTTCCCTTTGTTTGAGGCATCCGTCGCTCAAGCGAGTACATCGGCCGCTTGAGCGAGACTCGACCCGAAGTCCCTTTGTTTGAGGCATCCGTCGCTCAAGCGAGTACATCGGCCGCTTGAGCGAGGCTCGACCCGAAGTCCCTTTTGTTTGAGGCATCCGTCGCTCAAGCGACGGACGTACTCGCTTGAGCGAGACTTGACCCGGGAGTCCCCTTCAACGCGAGAATCTTTATTTTGGGCCAAAAAAACCCTCCTATCTTGGTACGGGAGCCTAATAGTCTCTCCTAGTGGCTTGTTAGGCTTCGGCCGTCTTCGAATAGGGGATCTTCTGACTTTATTTGGAGCCCGGGCAAGATTTGGGGTCTACAGTAGGCTTGCTGGGGATTTTTCTCTTTTTGGTGATCCACCAGAGATTTGATCGTCTTCTGGAGATCTATTTTGAATTGCCCCCTAGGGAGGGATGGAGTTTTTTTTTTTTTTGACTCCTTGTTGGCTGCTGTTGTTTGAGCTGGCTTTGCTAAGCTCTTATTTTGCTGAGGAATGGGTTTCTTCCCTTTTCTCGCAATTTCTCTTTTTTGCGATTTAGTTTTTGCATATATGCTCCTTTTATGCACATTGGCTTGATCTTTGGATGAAAAAGATATATTTTTCTTCCTCTTTTCTTTTTGGTGATCCCTGGGGAATTTCTTGGCTTCCTGGAAATCCTTTTTTGATTTGGAGTCCTGACTCCAGGCTTTGTGGAGCTCTTATTGAGCGAGGTGAAGATATTTTCTTGGCGATCCTGGGGAGTTTATTGGCTTCCTAGGGATCCAACTTTTGATTTGATCTTCATGGCGGAGTCTTGGCTCCTGGCTTTTTGAGAAGTGAAGTGAAGATATTTTCTTCTTTTTTTTCTCTTTCTTTGGAGATGTGCTTTATTTGGAGATACTTATTTGGCCTTTTTCTGTAATGGCCTTGGTTGGGGATGAAACGTTTTTCTTTTCTTTTCTTTTCTTTTTGTTGCCCCCCAGTGATGTATAGGATTTGACTCCATATTTTCTTTAGATGGACTCTTATGTAGTCCCTATTCTCCTTTTGGGGAATGAAGCGGAGATCCTTATATGAGTGTGCTTGATGACTCATGTGGTGACGAAGACGAGTCGCGAGGTATTCTTTTTGTTTTGCCTCTGGAGTAGGCAAGGATCCTTTCGAGGATGGTCGAGCTTTTCCGTTGGCTTTTCTTGGTTGATACACCTTCTTTTATTGGTGTGGAAGGTTGATGGTTGGAGCTAGTTTCCTTGAAGCTCCTTATGTTGCTGAGGTTGATTTTGATTTCGCCTCTTCTATCGCGATTTAGTTTTTATCGCGAGCTATTTTGAAATCTGGCTTTTTAGTAGATCATATGTGCCTTTTATTTTGTACACATGGGCTTTTTGAATGCGAAGTGTAAAACAGAAATAACGATTTTTATTTATTACTGCTTTTTGTTGGATACATTTCAAGCATATTTGAGATACTAGAAAGCTATCTAAACTAAGTCTTCTTGATCATCTGCCTCTGGGCTGGAGTGGGCAGATGGTACTGGCGAAGGGAAGCGGCGGAGTAGGCGGCGCTGGAATCTCGCCTGAGCCTGGACTAGGCTCTCTATCTGTCGATCCGTCCTGTCTTGCCTGACAGTCAGCTGGCCAAACTGCTGGCGTATAAACTGGAACTCTCCTTCCATATAGGCGTGCTCCTCATCTAAGCGTCGGTACAAGCCGGAGAAGTTCGGATCGTGTGATTGCTGCTGGGACTCTGAAGTAGTGGGGATGTCTTGCGGCGTACCGAAGTCGCGCATATCCCATGAAATCGAGATGATAGGGTTTAAGATGAACCCTGTTCCTTCTTTGCTGAGGATATTCATGTGCGTCAGCACTCCTCCGTTGATAGGCTCTGGTTGAAGTTCAGCCGGGATATCTTCCCCGTCCATGCATCCCCAATATTCAGCTAGAGGGGTAAGGAAGGGAGCCACCATGATCGCTCCTGCCGGTCCCCGAGTACCGCATTCTTTTACAGCCTTCAAGAATGCGTATCCTGGATTGCATCAGTGTCCCTGATGCATGCAGTAGACTATAAAAAGATCAGCCAACGTGACCTTTCCCTGGCTTTCCTTCCTGCTGTGAATGGTCCCAGCAAGTAATTTGTGGCAAATGCGAAGAGGGGGATTGAAGGTTGCACCCTTCAAATTAGATGGGAGATTGATAGCTCCAGTAATCTCCTTCCACATACTGGTGGTGGTGAGAAAGGTAGGTTTCTCCAGATATGCGGACCGATATTCTGGTGTTCTTGTATCGGCCCGTTGGCAGAATCGCATGATGACGTTGAAGTCATATAAGGCAGTGGTCCGGTAGGCTCCATCCATCCAGTAGGAGATAGCTTGTGTTGGTGGCACTCCAGGAGTTGCAGATGGCATTTCCATCATGTTGACAGAGGCGAGAAACTCCATTGTAGCGGTGCGATGGATCCGAGTGGGCGGCTCGCGGAGTAGGAAGTCCCATCCTATGTTGTGGATGAACTTCCTAGCGTCTTGCTCCCAGCCGAATGTAGTAAGGATCTCAAAATCTAACCGCAGCATAGGGTACCAGGTAAATTGTTGGATATTTACCAGTCGTTGTTGATGTGCTTCTGCCATCATCATGCTAGTGACAGGAGTTCTCCTAGCAGCAGTCCTGGTGCATTTTCTTCTGGATGAGGCTTCTCCGTGTTCCATTGTGAGCTCTACTCTCTTAGAAGTGCTAAAAATGTGTGGAGGAGGAGGAAAAGCAAGATAGGAAGCTTAGAATGAGGTGCCAATGCTCAATCCCCGCACCTCTCATATATAGCCGCGCAGGGGAGTTTGGGACGGCCGTCTCAAATGGCAAAAATGCACATGGCTCAGCCCCCACCTGAGACGCACGTCTCAAACGAAAATTGGTACTTGGGACGGCCGTCTGGACTTTGGGACGGCCGTCCCAAGCTTCTTAAGTTGGTTTTTCAAGCTTTTGATGGGAAAGAAGATGGGACTTCATTCATTGATGTTTTAATGCATGTAATGTTTTATGAAATGCATCCTATGATCTATTTCAGTTAATATTTCGAAAGTTTTAACTGATGCGCTTTGACTTCGGGTGCGTTCTTGGTGTTGTACCTTAACGTCATCTTGTTTCTTGGATAACAAGCTTAGCTGTATTGATTTGCCGTCTTGGAATTTTCTTTGCTATGGCCGAAGAGTAATCTTCTGTTTTGTAGGGCAACTGCCATATCAATGCCTTTCTTCCTTTCCTTAGGGATTTCAACCTTCCTATTGATCACTATGTTACCACATTCCCCTTTATTACTTGAATGCTTTAGTGAAATGGTCAAGAGAAGAGAAAGAAAAGGACTTGTATCAAAGGCTTGTGTTTTAGAGGGATATTTTTGTATGAAAGGTCTTTGTAAGAATGGCTAGCCCAGGTTGGTCGGTGTTTAGGCTAGTTTAGTCAAAATGTTTTGCTCTTATAACGAAGCGTCGTTGCTTATTGTTATATAGCGCTTTTTTGCGATTGATTAACTTCCCTAGGCCGCCCTTTCGGGTTTTCAGTCTAGGATGTTGTGCTTATGTCCTAACTTTTGTCTAGGTTTCCCTCTTTTGTATTTATTTTTAAGGAATACCTAGCGGACTTTTTATAACCCTAACTTTTGCCCAGGTTACCCTTTATTATTGTTTGGGTATCCTGCCGGGTTTACCCTAACTTTTGCGCAGCCCCCTTTGTGGGTTTCCTGCCGGGTATTTTGCCCTTTTATTTTCTTGTCTCGGTCTTTGACCTTGACGGGCTTTCCTTTTTTGTATGCGTATATTTTTTTGCACAACATTGTCGAAACTTGATTTTATCAAGATAAATTTTAGTTGTGTTTCTAATTAATCAATCCTTTTTGACTTTACTTTGCGGCGCTTTAATTATTCAGACGCATTTGGAACAAAACGCTTCATCTAAACCTTGTTTATTAAAATGGGGTATAGATACATTGAGCAAGAAAAGAAGCAGATAGTAAGAATAGCATTCTTTTGTAATTTCAGGGAAATGCGTGCCCTAAAGATGCTCGAGGGATGGGCAAACCCCGAGGAGTGATCTCTAATAGTCATTAGATTTACATCTCTTAGAATCGGAAGAAGGACACCTAATGACTAATGCTACCCTTTGCGCTAATACCCCTCCTTTTCGGAATACCATCTTCGAGGGGTAAGACTTCCCTGTTCTTCGTATGGTTTGATCTTTCGTAGGGTCATACCCTAAACCATACTTTAACGGAATATCCTTGAAATCTGGTGGCTCTTTTATTCCTTGAGCGTTCTTTCCGAGCCCCTGTCCTGGGCGATATCCATATCTTTTCATCATATGGGCCACCTTCATGTTATTAGGGAGTCTTTCGATATTGGCAATTTCGAGTGCTTGAAAAGATGTTTCAAGAGCCTCCTCAGCCGCATCCTCATATGGTTGGACAGACGGTTTGCTTATTAGAAAGTCTTCTTCAGCCTTGAACCGTGACCAGCTTTATCATTTGTCACAAACTTGACTTTCTCGGTGGAGCGTCGAAGGTATTGCCTTAGCGCTATGAATCCAAGGTCTACCAAGGAGACAACTGTATGCTTGGTGTAATATCCATCACGTAGAAGTCTATGTTGAAAATAGTAGGTCCGATTTGGATTGGTAGACTAATCTCTCCTACTACTTCACGTCTTGATCCGTCAAAGGCTCGAACTATTGTATTGCTCGGGCGCATGTGGGTTTCTTGTATTATTATCTTGTCGAGTGTACTTTTGGGCATAACGTTTAAGGATGACCCATTATCCACAAGAACTTTGGAAATGAGATATTCCTTGCATTTAACGGAAATATGCAAGGGCTTGTTGTGATCGGACCCTTCTAAAGGGAGTTCTTCATTGGTGAAGGTCAGATGATCATTGGCTGTAATATTACCAATGATTCCTTCGAATTTGTCTTGGGATATTGCATGCGGAACAAATGATTCATTCAAAACCTTTAACAATGCGTTTCGATGTGGTTCCGAACTCATGATGAGTGATAACAAAGTTATCTTTGCTGGAGTACGATTGAGTTGATCAATGATAGAGTACTCACTTTGTCTTATGTACTGGAGTAGCTCATATGTCTCCTCCTTGGATTCCTTTTCTTCTTCGACCTTATTTTTTGCCTTCTCTTTAGGAGTATTATCTTGAATTTCCTTGGGGGAATATATTCTTCCACTTCGAGTCATGCCCCCAATACCGGCTATGTTGGAGATATCTTGATTAACTGGCGATTCTTCTGAGTATCTCCAGGGTACAGCTTTATTTGATGAATAAGGGAAAGGACGCGGTATGAATAAACGTAAAGGCGTTATTGCTTCTTCCCTTTTATTGATTGGAATGATCAATGGCGCTTGTTTGTTATCATCTTCGGATTTATTGACCATCGTAGAGATTTTGATGACGAAAGGCTTTTTTTTCATTTTTCTGATTCGTGGAAAGCACATCAGTTAATCCTTTCTTTTTATTATCTTTATTATTAAACGAGGAGGGATGTATGAATGTATGCAATTTATGAATGCAATAGACAATTTTAAGGAAAAGAAATCTTTTTATTAGAAAGTGTAAATCCTTCTATACAATGCTTTGAAGCAAGTGTTGACAAAAGCGAAAAAGCTTGAAGAATCCTATAGGTAAATTAGGCTTTCTTCGTAATTCGTCTTCAGCTGTTATCACGTGATTTCTGAGCGTCTTGATTTGCTCAGATACCGCTCGGCTCATGTCTTCACTATATCGACGAGCCTCTTTTATCTTTTCTTCTTGATGAACAATCAAGGCATGCTGCTGATCGACCTTTCTATTACTTGGTTTCTCTCACGGAGTAGTTGACCATACCGAGCTAATCCATCTCTTTCTTTTTCATGTAGCTCTTCTAGGTCTTCTTTGTATTTTTCAGCGGTTTCCCACCACTTTTGTGCTTCGACCGCGTATTTGCTAGGTCATCCTGTATTAACTTGATCGTCTTTGCCTGTTCCGTCGATGCGTTCTCAAGATGTGCTATTTCATCGCTCATGTCCCGAATAGACTATCTTGCTCAAGCCTCGGCATCTTCAATGCTTGTTTAGTCTCTTCCCGATAATCAGCACAATCATCTTTAAGACGCTCTATTTCGTGGTCCTTCTTTTTGCATTGCCTTTTTAGGCCATCTATTATAAGGGCCGATTCTTGCTCTTTTTCTTCAAAAGCCCTCACTCGAGCTTCCATGACTTCAACCCTCTTGTTCAAGGCATTGACCTGCAATTGTAGCTCTTCACCGGCTAATGTTGTAGTGAATGCAGCAGATGGTTGGGGTATCCCTCTATTTTTCCTCCATTCCTCGTACTCATGGGATGTAGATATCTAAACCTTTCCGAGTTCTTTATCTCCCATATAGATCGGTCTTTCCCATGCTTTCCGGACAAGTGGATACTTCTTCAAAGCTATGGGAATAGTGGCATAGACTCAGCCCTCCGAGCTCTTCTTGGGTTGGCGTAGTCTGAGTTCTCATAAGTTGTCTCATAGCCAATTTAGGAGAGTAGGCTATACAACCTCTGAGACCTAAAAGTGGTATGCTCAGGTAATCTCCGCATCGTACCAGAATATAACCGGGTCGGAACCAAGGGCAAACCCAAGATACATGCTCTATGTTCCAGTTTTCTAACTCGGTTTTCCACTCTAAAGTTTGACGATGTTGAAGAGGGATTTTTGAGAAACTTCTTAAAGGGTCAGGAAATACACCCATGTGGCTTGAGGCGTAAAAGTGAGTAACACCCCATACATTTTGTAAATGTATGTATGCAAGTGTTTATTTTTCTAAGTATTATCATGCTTTGTTCCAAATATGATGCATGATAGTACTTGGTTTTTCTTGAAAAGAAAACTTATCTATATGAATGTTTATGGATTTCAATGAAGAGAGTCCTATTTTCTTCCCCTTTTTTATTTTTATGAAGAAAAGGTAATATGAATTATAAGACTTTTGCTAATAATTTTGATTTTGTAACAGAGGTATTTTTATGACTTTAATTTGTTTATATTTTTTTTTATGACCCTTTATCTCTTCTGTCGGTCAACGTGGCTACTTAGCTTACAAAGAACCTGAAACCAGGCTAGCTTAACTGAAGACTGTCCGAGATAAAGGTCTTTTATCTTTTCGCTTTTTGTGATTTCTAGGGTTTTTTTATTTTTTTTGTTTGTTGTATGATTACCCTATACTAATGCATCAATACAAATGCAGCAAACGAATGCACACACAATTCATACATCCACGAGCAAAGCCACACTTATTTAATCACGAGGTGGGATTTTCCTGTAGAAACGTGTTTGGTTTAGGTGGTTCTAACTGTTCTCACCAGGCCAAAGGTCCCCAAGGTGCCCCCATTATAGGGACCTCTCAACTCTCAATCCTCGGGTCATGCACGGAACTCTGTGTCGACACCCTTAGACCAAAAGAGGAGAGTTATCACCTTGAGTTGGTGGTTTTCCGACAACGATAGTAGCCCCGTGTGCCAACTAACCGATCGTATCTGCCACCCACTCCCTATAGGTAATCACTCTTGCCCCCGGGTATAAAGGGACTGTTGTGTGCAAGGGTTTTGTGTGCAATTTATATTTCAAACAATTGCGTAAATAATCATACAACAGCTTATTTAAAGCCATACAATAAAAACATACAGAAGGGTAAAGGCGTAATTTCAAATCTTTGCTTAGTTTGAATTTATCCGTCACTAAATGGGATCAACTCTCGGACTTCCCCGATGGAGTCGCCATCCGTCGCCGCCGTCCGCTCCGACGTCCCGGGGACGTCTCGAACATTAATGCGAGCGGTTGCGAAAAGATGGAAGAGACTCGCGTTTTTTGTTAAAATTGTGTTCATTGCTTCCGAGGTGCTCAACACCGAACTATCCTCTAATAGAAGCAAGGTTTTCGAAAAGGGGTTCTTTTGGAGTCGCCACCAATGTTTTGACCGTAAACATTGGAAAAGGAAAAAAGGCGTTGATTTTATTAAAAACCAACTTGGCCATTATAACCGGAGTTGAGTAAGGGAGTTAGTTACGTGTGGGGAAGGTGTTAGCACCCCCACAACGCCCTTTCGGGTTCCCTATGACGAATTTATTCATTAAGTGAAGATTATGAGAAATTATGCTTTTACCCTTATTTTATTCGTACAGTATTTAAATATGGCTATCTACATGATTTATCTACATTGCATACAAAAAGCAATAAATAAAGCAGTAAAGAATAAGAGAATTGAGAAAAACCTCCGTAGCAAGCTTTTATATTAAGATTTCGTTACAAGGAGGACGCGTTTCGGCAGTCCTTCGCTCTACAATTGCTCTCCTCTCGACTTACAATATCGACTCGACTAATTTTTCTAGAAGAAATCGAATGCCGGAATAGAAATTCCTTAACTGATTGTTACCTATAATAGGCAATCAGAAAGATCATTCGAGAGAGGGAGAGAAGAAGACAAGTCTCAGAGTTCTCTGGAGTGTCTGGGGTGAGGAATGAGACAAATGAGGCTCCTATTTATAGCATTTTCGCTGCCTGGAACTTTGGGACGGCCGTCTGGGTTGGGACGGCCGTCCCAAACGCAATTTTGTGCACGTTGGGACCCCCTGGGACGGCCGTCCCAACCTTGGGATGGTGGTCTCGACCTGTTTTGTCCAGTTTTTGTATTTTGGGACCCCGGGAAGCTTTCCTTGCCGTTTTCGGACGTGGATTGGTGCCGATATATATCCGTTGAAGCTTTATCTTCGTGTAGGAAGTCTTCTTGGTCTTCATTTGTAATGTTGGGCGAGTTTTATCTATGTATAGGAAGTCTCCTTTGTGTGGATGAGTGGACTCCGTCTTATTATGAGAGGTCTTCTTTAGTCTTTATCGTGCATATGAGCGAATTCCATGTTGTTGCGGGAGGTTTCCTTAGTTTTTTCGGAAGCCAGATGAACTCCATCTTCGGGCGAAGTTCCTCTAGCTTTTATTTTGAGAGGCCGGGCAAAATTAGGGGTCTACAGGTACTGCAACTATTTTGTTCTTGGATGAATTTTTTACTTGGTCAATAGATGTAATAAATGTATTATGCAGATTTTGATTTAACACAAAACTTGAAGTTTTGACTTTGATTTACTGACCAATTTTCAATTGGAAGTTGTAAAAATGGTTTTCAGGAACGATTTAATCGATCAATCAGCAAATTAACCTATTAATTTGATTTTTAATATTAGGTTTTGAGACTGTAACAGTGGAGTAATCGATTAATACACAACAGAATCGATTAATTTTGTACTTGGAGAAATTCAATAATGTGATAATAGAATTTTAACCGATTAAAACGAAAAAGAATCGATTAAATTTGACATCTTAGTGATTTTAGTTGATATAAATCCTTTTTAATCGATTAAAACAGTTAAACAAAAATTCCTGAGAGCATTTTAATCGATTAATTCGAATTTCAATCGATTAAAACCGTATGTACAGCATTTTCCGATATTCTCCGTAAGTGATTTTAACCGATTAAAACTATTTTATATCAATTAAAACATTCAGTTTAAGAAACCGTAACCTGATTTGTCGTTTTGAACACCAGGGGACTTCCAGATTTTGTTCCTGTAAAGTAGATTAGGCATATTTCGGTACCCCTTTTTTAATTACTCGGGTCCAATTATGTTATATAAAATGAATTTTTGGGAATCCATTTCATTCTACCTCTAGGAATAACATACTTCTTAATTCTACAATTTTTTACAGTAATGACCTTTTTTCATGCAAGTAAAAACATTTAATCACGAGTATGATTTCCTATTTGTTTTTCTCGAATTTGTTAGATTTAAATCCAATTCCCGATTTGTCAAAAATAAGTTTTTGTGACCCAAGAAGAACATCAAGATTAGCTTGACCTTGTGTAAACTTTGAAACAGTTTGTGATAAAAAATCAATCTTCTTTTGTAATTCCGAACAGCTTATTACATGGTTTATTACATACACAATCAGAATTATCATGGATTAATTTTAAAAAGTCAAGATCAGTTTCATCTTCAAGAATTTTATTTTCAAGAGAGTCTACTTTATTTACTAGCCAATTATTTAAGCCTTTTAGCCTATCATTTTCTTTTTGCAGTTTCTTGGCTTCTTCATGCATTTCATTAAAAGCTTCTTGTAATGAGTTATAATTCACTAAATTTGAAGAAGAATTAGAACTTACACTGCTGGATTGAAGATTTTGATTTGCCATTAGACATAAGTTGGCTTCTTCATTATGATGAAGTATCATTGTCATCCCATGCTATATAGGCTCTTCTTTTGACTTTCTCTTCTTTCTTGTCATTGTATTTATTCTTTTCTGGGCACTCCATTCTTACATGACCCTGCTTACCACAACCATAGCATTTATAGTTAGAAGAATCAGTTTTTTTCTCATACCTTTTATGTTTTTCTTTGTCTTGAATCTTTTTCTTGAGAAATTTGTTGAACTTTCTGACAAGCAGTCCAAGATTTTCACTTTCCTCCTCTGATTCTTGATTCCTTTCTTCAACTTTGAGTGTTATACTTCTGCCTTTCTTCTCAGAGACTTCTTTCTCATTGAATCTATTAATTTCCATTTCATGTTCTCTGAGTTTGCCAAACAAGGAGGTTGTTGTCATGACTGATAAATCTTTTGATTCTGAAATAGTTGTGACCTTGGGCTGCCATGACCTGTCAAGACATTTCAAGACTTTAATGTTTAATTCTTCTTTATCAAAAGTTTTACCTAGGCCCATTAGGTGATTGATGATGTGAGTGAAGTGCTTCTGCACATCTGCAATACTTTCTCCAGTTTGCATTTTGAACAACTCATATTCTCTTATGAGAGTATGTTTTCTGGCTCTCTATACATCAGTAGTCCCTTCATGAGTAACCTCAAGAACTTCCCACATTTCCTTGGCAGATTTGCATTGAGAGACCCTGAAAAACTCATCAATATTTAGTGTAGAAGTAATTATATTTTTAGCAGTGCAATCACTTTGAACTTTTTTCTTTTCTTCATCATTTAAACTGGACCATTCTTTTTCTGTAATTAATGGACCATTAGCAATTACATCCCAAACATTCCTATTAATAGATTCAATAAAGATCTTCATCCTAATTTTCCAAAATGGATAATCTGTTCCGCAAAACAGTGGAGGTCTATTAATAGAAGCTCCCTCAGAAAACGGTAATTTGTTTTCAGCCATTAAAGATTTGAATCGACTTGAATAACTCTCAAGAACCTTGCTCTGATACCAATTGTTGGCAAAAGAGGCTGAGATCAAGAGGGGGGGTGAATTGATCTTTGAAAGATTTTCGCAATTAACAGATTATCTATTTCAAAAATTAAGATTTTAGATCTGTTCTTGAATCACAGAGCAAGCAATCAAAAAATAAATGCAGCAACAGAATTAAAGAAAACAAAGGATTACAAATATATCACCAAGGTTTATACTGGTTCACCCAATCCCAGGGCTACGTCCAGTCTCCAGCCAAATTCCAGCTGGGTTCTACTAGATTGAATGTTTTACAGATTACAACCCTAATCACACACTCAATCTACCACAAGAACCACAATTCATGTTCCTGCACCTAACCTTTCACCAAGAACCAAATTCCAGTTCTTGACAACCTCTACAACCAAATTCCAGCTGCAGGGAAACCAGTGCCCACAATTCCAGGCACCAACAATACAGAAAAGAATGTAAAGAAACAAAATAGAAGAAACTAAAACGCTCAAACCAGTTTTATGCAGTTCTGCACTATGTTGTTTCTTCTTCAAAAGAATGCAGTTTTGCCTCAAGAAAGAACTTTGATGAACTTCACAAAAGCTAGCGTGATTCTTTCTTGAAAGTAGCACTTTTGATTGCTTGAATGATTGCTAAAAGATGTATTTCAGATGTATCTTTTTAAATGATCAAGCAACTCGTTTTTATAGAAGATTTTCAAAACTCGCTGGTTTAATTAATCTGTTAAAAGCCTTGTTTTAATCTGTTAAAACTTCTTTTAATCCATTAAAACGTTCTTGATTATTTTCCAGATTTGTTTTAACTGATACGACAACGTTTATATCAATTAAAACTCTTTGTAAAAAATCTTCTAATTTGTTTTAATCAATTGTTTCGTGTTTCAATCGATTAAAATACTGCAAAAATTTCTTGTAAACTTTTCCAAGTGATTTTAACTGATAAAAACTCGTATTAATCGATTAAAGCGCGTAGTATAAATTTTCTTAAGTTGATTTAATTGATTGAAACATAATTTAATCGATTGAAATAGTTCTGATCGGTCATAACTAAATTCTAATCGATCATAATCACATTCTGATCGGTCATAATTGCATTATGATCGATCATACAGTATGCCAAATGAAATTAATTGATTAAAACGAAGTTGTATCGATTAAAATACTGCCAAAACACTTCTCTGAACATTTTAAGTGATTTTAATCGGTTATTTCGAAGTTGCATCAGTTAAAATACTGACAGAAGGTTTTCAAAACTTCTTTTAATGAATTCAATCGATTATTTCGAAGTTATATCAGTTAAAAACCTGTTATAAAAGTGTGAAGAACGTTTTAGTTGATAAAGCTTATATGCTATTATTTAAAATAGTTGATTAAGAAAGCTTTTATCAAAATACTTTGGTATTGACCGTTTAAACGCTTTTAGAGGCATTTTGCAAAATCTTTTAAGTGAAGAAACCTCATGCAGCAAAAAAGATAAAAATGATTATACCTAAGCAGAGCTGCAGACACACTAATCTCTCTACTCTTTTATCTAAGTGACTCTTGATTGCCACAAAGTTGCCTTTGACTTCATTCTTGACTTCATCAAATCAACAAGATCTTTGATAGAGTATTTCAATAAGATCTTCATCACTTTCAGCTTTAATTATTTTGACGCATTTTGGAACAAAACGTTTGCCTAAACATGGTTATTTATGGGGTATAGATATGATTAGCGAGAAGAGAAGCAGATAGTAAAAATAGCATTCTTTTTTAATTTCAGGGAAAATGTGTGCCCTAAAGATGCTCGGTGGTCGGGCAAACCCCGAGGAGTGATCTCTAATAGTCATTGGGTTTACATCCCTTAAAATCGGAAGAAGGACACCTAATGACTAACGCTACCCTTGATGCTAATATCCCTCCTTTTCAAAAGATCGTCTTTAAGGTATGGAGGGGAGATTTCTCTTTTCTTTATACGAATTGATCTTTTGTAGGGTCGTACTTTAAAGGATTATCCTTAAAATCTAGTGACTCTCTTATGTTAAAAAAGTAGGCTGAGATCAAGAGGGGGGGTGAATTGATCTTTGAAAGATTTTCACAATTAACAGATTATATATTTGTAAAAAATAAGATTTCAGAACTGTTCTTGAATCACAAAGCAATCAATCAACAATAAACGCAGCAACAAAATTAAAAGAGGAGAAAGGTTTAGAAAGATATCACCGGTGTTTATACTGGTTCACCCAATACCAGGGCTACGTCCAGTCTCCAGCCAAATTCCAGCTGGGTTCCACTAGATCAAATGTTTTACAGATTACAATCTTACACTCGATCTACCACAAGAACCACAATTCCAGTTCTTGCACCTAACCTTTCACCAAGAACCAAATTCCAGTTCTTCACAACCTCTACAACCAAATTCCAACTGCAGAGAAACCAGTGCCCACAATTCCAGGCACCAAACAATACAGTAAAAGTAAGAAAAGAAATGAAAAGAAGAAACTAGAATGCTCAAACCAGTTTTATGCAATTCTGCAGTGTGTTTCTTCTTCAAAAGAAAGCAATTTGCCTCAAGAAAGAATTTCAAAGAACTTCAAAAAGCTAGCGCAAATCTTTCTTGAAAAGAGTATTAAAGTCTGCTTGCTTGATTGCTAAAGGATGTGTAAAAGATTGATATTCAATGTATGTTTAAAATGTTCAAGCCAAACTATTTTTATAGAAGATTTCAAAACTGCTGGTTTAATTAATCTGTTAAAATAATCTTTTAATCTGTTAAAAGTGTAGTTTTAATCTGTTAAAACTTCTTTTAATCCATTAAAATGTTGTTGATTCTTTAACATATTTGTTTTTAATTGATACGACAACGTTTATATCAATTAAAACTCTTTACAAAAAATCTTCTAATTTGTTTTAATCGATTGTTTCGTGATTCAATCGATTAATATACTGCAAAACTTTCTTGTAAGTTTATCCAAGTGATTTTAATTGATAAAAATAAGTTTTAATCGATTAAAACGCTGTGAAGAAATTTTCTAAGTTGTTTTAATCGATTGAAACGTGTTTTAATCGATTGAAAAAGCTCTGATCGGTCATAACTCAATTTTGATCGATCATATCATATTTTGATCGGTCATAATTGCATTCTGATCGATCATACTGAACACTAAGTGGATTTAATCGATTAAAACCAAGTTGTATCGATTAAAATACTGCAAAAACACTTCTCTTAACATTTTAAGTGATTTTAATCGGTTATTTCGAAGCTTTATCAGTTAAAACACTGACAGAAGGTTTTCAAAACTTTCTTTAATGAAAACAACCGGTTATTTCGAAATTATATCAGTTAAAAACTTGTTTAAGAAAGCTTTTGTTAAAATACTTTGTTTTTAACTGCTTAAACGTTTTTAGAAGCATTTTGCAAAATCTTTTAAGTGAAGAAACCTCATGTAGCAGAAAAGATAAAAATGATTATACCTAAGCAAAGCTGCGGACACACTAATCCCTCTACTCTTTTATCTAAGTGACTGTTGACCGCTACAAAGTTGACTTTGACTTTATCTTTGACTTCATCAAATCAGTAAGATCTTTGTCAGAGTATTTCAATAAAATCTTCATCACTTTCATCTTATTCCTTGAGCATCCTTTCCAAGCCCTTGTCCTGGGCTGTATCCATACCTCTTCATTATATGGGCCACTTTCATATTACTAGGAAGTCTTTCCATATTTTCAAATGTCCTCTTCAGCCGCATCCATTTAAGGTATGGTGGACGGCTCGCTAATTCGAATGTAGTCTTTAGCTTGAACCATGATCAACTTGTCGCCTACCACGAATTTGATTTTTCGGTGGAGCGTTGAAGAAACTGCCCTAGCACTGTGAATCCAAGGTCTACTTAATCTTCCCCTTGTATTCTTTTCTCCTTTTCCTCTTCGGTTTCTTTATTTTTCCTTTGTTTTTAGGAGCATTATCTTGTAGCTCCTTGGGGAATAAATTCTTTCGCTTCTCGTCGTGCCCCCAATGCTGGTTGTATTGGAGATATCTTTATTGATGGACAATTCTTCTGTGCATATCCATAGTACAGCTTTATCCGATGTATAATGGAAAGGACGAGGCATGAATAAGCGTAAAGGTGTTATTGCCCTTTCCCTGACATTATCAATTTGGGTACCGATATTTATTTATTTCTTATTATCTCTTTGTCCCAAATCGATGGCCTAAGTTTTTTCCTGATGGGGCTGTATCAATTGAGCTTATTTTTCCAACAGTCTTTGCATGTTCGGGGAAATGGTCCCCTCCTCACTGTCTGACTCAATCCATTCGCCTTCGGCTTTCAGATCCCGCAGAGAGTTTTCAATCACAGACATGACTGTTTATATGGTCCTTATTTGGGTTTAGATTTTATTTAATTATTTTGGAGTGAGAGAGAAAAGAATGAAAAGAATATGAATATTATGAAAAATTCCTCGTTGTATTAATGAAAAGAGAAATATATACAGAGCCCTTTTAACCAAAAGATCTCGCGGCCACGGGCAAGAACCGCGAGAGATGCATCAGAAGCTTTTTTTTATTATTTTTATTTATTTATACTTTTTATTTATTTATATTTTTTTTAATGAGGAGCCCTAATCAGCTGGTCTTCCCCGTCATTCCAATTGAGACAGAGGCGTGTCGTCCACCTAAGGGTCGGGAGCATTGAAAGTAATCCACCTGGCATTCAATAATTCTTGAACCCTATATTTTAAGTTGATGCAATCTTCCACGTAATGCCCAGGAGTTCCTGAGTGGTAATCACATTTTTCGTTGAGCTTGTACCAACCGAGGTAAGGTGGATCTTTCTTCTTTAGAGGGATACGTGTTAGGAGCTTGGCCTCTAACAGCTTTGGCAGCAGACTCCCATAAGAGGTTGGAATGGGGGTGAATTTCTTCTCTTGTCTGCGTGACTGCCCAGATGGTGGCGAAGAGGGAGAAGGAGTAGCAAGGTTGATGGCATTTACGCTTCCTTCCTTCTTCTGGCCAAAGGACTTGTTGAATGATGCATTAGAAGAGGAAGGTTGTGCAATCCTTCCGCTCTTCAGCCCTTGCTCTACTCTTTCACCGACGGTTACCACATCTGCGAAAAGGGTTGATGTGTTCCCTATCATCTTATCATAATAGGGGTCCGTCAACGAATTGATGAATATGGATATAGTTTCCTTGTCAGATAGAGGAGGTTCTACTTGGGCTACTAATTCCCTCCATCGTTAGGCATATGCCTTGAAGGGTTTGTCATTTCTTTTACTCAGAGCTTGTAGATCTGACCTATCCGGAGTTAGATCGATGTTGTACTTGTAACGACAAAGGAAGGCATCTGCCAGTTGTCTCCGGGCTTGGACTTGTCCCCCTTCCAACTGTATATACTAGCTCAAGGCTAAATCGACAAAACTTTCCTGAAAGCAGTGGATTAGGAGTTTCTCATTATTGGCATATGGAGCCATCTTACGACAGTACATTGTAAGATGGCTCTTGGGACAAGTCATTCCCCTGTATTTTGGGAAATCTGGAGCCCTGAACTTTGGGGGGAATTGAATGTTCTTTACGAGGCACATGTTAGCCGCTTCTTTAATATTGAAATTATGTCCCTCCATGGCCCTTAATATCTCTTCGAGGGCAGTAATCTGTTGCTTGGAAACCATAGGAATATTGATGTGCATTGCCCCCTTGTCAGACTGGACATGAACTCCCTGTTCATGCTCAAAGATGGGTTCCTCTTCTTCCTCATGGTGGGAGGCATGTTCACTGTTAGGACCCTCCTTGTGGAGATGTTGTTGACGCATTATTTCCATCATTTGTACCATTTGTTCCCTTAGAGAGTTAATCTCCGTGGTGAGTTTGAGATTTTGCTCCTCTAATTGTTCCATCCTTTTGGCTTTTTGAGCGCGAGTGAGGACGGGCGGAAGACCAGCCACTTTCTAAATGATTTAAATATTTTTATTATAGCTTTTTGTTGTAAATGATTAGTGTGGGATAATTATTTTTAGACAATAGCTTTGGTATCTTCTTAAAAGCCATACTTTTAAAAAGTACCTTTGGTATGATGACTTCCTTTGTTTAAAAGGTTACCAACATATTTTAGCATGTTCGTATTTCTTTTTAGGGAAGTTACAGACGTGTTCCTTGCTTTTGTCTAAGAATATCTATTTATTTCCTAGAATGAATGTTTTTATGTATGAGATTGATTAGGATGATGTTTATGCATATTTCTCTTTATGTATTTATTTTCTCTCGTAGTTTTACCACTTATTGGATGATGGGATGACACAACTTTGTCAAAAATCTTTTTGTAAAAGGTTTTTTTATTGCTTTAAATTGTTTTTTTATATTTTTTATAACCCTTTATCTCTTCTGTTGGTCAACGTGGCTACTTAGCTTACAAAGAACCTGAAACCAGGCTAGCTTAAATGAAGACTGTCCGAGATAAATTTGGTTTATTCTTATCATTTTTATGGTTTTTTGGAATTTTTAATATTTTTGTCGTTTGTTGTATGATTACCCTATACCAATGCATCAATACAAATGCAGCAAATAAATGCACACACAATTCATTCATCCACGAGCAGAGCCACGCTTATTTGATCATGAGGTAGGGTTTTCCTACAGAAACGTGCTTGGTTAAGGCAGTTATAAACTGTTCTCACCAAGGCCAAAGGTCCCCAAGGTGCCCCCATTATAGGGACCTCTCAATCTCTCAGTCTTCGGATCATGCACGGAACTCCGTATTGACATTCTTCGACCAAAAGAAGAGAGTTATCACCTTGAGTTGGTGGTTTTTCGACAACGGTTGTAGCCCCGTGTGCCAACAAGCTGGTCGTATCTGCCACCCACTCCCTATAGGTATTCACTCTAGCCCCCGGGTATAGAGGGACTATTGTGTGCAAGGGTTTTTGTGTACAGTTTATATTTCGGACAATTTGCAGAAAATAATCATACAGCAGTTATTAAAGCCATACAATAAAGCATACAAAGGAGGGTAAAGGCGTAATTTCAAATCTTTATTTAGTTTGAATTTATCCTCACTAAATGGGATCAACTCTCTAGCTTCCCCAGTGGAGTCGCCATCTATCACCGTCGTCTGTTCCGACATCTAGGGACATCTCGAACGTTTATGCGATCGGTCGCGAAAAGATGGTTTAGACTCGCGTTTTATTTAAATATGTGATCATTGCTCCTAAGGTGCTCAACAACTTAACTATCCTCTAATAAAAGCAAGGTTTTCGTAAAAAGGTTCTTATGGAGTCGCCACCAATATTTTGACCATAAACATTGGAAAAGGATAAAAAGGCATTGATTTTAAGAAAAACCAAACTTGGCCATTATAACCAGAGTTAGGTAAGGGAGTTAGTTACGTGTGGGGAAGGTGTTAGCACCCCCACGACGCCCCTTTCGGGTTCCCTATGACGGATTAATTCATAAAGTAAAGGTTAAGAGAAATTACACCATTATCCTATTTTATTATACAATATTAAACAATGGTTATCTACATGATTCTATTTTCTATTGCATACATAAAGCAGTAAATAAAACAATAAAAGAGAAGAGAAGTGAAAAGAACCTCCATAGCAAGCTTTTTATTACAAATCTTCAACTATGAGGATGCGTTTTGGCAATCCCCCGCACTAGAAAGACTCTCCTCCCCGAATACAGGACTGACACTACAAAAATTCTAAGAAGAATCGAATGACGGAAGAAACTTCCTTAACCGATTGTTACCTTATAGGCAATCGGAGAGATCATTCGAAAGAGGGAGAGAAGAGAGGAGTGAGGTGTCTGTAAAATTTGCAAATGAGGCCCCTATTATAGTTTTTTCGCTACTGGGACCTCGGGACGGCCGTCTGGGCTGGGATGGCCTTCTGGGACATTCGGGACGACCGTCTGGGCTGGGATGGCCGTCTGGGACATTCGGGACGACCGTCTGGGATTGGGGATGGCCGTCTGGGACATTCGAGACAGTCGTCTGGGATTTGGGATGGTCGTCCCAAACCCCCTGACAGCATTTTCTTACCTTTTTGTTATTTTTTTGAGTCTACAAAGCTCTCCTACCCTCACATGGAGCCTAGTGAACATTACTAGGGGCCCAATGATGCCTTGTTAATATTCGAACGGAGGATCTTTGACCTTTATTGAGAGGCCGGGCAAGATTTGGGGTCTACACTCCCATCATTGACATTTCAAATTCTCCCTGCATTATCTTAGCAAATTCTACACACAAGGAATTATTAGTTGATCCAAAAATGATATCATCAACATATACTTGAACTAATAAGATATGTTCTTTTACTTTCTTAATAAACAAAGTGGAATCAATTTTTCCTCTAGAAAAATCATTTCAAGTTAGAAAACTACTTAATCTTTCATACCAAGACCTAGGAGCTTGTTTTAAACCATGTAAGGCTTTCTGCAATTTAAAAATATGGTTGGGATATTTAATATCTTCAAATCCAGGGGGTTGCTCCACATATACTTTTTATTCGATAAACCCATTCAAAAATGCACTTTTAACATCCATTTGATATAATTTAAATTTCATCAATGAGGCATAAGCAAAAAGTAGGCGAATAGCCTCTAACCTGGCAACAAGAGCATAAGTTTCATCATAATCAATACCTTCCTCTTGACAGTAACCTTTGGCAACAAGTCTGGCTTTATTCTTTGTTATATTTCCATCTTCATCAAGTTTGTTTCTAAATACCCATTTTGTTCCAATTACTTGATGTGATTCTTCTCTTGGAATTAATTCCCAGACTTGATTCCTTTCAAATTGATTAAGTTCTTCTTGCACTGCTATGCACCATTGGTCATCTTTAAGCGCTTCTTCAACAATTTTGGGTTCTATCTATGAAATAAAAGCTACAGTCATACAGAAATTTGTCATATTTCTAGTTCTTACCCCTTTTGAGATATCACCAATAATATTGTCCATTGAAAGTCCTCTTGGTGATTGCCATTCTTTTGCTAATTCAGTTGGTTGAGAAGGCTCATTCTCATTCAAATACAATTCTTCAAGAGCCTTTCTTATGTACTCATCATCACCTGCAAGTTATTTATTTGACCCAAGAGGATTTCCCCCAAGGTTTACAATTTCATCAAAAGTAACATGTACAGATTCTTCAACATTGAAAGTTCTTCTATTGAACACTCTATAAGCTTTGCTAGTTAGTGAATAACCTAAGAAAATGCCTTCATCGGCTTTTGAGTCAAATTTTCCTAAGTTTTCCTTCCCATTATTTAACACAAAGCATTTACATCCAAATATTTTTAAATGAGCAACATTAGGCTTTCTACCATTTAACAATTCATAAGGAGTTGATTTTATAATTGGCCTAATAAGCATCCTATTCAAAACATAACATGCAATACTTACAACATCAGCCCAAAAATATTTAGGAACATTTGATTCATTTAACATTGTTCTAGGAAGTTCCTCTAGTGACCTATTTTTCCTTTCTACTACACCATTTTGTTGGGGAGTCCTAGGTGCAGAAAAATTATGCAAAATTCCATTTTTCTCACAATAATTTTCAAACCATTCATTTTGAAACTCTCCACCATGGTCACTTCTTAATACCTTAATTCTTAAGTCTTTTTCATTTTGAATTTGCTTGGCAAACTTCCTAAAGACCTTAAAAGCTTCACTTTTCAATGTTAAGAAAAATTTCCAAGTATATCTAGAAAAATCATCAACAATTACAAGAGCATAATAATTTCCACCAAAACTTTTTATCCTAGAAGGACCAAATAAATCTAAATGTAATAGTTCTAAAGGTTTTGATGTGGAAATAACATTCTTTTATTTAAAGGATGATTTGACTTGTTTACCTTTTTGACATGCATCATATAATCTATCTTTTTCAAATTTTAACTTGGGCAAACCAACAACTAAGTCCTTTGATATTAATTTGTTTAAATGATGCATATTTATATGAGCCTCTCTCTTATGCCATAACCATGGGTTCTCTTCCTTAGCAACTAAGCATGTTACACTAGTATCATGTATACAATCCAAATCAATCAAATATATATTATTATGTCTAAGGCCTTTCAATGCTACATTTTCGGAATTTACTAAATATATGGTACACAACTTACTTTCAAAGATTACCTTGAATCCTTTGTCACAAAGTTGACTTAACTTAGGAGATTATGCTTTATCTCCAAAGTGTTTGCACCACCAATATTTCCAATTCCAAGTATCTTTCCTTTGTTGTTGTCCCTATAGGTTACATATCCTTGTTCTTTAGCTTTGAAACTTACAAATTTAGTTTTGTCTCCTGTCATATGTTTTGAGCATCCACTATCAAGATACCACATAGACTTCTTTGATTTGGAAGTTTCCTACAAAACAAGAACATAGTAATCTTAGGTCCCCATAACTTTTGGGTCCTTGGGGTTAGAGACAAATAAATCATTTAACTATAGGAACCCAAACATATTTTCCTTTAGGAACACCAAAATGCTTAATTTTACATCTATTTGAGGTATGACCATTTTTCATACAATAAAAGCATGCTTTAGATGTAGTTTTAGAAATTGATACATTTCAAACTATTGACATTTTAGTTCCTTTTTCAACTCATACTCTTCTATTTTTAATTTTAGGCTTTTTCAAAGGAACATGATGGTTTTCTCTATTTTGAGCAATAACAACTTTATCCTTATTATTATCACTTATTTCCTTCTCAGCTTTAACAAACAAATGATTAAGTATATCAATATCATATTCATACTCTTTACATGATGCACATGCTATATTCTTATTATCTTTTTCTTCTAAACATACAATGTTCGTTTCTAAGGTTTCCTTTTCCTCTAAACATACAATTTTCGTTTTTAAGGACTCCACCTCCTTTTCGGATCTATTCAAAGTCTTTTTCACAACTCGAATCACTATTGTCCCAAGCGATGTAGGCTTTCTTCTTGAAGAATTTCTTGCCTTTGTTATCTTCATTCTTCTTGTTTGGACATTCGGTTTTTACATGTCCTGTTTCACCATAACCATAACATTTGATATTTACGGAAGTATTTTCTTTTACCTTTCCCTTACCTTTGAAGGGTTGCTTCCCTTTGGCTTTCATAAATTTGGTAAATTTCTTTATCATAAGACTCATTTGTTCTTCTTCTTCATTTTCTGAGTCTTCTTCTACCTTCTTGTTCTTACTCTTGGAAATTTCGGTTTTGAAGGCTAAGTTCCTCTTTTGGTGTTGACCTTCTTCATCATTTAGCCTTCCGAGTTCAAGTTCGTGCTCTCTCAACTTTCCAAAGAGCGTTGCCATAGACATTGTGGCAAGGTTTTGTGACTCCGTGATGGCCGTCACCTTAGGTTGTCATTTCCTATCCAAAGATTTCAAAATTTTTACGTTTAATTCATCAACATAAAAAATTTTACCTAACCCGGTGAGATGGTTCACAATGTGTGTGAAACGCTTTTGAACGTCAAAGATCGTTTCTCCTTGTTGCATTCAGAACATTTCATATTCTTGGATTAGTGAATTTTTCTATGCTCTCTTAACGTTGTCGGTACCTTCGTGGATCACTCTTAACATTTCCCACATCTCTTGAGCACTTTTACAAACGGAGATCCTGTAAACTCGTCAATGGTTAACGCAGATGAAATTATATTTCTAGCCCTAACATCATATTGGGCTTTTCTATTTTCCTCAACCGTCCATCTAGAAAATGGTTTTGAAACTTCTACTCCGTTTTCAGAAATTTTAGGAATAAAGGGACCGTTTAAAATTGCATCCCAAACACCTCTATCAACAGACTCTAAAAATATTTGCATTCTAACTTTCCAAAAGGGATAATTTTGACCCGCAAAAAGTGGGGGTCTATTGATAGAAGCACCCTCGGCAAACGTTTTATTTTGTCTGACCATTTTCGAAAAATTGAATGACTATCAAATCAAGCTCTGATACCACTGTTGAACATTCAAGGACTTAATGTTGCAAATAATGATCATGAAGAATGTTGATTTTGATGATGATCCAAGAGCTTAAAGACTTAGAGTATTGAAGATTGAAGATTAATGATTTTTGTATTGTAATAACTCTGTTTTAGTTTGATTGAGTCTGTAATTATAGAATCTAAGATAGCCGGTACATAGTCTGTAACTTAGAAGCTTCAAAATGCTCAAATTTATCATGCAGGCTCGGCTTTAATCGATTATATAGGTAAATAATCGATTAAAATAGTGAGAAAACCACTTTCTATACAAAGTCACTGTTTTAATCGATTAAACAGCAAAATAATCGATTATTTTGTACTGTTCCGTACAGATAATCGATTATTTCACCAAATAATCGATTAATCCAGAGAGGTTTGGGTTCTGTCGTATTTGGCTCTGTTTTAATCGATTATCACTCCAAATAATCGATTATTTCAGTCTGTTTTTCATTTTAAATTTCAAATTAACCCTATTTTCGAAAACCCAATTACCAAGAACCCTAGTTTCGAAATCCCCAATTTCTAAACCCTAATTTCCCTACTTAAACTCTGCTTTGGCACTCAGAAGATAGAACAACTCTTTCCATACAAAAGTTAAGTGCTGTGAGTGCCAGAGAACTGTTTGTTGCAAGGAAAGGGGGCTTTTGGAACCTGGTGTGGGCTAGAAGCGATAAGAATCACTAAGTGGAGTTCTTAGTGGATTGTGTGCTTTGTCTGTCTCTGGGGAAAGTCTGTTCTTCATCTCTTGTGGATTTCAAGAGAGGTGTTGTCTTTACTTTATCTCTTTCATTTGTAATTTGTTTTGTAACAATTTGTTCTTAGTGACAGCGTTAATCCTCTTTTGAGTGATTAGCAACTGGACGTAGGGTCTTTTGATCCGAACCAGTATAAACCTACTGTGTAATCTTCTCTACTCTTCTCTATTTACATTTACGCAGTTTTTAATCGGTAAAATTTGGGGAAAATTTTGAAAACCTAATTTTTATTAAGAAACCAATTCACCCCCCCTCTTGGTTTTTGTCCGACCACGCGAACATTCCGCTGCGCGATTCTAACAAGTGGTATCAGAGCTTGCTTTGATAGTCATTCAAACTTTTCGAAAATGGCCGGACAAAATCAAACTTTTGCCGAAGGTGCGTCTATCAACAGACCCCCACTTTTTGCGGGTCAAAATTATCCTTTTTGGAAAGTACATATGCAAATATTTTTAGAGTCTGTTGATAGAGGCGTTTGGGACGCAATTTTAAATGGTCCATTTGTTCCTAAAACTACTGAGAACGGTGTTGACGTTCTTAAACCTATTTCTAGATGGACTGCAGAAGAAAGTCGAAAAGCACAATTTGATGTTAGGGCTAGAAACATTATTTCATCTGCTCTAACCCTTGATGAGTTTTATAGAATTTCAGTTTGTAAAAGTGCACAGGAAATGTGGGAAATGCTAAGGGTGACCCACGAAGGAACCGACGACGTCAAAAGAGCACGTAAAAATTCTTTAATCCAAGAATACGAGATGTTCGGATGCAACCGGCGAAACGATTTTCGACGTTCAGAAACGTTTCACTCATATCGTGAACCATCTCATCGGACTAGGTAAAATTTTTGACGTTGATGAATTAAATGTTAAAATTTTGAAATCTCTGGATAGGAAATGGCAACCAAAGGTGACGGCCATCTCGGAGTCACAAAATCTTGCCACTATGTCTATGGCGGCGTTATTTGGAAAGCTTAGGGAGCATGAACTTGACCTTGGAAGACTAAATGAGGAAGAGGGTCAATATCAAAAGAAGAACCTAGCTTTCAAGACCGAGATTTCAAAAAGCAAAAATAAGAAAGAAGAAGAAGAAGACTCCGAAATTGATGAAGAAGAGATGAGTCTTTTTATAAAGAAGTTCACCAAGATGATGAAAGCAAAAGGAAGACATCCTTTCAAAGGTAAGGGAAAGGTAAAAGAAAATTCTTCCGTTAATATAAAATGCTTTGGTTGTGGTGAAGCAGGGCATATAAAGACCGAATGCCCAAACAAGAAAAATGATGAACACAAGGGCAAAAAGCAATTCAAGAAGAAAGCATATATTGCTTGGGATGACAGTGATTCAAATTCAGAATCAAGCGACTCGGAAATAGAAGCAAATAATTGGTTAATGGCAAATGATAACATTTCTTCGGATTTTGAGGTTAGTGATTCCGATTCATCCTCTAGTGAAGAAAATGACCATGATGAATTGCAAAATGCTTATAATGAGTTATTTACTGCATTTATGGATATGAAAAACGAATTTAAAGTTGTAAAGAAAAATCTAAGAAGATCCGAAAAGGAAAATGAGTCCTTAAAATTGAAAATTGCATGTTTAGAAGAAAAGGAGGTAGCTAATACGAAAATTGTATGCTTAGATGAGAATAAGGACTTAGCTTGTGCAAATTGTAAAGAGCATGAATATGACATAGATATTCTTAACCATTTGCTTGACAAAGCCGAAAAAGAAATTGATGATCTTAAGAAGCATGAAATGGTAATTGCTCAAAATAATGTAAATCAAAGAGTTCCTTTGAAAAAGAGTAAATCTAAAAAGAAAAGAATATGGGTAGAAAAAGGAACTAGAGCATGTCATGTTAATAATGTATCTTGTTCTAAAAATGCATGCTTCTATTGTATGAAACAAGGTCACACTTCAAATAAGTGTAAAATTAAACATTTTGGTGTTCCTAAAGGTAAATATATTTGGGTTCCAATTGTTAAATAAATCTATTTGTATCTTGTATTTATTCAAAGAAAATGGATCATTTAGTATGTTTTAAACAGAATGATTAGGTAAAAACATTTTATCTTTTCTATTGCATGAAGGTTCTTCACTTAAAGATTTTTGCGAAAAGCCTCTAAAATTGTTTTAAACAACTAAAAACAAAGTATTTTTACAAAAGCTTTCTTAAAACATGTTTTTAACTGATGCAGTTTTGAAAGAACCAAATAAAATCACTTAGAATGTTCAAAGAAGTGTTTTTACAGTATTTTAATCGATACAACTTGTTTTTAATTGATTAAAACCATTTAGAACTCATTATGATCTATCAGATTTTTATTATGAGCGGTCAGAATCTTTTAAATCGATTAAAAACACGTTTCAATTGATTAAAATCACTTAAAGGGTCAGGATGATCGATCAGAATCAAATTATAAGCGATCAGAATTCTTTTCAATCGATTAAAACACGTTTCAATCGATTAAAATCATTTAAAAGGTCAGGATGATCGATCAGAATGCAATTATGACCGATCAGAATCAGTTATGATCGATCAGAATTTAGTTATGTCCGATCAGAACTCTTTTAATCGATTAAATCTTGTTTCAATCGATTAAAACAACTTTAAAATTTTTTCTACACTGCGTTTTAATCGATTAAAAGAAGTTTTAACAGATTAAAACTACTCTTTTAACAGATTAAAAGAATCTTTTAACAGATTAATTAAACCAGCAGTTTTGAAAATCGTCTATAAAAATAGTTTGGCTTGAACTTTTTAAACACACATTGAATATAAGTTTTCACACATCCTTTAGCAATCAATCAAGCAACTGCGGTGCAAACACTTTGGAGATCAAGGATGTGCTACTTGTTGATGATATTGTTGGATCAACTGATAGTTTGTTATGTGTAGAATTTGCTAAGATTATGCAGGGAGAGTTTGAAATGTCTACGATGGGAGAATTAACATTCTTCCTTGGACTTCAAATCAAGCAACTTAAAGATGGCACTTTCATCTCTCAAACTAAATACTGCAAAGAGATTCTCAAAAATTTTGGTATGGACACCTCAAAGGAAGCTAACACACCCATGGGAACTTCATGCTATCTAGACAAGGATGAATCAGGTTTGGAAGTTAATCAAACTATGTATAGAGGTATGATAGGATCACTATTATACTTAACTGCTAGTAGACCCGATATTATGCATTACGTCACGTGTGTGTGCTAGATTTTAGGCTTGTCCTAAAGAATCTCACCTAATTGCGAGTAAAACATATTTTAAAATACTTAAAAGGAACTACTGGATTTGGCTTGTGGTATCCGTCTGATGCTTGTATTAGTTTATTAGGATATTCGATGTCGATTATGGTGGATGTAAAATTGATAGGAAAAGCACTAGTGGGACATGTCATTTGTTAGGTTCATCCTTAATATCATGGCATTCTAAGAAACAAGCATGTGTAGCTTTATCTACCATCTGAAGTCTGAATATATTACAGCTTGGTAGTTGTTGTGCTCAAATTACGTGGATGAAACAACAATTAGAGGATTATAGCATATATTTAAATGACATTCCATTAATGTGTGATAATACGAGTGCAATCAACCTAACTAAGAATCTAGTAATGCACTCTAGGACTAAACATATTGAAATAAGACATCACTTTTTAAGAGATCATATCAGTAAAGGAAACTGTAAGATAGAGTATGTAGACACTAAACGTCAATTAGCAGATATATTTACTAAGCCTCTACCCAAGGATAGATTCTATGATCTTAGAAGAGACTTAGGGATATTAGAAATAGCTTAAATTCTGCTTAATTTGACTGTTTCGGATGATTGTTATGTTAAAATTCGTGGTGTAGCATGTTCATAGGTTATTATGCATATAAATCTCAAAAACTTGATATAGCCTCGGGAATAATCGATTACTGGAAGTAATAATCGATTATTTTTCCTCAAAACGTCCAAAACAGGGTATTCTCCTCTGGAATAATCGATTATTTCGTGAAATAATCGATTAAATGCCTCAGATAATCGATTATTTGCTAGAAATAATCGATTAAAGCTGTCTGATATAGAGATAATCAATGTATTTTCTTTTGTTATTATCTTGATGTTGTAATGGATGAATGATTGTGAAATAAAATTTGATGTTTCTTTCATGCTATAATTGAGGGGGAGCTTTCTCTAACTTATGCATATCTTGAGGGGGAGCTCTTATGATTAATGTTGCAGAGTTCTTTTTGATTATAATCAAAATAGGGGGAGAAAAATTTAAAGCCTATGATTCAATATTAAATTTTATCTGGTATGTTTAATGTGTTTGTTAGTATGACAGATAAAACAGGTTATTACAAGGGCTTTAAAAAGATAATTTTGATCATCATCAAAAAGGGGAAGATTGTTGAACATTCAAGGACTTAATGTTGCAAATAATGATCATGAAGAATGTTGATTTTGATGATGATCCAAGAGCTTAAAGACTTAGAGTATTGAAGATTGAAGATTAATGATTTACGTATTGTAATAACTCTGTTTTAGTTTGATTGAGTCCGTAATTATAGAATCTAAGATAGTCGGTACATAGTCACGTAACTTAGAAGCTTCAAAATGCTCAAATTTATCATGCAGGCTCGGCTTTAATCGATTATATAGGTAAATAATCGATTAAAACGATGAGAAAACCACTTTCTATACAAAGTCACTGTTTTAATCGATTAAACAGCAAAATAATCGATTATTTTGTACTTGTTCGTACTGAGATAATCGATTATTTCACCAAATAATCGATTAATCCGAGAGAGGTTTGGGTTACGTCGTATTTGGCTCTGTTTTAATCGATTATCACTCCAAATAATCGAATATTTCAGTCTGTTTTTCATTTTAAATTTCAAATTAACCCTATTTTCGAAAACCCAATTACCAAGAACCCTAGTTTCGAAATCCCCAATTTCTAAACCCTAATTTCCCTACTTAAACTCTGCTTTGGCACTCAGAAGATAGAACAACTCTTTCCATACAAAAGTTAAGTGCTTTGAGTTCCAGAGAACTGTTTGTTGCAAGGAAAGGGGGCTTTTGGAACCTGGTGTGGGCTAGAAGCGATAAGAATCACTAAGTGGAGTTCTTAGTGGATTGTGTGTTGTGCCGTCTCTGGGGAAAGTTGTTCTTCATCTCTTGTGGATTTCAAGAGAGGTGTTGTCTTTACTTTATCTCTTTCATTTGTAATTTGTTTTGTAACAATTTGTTCTTAGTGACAGCGTTAATCCTCTTTTGAGTGATTAGCAACTGGACGTAGGGTCTTTTGATCCGAACCAGTATAAACCTACTGTGTAATCTTCTCTACTCTTCTCTATTTACATTTACACAGTTTTTAATCGGTAAAATTTGGGGAAAATTTTGAAAACCTAACTTTTATTAAGAAACCAATTCACCCCCCCTCTTGGTTTTTGTCCGACCACGCGAACATTCCGCTGCGCGATTCTAACAACCACTTGTTAGAATCGCGCAGTAGAATGTTTGCCTATCCGGACAAAAAACAAGAGGGGGGTGAATTGGTTTCTTAACAAAAATTAGGGTTTTAAAAATTTTCCAAATTTCACTGATTAAATTGCTGTGTAAAGTAAATAGATCAAGGATAGAGTCTTACACAGATGATTTATACTGGTTCGGATCAAAAGACCCTACGTCCAGTTGTTAATCACTCAAACAGAGGATTAACGCTGTCATTATAATCACGGTTATAAAATCAGATTACAAATAAGAAGATAAGGTACAAAATAAACCTCTCTTGAGTCACACAAGAGATGAAGAACAACTTTCCCTTGAGACGGCACAACACACAATCCACCAAGAAAACCCACTTAGTGATTCTTATCGCTTCTAGCCCACACTAGGTTCCAAAAGCCCCTTTTTCCTCCAACAAACAGTTCTCTGGCAGTCACAACTCTCAACTTTTGTTTTGAAAAAGGTTGTTCTGTTTGCATAGAGCCTTAGAGAACCTTAAGTAGATGGATTAGGGTTTGGGAATTGGGGATTTTCGAAACCTGGTGAATTAGGAATAGGGTTTTCGAAACTTGGTCCAATTTTGAAATTAAAAACACATATCTGACTGAAATAATCGATTATCTTGAGTGTTAATCGATTATTACAGAGCCAAATTCACCTGGAACCCAAATCCACGTAGTTTAATCGATTATCTGAGCAATTAATCGATTAACAGCCCTGTTAATCGATTAACAGGGGCTTTAATCGATTATTCCAGTGAGTTGATACAGAAAATGGTTTTTCTCTCTGTAATAATCGATTATCCTGCCATTTAATCGATTAATCCAGTATGTTTTTGATAAAAATCAGGTTTTAGAACCTTTAAAGAGTAGACTATGTGCTGGCTATCTTAGACTCTAATATTACAGACTAAAAATCATAAAAATAGAGATATTACATAACATTACAAGTCTTCAAATCTTTAAGTCCTTTGTTTTTGAATCATCATCTACAAGCTTCATAACCATGTATGTTCAACATTCATATCCTTCTATGTTTCAACAAAAAGAAAATCAAAAGAATCCCATAGAAGCCAGAAACCAAAAAAAAGGGGGCAAAATACCCGGTAGGAAACCCATTAAGGGGGCTACGCAAAAGTTAGGGTAAACCCGCTAGGAGACCCGAACAACAATAAAGGGTAGCCTAGGAAAAAATTAGGGTTACAAAATAAAGTCCGCTAGGATTCCAAAAACAAGAAAAGAGGAAACCTAGACAAAAGTTAGGACATAACACAACATCCTAGGCTGAAAACCCAAAGGCAGACTAGGGAAGTTAATCAGTCATGATAGGCGCCATCAAATAATCATTTAAGACGCCACCTCATAAACAAAATGTTTGTTTAAATTAGCCTAAACACTCTAACCAACCTTGGCTAGACATTCTTACCGAAACCATTTTTTGTCAAAAATAAAACACTTCTAAAACACAAGCCTTTGAATAAATAACTTTCCTTCTTTTCTCTTGACCCTTACTACGACATTCTAGTAATTAACTGGGAAATATGGAGATATAGTGATCAATAGGAGGATTGAAATCCCTAAGGAGAAGAAGAAGTGCACAATAAACAACATTCATTCTTCAGTCATGGCAAATCTGAGACGGCAAAGTCGGTACAGCTAAGCATGACGTCAGAAGCACATTAGAAGCAAAATCACATCGGTTAATCCTTTTGAAATATTAACTAAATTAGCATTATAGGATGCATATCACAAACATTGCATGCATGGTGGGGTTCTATCTCTCAAAAAAAAAAGAAGAGAAAGAAAAAATGAAAATAAAAAGAATAATGTTTGTTAGGAGATTCTTAGGCAAAAGTTAGGGTAGCCCGCTAGATCGAAAACTCGCAAAGGGCGGTCTGGGCAAAAGTTAGGGCATTCATAAAAAAGAAAAAAAAAGCCTGCTAAGATATCCTAAGCAAAAATTGAGGCAGGCCGCTAGATCGAAAACCCCAAAAGGGCGGTCTAGACAAAAGTTAGGACTAAAATAAAATATGAAAAAAGAGAGGGGCCCGATAGCATATTCATAAAAATCTAGCAGGAGAATGTTGGTCATTTCTCTAGATGCATCAAATAAAAAGATAGACTGCATTTAGGACATCCACACACAAGTCGTCGCACAAAACAACTTTGTCAAGATCAAAAACAAAATTAAAAACCACTTCAAATAAATAGCAAAAAACAAAATTCATGCATATAAGGAGACTAGCTCCATGTTTGTGATTGAAAATAGGATCACCAGGACCAAGTCTCCAAATAATGCTCCCCTCAAGAAAACAGAGCAAGTCGTCAATCAAGCGACTTAGCAGAATAAAAAGCTTCCAAGCTACAACCGCTATCCTTCTACCTAGAAGGCACGAAGAAAATAATAAAGTTTTCAAACATCCCTCTCCGTCAAGAAAGAAGAGCGAGTTGTCATCATCAAACAACTTAAAAGAAATAAGAACTTCCAAAAAACCGAAGCTCTAACCGCCATCCTTCTACCCAATAAAGAGAGGGCACAACCATCGAAGAAAAGCCAATGGAAAGGCTCAGTTATCCCCAACGCAGATCCTTTCCTACATCAAAGGCAAAACAAAAATTACCCCATGGCTCAGCATCGTCACCACATGAGTCATCGAGCACACTCACCCAAAGTCTCCTCCACACTCCCCAAAGAAGAATAAAGTCTTCAAGAGCCCATCATCATCAACAATCAAAAGAGTCCTATCTCCATACCATCAAGGGCTCAACAAAAAGAAGAAGAGAAAAGAAAACCCTTCATCTCCAACAGATGACAAAAAAGGCCACAACGCAGAAGGCCGAATAAAATCCCCTAGTGGATCTCCCCAAAAAAGTCTATAAAAAAGGAATCACAAATTCCCATCCCTCATTAGAATAAGATCTTCACAAGGTCAACTCATATCAACATTAATCAAGGGGCCAAGACTCCATCCCTAGAAAAGAAAAATTGGATCCCCAGGAAGTCGACTAATTCCCTGGTGGATGACACAAAACTTCATCCTTAGTAGATCCCCAAAAAGAAGAAAAAACCTGCATGCATAAAAGAAACTAGAGAGTAAAAAGGCACATGCATCATCCCTATAAAAAAGCCAAATTTCGAAAATCGTGATACATAAAGAGATAAATCGTGGAAAAAGGCAAAATTAAATATTCTAACTTTTAGGATTCCCATTCCCCAGTGGAATAAAGAGCGTCGCAAAGCCAACTCACACCAGCACCTAACAAGGAGTCAAAACTCCAGGGGGCAAACCGAAATCGGATATCTGGGAAGGCAATCAATCCCCGGCGGATCATCAAAAAGAGAAAAAAAAATCATCCTTACTGAGCCTACGACAAAGGCAAATTCCAGACTCACATCCTCAAAAGAATCATTTCCTTATACGTAGGCAAGACTTGGCAAGCTAGAGCCAATATCCCCAAAAAGGGACATCAGCCTATTCAGAGGCAAAACAAGCCGCAAAGCATAAAGTCTTCACCACTAATGAAGCATCTGCCTACTCAGAGGCATAGTAAATAAAAGTCAAACGAATCCGCAGTGGATTCCTGCCTATACCAAGAGGCAGTCATAAAAATCCCCAACAATCACAAGTCAGATGGTTAAAGAAAAAACCAAAAAATCAAAAATCCCATTCCCTTAATGGAATAAGAACTCGACAAAGCCAGCTCACATCAAAGAAGGAGTCAAAACTACATTCCCCCCTAGAGGGCGACCAAATTTAGATCCCCAGGAAGTCAACCAATTCCCTGGTGGATTGCCAAAAATAATTTACACCCAGTGAGCCTAGGCAGATGCAATCTTCACAGTCATATCCTCAGAGGCATCATCAAGAGCCAACATCCTCAGGTGGAACGTTAGCCTCTTCAGAGGCGAAACAATATAGCCTAAAGTCTTCATTTCCGATGAAGCATTTGCCTACTCAGAGACACTACCAGAACCTCAATGAAATATCTGCCTACTTAGAGGCACCATCACCAAGATAAACAAATCCTCAATGGATTCCTACCTTCCTAAGAGGCATTCATCAAGAATCCCCAAAAATCAAACAAGCTGGATGACGGTTGGAAAAATCAAATCCCTAGTAGTCAAGAAGTTGGGTGGCTAAAGAAAAAGCCAAAAGCAAAGAATCATTGGCATATCGGATGACTACAACAAAAAGTCAAGCAAAAATCTTCAAACAAAAATTATTCCCCATGGAGTCAGTGCATGAATAAGATCAGTAGGCCGCTATTACATCAGTTCAAACCAAGTCTTTTAGAAGAAGACTTCAAACCGGATGGGGGTTTATACTCATTGAGTCTTATATAAGGGGACTTCGACCAAGTCTTTCAGAAGAGGAATTCAAACCGGATGGGGGTTTATACTCATTGAGTCTTACAGAAGGGGACTCCGACCAAGTCTTTCAGAAGAGGACCTTTACTCATCAACCTCAGGATCAACTACCAGAAAAAGTATCTTGTAGTCTCAAGATTATCAACAACAAGAGCCTTGTCGCCGCCGTCAAAAGAGGTGGTCGAAGCGACGCGATGGTTTCCGACTTTTGACTAGCATTTTAAAGCGATGTTACAACGCTTTTAGGTTGTCCGATAACCGGGCTGGACCTAAAGGCGAGGTTTTCGAAAATGGGTTCTGGAGTCGCCACCAATGTTTTATCTGGAAACATTGGAAAAGGGAAAAAAAGAAGGCGTTGGTTTTGAAAAACCAACTTTGGTCATTATAACCAGAGTTGGTTAAGGGAGTTAGTTACGTGTAGGGAAGGTATTAGCTTCCCTACGATGCCCCTTTCGGGTTCCCTATGATGGATCGTTTATTTCATAAATAAACTTTTAAAATGATGCTTTTACCCTTTATTTACTTGCGGAATTTAAGGTATCGACTACATGACCCTAACAACTAATGCACATATAAATGTAAATAGAAAGCAGTAAAAGAGAGGGAGAAAGTGTGGAAACTTTCGAAGCACGCTTCCGTAATTAAAATTCTTGAAGTAGGATGCTTTTTGGCAATCCCTCACTTTACAACGCTGGTCGCTCTACCTCGCAACACTATAGAATAACCTCTAAGATTTCCAAGAAACTCTGAAAATGCTTCGGAGGGATCCTAGGAGAAGAATTTGAAGAAATTGTAGAAGGGAAAGTTGAAGAACTGTGTGAAAAGAAGGGGAGCGCGCCCTCCTTTTATAGGGATTTGCACCTGTCAGGTTGGGACGGTCGTCTCGCCTGGCAAGGTCGAGACTGCCGTCTCACCAAACGAGACGATGGTCTTGCATTTGAAAATGGCTAGATGGTCGTCTCATCAATCGAGAAGGCGGTATCGATTTGACAAATGGCAAGAGGGTCGTCTTGCCAAACAAGAAGGCGGTCTCACCATTGGCAAGTGGCGACATGGCGGTCTCGCCAAACGAGACGGCAGTCTCGACCTTCTAGGTGGAATTCCTTATTTTTTTCTGTGCAAAAAACCTTCCTACTCTAATATGGGGCCTTTTAGTCTATCCTTGGGACCTTTTAGGCCTTGCCCATCTTCGAATTAGAGGTCTTCTGCTCTTTATTTTGAGGCGGGGCAAGATTTGGGGTCTATAACTGCCCCCCTTCACCTGACTAGCCGACTATTGGCCTGTTATGCCAAAAAGATCGACGAGAGGGTGAAGGAGTTAACCCTCTTGCCAGGTTGTACTTAGGATGCTCCATTTTGCGGTAGCTGATCCTCTAGACGAAAAATGTGTGTGTGCGCCTCCAGGATGCTCCTTCATGTAGTAGCGGACCCCTTTGGTTGACACGTGGTAGAACCTTAGGAAGCTCCTTCTTGCGGTAGTCAACCCTTCGGTTGATGAGTATAAACCCCTATCCAATTGGAAGTGTTTGCAGTCCATCGTTGTGAGACTGGATGAGTATAAATCCCTCATCTGGCTGGTATGGTCCACTTCGTAGGACCGGCTGTGACTTACTGCTCTGGCTCATGTGCAAGTGTAGACCCCTAATTTTGCCCGGCCTCTCAAAATAAAAAGCTAGAGGAACTTCGCCCGAAGATGGAGTTCATACGGCTTCCCAAAACCGAGGAAACCTCCCACAGAAGTCGCTCGTCTGCACGTCAGAGACTAAAAAGACCTCCTACAAACGAAGGAAAGGTTCGGCCGGCATCTCAACAAAGCCCAAGAAGACTTCCTACATGAAGATAAAGCTTCAACGGACATATATCGGCATCAATCTACGTCCGAAAACAGCAAGGAAAGCTTCCTGGAAGTCCCAGAACGCAAGAATAGGCCAGAACAAGTTTGGGACGGCTGTCCCAAATTTGGGACGGTGGTCTCAAACGTGCAGGGGGTCCCAGTATGTGTAAAAATGCATTTGGGACGGCCATCCCAACCCAGTCGGCCATCCCAACCTTCCAGGGGGTCCCAGCATGTGTAAAAATGCATTTGGGACGGCCATCCCAACCCAGACGGCCATCCCAAATTTCCAGGGCGAAAAAGGCTATAAATAGGAGCCTCATTTGTCTCATTCCTCACACCTCAGACACCAGACAACTCAGAAGACTTGTCTACTTCTCTCCCTCTCTCGAATGATCTTTCTGATTGTCTTTAAAAGGTAACAATCAGTTAAGGAATTTGTATTCCGGCATTCGATTCTTCTAGAAAATTTAGTCGAGTCGAGTCTGTAATCGAGAGGAGAGTCATTGTAGAGCGAGGGACTGCCGAAAAGCGTCCTTATTGTAACAGAGTTGATATATAAAGCTTGCTACGGAGGTTCTTCTCAAATCTCTTCTCCTTTACTGCTTTATTTATTGCTTCATAAAATGTAAATAAAATCATGTAGATAGCCATATTTATTGTATGAATAAAATAAGGGTAACTGCGTAATTTCTCATAATCTTCACTTAATGAATCAATCCGTCATAGGGAACCCGAAAGGGGCGTTGTGGGGTGCTAACACCTTCCCCACACGTAACTAACTCCCTTACCCAACTCTGGTTATAATGACCAAGTTGGTTTTTATTAAAATCAACGCCTTTTTTCCTTTTCCAATGTTTCCGGTCAAAACATTGGTGGCGACTCCAAAAGAACCCCTTTTCGAAAACCTTGCTTTTATTAGAGGACAGTTCAGTGTTGAGCTCCTCGGAAGCAATGAACACAATTTTAACAAAAAACGCGAGTCTCAACCATCTTTTCGCGACCGCTCGCATAAACGTTCGAGATGACCCAGGACGTCGGAACGGACGGCGGCGACAGATGGCGACTCCACTGGGGAAGCTAGAGAGTTGATCCCATTTAGTGACGGATAAATTCAAACTAAGTAAAGATTTGAAATTACGCCTTTACCCTTCTGTATGTTTTTATTGTATGGCTTTAAATAACTGTTGTATGATTATTTCTGCAATTGTTTGAAATATAAATTGCACACAAAAACCCTTGCACACAACAGTCCCTCTATACCCGGGGGCAAGAGTGAATACCTATAGGGAGTGGGTGGCAGATACGACCGGCTTGTTGGCACACGGGGCTACAACCGTTGTCGGAAACCACCAACTCAAGGTGATAACTCTCTTCTTTTGGTCTAAGGGTGTCGACACGGAATTCCGTGCATGACCCGAGGATTGAGAGATTGAGAGGTCCCTATAATGGGGGCACCTTGGGGACCTTTGGCCTTGGTGAGAACAGTTAGAACCACCTAAACCAAGCACGTTTCTGCAGGAAAACCCTACCTCGTGATTAAATAAGCGTGGCTCTGCTCGTGGATGTATGAATTGTGTGTGCATTCGTTTGCTGCATTTGTATTGATGCATTAGCATAGGGTAATCATACAACAAACAAACAAAATGAAAAACCCTAAAAATCAAAAAAGCGATAAGATAAGCACCTTTATCTCGGACAGTCTTCAGTTAAGCTAGCCTGGTTTCAGGTTCTTTGTAAGCTAAGTAGCCACGTTGACCGATAGAAGAGATAAAGGGTCATAAAAAAATAAAAACAATTAAAGCCATAAAAATGCCTTTTGCAATAAAAAGATTCTTGGCAAAGTCGTATCATTCATACCTCATCATCCAATAAGTGGAAAAAGAGAGAAAATAAATGCACTAAGAAAAGTCTGCATAAACATCATTATAATAAATCTCTCATACATAAGCACATTCATTCTAGGATGCATTAGATATCCTTAGACAATAGTGAAAGAGGCCCAAGTGCGTTTATCACCTTCCTAGAAGAGATAAATGCGTTAAGGTGTGTTGGCAACCTTTGAAAAAGGAAGTTATCACACTAAGGTGGGTATGGTACCCTTAAAACATAGGCTTTTGAGAAGATACCAAAGCTATTGTTTAAGGCATATCTATTTCACACCGATCATTCATAAAAAAAATAATATAATAAAAATCTTCAAATCATTTAGAAAGTGGCTGGTCTTCTACCTGTTCTCACTCGCGCTCAAAAAGCCAAGAAGATGGAGCAATTAGAGGAGCAGAACTGTATGCTCACCACCGAGCTTAATGTCATAAAGGAACAAATAGCGCAGTTGACGGAGCTATTATATCAACAATGCTTCCACAATGAGGTCTCTGAGCAACGAATTTTTGCCTAAGAGGAGAGATTAAGGGCATTGGAGGAATACAAATTTGATGTAAAGGAGGTAATCGATGTCGAAAATACTCGATTCCCTCCCAAGTTTAACAAATCCCACGCATCATTCAGGAAGCCCTTTGGCAAGAAGAAGGAAGGAAACGTGAATGCTATCAACTTCGCCACTCCTTCGTCCACCTCGCAGCAGACCAAGTCTCGTAGACAAGAGAGGAAATTCACTTCCATACCTACCTCCTATGGAAGTCTGCTTCTGAAATTGTTGGACGCCAAGCTCCTCGTGCATGTCCCTCCTAAGAAGATAGAGCCACCATATCCAGAATGGTACAAGTCTAATGAAAACTATGATTACCATTCGGGCGCTCCAGGATACTCCGTTGAAAACTGTGTGACCTTAAAGCACAAGGTCCAGAATCTAATAGATGCAGGGTGGATAACCTTTGATGCATCTACTCCAAAAGTAGATGACCAACCTCTTTCCAAGCTCGAATGAAGGATGGGAAGATCAGCAATTTAAGGCTCATCATTTTTTACCATCTCGAAAAAAAATATATACAAAAAAAATATATCAAAAAGCTTCCGATGTATCTCTCGTGATCCCCGCCCATGATCACGAGATTTTTGATTAAAGTGGGCTTTGTAAATATTTGCATCGATCAATACAATGAGGCATTTTTCATAATATTCATATGCTTCTCATTCTTTTCTCTCTCATTCCAAAATAATTGAATAAAATCTAAACCCAAATATAGACCATATAAACAGTCATGTCTGTGATTGAAAACTCTCTGCGGGATCTGAAAGCCGAAGGAGAATGGATTGAGTCAGACAGTGAGGAGGGGATCATCTCCCCGGACATACAAAGACTGTTGGAAAAATAAGCTCAATCGATACAGCCCCATAAGAAAAAACTAAGGCCTTCAATTTGGGACAAGGAGACAATAAGAAAGAAGTAAATGTCGGTACCCAAATTGATAATGTCAGGGAAGGGGCAATAACGCCTTTGCACTTATACATTGGATAAAAGTTGTACTGTGGATATGCACAGAAGAATTGTCCGTCAATGAAGATATCTCCAATATAGTCGGTATTGGGGGCACGACGGGAAGCAAAAAGATTTATTCATCCAAGGAGCTACAAGATAATGCTCCTAAAAACAAAGGAAAAATAAAGAAACCGAAGAGGAAAAGAAAAAATCCAAGGGGAAGATTGAGCAGACCTTGGATTCAAAGTACTAAGGCAGCTTCTTCAACGCTCCACCGAAAAATCAAATTCGTGGTAGGTGACAAATTGATCATGGTTCAAGTTAAAGACTAGACTCAAATCAGCGAACCGTCTACCATACCTTAAATGGATGCGGCTGAAGAAGACATTTGAAAACATGGAAAGACATCCTAGTAGTTTAAAAGTGGCCCATATAATGAAGAGATATGGATACAGCCCAGACAAGGGCTTAGAAAGGATGCTCAAAGAATAAGAGAGCCACCAGATTTTAAGGATAACCCTTTAAAGAACAACCCTACAAAAGAACAAGTCGTACGATGAAAAGGGAAGTCTCTTCTCCGTACCTTAAAAAGATGATCTTCCAAAAAGGAGGGATATTAGCATCAAGGGTAGCATTAGTCATTAGATGTCCTTCTTCTGATTCTAAGGGATGTAAACCCAATGACTATTAGAGATCACTCCTCGGGGTGTGCCCGACCCCCGAGCATCTTTAGGGCACGCATTTCCCTGAAATTACAAAAGAATGCTATTCTTACTATCTGCTTCTCTTCTTGCTAAACATTTCTATACCCCATTAAATAACCAATGTTTAGACAAACATTTTGTTCCAAAATGCGTCAAAATAATCAAAATGTCATAGACAAAATGAAGCCAAAGTTAACATGATTGATTAGCTAGAGACTCGAATAAGAAAATCGTGTTTCGACAATGTTTGAGAAAAGAAATTATTATTAAAAGAAGCGCGTCAAGGTTAAAGGCCAAGACAAAAAGATAAAAGGGCAAAATCCTAGGCAGACTAGGAATGTTAATCAGTCATAAAGTAATCAGCTGAAGACGCTACCTCATTAAAACAAAACGTTTGTTTGAACTAGCCTAAACACCGACCAACCTTAGGCTAGCCATTCTTACAAAAACTATTATTTCAAAAAAAAATCTCACTAAAACACAAGCCTTTGCAATAAATCCCTTTCTTTCTCTTCTCTTGACCATTTCACTATAAAACATTCAAATAACAAAGGGGAATGTGGAAATATAGTGATCAAAAGGAGGATTGAAATCCCGAAGGAAAGGAAGAGGGGCATTGATATGACAATTGCTCTATATTCAAAATGATTACTCTTCGGTTATAGCAAAGATCCGAGATGGCAAATCGGTACAGCTAATCATGTTGACAAAAGAACATGATGATGGAAGTAAACTTAACAAAATCTGAATGGGTTTAAAGCCGATATAACCAGTTAAACCTTATGGAAGAAAAACGGCTGAATATGATATGTCATGGACAAGCCTATCAAAGGAAAATAAAAAAGGTCTTACAAAAAAGGTCAACCCTCATATTTACCATAAGAAGGATTTAACGGTAAATAAGTTTCTTCCAGCCCAGAACAATAAAATTGGAAAATGGGCAGTGAACTACGAAGGACCCCTTGTGGTCAAATGAGCTTTCTCGGAAGGGGCTCTTATCCTCGCCAATATAGATGGAAAAGAACTTTGACACCCGATCAACTTTGGTACGGTGAAGGAGTATTATGCTTGAAGACATTGCTCATGACCCGTCAGGAATGAAAACCCGCAAAGGGTATCCCTGGGCAAAAGATAGGGTCTATATCCCTCGCTAGGATACGTCCTAGGCAAAAAGTAGAGGTAAAAAAAAGTAAATAAAAAAAAAAAAGAAACTAAGAGCAATGGTTACTTTAGTCGAAAACCGAAAAGGCGGCTAAGGTAACATTCTTCCAGAAGCAAGCAATCTGCATGGTCTTCACTCTGAGCTCAGGCATCTCAACTGAAGCAATTAGGAAAACCAGGGGGCAGATATCATGGACATGACTGTTTAAGCCTATACAGTATAGCCAACCCTGACCACCCATTCTTCTAAATACCTTTTGAAATCCTTCTGTAAAAGAAATAAACTTTTGCTCATTTATCAATAAAATTCCCTTTTATTTCCTTTCTCTTGACCAAATATTATGGAAATGCCTCTTTATTGATAAATCATAAATATGCGCAAAGACCTTTAATCAAAGATCAAGCATGCATCTAAAAAAGGGAAGCATAAAAAATAATAAAGGAATAAATGCCTGCTAGGATATTCTTAGGTAAAAACTAGGGTAGCCTGCTAGATCGCAAACCCCAAAAAAGACGATCTAGGCAAAAGATAAGGCAACAGCCCCCTAAGATATTCTAGGCAAAAATTAAGGCAGCCCGTTAGATCGAAAACCCGTAAAGGGCGGTCTAGGCAAAAGATAGGGCTAAAAACCAAAAGATGAATAAAAGAGGAGCCCATCATCATAAAAAGAGGAGCCCATCATCATGGTCATAAAGGAGGAGCCCATCGGCACATTCATAAGAAGCCAACGGGAGAAGGCCAGTTACTTTCTAAATGCATCAAAAATAAATAAACAATAGATTGCATTTAGGACATTCACACACAAAGTAGTTGCATAATACGACTTTGTCAAAATCAAGAAAAATAATTTTCTTCAAACAAGAATATTAAAACATGCATATAAGGAGGCTAGTCTCCATACTTGTGATTGAAAACAGGAGGCGCCAGAATCCATTCTACATATGAATATCAAAATCGCGAAAGGCGAAACCAAAATTATCTTCAACAAAATAAAGAGCTTCAAGAAAACCATAGCTCCAACCATTCTCCTCAAACCCCAATAGAAGGAGGGTACATCAAAAAAGGCCAACGGAAAGGCCCGATGATCCCCAAGCGGATCCTTGCCTACTCTAGAGGCAAAACAAAAATAATTACTCCATGACTCAGCATCATCATCACATGAGTCATCAAACCATAGTCATTTAAAGATCCGACCACTATCCTTCCATCCAAGGAAAAGGAAGTCATCAACCTTCTACACCAATAAAAGAAGGAGAAGAAAAGCCAATGGAAAAGGCTTGATCATCCTCAAGAGGATCCTTGCCTATTCAAAGGCAGAAAAATACTCCCTGACTCAACACCACCACATGAGTCGTCAAACAGTCATTTGAAACTTCAATCAACATCCTTCCATCCAAGAAAAAGGAAGTCATCAAAATAGAAAAGCCAATGGAAAGGCTTGATCATCCCCAAGAGGATCCTTGCCTACTCCAAAGGCAAAACAAAAAGACTACTTCACGACTCAGCTTCATCGCCACATGAGTCATCAAGCACACTCATGCAAGAGTCTCCGTCACTTCCCCAAAGCAGAATAAGGATAATAAGGAGAATAAGGACTACATAAGAGTCCATCAAAGAAAATACGGAATCAAATCCTCCACATCACTAGGGGGCAACAAAAAGAAAAGAAAGAAAATTTTTCATCCCCAACGAAGGCCACTACATAAAAAGGCCAAATAAAAGTCTCCAAATAGAGCATATCAAGAAAATCTCCACAAAAAGAAGAAAAGAAGAAAAATCTTCACCCCGGTCAATAAAGAGCTTCTCAAAAAGTCAGGAGCTCAGACTCCATCATCAAAATTGGATCCCCAAGAAGTAAAGGAAAATTCCCAGTGGATCACCAAAAAGAAAAGAGGAAGAAAAATATATCTTTTTCATCCAAAGATCAAGCCAATGTGCATAAAAGGAGCACATATGCAAAAACTAAATCGCAAAAAAGAGAAATTGCGAGAAAAGGGAAGAAACCCATTCCCCAGCAAAATAAGAGCTTAGCAAAGCCAGCTCAAACAACAGCAGCCAACAAGGAGTCAAAAACTCCATCCCTCCCTAGGGGGCAATTCAAAATAGATCTCCAGAAGACGATCAAATCTCTGGTGGATCACCAAAAAGAGAAAAATCCCCAAGCAAGCCTACCAAGCAAAAGGCAAAATACAAAATTCATATCCTCGGGGAGTTAATCATCCGGAACACCCAATATGAATATCCCCGTGAAAAGCAAAGTCTTCACTTCCAACAGCAAGCAGTAAAGCCAATATCCCCAAGAAACGGAAATCAACCTATGCAAGAGGCAATCCAAAACCTAAGTCTTCACCACTATTGAAGCATATGCCTAAATCAAGAGGCACAACCAAATAGAAATCACATCCCCAAGTGGGTTCTTGCCTAAGCAAAAGGCACAAATCAACAAAAAGCTCAAATCCCCGGAGGATTTCCGCCCGATCAAGAGGCGCAACTAAACAAGAATCTCCCCAAGTGGATTTCCGCCTAATCAAGAGGCACAACTAATAAGAAATCAAATCCCAAGTGGATTCCTGCCTAAAAAGAGGCAATCAACAGGAATCCTCGGCCAAGACCGAATGGCTAAAAAGCCAAAAACAAAGAATCCCCGGTAAAACTGGATGGCTAAAAGAAAAAGCGAAAACAATGAAATCCCCAGTAAAACCGGATGACTAAAACAAAAAAAGTCAAAAAGAAAATCAATCACTCCCCATGGAATAGGCGCATGATCAGAGACAATAAGCCGCCAACACATCTCAAAAAACCGGATGAGGGTTTGTACTCATCAAAAGATTGACTGCCAAAAAGAGAATCCTAAGAGCCTTGCAAAACAGGGCTTGTCAGAGAGTTTAGCAAACGCGAACTCAAACATAGTGGGGGAAAGTACCCACAAAAATCTAGCAAATACAGACTCAAACCGGGTGGGGGTTTGTACTCACAAGAGCCTTACAAAAGAAGGTTCGGATCAGATGAGAGTTCATTCTCATCAAACCAGATAGGGGTTGGTACCTATCAAAACTATTCATCATCCAAAGGATCGGCTACCTCACCAAAGGAGCATCCTGCACACCGAAGGATCGGCTACCTCACAAAAGGAGCATCCTGCGCACCGAAGGATCGGTTACCTCACCGAAGGAGCATCCTGCAGACCGAAGGATCGGCTACCTCACCGAAGGAGCATCCTGTACACCGAAGGATCGACTACCTCACCAAAGGAGCATCCTGCACACCGAAGGATCGGCTACCTCTCCAAAGGAGCATCCTGCGCACCGAAGGATCGGTTACCTCACCGAAGGAGCATCCTGCAAATCCAAGGATTGGCTACCTCACTGAAGGAGCATCCTACAAACCGAAGGATCAGCTTCCTCACCAAAGGAGCATCCTGCACACCGAAGGATCGGCTACCTCACCGAAGGAGCATCCTGCAGACCAAAGGATCGGCTACCTCTCCAAAGGAGCATCCTGCAGACCGAAGGATCGGCCACCTCATCGAAGGAGCATCCTGCAAACCGAAGGATCGGCCACCTCTCCAAAGGAGCATCCTAAGGCTTCACACTCGTCAGCTACTGGGTCAGCTACCGCATCGAAGGAGCATCCCAAAACTACAAAATTCATACTCATCAACCACAGGATCAGCTACCGCATCAAAGGAGCATCCTGGAGGTTCACATTCATTATCCGAGGGGTCAGCTACCGCATCAAAGGAGCACCCTGAAGCTTCACACATATCGATTGAAGGATCAGCCTCCCCAGCAAGGAAGCATCCTGAAGACAACAACATAAAATATTTATCATCCGGAGGATCAACAAAGGAGCAACATCCGAAGGATAACCGGGCAAAAGGGTTAACTCCTTCCCCTACCAATTAACTTTGTCGGTATATTAAACCAACGAATTAGTTAGGCAGGTGAAGGGGGGGCAGCTGTAGACCCCTAATTTTGCCCGGCCTCTCAAAATAAAAAGCTAGAGGAACTTCGCCCGAAGATGGAGTTCATACGGCTTCCCAAAACCGAGGAAACCTCCCGCAGAAGTCGCTCGTCTGCACGTCAGAGACTAAAAAGACCTCCTACAAACGAAGGAAAGGTTCGGCCGGCATCTCAACAAAGGCCAAGAAGACTTCCTACATGAAGATAAAGCTTCAACGGACATATATCGACATCAATCTACGTCCGAAAACAGCAAGGAAAGCTTCCTGGAAGTCCCAGAACGCAAGAATAGGCCAGAACAAGTTTGGGACGGCTGTCCCAAATTTGGGACGGTGGTCTCAAACATGCAGGGGGTCCCAGTATGTGTAAAAATGCATTTGGGACGGCCATCCCAACCCAGACGGCCATCCCAACCTCCCAGGGGGTCCCAGCATGTGTAAAAATGCATTTGGGACGGCCATCCCAACCCAGACGGCCATCCCAAATTTCCAGGGCGAAAAAGGCTATAAATAGGAGCCTCATTTGTCTCATTCCTCACACCTCAGACACCAGACAACTCAGAAGACTTGTCTACTTCTCTCCCTCTCTCGAATGATCTTTCTGATTGTCTTTAAAAGGTAACAATCAGTTAAGGAATTTGTATTCCGGCATTCGATTCTTCTAGAAAATTTAGTCGAGTCGAGTCTGTAATCGAGAGGAGAGTCATTGTAGAGCGAGGGACTGCCGAAATGCGTCCTTATTGTAACAGAGTTGATATATAAAGCTTGCTACGGAGGTTCTTCTCAAATCTCTTCTCTTTTACTGCTTTATTTATTGCTTCATAAAATGTAAATAAAATCATGTAGATAGCCATATTTATTGTACGAATAAAATAAGGGTAACTGCGTAATTTCTCATAATCTTCACTTAATGAATTAATCCGTCATAGGGAACCCGAAAGGGGCATTGTGGGGTGCTAACACCTTCCCCACACGTAACTAACTCCCTTACCCAACTCTGGTTATAATGACCAAGTTGGTTTTTATTAAAATCAATGCCTTTTTTCCTTTTCCAATGTTTTCGGTCAAAACATTGGTGGCGACTCCAAAAGAACCCCTTTTCGAAAACCTTGCTTTTATTAGAGGACAGTTCAGTGTTGAGCTCCTCGGAAGCAATGAACACAATTTTAACAAAAAACGCGAGTCTCAACCATCTTTTCGCGACCGCTCGCATAAACGTTCGAGATGTCCCAGGACGTCAGAACGGACGGCGGCGACAGCAAGTTGATGGGTATGAACCCCCCATCTGGCTAGTGCAGTCCACTTCTTAGGACTGGTGGTGGTGGCGTCTTACTGCTTTGGCTCATGCGCTGTGATTTTGAATGCTCTCCTATTTTGATTTTTCGGTATTTGTAACCCGACTTTGTTGGTTGTTGGGAATTTTTTACTTGGTCGTCTTGTCGGTTTGCCCTTTTTCTTTTGGGAAGATGTTTCGGATTTAATCCTGCCTTTTTTCATGGTTCATCTTTTTTCTCGCGATTCCGATTTTGGCTTTTTCGGCTTGAGCGTAAATCTTTTTACTTTTTAGTCTCTTTTGTTACGCTGAATTTTTAGAAAGAGAATAAAAGCAGATAAATTTATCAAAAGAATTTATTCATATTCAATAAAATTTGTACAATATTTATTTTGATAATGTCCCTAAGACGGCGGTGGGCTTGAGCCTGGAGATGACCCGGGAGGGGGAAACTGTTGATACATATGTCTTTGTGTAGACTCCAAATCTTACCCGGGAGGCGGTCTCGACCCTGTCAGACGAAACGGCGGTCTCGACCTGTCAGGCGCGAAAAACTATAAATAGGGGCTCCATTCCCCCTTTTCCACACACGACACACAGTAGCTCCTCCTTCTCTCTAGATTTTCTCTCTCTAGAACCCCTCCGAAGCATTTCCGGAGTTTCTGAGTGTCTCTAGGCATAAATTGAGCGTCTTAAATCTTCTTTAGAATCCCTCCGAGGCATTTCCGGAGTTTCTGAGAGTTTGTAGAGTGAAGGGTTGCCAAAAAGCACCCACTCTTTAAAGAGAAATATAACAAGCTTGCTTTGGAGGTGCACTCTCTCTCTTTCTAATTTTACCGCTTTCATTTAAAATTATGCAATAGACGCTAGGGCCATGTAGTCATAATCTTTAAATACCGCATAATAAAAGGGTAAAAGCGCAATTTTCCAGTTTAATTATTTATCCAAAGTAGCCGGCCTATCATAGGGAACCCGAAAGGGGCGTCGTAAAGGAACTAACACTTCCTTTGCACGTAACTAACTCCCTTACCCAACTCTGGTTCTAATGACCAAAGTTGGTTTTCGAAAACCAACGCCTTTTTAAACTCCTTTTCCGATGTTTCCGGTAAAAACATCGGTGGCGACTCCACGAACCCTTCAAAACCCGTTCTTGGGTTAGCCCGGTTATCGGACAACCCAAGAACACTTTTCGAAAACCTCGTCTCTAGGTTAGCCCGGTTATCGGACAACCTAAGGACGTTGTAACCACCCATCGCTCCGACCGCCCTTTGTTTTTGGGAGGCGGCGACAGATGGAGACTCCGCTGGGGAAGTCCAGAGAGTTGATCCCATTTAGTGATAGGCCGGGTTAAAAATAATTAAACCAAGAAAATAGTGCTTTTACCCTGCCTTGTATTATAACATGCTTTATTGTTTGGCTTTCAAATAACTGTTGCTTGTTTATACTTACGCAATTGATTGAAATATAAATTGCACACAAACCCTTGCACACTACAGTTCCCTCTATACCCGGGGGCAAGTGAGATAACCATAGGGAGTGGGTGGCGGTACGGCTCGTCGTAGTTAGGGCCTTGTGCCCACCAAGTGTGATCGAAAACCACCACTCAAGGTGATAACCTTCCTCTTTTGGCAACAAGACCGACTCCGGCCTTAGTGCCGAGCATGGTCGGACGGCTGGAGAGTGGGGACCCTATAATGGGGGCACCTTGGGGGCCTTAGCCTGGTGAGAACAGTTAGAACCTACCCCGACCAATGCACTTTTCTCGCAGGAAAACCCTACCTCGTGATAAAAATGAAATCTCGCCTGTTCGGGGATGATCGAATTGTGTGTGCATATGATTGTTGCATTTGTATGTTGCATGGCATAAACAAACAACAGAACAAAAACCAAAAATATTTTTCACAAATAAACACCCTTATCTCTGACAGCCTGCCTTTTAGCTAGCCTGGTTTCGGGTTCTTTGTAAGCTAAGTAGCCACGCAGCTCCGACGTAAGGGATAAGGGACGCTAAATATTTCTTTCGCATAAAGCCATATTTTATCTCGGACAGCTCGCCTTTTAGCTAGCCTGGTTTCAGGTTCTTTGTAAGCTAAGTAGCCACACAGTTCCGATAGAAGAGATAAAAGGCTATAAAATAAAAAAATAAAAAATAAAAAATCCATTTTTCCAAAGTTCATAAATAAGACCTGCTCCAAAAATTACACTCATAAAGCATTCATATAGATAGTTTACTCTTTCAAAAAAAAAAAAAATATATATATATATATATATACGCAAATACCATACATCATGTAGAAAAACATGATAAATAGAAGAATAAACACTCACATTCATACAATAAACATCATCTTCATCAAATCATACATTTTGATTCTAGAAAATGGAGGGGACAAGTAGACAAGTGGGGAAGGTGGATATTCTCCGAAACCATACTCGGGAAGCTGGAACGGCTTGGTGCAAGCAATGCCACCAGAGGTCCGCGCCGATTTTGAAAAGTCCTATGGACGAATTTTGGACCTCCTAAAGATCAGTGTCGATCAGGTCTTCCTCGTGGTATTGATTCACTTTTGGAACTCCAGTCTCGCGGTGCTTTGAATTCCCGCAGCTCGACATGGTGCCCACCTTAGAGGAGTATGAAGCTATGTTGAAATGGCCTAAATCAGCCGGGGTCCATGTTCGCCACGAGGCGTATACTCCCGCAGACACCGGCCGCCGCCCTTATCCACCTACCGTTCCGACGAGTACCCCGATAGGAAGAGGGAACACCCAGGGGTGGAAAGTATCGATGTTAGAAGACCACCTATCCTACCCGGCCGAAAGGGCGTAATGGGTTACCTTCAACAAAACCCCGGCACTAATAATCTTCTGAACAATCCTCGCTCCCCTTCCACCTCGACACAATAGATCAAGTTGTCATGGACGCTTTCTTCACTTGGGACGTGTACTCGAAGAGTCCCTTGCCTCGCTATTCTTGCCGACACCTTGCTCTCGGTGGATTTCTGCCATCAGAAGCAAGGGAGAACCCTCCGCTACTGCTCTTCATTACTATATGTGTGGAGCATCACGCACCTTTATGCCTCCAGTCACATGGGGATATTCCCCGACCCCTTGAGAAGCTTCTCCAAAATCCCCCTCCAACGACGCCTGACCATAGAATGGAGGGATGAGTTAGAACGAAAGGACGCCAATAGTATATCTTGGGTCTGCCCTTGGTTCCGACCCGGCCCAGTTCTCATCAAATGTGGGGACTATCCGAACATACCCTTGATAGGACTCAGGGGTTGCATAGCTACTCACCTAGAGTAGCTACGAGGCAACTCATGAGGACCCAAACTACTATTTCCCGAGGGGAGCTCGGAGGACTGTGCTTCTTTGGAGACCCGTGCACGATCATTAACTTATCAACCATGAGAAAAGCATGGGAGAGGCCAGTCTACATGGGAGACAGAGAGCTAGGAAAAGCTCGGGTAACTGTCACCAGTGACTACGAGGCGTGGAGAAGAAGAAGAGGGATGGCTCAACCATCCACCACACCCGTGCCAATCGCCAACAACGAAGAGCTGCAGGCACAAGTCAATGCCTTGACCCGCAGGGTAGAAATCATGGGATCCCGGATACGGGACCTTGAGGAAAAAGAACAAGCATCTATCCTCACGATTGACTGGTCTACAGAGGCAAGGCAAGAAAAAGGATCATGAAATAGAGCGCCTCAAGGACCAATGTGCCGACGCTAACGAGCAAGCTATCCGAGCATCCAAAACCGCCGTAACCAGCTCGGATAGCCAACCGCAAGAGATAACCGCCAAAACAAGCACACCTTGAGGCCGAATCGCCTATGCAGGCCCAAACGATCAAGGAGTTGTTGGAAGGGCTCCTTAAGGCTCGGTTAGACATCCGCCAAGAGCGAGAGGCCAACAGGAGACTCACCAAAAGTCTCTCTGAGCTACGCCTTAAGGAGAAAGACGGGCTAGCTCAGTACGGCCCAGTACTGCAAGAGAAGGATCGAGCTGTTGCAAAGCTCGAGGAACTACAAGCTTTGGTCGTTCATCAAGAGGCGAAGATCAAAGAGGCTTAGAAGTACAGTGAAAATATGAGCCAGGCAGTCCACAAGCAAAGCGAAGAGCTCGCTCACCATATCTGGGAAGCCGAGAGAGAACTACATAGGAATCAAGACCCGCCTGTGGGTTTCTTTAGGCTTTTCCATTTTTGCCAAAAGACGCTTCGTAGTATGGAATAGGAGAATGTACACCTTCCAATGAATTAATGAAATCTTTTTCCTTATTCAACAGTTGTCTACTTGCATACATGAACATGCATTTGCATATTTAATTTCCCCTCCTTCACGTTTAATAAATAAGATAATAAAAAGGAAGGATTAACTAACACGTCTTCCAACTCAGAAGAATGGAGAGAAAGCCACTCCTAATAAAGCTCACCCCAACGGTTGAATCATCGCAAGAGGAAAATAAACCTCGGTCGTTGGTCCTCAAGAATAAAGAAGAGGGGCCAAGGACACCAGTGCGACTATTTATGCCACGTCCTTTCCCCTACAAGTCAAATAAAGCTGTACCATGGAGATATGGGGAATCTTCACCGATAAAAGAAGAAATAACAAACATAGCCGGCATTGGGGGCACAACTAGAAGTGGAAGAATCTACTCCCCCAAGGACACACAGGAAAATGTCCTCCAAAATAAAGGAAAAAATAAAAAGACCGAAGAAGAAAAAGAAAATAAAGAATCCAAGGAGGAGGCGGAGGAATTACTCCAGCTTATAAGGCAGAGTGAGTATTCCATTATTGATCGCCTCAACCAGTACGCTCGCAAAGATCGCGTTGCTATCTTTGATAATGAGCTCTGAACCGCACCGGAACGCCCTGTCGAAGGTCTTCGGCGAGGCGCATGTACCTCATACAATATCCCAAGAAAAGGTCGAGAGGATCGTCGGTCACATTACGGCAAACGATCACCTCACCTTCACAGAGGAAGAACTCCCCCTCGAGGGGCCAAACCACAACAAGCCCTTGCATATCTCGGTTAAATGCAAGGAATACCTCATCGCCAAAGTTCTTGTGGATAACGGGTCGTCCCTGAACGTGATGCCCAAGTGCACACTGGATAAGTTGACTATCCAAGGAACCCATCTGCGCCCAAGCAGCACCATCGTTCGAGCCTTCGACGGATCAAAACGAGAAGTAGTGGGAGAGATCAATTTGCCGATCCAGGTTGGACCCACTACCTTCAACGTCGATTTCCATGTAATGGACATTACTCCAGCATACAGCTGTCTCCTCGGCAGGCCTTGGATTCATGACGCTAAGGCAGTACCTTCGACGCTCCACCAGAAAGTCAAGTTCATAGTGGACGATTGTAGACCCCTAATTTTGCCCGGCCTCTCAAAATAAAAGCTAGAGGAACTTCACCCGAAGATGGAGTTCATCCGGCTTCCCCAGCAAAACCGAGGAAACCTCCTGCAACAACATGGAGTTCGCTCGTATGCACGATAAACGCAAAAGAGACTTCCTATACAGAGATAAAGCTCGCCCAACATTTTAGTGAAGGCCAAGAAGACTTCCTTCATGAAGATAAAGCTTCAACGGACATATATCGGCATCAATCCACGTCCGAAAACGGCAAGGAAAGCTTCCCGGGGTCCCAAAATACAAAGGCTGGACACAACGGGTCAAGACCACCTTCCAAGGGTTGGGACGGCCGTCCCAACTGCAATTAAGCAGTTGGGACACGCGTCCTGAATGTGGGACGACCGTCCCAAACCCCAGGGGGTCCCAACGTGAAGAAAACTGCGTTTGGGACGGCCGTCCCAACCCAGACTGCCGTCCCAGATTGGCACAACGCAGAAAACACGTTTGGGACGACCGTCCCAACCCGCATGGCCGTCCCAAACTTCCGTGGCGAAAAATGCTATAAATAGGAGCCTCATTTGTCTCATTCCACACACCGGACAACTCGTAGACTTGTCTTCTTCTCTCCCTCTCTCGAATGATCTTTCCGATTGCCTTTTTTAGGTAACAATCGGTTAAGGAATTTGTATTCCGAGCATTCGATTCTTCTAGAAAATTTAGTCGAGTCGAGTCTCGTAATCGAGAGGAGAGAACAATTGTAGAGCGAAGGACCGCCGAAACGCGTCCTCTTTGTACAAGAATCATAATACAAAGCTTGCTACGGAGGTTTTTCTCAATTCTCTTCTTCTTTATCGCTTTATTTATTGTTTTCTGTATGCAATGTAGATACATCATGTAGATAATCATATCTAAATAACTGTATGAATAAAATAAGGGTAAATGCGTAATTTCTCATAATCTTCACTTAATGAATAAATCCGTCATAGGGTACCCGAAAGGGGCGTTGTGGGGTGCTAACACCTTCCCCACACGTAACTAACTCCCTTACCCAACTCTGGTTATAATGGCCAAGTTGGTTTTTAATAAAATCAACGTTTTTTTTTTCTTTTCCAATGTTTCTCGTCAAAACATTGGTGGTGACTCCAAAAGAACCCCTTTTCGAAAACCTTGCTTCTATTAGAGGATAGTTCAGTGTTGAGCACCTCAGAAACAATGAACACAATTTTAACAAAAACGCGAGTCTCAACCATCTTTTCGCGACCGCTCGCATAAACGTTCGAGACGTTCCCAGGACGTCGGAACGGACGGCGGCGACAGATGGCGACTCCACTGGGGAAGCTAGAGAGTTGATCCCATTTAGTGACGGATAAATTCAAACTAAGCAAAGATTTGAAATTACGCCTTTACCCTTCTGTATGTTTTTATTGTATGGCTTTAAATAATTGCTGTATGATTATTTCTGCAATTGTTTGAAATATAAATTGCACACAAAAACCCTTGCACACAACAGTCCCTCTATACCCGGGGGCAAGAGTGAATACCTATAGGGAGTGGGTGGCAGATACGATCGGTTAGTTGGCACACGGGGCTACTACCGTTGTCGGAAAACCACCAACTCAAGGTGATAACTCTCTTCTTTTGGTCTAAGGGTGTCGACACGGAGTTCCGTGCATGACCCGAGGATTGAGAGTTGAGAGGTCCCTATAATGGGGGCACCTTGGGGACCTTTGGCCTTGGTGAGAACAGTTAGAACCACCTAAACCAAGCACGTTTCTGCAGGAAAATCCCACCTCGTAATTAAATAAGCGTGGCTCTGCTCGTGGATGTATGAATTGTGTGTGCATTTGTTTGCTGCATTTGTATTGATGCATTAGCATAGGGTAATCATACAACAAACAAAAAAATGAAAAACCCTAAAAATCACAAAAAGTGAAAAGATAAAAGACCTTTATCTCGGACAGTCTTCGCTTAAGCTAGCCTGGTTTCGAGTTCTTTGTAAGCTAAGTAGCCACGTTGGACCGATGTAAGAGATAAAGGGTCATAAAAAATATAAAAACAAATTAAAGCCATAAAAATATCTTTTACCATAAAAAGATTTTTGACAAAAGTCGTATCATTCATACCACATCATCCAATAAGTGGTAAAACTAAGAGAGAAAATAATTGCAGCATGCTCATCATTTTAATAAACCTCCAAAAAATAGGTCTTAGGAGCGTTTTTTGGGAAAATTACTGGGCCAAATTGCCTTTGGCATTTGCAGCTTGGTTCTTCACCCTTTTCTCTTCGTTTTGACATGCTGTGCGTCCAAATCGGACAACCCAGTCAAAAGTTATGCCACTTTCAATATCTGCTGTCATAAAAAAAATATTTTTGTAGTGCATACATAAACACATTCATTCTAGGATACACCAATCATTTAAAAAACTATAATAAAATTGTTAAAATCATTTAGAAAGTGGCTGGTCTTCCGCCCGTCCTCACTCGTGCTCAGAAAGCCAAGAAGATGGAACATCTGGAAGAACAAAATAGAAAGCTTACTACTGAGCTTAACACGCTGAAAGAGCAAATGACACAGATGTTAGAAATGATGCGCCAACAAAATCTTCATAAAGAGGGTCCTAAAAGTGGACAAGCCTCCCACCAAGAAGAAGAGGAGGGACCCAATGATGAACAAGTCCAATCTGATACAAGGGCAAAGTGCATATTCATGCACCGAAGTATCAAAACAACGACTGATCGCCCTTGAAGAGCGATTGAGAGCCATGGAGGGGCATAATTTTGATGTTAAAGAGGCAACTGATATGTGCCTCGTCAAAGATATCCAATTCCCTAACAAGTTCAAAGCTCCAGATTTCCCAAAATACATGGGACTAACTCGCTCCAAAAGCCATCTTACAATGTACTACCGTAAGATGGCCGCATATGCTCGATAATGAAAAACTCCCGATCCACTGCTTCAGAGAGCTTGGTCGAATCAGCTCTAAACCGGTATATGCAACTGGAAGGGAACCAAATCTAAACCTGGAGACATCTGGCAGATGCTTTCCTTCGTCGCTACAAATACAATATTGATCTGACCCCTGAAAGAGCAGATCTACAACTATTAAGCAAGAAAGACGATGAATCCTGTTAGAAAAGTAGTTTTAAATCAAGAGGGGGGGTGAATTGATTTTTTGAAAGTTTTTCGCAAATCTCAGATTATCTAATTCGAAAATTAAGTTTCTAAAAATCTTTTTGAATTACCAAGCAATCAAACAATATAAGCGCAGCAACTGAAATTAAAGAGAGAAAGGTTAGGAAAGATTTCACCGGTAATTTTATACTCGGTTCACCCAATACCAGGGCTACGCCCGCATCTGACCTAAATTCCAACTGGTTCCACTAGAATAGATGTTTTACAGACTCACCCTCTTACACCTATTCTAACTCTCCACCAAGAACCAAATTCCAGCTCTTGGAAACCTCTCGCAACCAAATTCCAGCTAGCAGAGAAACCAAGTGCCCAAATTCCAGTGCACCACACACAAGAACCAAATTCCAGCTCTTGCTTTAACCTTTCCACCAAGAACCAAATTCCAGCTTCTTGGCAACTTTCTACAACAAATGCAGAAAACTTGTACCCAAATTCCGTGTACAAAACAAGTACAAATGAATGAATAGAAATTGAAAAGAAGAAACAAAGAAAGCTCAAACCGGATTACACCAATCCACGTCAGTTTCTTCTTCAAAGAAATGCAAAGTGCCTCAAGAAAGATTTCAAAAGAAGTTCACAAAAACAGCTTGTGTATCTTTCTTGAAAAATGCTAATAGTTGCTTGTATTGATTGCTTGAATTGTGTAAAACCGATATGTGATCTCTATCTCAAAGTTTCAAGCAAATCTGCTTTATAAAAGAGTATTTTCAAATCTGCTGCATTAATTAATCTGTTGAAAGTTTGTTTTAATCGTTGAAATAGCCGCTACAATCTGCTAAAAGTCCTTTCAACCCATTAATGCGTTCATGATCTTTAACGTAAAATGTTTTAGTTGATACGACCACGTTTTTATCAGCTTAAAACGCTTTACAAACATTTTCTAAGTATAAAACAATCGATTGAATCACGTATTAATCGATTGATTTGTTTAAAAACCTCTTTATAAAACTTTCCAAGTTATTTTAGCTCGATATAAAGTCGCTTTAATCGATTAAAAACCTGGCATGTAATTTTTCTAAGTTGTTCTAATCGGTTGAAATACGCTTTAATCGATTGAAAAGATTTTCTAAGTTATTTTAATCGATTGAAATACGTTTTAATCGATTGAAACAGATCTGATCGGTCATAATTCAATTCTGATCGATCATATCAAACTCGATCGGTCATAATCTCATTCTGATCGATCATCCTGACATCCAAAGTGATTTTAATCGATTTAAACGTGTTTTAATCGATTCAAATAATTCTGATCGCTCATATTTAAGATCTGATCGATTATATTGCATTCTGACCTATTATATTCGAATTCTAATCGATCATAAAGAGTTTTAATCGATTAAAAGAAGTTTGTATCGATTAAAATATTGTAAAAACACTTTTTAAAACATTCTAAGTGTTTTAAATTGATTCTTTCAAACCTGTATCAGCTTAATAACTTGTTTAAGAAAATTCTTTGCCAAAATGCTTTTGTTTTTGATTTGTTAAAAACTGTTTTTGAGGCATTTTGCAAAATGAATGAAGAAGCTTTGTGCGATGGAAAAGGTAAAGTGGTTTTACCTAAGCTTTCGTTAAGACACACTAAGTCTTCAGCTCCATTCTTCCGAGTGACTTGTTTGATCGTTGCAGAGTTGACCTTTGACTTTATCTTTGACTTCATCAAATCAACGAGATCTTTGCTAGGATCACTTTCAGCCTCCCCTATTTGATGAAGACAAACACCATTTTGAAAAAACAATCTCCGCAAAATAAGTCACTTGATAATGCAGCTTAGGTGAGAAATATAAGAATGTAATAAAGTTTTGTTTCTCCCCTAAAACTTATTTCTCCCCCTAAAATGTTGCACTTAAATTTATCTTAAAGTGATGCAACTATTTCTCCCCCTTTTGACTTCATCAAAAATAGGGAACCGAAGAGAAAAGAATAAAATGTAAGGTTTTGAAAAATATGCTCAAGTTTTTGAAAATACAAAGTGAATCAATATTTCACTCATGAAAAGAATCAATTAAAGTTGATTCAAACTTATCTCCATTAACACGCTTGTAATGAATACAATTAACACGTGTAAAGATAAGGGAATCACGCTTTAGTAGCATGTTACGAGAACGACCATTAACTAAAGCCTTTAATCTTTCTTCCCGTAATAAAAATCGATTAAAAACAGAGTATAATCGGTTAAAATGTTCTTGGTAAATGATTTTAATCGATTGAAAGAAAAGTTTAATCGATTAAAACATTTAAGATTTTGAAAACATGAAACTTTAGTAAAAATAATCGATTATTTCGATTTTCAATCGATTAAAACATGTTGTATAAGTTCATTTAATCGATTAACAAGATGTTGTATTGATTAAAACAATCAGCTTTTGAAAATGAAGTAATGTTTAATGCATATTTTGTAAAACTGATCATTTAGAAGGATGTTTTAACAATACTAACAGCTATCTTAGCTAATAGATCTATCGAATAAAGTCTTATTTAGCTAAAGCTCTCGGGGATCTATTTAAATTCTATTTACGCCGATCTGATCTAGATTAGATCCTAAACCATATTTAACCAAAGGTTAAGGCAAATGTTCCTGGTATAACACCAGCTAATATCACGATCCATGCAAACAATATAAAGATAGAAATAAGCGTAAGATAAAGATGATGAGGGGAACTAGTCATCCCAATTTCCCCGATTGAACTCGCTTATCCACCAGACTTGGTGATCATTCATTTGATCCCCACCAATATCAAAAGATAATAGGCTTTCCTTTTTGCTGGAACTAATTTTGCTCTATCAACTATTTGAGTCAACAACTCGCTCGTCACTCTCAGTATCGAGCAATGTAAACTTTTCCCGAAAAGAAATCTTTTAGCAGCTTATCGTTATTATTGATCGCATGACATGTCCATGGTTGACACCACACTCGGAATTTCTACTACACATCGAGGCATAATCATGTACTGACCAAATCCCACACAGTAATGCATGATACCATAAATTGCATGAATCACAGTGTTAATGATGTACCGAGATAGGAATTTTCTTTCATAATAGCCAACCCATTTTGAACCCCGCAGCTTGTCATTATCCAAGCAAATAACCGCATTCTTATTAATGTAGTATGATGGGTGTTATTCTCACTTATAGTGAACCAGCCATCATTATCTTTTGAGGAATGTTATTCTGGTAGAGTGGGCAATGATTAGTAATGAGGACAGGTGATGACAATCAATCCGAATTCTAAAACAATATAAAATTTATCCCCAGTATCGACCATAAAACATACATTCCCTGTACTCACGCTATTCAATTCTTGAATTGTCTGTCCCAGATTGGTTTCCTTACGGTGTCACCTCGTGACATTGATGATTAAAGCAAATATTCAAAGTTGCACAGCTCCAATGAATTTCACCAAGAGTTTTGAACCAATGCATGCTCAAAATTATTTCAAATATATTGCAATGTAATATCAAGAAATTTAATGAAAACATGTATTTATTGGATTTCCTAGTAATGAATAACTTATTACCGTAAACAATTATCACTAAAAAATTTTTGATAAACTATGTTTTCGATCCTAACAGCTTGACTCTGTTTGTAACTAGTGTCTATAAGAAAAGTTACAGTCCATTCTTTGATAATTTCTTTGATTTTCAGTGTATTACCATGCAAGCATTCCATGTAAAGTATTAAGAGAAATGTAAACATCTACAGACTTGAATCATGTTTATGTTGTTGTCAAAATAAAAGACTCTTTCATTCATGAATAACGAGTAATAGTTTTCCCACATTATGTCACCTGGTCGAGTTCCCAATTCAAAGATTTGTTCAGCTCTTCGCTTTCTAATTTAAAAATTTGTGTCATTGAAAGAAAATTGAATATGGATACGTTTCGAAACAGATCACTCGAACCAGTCATGATTTTGATCATGTTTACAGAGAGAATTGAGAGGAGATTTTGAAAATATGAAAACAGTAAGAAAGATGATAAGTTGAGAAATGATAAGTTCGTAACCTGGTTTGATGAAGAAACGGATTTCAAGTTTTTGAAATTCAAAGAGACATTTAAACACATTATGCAGATTCTGGATTATCATAAAGACCTGGGTTTTTTAATCGAATTGGCCTATCAAACTTTAATTAGATGCTCGTAAATCATGTTTTCGTAACCTAATTAATTGATTAATCAACTCATTATCTATTAATTTGATTCTTGACATTAGGGTTGAAAACATCTACGGTGAATTAATCGATTGTTTTATGAAAGAATCGATTAGATAGGTACGTAATGAAATCAATAACATGACACCGTAATTTAAATCGATTAAAACGTAAATGAATCGATTATTTTGATACCTAAGTGTTTTTAGTTGATATACAGATATTACAATCGATTAAAACAATTAAACCAAAATCCCGAGATCAGTTCAATCGATTATTTCGATATTTCAATCGATTAAAATGGTACTGGACAGATATCAGTAAGTTATTTTAATCGATTAATATTGATTTATATCAATTAAAACAATTAATTTAAATACACGTAACCTGGTTTCGCAGCTCTGATCTTCAAGGGATTCCCGGACTTGTTCCCGCAAAACAATTAAGTATTTTTCTCGGTACCCTTTATAATTATTGGGTCCTGATCATGTTATTTGAAAAGAATTAATCTTTGGAACCCATTTCATTCTCCCTTTAGGTACTGGCATATTTCTTAATTCTCGCAATATTTAACAGAGTGCCCTTTTTTCATACAAGTAAAAGCATTTGATAAACGGAGATGAAACAGCTTTTACTATATGCAAAATAATTTTTGAAAGCTCTGGTTTTCTTTCCAATGGTCTGGTGTATAACCTATACCACCACGTTCAATAACTAATTTTTGGGAATTAAGTATCTTATCAAGATTATTTTTTCCTTGTGCCAATTTAGATGAGGTTTTTACTAGATATGATACTTGTTTCGTAACTCGGGACAGCTTTTGCAATCTTCAATATTACACATGCAATCGAGTATCATTCTCTAATTCTAACTTTTCATCCTTAGTTTCTTCATCAGCTTATTTTCTTTTCAAGAAGAATGATCTTGTTTTCTAAAAGCCTATTCATGCTTTTCAATTTTCTATTTTCAGTTTCTAATTTCTTTGCTACTCGCATGTATTTCAAGGAAAGCATCTTGTAATGAGCTATAGTTCATAGATTCAGAACTTACACCGGTATTTGGTGATTCCGAGTTGACCATCAAGCATATTTCTGGTGCTTCTTCATAGGTCTTTTCAAGAATCTTCCACATTTGTGCAGCTGTTTGGCAATGTGCAATCTCGAAAAGATCATTTTTGTTAAGGGCGGATAAGATGATATTCTTGGCAATACAATCATCTTGGATTCTCGTTAGCAATATCAATTTCCTGTTCAATAACATTCCAAGCATTTATACTAACGAATTCAATGAAGATTTTCATCCTTAGTTTCCGTAATAGATAATCTGCTCCACACAACAGTGGAGGTCTATCAATGTACGCTCCCTCGGAAAATGCCATGGATCGAAGTAACTTGAGTAACTTTCAAGCACCTCGCTCCGATGCCAATTGTTAGAAAAGTAGTTTTAAATCAAGAGGGGGGTGAATTGATTTTTTGAAAGTTTTTCGCAAATCTCGGATTATCTAATTCGAAAATTAAGTTTCTAAAAATCTTTTTGAATTACCAAGCAATCAAACAATATAAGCGCAAGCAATCGAAATTAAAGAGAGAAAGGTTAGGAAAGATTTCACCGGTAATTTTATACTCGGTTCACCCAATACCAGGGCTACGTCCGGACTCGACCAAATTCCAACTGGGTTCCACTAGAATAGATGTTTTACGAGACTCACCCTCTTACACCTATTCTAACTCTCCACCAAGAACCAAATTCCAGCTCTTGGAAACCTCTCGCAACCAAATTCCAGCCAGCAGAGAAACCAAGTGCCCAAATTCCGGGCACCACACACAAGAACCAAATTCCAGCTCTTGCTTTAACCTTTCCACCAAGAACCAAATTCCAGTTCTTGGCAACTTTCTACAACAACTGCAGTAAAACTTGTACCCAAATTCCAGGTACAAAACAAGTACAAATGAATGAATAGAAATTGAAAAGAAGAAACAAAGAAAGCTCAAACCGGATTACACCAATCCACGATCAGTTTCTTCTTCAAAGAAATGCAAAGTGCCTCAAGAAAGATTTCAAAAGAAGTTCACAAAAACAAGCTTGTGTATCTTTCTTGAAAAATGCTAATAGTTGCTTGTATTGATTGCTTGAATTGTGTAAAAACTCGATATGTGATCTCTATCTCAAAGTTTCAAGCAAATCTGTTTATAAAAGAGTATTTTCAAATCTGCTGCATTAATTAATCTGTTGAAAGTTTGTTTTAATCTGTTGAAATAGCCGTTACAATCTGTTAAAAGTCCTTTCAACCCATTAATGCGTTCATGATCTTTAACAGAAAATGTTTTAGTTGATACGACCACGTTTTTATCGGTTAAAACGTTTTACAAACATTTTCTAAGTATAAAACAATCGATTGAATCACGTATTAATCGATTGATTTGTTTAAAAACCTCTTTATAAAACTTTCCAAGTTATTTTAGCTCGATATAAAGTCGTTTTAATCGATTAAAAACCTGCACGTAATTTTTCTAAGTTGTTCTAATCGGTTGAAATACGTTTTAATCGATTGAAAAGATTTTCTAAGTTATTTTAATCGATTGAAATACGTTTTAATCGATTGAAACAGATCTGATCGGTCATAATTCAATTCTGATCGATCATATCAAACTTCGATCGGTCATAATCTCATTCTGATCGATCATCCTGACATCCAAAGTGATTTTAATCGATTTAAACGTGTTTTAATCGATTCAAATAATTCTGATCGCTCATATTTAAGATCTGATCGATTATATTGCATTCTGACCTATTATATTCGAATTCTAATCGGTCATAAAGAGTTTTAATCGATTAAAAGAAGTTTGTATCGATTAAAATATTGTAAAAACACTTTTTAAAACATTCTAAGTGTTTTAAATTGATTCTTTCAAACCTGTATCAGTTAATAACTTGTTTAAGAAAATTCTTTGCCAAAATGCTTTTGTTTTTGATTTGTTAAAAACTGTTTTTGAGGCATTTTGCAAAATGAATGAAGAAGCTTTGTGCAGTGGAAAAGGTAAAGTGGTTTTACCTAAGCTTTCTGTTAAGACACACTAAGTCTTCAGCTCCATTCTTCTGAGTGACTTGTTTGACTGTTGCAGAGTTGACCTTTGACTTTATCTTTGACTTCATCAAATCACTGAGATCTTTGCTAGGATCACTTTCAAATCCTTCAAAGCATATGCCCAAAGATGGAGGGAATTGGCAGCACAAGTGGAACCTCCTCTATCCGACAAAGAGACTACATCCATGTTCATCAATTCTCTGACTGGTCCCTATTACGACAAAATGATAGGGAATACATCAACACTCTTTGCAGATGTAGTCATTATAGGAGAAAGAGTAGAGCAAGGTTTGAAAAGTGGAAGAATTGTACAACAAACTTCCTCCAATTCCTCTACTCAAACTTTTAAAAAGAATTTTGGAAAGAAGAAGGAAGGAGACGTGAATGCAATTAATATTGCCACTCCTTCTGCCTCCTCTCAGCATACCAAGCCACGCAAACTAGAGAGGAAATTCACTTCCATACCTACCTCCTATGGAAGTCTGCTTCTGAAATTGTTGGACGCCAAGCTCCTCGTGTGTGTCCCTCCCAAGAAAATAGAGCCACCATATCCAGAATGGTACAAGTCTAATGAAAACTGTGATTACCATTCGGGCGCTCCGGGACACTCTGTTGAAAACTGTGTGACCTTAAAGCACAAGGTCCAGAATCTAATAGATGCAGGGTGGATTACCTTTGATGCATCTACTCCAAAGGTAGATGACCAGCCTCTTTCCAAGCTCGAATGAAGGACGGGAAGATCAGCAATTTAGGGCTCATCATTTTGTCATCTAATAAAAATAAAATACAAAAAATAGATAAAAAAAAATATATCAAAAAAGCTTCCGATGTATCTCTCGTGATCCCCGCCCATGATCACGAGATTTTTTATTAAAGTGGGCTTTGTAAATATTTGCATCTATCAATACAATGAGGCATTTTTCATAATATTCATATGCTTCTCATTCTTTTCTCTCTCATTCCAAAATAATTGAATAAAATCTAAACCCAAATATTGACCATATAAACAGTCATGTCTGTGATTGAAAACTCTCTGCGGGATCTGAAAGCCGAAGGCGGATGGATTGAGTCAGACAGTGAGGAGGGGACCATTTCCCTGGACATACAAAGACTGTTGGAAAAATAAGTTCAATTGATACAGCCCCATAAGGAAAAAACTAAGGCCTTCAATTTGGGACAAGGAGACAATAAGAAAGAAGTAAATGTCGGTACCCAAATTGATAATGTCAGGGAAGGGGCAATAACGCCTTTGCGCTTATACATTGGATAAAAGTTGTACTGTGGATATGCACAGAAGAATTGTCCGTCAATGAAGATATCTCCAATATAGTCGGTATTGGGGGCACGACGGGAAGCAAAAGAATTTATTCCCCAAGGAGCTACAAGATAATGCTCCTAAAAACAAAGGAAAAATAAAGAAACCGAAGAGGAAAAAGAAAAAATCCAAGGGGAAGATTGAGCAGACCTCGGATTCAAAGTGCTAAGGCAGTTTCTTCAATGCTCCACCGAAAGTTAAAAGTCGTGGTAGGCAACAAATTAATCATGGTTCAAGCTAAAAACTACACTCGAATCAGCGAGCCGTCCACCATACCTTAAATGGATGCGGCTGAAGAAGACATTTGAAAATATGGAAAGACATCCATATAATGAAGAGATATGGATACAGCCCAGGCAAGGGCTTGGAAAGGATGTTCAAGGAATAAGAGACATCCTAGATTTTAAGGATAATCCTTTAAAGAACAACCCTACAAAAGGACAAGTTGTACGATGAAAAGGGAAGTCTCCCCTCCGTACCTTAAAAAGACGATCTTCCAAAAAGGAGGGATATTAGCATCAAGGGTAGCATTAGTCATTAGATGTCCTTCTTCCAATTTTAAGGGACGTAAACCCAATGACTATTAGAGATCACTCCTCGGGGTGTGCCCAACCCCCGAGCATCTCTAGGGCACACAGTTTCCCTGAAATTACAAAAGAATGCTATTCTTACTATCTGCTTCTTTTCTCGCTAAAAATGTCTATACCCCATAAATAACCAAGGTTTAGACAAACGTTTTGTTCCAAAATACATAGACAAAATAAAGCCAAAGTTAACATGGTTGATTAGCTAGAGACACGAATAAGAAAATCGTGTTTCGACAATATTTTGAGAAAAGATATTATTATTAAAAGAAGCCCGTCAAGGTCAAAGGGCCAAGACAAAAAGATAAAAGGGCAAAATCCTAGGCAGACTAGGAATGTTAATCAGTCATAAAGTAATCAGCTGAAGACGCTACCTCATTAAAACAAAACGTTTGTTTAAACTAGCCTAAACACCGACCCACCTTGGCTAGCCATTCTTACAGAAACTATTATTTCATAAAAAAATCTCGCTAAAACACAATCCTTGGCAATAAATCCCTTTCTTTCTATTCTCTTGACCCTTCATCATAAAGCATTCAAGTAGTTGACTGGGAAATGTGGAAATATAGTGATCAATAGGAGGATTGAAATCCCTAAGGAAAGGAAGAGGGGCATTGACATGACAATTGCTCTATATTCAAAATGATTACTCTTCGATTATAGCAAAGATCCGAGACGGCAAATCGGTACAGCTAATCATGTTGACAAAAGCACATAATGATGGAAGTAAACTTAACAGAAGCTGAATGAGGGTTCAAAGCCGATATAACTAGTTAAACCTTATGGAAGAAAAATGGCTGAATGTTATATGTCGTGAGTAAGCCTATCAAGGGAAGATAAAAAGGCTTACAAAAAAGGTCAACCCTCATATTTACCAAAAGAAGGATTTAATGGTAAATAAGTTGCTTCCGGCCCAAAAACAATAAAATTGGAAAATGGGCACTAAAATACGAAGGACCCCTTGTGGTCAAATGAGCTTTCTCGGAAAGGGCTCCTATCCTCATCAATATGGATGGAAAAGAACTTCGACACCTAATCAACTCCGGTACGGTGAAGAAGTATTATGCTTGAAGACATTGCTCAAGACCCGTCAGGAATGAAAATCTGCAAAGGACATTCCTGGGCAAAAGATAGGGTTCATATTCCTCGCTAGGATACGTCCTAGGCAAAAAGAAGAGGTAAAAAAAAAGTAAATAATAAAAAAAAGAAACTAAGAGCAATGGTTACTTTAGTCGAAAACCGAAAAGGCGGCTAAAGTAACATTCTTCCGTAAGCAAGCATCTGCATGATCTTCACTCCGAGCTCGGGCATCTCAACTGAAGCAATTAGGAGAACTAGGGGCAGATATCATGGACATGACTCGTTTAAGCCTATACGAGTATAGCCAACCCCGACTACCCATTCTTCTAAATACCTTTTTGTAATCCTTCTGTAAAAGAAATAAACTTTTGCTCATTTATCAATAAAATTCCCTTTTATTTCCTTTCTCTTGACCAAATATTATGGAAATGCCTCTTTATTGATAAATCATAAATATGCGCAAAGACTTTTAATCAAAGATCAAACATGCATCTAAAAAAGGGAAGCATAACAAAAAAAAAATAATAATAATAAAGGCCTGCTAGTATATTCTTAGGTAAAAACCAGGGTAGCCTGCTAGATCGGAAATCTCAAAAAGAACGGTCTAGGCAAAAGATAAGTCAAAAGCCCCCTAAGATATTCTAGGCAAAAATTAAGGCAGCCCGCTAGATCGAAAACCCGTAAAGGGCGGTCTAGGCAAAAGATAGGGCCAAAACCAAAAAATGAGTAAAAGATGAGCCCATCATTAAGGTCATAAAAAGAGGAGCCCATCGGCGTATTCATGAGAAGCCAACGGGAGAAAGCCAGTTACTTTCTAAATGTATCAAAAATGAATAAACAAATAGATTGCATTTAGGACATTCACACACAAAGTAGTTGCATAATACGACTTTGTCAAAATCAAGAAAAATAATTTTCTTCAAACAAGAATAATAAATATGCATATAAGGAGGATAGTCTCCATACTTGTGATTGAAAACAGGAGGCGCCAGAATCCAGCCTCTAAATAAAAATCAAATTCGCAACAAGTGAAATCAAAATCATTTTAGCAGAATAAAGAGCTTTAAGAAAACCATAGCTCCAACCATTCTCCTCAAACCCCAATAGAAAGAGGGTACATCAAAAAAGGCCGATGGAAAGGCTCGATCATCCCCAAGCGGATCCTTGCCTACTCCAAAGGCAAAACAAAACAGAAAAATACTCCCTGACTCAAAACCACCACATGAGTCATCAAACATAGTCATTCAAAGCTGCAATCAGCATCCTTCCATCCAAGAAAGAAGGACACCATCAAAAATAGAAAAGCCAAATGGAAAGGCTTGACCAGCCCCAAGAGGATCCTTGCCTACTCCAAAGACAAAACAAAGATTACCACACGACTCAGCTTCATCGCCACATGAGTCATCAAGCACACGCATGCAAGAGTCTCCGTCACTTCCCCAAAGCAGAATAAGGAGAATAAGGACTGCATAAGAGTCCATCAAAGAAAATACGGAATCAAATCCTCCACATCATTAGGGGGCAACCAAAGGAAAAGAAAGAAAAACTTTCATTCCCCAAATAGAGGCCACAACGAAAAAAGGCCAAATAAAAAATCTCCAAGTAAAGCACAGTTTACAAAAAGAGAAAAACAAGAAAATTCCCATCTGCCAGCTCAAATAAGAGCTTCACAAAGCTAGGAGCCAGGACTCCATCATCAAATTTGGATCCCCAGGAAGCTGACAGACTCCTCGGTGAATCCACAAAAAGGAAAAGAAGAAAATATCCTCACTCAATAAAGAAGCTTCTCAAAAAATTCAGGAGCTCAGACCCCATCATCAAAGTTGGATCCCCAAGAAGTGAAGGAAAATTCCCCAGGGATCACAAAAATATATCTCTTCATTCAAAAAAGAAAGGAGCCAATGTGCATAAAAAGAGCACATACGCAAAAAACTAAAATCGCTAAAAGAAGAATTGCGAGAAAAGGGTAGAAACCATTTCCCCATCAAAATAAGAGTTTTAGGCAAAAGCCAGCTCAACCAACAGCAGCCAATAAGGAGTCAAAACTCCATTTCTCCCTAGGGGGCAATTCAAAAATATTCCCCAATGGATCATCAAACAAGAAAATCCCCAGTGAGCCTACCAAATGAAGGCAAAACTACAAGTTTATAACCTCAGGGAATCGCATATAAATTCCCAAATACAAATATTCCCAAATACAAGAGGCAATCCAAAACATAAGTCTTCACCACTATTGAAGCACCCGCCTAATCAAGAGGCACAATCAAAAATCAACAAAATCCCCAGTGGATTCCCGCCTAATCAAGAGGCACAACAAAATCCCCAAGTGGATCTTCGCCTAATCAAGAGGCAGAATCAATAAGAGAATTCACAATTACCAGAGGATTCCTGCCTAAACAAGAGGCAACCAACAAAGAATCCCCGACAGAAGCCGGATGACTAAACAAAAAAAGTCAAAATCAATTACTCCCCAGAGGCGCATGATAAAAAACAGTAAGTCGCCGACAATAGAACCTTAGCAAGATCCAGGTTCACACCCGGTGGGGTGAAAAAATACACTAGAACCTTAGCAAGATTCAGGTTCACACCCGGTGGGGTGAAAAAATACACTAGAACTTTAGCAAGATTCAGGTTCACACCCGGTGGGGTCAAAAAATACACTAGAACCTTAGTAAGATTCAGGTTCACACCCGGTGGGGTGAAAAAATTCCACTAGAACCATACCAAGATATAGGTTCACACCCGGTGGGGTGAAAAAATACACTAGAACCTTAGCAATATTCAGGTTCACACCCGGTGGGGTGAAAAAATACACTAGAACCTTAGCAATATTCAGGTTCACATCCGGTGGGGGTGAAAAAATTCCACTAGAACCATACCAAGATATAGGTTCACACCCGGTGGGGTGAAAAAATACACTAGAACCTTAGCAAGATTCAGGTTCACATCCGGTGGGGGTGAAAAAATTTCACTAGAACCATACCAAGATATAGGTTCACACCCGGTGGGGTGAAAAAATACACTAGAACCTTAGCAAGATTCAGGTTCACATCCGGTGGGGGTGAAAAAATTCCACTAGAGCCTTACCAAGATATAGGTTCGCACCCAGTGGGGGTGTAAAAACCACTAGAGCCTTACCAAGATATAGGTTCGCACCCAGTGAGGGTGTCAAAACCACTAGAATCTGTCAAGATGCAGATTCGTACCAGGTGGAAGAATAAACCCACCAAAGCCTTATAAAATAAGGTTTATACCGGATGAGGGTAGGTACTCATAAAAACTTAGCAGAATGCATTAGGTGGAGTAAAAAATACTCACCTGAAGCATTACTAAAAACGGGTGCAAAGACTTGCTTCTATTAGAGGATATTCCCGTGTTGAACACCTCGGAAGTAAGTACCCACAAGAGTTCTGCAAAATGCGAACTCATACCAGGTGAGGGTAAGTGCTCATCAAAGCCTTGAAAAACAAGGTTTATACCTAGTGGGGGTAGGTACCCACAAGAGTCCAGCAAAATACAGACTTATACCGGGTGAGGGTAAGTACTCACCAAGAGCTTTACAAAAGAAGGCTCAAACCAGATAGGGGTTGTAGACCCCTAATTTTGCCCGGCCTCTCAAAATAAAGGCTAGAAGAACTTCTCCCGAGGATGGAGTTCATCCGGCTTCCCAAAACCGAGAAAGGACCTCCCACAACAGAAGACGGAGTTCACTCATTCACACAATAAAGACTAAAGAGACTTCCTACACAAAGATAAAGCTCGCCCGGCATCTTAGTGAAGGCCAAGAACACTTCCTATATGAAGATAAAGCTTCAATGGACACACATCGGCATCAATCTACGTCCGAAAACGGCAAGGAAAGCTTCCCGGGGTCCCAAACGCAACAGGTGGTCCCAAACGCAACAGGTGGTCCCAAACGCAACAGGTGGTCCCAAACGCAACAGGTGGTCCCAAACGCAACAGGGGGTCCCAAACGCAACAGGGGGTCCCAAACGCAACAGGGGGTCCCAAACGCAACAGGTGGTCCCAAACGCAACAGGGGGTCCCAAACGCAACAGGGGGTCCCAAACGCAACAGGGGGTCCCAAACGCAACAGGTGGTCCCAAACGCAACAGGGGGTCCCAAACGCAACAGGTGGTCCCAAACGCAACAGGGGGTCCCAAACGCAACAGGGGGTCCCAAACGCAACAGGGGGTCCCAAACGCAACAGGGGGTCCCAAACGCAACAGGTGGTCCCAAACGCAACAGGTGGTCCCGAAACGCGAAAACTGGCCAGAACAGGTTGAGACGGCCGTCCCAAGTTGGGACGGCCGTCCCAACCCTCCAGATTCAACTGGGACGCGCGTCCCAAGTTGGGACGGCCGTCCCAAACCCCTGGGGGTCTCAGCCTTCGTTATTTTGCCATTTGGGACGGCCATCCCAGTCCAGACGGCCGTCCCAACCCAGACGGGCGTCCCAAAGTGCGCCAGCTGCGAAAAACTATAAATAGGAGGCTCATTTGCCACTTTTTTCACCAGACACAGACACTCCAGAGAGCTCTGAAACACTTTAGAGCACTTGTCTACTTCTCTCCCTCTCTCGAATGATCTTTCCGATTGCCTTAAATAGGTAACAATCGGTTAAGGAATTATATTCCGGCATTTGATTCTTCTTTAAATTTTTAGTAGAGTCGATCTTGTATTGGTAAGGAGAGACTGTGTAGAGAGAGGGGTTGCCAAAACGCATCCTCACAGTTCGAGATTCTCAATATAAAGCTTGCTACGGAGGTTCTTTTCAATTCCCTTCTCTTTTATTGTTTTATTTATTGTTTTATTTAGCTTTATTATGTCATGTAGAATAAGATCATGTAGATAGCTATTTTAATATCTCTTTTATTGCTTTATTTAGCTTTATTCATCATTTTATGCATGCAATGTAGAATAGAATCATGTAGCTAGTCATTTAATATTATGTAATAAAATAGGGTAATCGCGTAATTTCTCAAAGTCTTTTCTTTAAATGAATTAATCTGTCATAGGGAACCCGAAAGGGGCGTTGTGGGGTGCTAACACCTTCCCCACACGTAACTAACTCCCTTACCCAACTCTGGTTATAATGGCCAAGTGCGGTTTTTCTTAAAATTAACATTTTTTTTCTTTTCCAATGTTTAAGGTCAAAACATTGGTGGCGACTCCATAAGAACCCCTTTTTGAAAACCTTTTAAAACAAATACGCGAGTCTAAACCATCTTTTCGCGACCGCTCGCACAAACGTTTCTAAGACGTCCCCCCCCGGACGTCGGAAAGGGACGGCGGCGACAGATGGTGACTCCGCTGGGGAAGCTAGAGAGTTGATCCCATTTAGTGACAGTATAAATTCAAACTAAGTAAAAATTTGAAATTACGCCTTTACCCTTCCGTATGTTTTTACCGTATGGCTTTAATAACTCGCTGTATGATTATTTCGCAATTGTTTGAAATATAAATTGCACACAAAAAAACCCTTGCACACAACAGTCCCTCTATACCCGGGGCAAGAGTGAATATCTATAGGGAGTGGGTGGCGGATACGATCGGTTAGTTGGCACACGGGGCTACCGCCGTTGTCGGAAAACCACCAACTCAAGGTGATAACTCTCTTCTTTTGGTCTAAGGGTGTCGCCACGGAGTTCCGTGCATGACCCGAGGATTGAGAGATTGAGAGGTCCCTATAATGGGGGCACCTTGGGGACCTTTGGCCTGGTGAGAACAGTTAGAACCACCTAAACCAAGCACGTTTCGCAGGAAAATCCTACCTCGTGATTAAATAAGCGTGGCTCGCTCGTGGATGTATGAATTGTGTGTGCATACGTTTGCTGCATTTGTATTAATGCATTAGTATAGGGTAATCATACAACAAACAAAAAAGTGAAAAACCCTAAAAATCATAAAAAATGAAAAACCCTAAAAATCATAAAATAATGAAAAAACCCTAAAAATATAAAAACATTAAGGTCATAAAAATACCTTTTTACAAAAGATTTTTGGCAAAGTCGTATCATTCATACCATATCATTCAATAAGTGGTAAAACCAAGAGAGAAAACCAATGCATTAAGAAAAGTATGCATAAACATCATCATAATAAAACCTCTCATACATAAACACATTCATCCTAGGGCATATTTATTCCACGCTAATCATTTAAAATAAAAAGTCATAATAAGAATCATTAAAATCATTGAGAAGGTGGCTGGTCTTCCGCCCGTCCTCACTCGTGCTCAAAAAGCTAAGAAGATGGAACAACTAGAAGAGCAAAACCGAAAGCTCACCGCTGAGATTACTACACCGAAAGAACAAATGGCTCAAATGTTAGAAATGATGCATCAACAGAATCTTCATCGAGAGGGTCCTCGTAATGGACAAGCCTCTCACCAGGAAGAAGAAGAGGAACCTCAAAATGAGCACGATCAATCCGACACAAGAACAAGTACATATTCATGCTCCCGAAATATCAAAACAACAAATCACCGCTCTTGAAGAGAGGCCGAGAGCCATGGAAGGTCATAACTTCGATATAAAAGAAGCAGCTGACATGTGTCTCGTCAAAGATATCCAATTCCCTAACAAGTTCAAAACTCCGGACTTCCCAAAATACATGGGAACGACTCGCCCAAGAAGCCATCTTACAATGTACTCGTCGTAAGATGGCCGCACATGCCGATAATGAAAAACTCCCGATCCACCGCTTCAGGAGAGCCTGGTCGAATCAGCCTTTAAACCGGTATATGCAACTCGGAAGGAGGGCAAATCCAAACCTGGAGACATATGGCGGATGCATTTCTTCGTCGTTATAAATACAACATTGACCCGACCCCCGAAAGAGCAGATCTACAATTATTAAGCAAGAAAAACGACGAATCCTTCAAAGCATATGCCCAAAGATGGAGGGAATTGGCAAGACAAGTGGAACCTCCTCTATCCGACAAGGAAACCACATCCATGTTCATCAATTCTTTAACTGGTCCCTATTATGACAAAATGATAGGGAACACATCAACACTCTTTGCGGATGTGGTCATTATAGGAGAAAGAGTAGAGCAAGGGCTAAAAAGCGGAAGAATTGCACAACATACTTCCTCTAATTCCTCTACTCCCGACGTTAAAAAAGGTTTTGGCCGGAAGAAGGAAGGAAGCGTAAATGCCATCAACCTTGCTACTCCTTCTCCCTCTTCGCCACCAACTGGGCAATCACGCAGACAAGAGAAGAAATTTACCCCCATTCCAACCTCTTATGGGAGTCTCGTTGCCAAAACTATTAGAGGCCAAGCTCCTAACACGTATCCCTCCAAAGAAGAAAGATCCACCTTACCCCGGTTGGTACAAGCTCAACGAAAAATGTGATTACCACTCGGCGCTCCCGGGCATTCTGTGGAAGATTGCATCAACTTAAAATATAGGGTTCAAGAATTGTTGAATGCGGGATGGATTACCTTTGACGCATCTACTCCAAAGGTGGACGACCAACCCTTATCGAAGCCCGAGTAAAAGACGGGATAAGGGAGACCAAGCAGATTAGGGCTCATCATTTTTACCATTTTTTGCAATAAACATAAAGAAATAATTCAAGCTTCCGATGTATCTCTCGTGATCCTCGCCCTTGATCACGAGATTTCCGATTAAAGTGGGCTTTATATATATTTCTCTTTTCATCAATACAATGAGGCATTTTCATAATATTCATATGCTTCTCATTCTTTTCTCTCTCATTCCAAAATAATTGAATAACATCTACACCCAAATATATACCATATAAACAGTCATGTCTCGTGATTGAAAACTCTCTCGCGGATCTAAAAGCCGAAGGCGAATGGACTAAGTCGGACAAGTGAGGAGGGGACCATTTCCGGACATGCAAAGACTATTGAAAAAATAAGCTCAATGGATATAGCCCAGGACGAGGGCTTGGAAAGGATGCTCAAGGAATAAGAGAGCCACCGGATTTTAAGGATAACCCTTTAAAGAACAACCCTACAAAAGAACAAGTTATACGATGAAAAGGGAAGTCTCCCTCCGTACCTTAAAAAGACGATCTTCCGAAAAGGAGGGATATTAGCATCAAGGGTAGCATTAGTCATTAGATGTCCTTCTTCCGATTTTAAGGGACGTAAACCCAATGACTCGTTAGAGATCACTCCTCGTGGTAGGCCCGAACCCCCGAGCATCTTTAGGGCACGCATTTCCCTTTGAATTACAAAAGAATGCTATTCTTACTATCTGCTTCTCTTCTACCTAAACATTTCTATACCCCATTAAATAACCAATGTTTAGACAAACGTTTTGTTCCAAAATGCGTCAAAATGCCATAGACAAAATGAAGCCAAAGTTAACATGATTGATTAGCTAGAGACACAAATAAGAAAATCGTGTTTCGACAATGTTTGAGAAAAGAAATTATTATTAAAAGAAGCCCATCAAGGTCAAAGACCAAGACAAAAAGATAAAAGGGCAAAATCCTAGGCAGACTAGGAAAGTTGATCACCACAAATAGGCAGCTTGATGACGCCACATCATTAAAACAAAACGTTTGTTTAAACTAGCCTAAACACCGACCAACCTTGGCTAGCCATTCTTACAAAAACTATTATTTCAAAAAAATCCCACTAAAACACAAGCCTTTGCAATAAATCCCTTTTCTTTCTCTTCTCTTGACCATTCATTGTAAAGCATTCAAGTAATTGACTCGGGAAATGTGGAAATATAGTGATCAATAGGAGGATTGAAATCCCTAAGGAAAGGAAGAGGGGCATTGACATGACAATTGCTCTACATTCAAAAGAATTACTCTTCTACATACAGAAAGATCCGAGACTGCAAATCGGTACAGCCTAATCATGTTGACAAAAGCACATGATGATGGAATTCAACTTAACGTAAGCTGAATGGGTTCAAAGCCGATATGACCAGCCTAAACCTTATTGAAGAAGAACAACTGAATATGATATGTCATGGACAAGCCTATCAAAGGAAAAGAAGAAAGGCTTACAAAAAAGGTCAACCCTCATATTTACCATAAGAAGGACTTAATGGTAAATAAGTTGCTTCCAGATCCGTAATAATAAAATTGGAAAATGGGCAAGTGAACTATGAAGGACCCCTTGTGGTCAAATGAGCTTTCTCGAAGGGGCTCTTATCCTCGTTAGTATGGATGGAAAAGAACTTTGACACCTAATCAACTCCGGTACGATGAAGAAGTATTATGCTTGAAGACATTGCTCAAGACCCGTCGAGAATGAAAATCCGCAAAGGACATTCTTGGGAAAAAGATAGGGTCCATATTCCTCGCTAGGATACGTCCTAGGCAAAAAGAAGAGGTAAAAAATAAAAGTAAAAAAAAAAAAAAAAAAAAAACTAACTAAGAGCAATGGTTACTTTAGTCGAAAACCGAAAGGCGGCTAAGGTAGCATTCTTCCAAAAGCAAGCAGCCTGCATGATCTTCACTCCGAGCTCAGGCATCTCAACCGAAGCAATTAGGAGAACCAGGGAGCAGATATCATAGACATGACTCGTATAAGCCTAAACAAGACATGACCAACCCCGACCACCCATTCTTCTAAATACCTTTTGAAATCCTTCTATAAAAGAAATAAAACTTTTGCTCATTTATCAATAAAATTCCCTTTCATTTCCTTTCTCTTGACCAAATATTATGGAAATGCCTCTTTATTGATAAATCATAAATATGCGCAAAGACTTTTTCTTAGGTAAAAACTAGGGTAGCCTCGCTAGATCTGAAGCCCCCTAAGATATTCTAGGCAAAAATTAAGGCAGCCCGCTAGATTGAAAACCCGTAAAGGGCGATCTAGGCAAAAGATAGGGATAAAAACAAGAGATGGATAAAAAGAGAAGCCCATCATCATGATCATAGATAGGAGCCCATCAGCGTATTCATGAGAAGCCAACAGGAGAAGGCCAGCTTACTTTCTAAATGCATCAAAAATAAATAAACATTAGATTGCATTTAGGACATCCACACACAAAATAGTTGCATAATACGACTTTGTCAAAATTAAGAAAAAATAATTTTCTTCAAACAAGAATATTAAACATGCATATAAGGAGGCTAGTCTCCATACTCGTGATTGAAAACAGGAGGCGCCGTAATCTAGTCTCCATATGAAAATCAAAATCGCAAAAGACAAAACCAAAAACCATTTCAGCAGAATAAGGAGCTTCAAAGAGACTAGCTCCAACCATCTACAACAATAAAAGAAGGTACATCAAAAATGGAAAAGAGCCAACGGAAAGACTTGATAATCCCCAAGCGGATCCTTGCCTACTCCGAAGGCAACACAAAAATTATTTCATGACTCAAGCACCACCACATGAGTCATCAAGCATAAATCACTTGGAGTCGTAATCAGCATCTTTCCATCCAGAAAATTCATCAAGAAAAGCCAACGGAAAGGCTTGATAATCCCCAAGAGGATCCTTGCCTACTCCGGAGGCAAAACAAAAAGAATACCTCGCGACTCATCTTCGTCACCACATGAGTCATCAAGCACACTCATATAAGGATCTCCACTTCATTCCCCAACGGAGAATAAGGGTTACACAAGAGCCCATCATACGAAGTCAAGCCCTTTACATCACCTGGGGCAACAAAAAGAAAAGAAAGAAAATTTTTCATCCCCAAGCAAGCCTACCAAGCAAAAGGCAAAATACAAAATTCATATCCTCGGAGAGTTAATCATCCGGAACACCCAATATGAATATCCCCAGCGAAGTACAAAACCTTCACTCCCAAGAATGCCTATGCTTACTCGTAAACAAGCAAAGAGCCGATATCCCCAAGAAACGGGAAATCAACCTATAAGAGGTAATACAAGCAAAGCTTTCAAGAAACATCTACCTACTCGGAGGTATTATCAAGAACAAATATTCTCAAATAGAACATCAGCCTATTCGGAGGCGAACAACAAGTAAAAAGCCTTCACCACTATCGAAGCACCCGCCTAATCAAGAGGCACAATCAAAAATCAACAAATCCCCAGTGGATTCCCGCCTAATCAAGAGGCACAACAAAATCCCCAAGTGGATCTTCGCCTAATCAAGAGGCACAATCAATAAGAGAATTCAAAATCCCCAAAGGATTCCCGCCTAAAAAGAGGCAATCGACAGAATCCCTAGCCAATACCGGATGGTTAACAAGAAAAGCCAAAATACAGCGAATCCCTGGTAAAACCAGATGACTAAAACAGAAAAGTCAAAAAGAAAAATCAATTACTCCCCGTAGGCGCATGATCGAGACAATAAGCCGCCAACACATATCCAAAAGCCGGGTGAGGGTTTGTACTCATCAAAAGATTGACCGCCAAAAAGAGAATCCTAAGAGCCTTGCAAAATGAGGCTCGTCAGAGAGTTTAGCAAACGCGAACTCAAACATAGTGGGGGAAAGTACCCACAAAAATCTAGCAAATACAGACTCAAACCGGGTGGGGGTTTGTACTCACAAGAGCCTTACAAAAGAAGGTTCGAATCAGATGAGGGTTCATTCCCATCAAACCAGATAGGGGTTGGTACCTATCAAAACTATTCATCATCCGAAGGATCGGCTACCTCTCCAAAGGAGCATCCTGCAAAACGAAGGATCGGCTACTTCTCCAAAGGAGCATCCTGCAGACCAAAGGATTGGCTACCTCTCCAAAGGAGCATCCTGCACACCGAAGGATCGGCTACCTCACCAAAGGAGCATCCTGCAGACCAAAGGATCGGCTACCTCACCAAAGGAGCATCCTGCAAAACGAAGGATCGGCTACTTCTCCAAAGGAGCATCCTCCAAACCGAAGGATCGGCTACCTCACCAAAGGAGCATCCTCGCACACCGAAGGATCGGCTACCTCACCAAAGGAGCATCCTGCGCACCAAAGGATTGGCTACCTCTCCAAAGGAGCATCCTCGCACACCGAAGGATCGGCTACCTCTCCAAAGGAGCATCCCGCACACCGAAGGATCGGCTACCTCACCAAAGGAGCATCCTCGCACACCGAAGGATCGGCTACCTCACCAAAGGAGCATCCTCGCACACCGAAGGATCGGCTACCTCACCAAAGGAGCATCCTGCAGACCAAAGGATCGGCTACCTCACCAAAGGAGCATCCCGCAAAACGAAGGATCGGCTACTTCTCCAAAGGAGCATCCTCCAAACCGAAGGATCGGCTACCTCACCAAAGGAGCATCCCGCACACCGAAGGATCGGCTACCTCACCAAAGGAGCATCCTGCAGACCAAAGGATTGGCTACCTCTCCAAAGGAGCATCCCGCACACCGAAGGATCGGCTACCTCACCAAAGGAGCATCCCGTACACCGAAGGATCGGCCACCACATCGAAGGAGCATCCCAAAACTACAAAATTCATACTCATCAACCACAGGATCAGCCTACCGCATCGAAGGAGCATCCCGAGGTTCACATTCATTATCCGAGGGGTCGACTACCGCATCAAAGGAGCACCCTAAGGGAAAAATCTTCATTCACTAGCCAAAGGGTCAGCTACCGTATCAAAGGAGCATCCTGAAGCTTCACACATATCGACTGAAGGACCAGCCTCCCTAGCAAGGAAGCATCCCGAAGACAACAACACAAAATATTTATCATCCGAAGGATCAGCAAAGAGCAGCATCCGAAGGATGACCGGGCAAAAGGGTTAACTCCTTCCCCTACCAACTAATTTTATCGACATATCCAGCCGACCAATTAGCTAGGCAGGTGAAGGGGGGGCAGCTGTAGACCCCTAATTTTGCCCGGCCTCTCAAAATAAAGGCTAGAAGAACTTCTCCCGAGGATGGAGTTCATCCAGCTTCCCAAAACCGAGAAAGGACCTCCCACAACAGAAGACGGAGTTCACTCATTCACACAATAAAGACTAAAGAGACTTCCTACACAAAGATAAAGCTCGCCCGGCATCTTAGTGAAGGCCAAGAACACTTCCTATATGAAGATAAAGCTTCAATGGACACACATCGGCATCAATCTACGTCCGAAAACGGCAAGGAAAGCTTCCCGGGGTCCCAAACGCAACAGGTGGTCCCAAACGCAACAGGTGGTCCCAAACGCAACAGGTGGTCCCAAACGCAACAGGGGGTCCCAAACGCAACAGGGGGTCCCAAACGCAACGTGTGGTCCCAAACGCAACAGGTGGTCCCAAACGCAACAGGTGGTCCCAAACGCAACAGGGGGTCCCAAACGCAACAGGGGGTCCCAAACGCAACAGGTGGTCCCAAACGCAACAGGGGGTCCCAAACGCAACAGGTGGTCCCAAACCCAAACGCAACAGGTGGTCCCAAACGCAACAGGTGGTCCCAAACGCAACAGGTGGTCCCAAACGCAACAGGGGGTCCCAAACGCAACAGGTGGTCCCAAACGCAACAGGTGGTCCCAAACGCAACAGGTGGTCCCGAAACGCGAAAACCGGCCGTAACAGGTTGAGACGGCCGTCCCAAGTTGGGACGGCCGTCCCAACCCTCCAGATTCAACTAGGACGCGCGTCCCAAGTTGGGACGGCCGTCCCAAACCCCCGGGGTCTCAGCCTTCGTTATTTTGCCATTTGGGACGGCCATCCCAGTCCGTGACGACCGTCCCAACCCGGCACGGGCGTCCCAAAGTGCGCCACCTGCGAAAAACTATAAATAGGAGGCTCATTTGCCACTTTTTCACACCACAGACACCATAGACACTCCAGAGAGCTCTTAAACACTTTAGAGCACTTGTCTACTTCTCTCCCTCTCTCGAATGATCTTTCCGATTGCCTTAAATAGGTAACAATCGGTTAAGGAATTATATTCCGGCATTTGATTCTTCTTTAAATTTTTAGTAGAGTCGATCTTGTATTGGTAAGGAGAGACTGTGTAGAGAGAGGGGTTGCCAAAACGCATCCTCACAGCTTCGAGATTCTCAATATAAAGCTTGCTACTGAGGTTCTTTTCAATTCCCTTCTCTTTTATTGTTTTATTTATTGTTTTATTTAGCTTTATTATGTCATGTAGAATAAGATCATGTAGATAGCTATTTTAATATCTCTTTTATTGCTTTATTTAGCTTTATTCATCATTTTATGCATGCAATGTAGAATAGAATCATGTAGCTAGTCATTTAATATTATGTAATAAAATAGGGTAATCGCGTAATTTCTCAAAGTCTTTTCTTTAAATGAATTAATCTGTCATAGGGAACCCGAAAGGGGCGTTGTGGGGTGCTAACACCTTCCCCACACGTAACTAACTCCCTTACCCAACTCTGGTTATAATGGCCAAGTGCGGTTTTTCTTAAAATTAACATTTTTTTTCTTTTCCAATGTTTAAGGTCAAAACATTGGTGGCGACTCCATAAGAACCCCTTTTTGAAAACCTTTTAAAACAAATACGCGAGTCTAAACCATCTTTTCGCGACCGCTCGCATAAACGTTTCTAAGACGTCCCCCCGGGACGTCGGAAAGGGACGGCGGCGACAGGGGTTAGTACCTATCAAAATATTTATCATCCGTAGGATCAGCAAGGAGCAGCATCCGAAAGATAGTCGGGCAAAAGGGTTAACTCCTTCCCCTACCAACTAATTTTGTCGGCATACTAACACCAACAAATTAGTTAGGCAGGTGAAGGGGGGCAGCTGTAGACCCCTAATTTTGCCCGGCCTCTCAAAATAAAAGCTAGAGGAACTTCACCCGAAGATGGAGTTCATCCAGCTTCCCCAGCAAAACCGAGGAAACCTCCTGCAACAACATGGAGTTCGCTCGTATGCACGATAAACGCAAAAGAGACTTCCTATACAGAGATAAAGCTCGCCCAACATTTTAGTGAAGGCCAAGAAGACTTCCTTCATGAAGATAAAGCTTCAACGGACATATATCGGCATCAATCCACGTCCAAAAACGGCAAGGAAAGCTTCCCGGGGTCCCAAAATACAAAGGCTGGACACAACGGGTCGAGACCACCTTCCCAGGGTTGGGACGGCCGTCCCAACTGCAATTAAGCAGTTGGGACGCGCGTCCCGAATGTGGGACGGCCGTCCCAAACCCCAGGGGGTCCCAACGTGAAGAAAACTGCGTTTGGGACGGTCGTCCCAACCCAGACTGGCTGTCCCAGATTGGCACAGCGCAGAAAACACGTTTGGGACGGCCGTCCCAACCCAGACGGCCGTCCCAAACTTCCAGGGCGAAAAATGCTATAAATAGGAGCCTCATTTGTCTCATTCCACACACCAGACAACTCAGAGACTTGTCTTCTTCTCTCCCTCTCTCGAATGATCTTTCTGATTGCCTTTTTTAGGTAACAATCAGTTAAGGAATTTGTATTCCGGCATTCGATTCTTCTAGAAAATTTAGTCGAGTTGAGTCTGTAATCGAGAGGAGAGAACAATTGTAGAGCGAAGGACTGCCGAAACGCGTCCTCTTTGTACAAGAATCATAATACAAAGCTTGCTACGGAGGTTTTTCTCAATTCTCTTCTTCTTTACTGCTTTATTTATTGTTTTCTGTATGCAATGTAGATACATCATGTAGATAATCATATCTAAATAACTGTACGAATAAAATAAGGGTAAATGCATAATTTCTCATAATCTTCACTTAATGAATAAATCCGTCATAGGGAACCCGAAAGGGGCGTTGTGGGGTGCTAACACCTTCCCCACACGTAACTAACTCCCTTACCCAACTCTGGTTATAATGGCCAAGTTGGTTTTTAATAAAATCAACGCTTTTTTTCCTTTTCCAATGTTTCTGGTCAAAACATTGGTGGCGACTCCAAAAGAACCCCTTTTCGAAAACCTTGCTTCTATTAGAGGATAGTTCAATGTTGAGCACCTCGGAAGCAATGAACACAATTTTAACAAAAAACGCGAGTCTCAACCATCTTTTCGCGACCGCTCGCATTAACGTTCGAGACGTCCCCAGGACGTCGGAACGGACGGCGGCGACAACGATAAACTGGTCACAGTCCAAGCAGAAGACGATATCCTGATCAGTGGACCGTCCACCCAACCTTATGTGGATGCGACTGAAGAGGCCCTTGAAACATCTTTTCAAGCGCTCGAAATTGCCAGTATAGAGCGACTTCCCAGAAACACAAAGGTAGCCCGCATGATGTTGAAGCATGGCTACCATCCTGGCCAAGGACTGGGGGCAGATTCCCAAGGCATGAGGGAACCCCCAGAATTCAAAGACAATCCTTGCAAGTATGGCTTAGGATATGATCCTACTAAGGGCCGAGCAGAAAGGAAAAAAGGGAAGTCTCCCCTCCGCACACTCAAGCAGGTTTTCCGAAGTGGAGGGGTGCAAGCGTCAAGAGCCACTCTAGTCATTAGGAAATCTTTTTCTTTGTTTAAGGGATGTAAACCCCATGATTGTTAGAGACTATCCCCCGGGGCGAGCCCGACCCCCGGGCATTTTAGGGCACATATTCCCTTATTAATTAATAAATAATGATTCTTTCTATCTGCTTCTCTTCTTTCTACTTCTGACTAGACCACGTGAATAACTCTGTCTAAGTAAACATAAAAAAGAAGAGGAATAAAAAGCGCTTCCAAATAATCGACATTTATCATTGTTATTACCATCAAACCAGTTAATTAGAAGCACATAAAAATAAGACTTCACCTCACCCATAAAGAAAGTCATGCTTCGCCAATACTGTGATAAAAATGAATCCACAAAAAAAGAAAAAGCCCAGAGAAGCCAAAGGCCAAAGAAAAGGGCAAATTACCCGGTAGGAAACCCACTAAGGGGGCTACGCAAAAGATAGGGTCGACCCGGTAGGATACCCGAACAACAATAAAGGGTAGCCTAGGCAAAAGTTAGGGTTACAAATAAGGTCCGCTAGGATTTCTCCAAAAATTTTACAAAAGAAGGAACCTAGACAAAAGTTAGGGCCAACACACAGTATCCTAGTTCAAAAACCCAAAGGGCGATCTAGGGAAATCAGCTAGCCATTTAAAAAGCAATGGAAATAAAGCCAAAGAGCGCAAATACAAAAAGAAGGGAAAGATGTTTGCTTAGACAAAAGCTTAAACACCCAGGCTTAACCTTAGCCAGCCATTCTTACAAATCCTTTTATCAATAAAAATCAACCCTCTAAAACACAAACCATTGATTTTTTTACCCCCCCTTTTTACTTCTTTTCTCTTGACCCTCACGATAATATTCTAATAATTAATTTGGGAATATGGAGGCGTATAGTCAACAAGAGGATTGAAATCCCTAAAGCAAGGAAAAAGGGACACTACATGACAAAAGTGCTCTACAAAAGAAAAAACGAAAAAAGAAAGAAGAGAAAGAAAGAAATTACCCTTCGGTCACAAGAAGTCCAGCATGGTACGACCAAAAGTAAACACAGTCGAATCGAAGGCTTTCAAGACAACAAGACACGTTGGTTAAATCCTTCGAAAAACTAATTAAAGTAGGCATTATAGGACATCAAACATGAAAACATTTGCATGCATAAAATGTTTTTGAACCAGGTCCTATTTCTTATTCAAAAAAAAAAAAAAAAAAACACCAGAAATTCGAGACCGCCGTCTAGACATTCCAGCACCGCCGTCTCGATTCCCCGCAAATCGAGACCGCCGTCTCGAGGAACCGGACCGCCGTCTCGACTCAGTAAAACCGAGACCGCCGTCTGGAACCTCCGACCGCCGTCTCGACCAGCAACCCAAACGAGACCGCCGTCTCGACTTCCCAGACGGCGGTCTCGATCTGAAAAAATTTCCTATATAAGGGGGCGCGCCTGGATGGGTTTCCTCACAACTCTCCTTGCCTCCTAAGCCTCCAGAGCCCCCAAAACTCATATTTCTACTCCTCCAAGCCTTCCCCGCTCAAGATGTTCAACGAAGTGCCTCCAGGAAGAGAAGGGGCACCGCTAGTGCTAGCAGCCTGCAGCACCGCCACCCCAGCATCCTTCTTAGCCGTCACCACAGCACTGAGCCCGCCCTGGACAACATCGGGAACTACCAGTGGCACTCCATGCCGACATTGGACTTCGGCGTTCGGCCGAATTTGGATGGGAAGAAGATGCCGGAGCCCACATCGACAAGCATTGGGTGGGGCTTTCGCTGCGAACCCCACCCACACATGTGTACCCCCAAGCAAGCACAAGAATTCTTGGCCTCCGTCTCTCTCATCGAGATCCCCTCCATGGCCTCAGGCATGCAGCCCACCAAAATGGTGAACTATTTCATGGGTGGGCAATACCACACCACCACCCCGGAAGAATTCAATGTGTCCATTGGATTCATCCGGCCCGAGGAAGCACTGACCCGGGAATACCGAGAGGCCATCTACTCTCGGCCCGCCAACCTCACCTCCGCGGAAATGTGGCATGAGCTCACAGGAGCAACCACACTGCCCACTTTGATGAGAGGCTCCGCACTGCAACCGACACTCCACATTTGCCACAAGCTGCTGGCAGGCACAATCCATGGGAGGAAGGAGAGCCAGGGTAAGATATCCCTCCTTGATCTCTTCGTCCTCTACTGCATTCACCAGAGGCGGCGCTGCAACCCCGGATACTTTCTCCTAAGGGCCCTTAAGGACTTCAGGAGCAGATCCACGGGGGTCGTCCTCATAGCTCCCCTCATCACCCCTCTGGCAGAGAGAAGGGGGTGCCCTGGCCGGGAAGAGCTGGCCCGTAACCTACGACCCGAGCCCATCAATGGGCCAATGCTGGTCAGCATGGGGATGCTGATACGTCGGGGAAACCAGTTCACCCTGCACCCCTCCCTGGACTTCGAGCTGGATCTCCAGGGGATCATGGCGATGCAGGATATGCCCACATCCCCCGGCTCCCAACAGTAACAACAGCAGCAGCAACAACCACCACCGTACACAGAGGACTTTGCTGGCATGCACCAACACATGAATGATCTGAGCCAGCAGTTCGCCTAAATGGCGTTATGGCGAGAGCAGCAGACCCAGTGGCAACAGGCCCACGATGCTCGCCAGCAGGCCTTTCAAGCTCGCCAGGACGAGATCTACCAGGAGCAGCAGAGGATGCGGCAGGAATGGACGACATTCCAAGAGGACTACCGTGACGAAGTCCAAGAGCAAATAGATTTCTGGTATCACATGTACAAAGGGTTTCCTTACTCTGATTCCCCTGATGATAGCCCCTAGGGATGGTACTGGCCTAAATAAAAGCTATTGTAATAAAATTTCCCATGAATAAAATTTTATTCCATGCATTCTTTGCCTTCTTTTACAAAAGTCAGCGTAACAAAAAAAAACTTAAAAGAGAAAAGGCATACGCTCAAGAAAAAGCCAAAATCCAAAATCGCGAGAAAAAAGAGATAAAACCGCGAGAAAAGGCAGGATTAAAACAAAACAACTAACTTAACGAACCAAAAATTCCGACTACCAAGCAAAAGTCAAACACAAAAAGAGAAGAGAAGAACCCGACCAGCCAGCAAGAGTCGGATGATCACCACAAAAAAAATCAGAAACAAAGAATCCCCAGCAACCAACAAAGCTGGATGGACAACCAACAAAATTTCCAGCAACCCGGATGAACACATCTACCAAAACACAGAAGTCACTCCCAGGGAGACGGCGCATGAGCCACCTGAGCTATAAGCCGCCACCACCACCAGTCCTACGCAACGGACTGTACCAGCCTGATAGGGGGATTATACCTATCAACCAGCACACAAGGAGTGCCTAAACGGCGCATGGGCCACCTGAACAGTAAGCCGCCACTACCACCCTGATGGGGGGTTCATACCCATCCGGTCCCACACAACGGACCGTACCACCCTGATGGGGGGTTCATACCCATCCGGTCCCACACAACGGACCGTACCAGCCTAATGGGGGGTTCATACCCATCCAGTCCCACACAACGGACTGTAACTACCAGCCTGATGGGGGGTTTATACCCATCAACCGAAGGATCAGCTACGTCAGGAGTAGTATCCGGAGGTTCTACCACGTGTCAACCAAAGGGATCGGCTACGTCAGGAGTAGTATCCCGGAGGAGCATAAATACAACATCGCCCCAGAGGATCATCCGCCACAAGACGGGACGTCCGAAGGGTAGCCGAGCGAGAGGGTCAACTCCTTTACCTTCCTGTCTACCTGTCTGGCACAACAAAGCCAACAACCGACTAGTCAGGTAAAGGGGGGGCAGCTGTAGACCCCAAATCTTGCCCGGCCTCAGAATAAAGTCAGAAAGCTTCCTATTAGAAGACGGCCGAAGCCTAACAAGCCACTAGGAGAGACTATTAGGCCCCCGTACTAAGATAGGAGGGTTTTTTTGGCCCGAAAAATAAAGTTTCTCGCCTTGAAGGGACGAGACCGCCGTCTGGAAGGACCAGACCGCCGTCTCGCCTCACGCCAGGGACGAGACCGCCGTCTCGCTTGTCCAGACGGCGGTCTCGTCACCTGAAAAAGGCCGAGACGGCGTTCTGGATAATCCATATGGCGGTCTCGACTTCTGCCTAGTCGAGACGGCAGTTTGGATTATCTAGACGGCGGTCTCGACCCCTTGCCATGGTCGAGACGGCGGTCTGGATTGTCCAGACGGCGGTCTCGACCCTGTCAGACGAAACGGCGGTCTCGACCTGTCAGGCGCGAAAAACTATAAATAGGGGCTCCATTCCCCCTTTTCCACACACGACACACAGTAGCTCCTCCTTCTCTCTAGATTTTCTCTCTCTAGAACCCCTCCGAAGCATTTCTGGAGTTTCTGAGTGTCTCTAGGCATAAATTGAGCGTCATAAATCTTCTTTAGAATCCCTCCGAGGCATTTCCGGAGTTTCTAAGAGTTTGTAGAGTGAAGGGTTGCCAAAAAGCACCCACTCTTTAAAGAGAAATATAAAAAGCTTGCTTTGGAGGTGCACTCTCTCTCTTTCTAATTTTACCGCTTTCATTTAAAATTATGCAATAGACGCTAGGGCCATGTAGTCATAATCTTTAAATACCGCATAATAAAAGGGTAAAAGCGCAATTTTCCAGTTTAATTATTTATCCAAAGTAGCCGGCCTATCATAGGGAACCCGAAAGGGGCGTCGTAAAGGAACTAACACTTCCTTTGCACGTAACTAACTCCCTTACCCAACTCTGGTTCTAATGACCAAAGTTGGTTTTCGAAAACCAACGCCTTTTTAAACTCCTTTTCCGATGTTTCCGGTAAAAACATCGGTGGCGACTCCACGAACCCTTCAAAACCCGTTCTTGGGTTAGCCCGGTTATCGGACAACCCAAGAACACTTTTCGAAAACCTCGTCTCTAGGTTAGCCCGGTTATCGGAAAACCTAAGGACGTTTTAACCACCCATAAAAAATGCGAAAGCAAGAGGGTCGAAAAACCATCGTGTCGCTCCGACCGCCCCTTTTGGGAGGCAGCGACACTTTGAAATTCCTCCTAGCTCCGAATTGAGTGGAGCTGATCCTGTCTGATCATAGCCAGGTCCTGTCTCATCCCTTCATGTATCTGGCCGAAGGTCTCCAGTCAAGTTTCGAAGACGTCTTGTCTTAGGGACATCTGATCTAACTGCTGGCGGATATCGTATATGTTATGATTTATGCCAACGAAGTCGTCCTCATACTGCTGCTGCTACTGCCGTTGCTGTTATTGTTGTTGCTGCTGGAATTCCAGGGGCATCGGGATATCTTGCATCGCCTCCAAATCGTGGATATCTAGGGTCATGGCGAGCGCAGGGCGAAGGGCCATATGGGTCCCGTGGTGGATGAGCATCCCCATGCTAACGAGCATGAACCCATTGATGTACTCGGGCCGGAGAGTGGAGGAGATGTTCTCTCCGTCGCGGCCTCCCCACTTCTCGACTAGTGGTGTGATGAGAGGACCCATGAGGATGAATCCTACAGGGCGACTCTTGAAGTCCTTGAGGGCCTTCAGGAAAAAGTAACTGGGATTGCACCGGCGCCCATGAAGCATGCAGTGTAGTGCAAAGAGGTCAGGGTGGGTAACCTTTCCCTAACTTTCCTTCCGCTCGTGGATGGTTCCCGCCAGTAGTTTGTTGCAAATGCGGAGAGCAGGGTTAAGTGCAGACCCCTTCAGTCGGGCTGGCAGAATTCATGACCCGGTGAGATCTTCCCACATCTCACCGGTGGTGAGGGTAGCTGGCCGCTCACAGATGGCACCTTAATATTCTGGGGTTAGGGTATCCTTGGGCTGCATGAAGCCGATGGCGACGTTGAACTCATCCAACGTCGTCGTTCGGTACAAGACCATTTTGACTGGAGGGATGTCTGGGATTATTGTAGGCAGCTCAATCATCGTAATGGAGGCAAGAAACTCCATTACGACTTGTGTATACATGCAAGTGGGAGGAGGCTGGAGGAGGAAGTCTCACCCAATGCTTTCAATGTAACCTCGCACGTCGTCTTCCCATCCAAACTCAGCGAGGATATGAAAGTCCAGCCTTAGCATGGGGTGCCAGGCATAATCTTTGATATGCTCAAGCCTGGCCCGGTGCTGGGCCGTTAGCTGAGTTAGGTCCTGAGGAACCGGGGCCGCCGATGTACTTGGGTTGGAACCCCGCCCTCTCTTTTTGGATGATTCTCCTCGATGCATTTTTGATAAAAATACTCAAGAATATAGAAGAAAGTATAGAGAATACAGGAGTGGGATGTTCAAAACCAACCCCCATGCCCCCCTTTATATAGAATTTTCGCCTCTGGTCGAGACCACCGTCTGGGAATTCTGAGACGGCCGTCTCGCCAATGACCCATGACAAGATGGCCTTCTCGTCAAGTGAGAAGGCAGTCTTGTTTCTGTAAAATGGCGAGATGGTGGTCTTGTAATTCGGGAAGGTGGTCTCGTTTTAACCAAAGGCGAGACGACGGTCTCAATAAATGAGACATCGATCTCTCTTTCTTGGAGATTTGTTTTTATTCTTTGAAAGTATAGGACCTTGTTCAAAAACATTTATGCATGAAATGTTTTCATGTTTGATGTCCTATAATGCTATTTCATTATTTTTTGGAAGGATTAACTGGTGTGTCTTAGGGAGACGGGGGTCCTCTAATGTTTGCTTCTCTACTGTACTGGTTTGTGTCGTTCTGGACTTATCGTGACCGAAGAATGACTTTTGGTTCGAAGAGCACACTTTGCCATGTTGGTGCACCTTTTCCATACTTTAGGGATTTCAATCCTCTTGTTGATTATACGCCTCCATATTCCCAGACTAATTGTTAGAATAATGTAATGAGGGTAAAGAGAAGAGAAGTAAGAGGATAACTCCAATGGCTTGTGTTTTAGGTGGTTGATGTTTATTTAGAAGGGATTTTGTAAGAATGACTGGCTAAGGTTGGCTCGAGTGTTTAAGCTGATGTTTAAATAAACATTTTTCTTTATGGATTTGCGTCTTAGCCTATTTCCATTACTTTTATGATTGATTGATTTCCCCAGACCGCCCTTCGGGTTTTCGAACTAGGATATTGTGTTTTAATCCTATCTTTTGTCTAGGTTCCTTTTTTCTTGTTTTGGGAATCCTATCGGACCTTATTTTGTAACCATTACTTTTGCCTAGGCTGCCCTTTATTTTTGTTCGGGTTTCCTAGCGGGTTGACCCTAACTTTTGCGTAGCCCCCTTAGTGGGTTTCCTACCGGGTACTCTGCCCTTTTCTTTGTGGCCTTTGGTTTCTATGGGCTTTTTCTCTTTTTTGTTTTTACACAATATTAGCAAAATACGACTTTATTTATGATGAGGTAAAACCTTATTATGTGCTTCTAATCAATCAGCTCGATTATTATGGCGATGACACATTTTGATTATTTGGACGTACTTTTGTTCTTCTCTCTTTTTTTTCGTTTGCTTAAACATGGTTATTATGAGGTTTAGATATGAAGTAGCAAGAAGAGAAGAGAATAGTAAGAAATGTACTCTTTATCAATTAGTAAGGGAATATGTCCCCAAAAGATGCCCGGGGGTCGGGCTAGCCCCGGGGGATAATTTCTAACAATCACTGGGTTTACATCCCTTAAGAAAAGAAAAAGAACTCCTGATGACTAGGGTTGCTCGTGAAGCTTGTATCCCTCCGCTTTGGAATATCTGCTTGAGTGTGCGGAGGGGAGACTTCCCTTTTCTTCTTTCTGCTCGGCCCTTCGTAGGGTCATATCCTAGGCCATACTTTAGGGGGTTATCTTTGAATTTTGAGGGCTCCCTCATCCCTTGGGAGTCTGCCCCTAGTCCCTGGCAAGGATGGTAACCATGCTTCATCATCATGCGTGCTACCTTTGTATTATTGGGAAGTCTCTCTACGCTGGCAATTTCAAGCGCTTGAAAAGATGTTTCAAGGGCCTCTTCAGCCGCATCCACATAAGGTTGGGTAGACAGTCCACTGATCAGGATATCATCTTCTGCTTGGACCGTGACCAGTTTATCATCTATTATAAACTTGACTTTTTGGTGGAGCGTTGAAGGTACTGTTTTAGCGTCATGAATCCAAGGTCTGCCAAGGAGACAACTATATGTTGGAGTAATGTCCATTACGTGAAAATCAATGTTGAAGATAGTGGGTCTGACTTGGATTGGCAGGTTGATTTCCCCAACTACTTCTCGTTTGGATCCGTCGAAGGCTCGAACGATAGTGCTACTTGGGCGTAAGCGGGTTCCTTGAATAGTCAACTTGTCAAGTGTGCACTTGGGCATCACGTTCAAGGATGACCCGTTATCCACAAGAACTTTAGCAATGAGATACTCCTTGCACTTGATAGAAATATGAAAGGGCTTGTTGTGGCTCGACCCCTCTAGGGGGAGTTCTTCATCTGTGAAGGAGAGGTGATCGCTAGTCGTAATATGACCAACGATCCTCTCAACTTTTTCTTGGGATATATTATGAGGTACATGTGCTTTGCTCAAAACCTTCATCAGGGCGTTTCTATGTAGTTCGGAATTCATCATTAGAGATAACAGAGTTATCTTTGCGGATGTATGATTGAGCTGGTCGATAATGGATACTAGCTTTGCCTTATGAACTGGAGTAATTTGTAAGAATTAACGGTTGAGTTCAAGAGGGGGGGTGAATTGAACTTTGAAACCCTTTTCAGAAAATGCTTTCTTTTTGGAGGAATGATTAACCTTTATCCAATCTTTTATTAGGCAGATTTGGTTTTTAACAAAGCAAGAATATAAACCAGAAATGAAAAGAGATAAATGCAGAAATACAACACAAGAGTTTATACTGGTTCACTCTTCCTGTAGACCCCAAATCTTGTCCGGTCTCAAAATAAAGAGTAGAAGACCTCCAATTAGAAGATGTGCATGTCCTAAAAGGTCCCTAGGATAGACTAATAGGCCCCATAATAGAGTAGGAAGGTTTTTTTGTACAGAAAAAATAAGGATTTCCACCTGAAAGGTCGAGACCATCTCGCCATCAGCAAAGGGCGAGACCACCGTCTCGTTTGGCGAGACGGCGTCTCACCACTTCCCATGGCGAGACCGCCTTCCCGTTTGGCGAGATGGCTTTCTCGCCATTTGACAAATCGATACCGCCTTCTCGATTGGCGAGACGGCCGTCTCGCCATTTAGCAAAGGCGAGACCACCGTCCCATTTGGCGAGACAACGGTCTCGACCTTGCAAGGCAAGACAACCGTCTCAACCTGACAGGCACAACAACCGTCTCGACCTGACAGACACAAATCCTTATAAAAGGAGGGCGCTCTCCCCTTCATTCACATAGTTCTTCAACTTTTCTTTCTATCATTTCTTCAAATTCTTCTCCTAGAGCCCCTCCGAAGTATTTCCAGAGTTTTCTGAGTGTTCTTAGAGAGTTTTTCTAACATTGCGAGAAAGAGCGATCGACATTGTAAAGCGAAGGACTACCAAGAAACGTCCTATTTTAAGAGAATTAATCAAGAAAGCTTTCTCTAGAGGTTTCTTCACTTTCTCCCTCTCTTTTATCGCCTTTTTTTTATATTTATCTGTACATTAGCTACTAGGGCCATGTATTCACTATTTTCTTAATTACGCAATTAAAAGGGTAAAAGCGTCATTTTAAAGTTTATTTATGAAATAACTAGCCTATCATAGGGAACCCGAAAGGGGCGTTGTGGCGGTGCTAATACCTTCCCCACATGTAACTAACTCCCTTACCCGACTCTGGTTATAATGGCCAAAGTTGGTTCTTTAAACCAATGCCTTCTTTTTTTCCTTTTTCGATGTTTTTGGTAAAAACATCGGTGGCGACTCCATAAGAACCCTTTTTGAAAACCTCGCTCTTAGGTCCCGCCCAGTTATCGGACGACCTAAAAGCTCCCTTTCGAAAACCTCGCTCTTAGGTCCAGCCCGGTAATCGGATGACCTAAAGGCATTGTAACGTCACATTTTAAACGTGAAATGGAAGTCAGAATACCATCGTGTCTCTTCGATCGCCTCTTTTGACAACAGCGACAGATGCCGACTCCACTAGGGAAGCCTAGAGAGTTGATCCCATTTATTGATGGGCCAGTTTAATAAATAAACTTTGAAATTTTGCTTTTACCCTACCTTGTCTTATAACATGTTTATTTTCTTGGCTTTAATAACTATTGTTTGTTTATTTTACGCAATTGTTTGAAATACAAACTGTACACAAACCCTTGCACACAACAGTTCCCTCTATACCTGGGGGCAAGTGAGAAATCCATAGGGAGTGAGTGACAAGTACGGTTTGTCGTAGTGAGGGCCATGAGCCCACGGGTATGATCAGAAACCACCACTAAAGGTGATTACCTTCGTCTTTTGGCACAAAGACTGACTATGGCCTTAGTGCTAAGCATGGTCGGAAGGCTGGAGAGTGGGGACCCTATAATGGGGGCACCTTAGGGGCCTAACCTTGGTGAGAACAGTTAGAACCTACCTTTGCCAATGCACTTTTCTGCAGGAAAACCCTACCTCATAATTAAAACGTCATCCTAATTATTCGTGGATCAGTGAATTGTGTGTGCATTTGTTTGCTGCATTTGGTTGCATAGCATAACCAAATGACAGACAAAAAGAGAAAAACCACAAAAATATTTTTGCAATAAACACCCTTATCTCCGATAGTTTGCCTTTTAGCTAGCCTGGTTTCATGTTCTTTGTAAGCTAAGTAGCCACGTAGTCCGACAGAAGAGATAAGGGACGGTAAAATTATTCTTTTGCAATAAACCGTTTTATCTCGGACAATCTGCCTTTTAGCTAGCCTGATTTCAGGTTCTTTGTAAGCTAAGTAGCCACGCAGTCCGACAAAAGAGATAAAAGGCAATAAAACAAAAAAAAAAATCAAATAAAAATGGGACCTTGTTCATAAACATTAAATTCATAAAACATCCATATAGGTAGTTTATTTAAAAAAAAAATACAAAAATACTATCATGCATCATGTAGGAATAAAACATGATAATGTTTAGGAAAAAACAAATACTCACATACATAAAATAAGCATCATGTTCATAGCATACATTTTTGGTTTCTAGAAAATGGAGGGGACTAGTAGACAATTGAAGAAAGTGGACATTCCCTGATGCCATGCTAAGAAATTAGAACGGCTCTGCGCATTGATGCCACCAGAGCTCCGCTCCGACTTCGAAAAATCCTACGGACGGATTCTCGACTTGCTGAAGATCTCTGTCGATCCTCTTTTTATCAGGATTCTAGTTCATTTTTGGAACTCTAGTCTGCACTGCTTCGAATTCACGCAGTTCGATATGGTGCCTACTTTGGAGGAGTATGAGCTTATGTTAAAATGGCCCAAATCAGCCGCGGTCCATATCTGTCATGGGGCATATACTCCTGCAGCACAAGTCGCTGCCATCATCCGATTGCAATCTCGGCAGACTACCCTGATAGCAAAAGGGAATATCCAGGGTTGGAAAGTCTCAATGTTAGAAGACCATTTGTCCTCTTTGGCTGAAAGGGCAGAATGGACTGCTTTTAATAAAACCCTAGCTTTAATCGTATTTCGAAAAATATTGTTTCCCTTCCATATCGACATAGTAGACCAAGCCGTCATGGATGCCTTCTTCGCCTGGGACATGAACTCGAAGAGTCCCTTGCCTGCATTTCTTGCGGACACCTTGCTTTCGGTGGAATTCTGTCACCAGAAGTAAGGAAAAACACTTAGATGCTGCTCTTCACTACTTTTTGTGTGGTGTATCACACATTTCTACGCCTCTAGTCACATGGGGACGTTCCCCGACCCTTTGAGAAGCTTCTCCAAAATCCCTCTCCACTGACGCCTGACCATGGAGTGGAAGGTCGAGTTAGAACAATGGGACGTTAGTCGTTTATCATAGGTGTGTCCTTGGTTTTGACCCGGCCCAATCCTCATTAGATGTGGGGATTATCCGAGCATATCGTTAATAGGACTTAGGGGTGTCGCCGCCGTCCGTTCCGACGTCCAGGGACATCTCGAACGTTAATGCGAGCGGTCGCGAAAAGGTGGTTGAGACTCGCGTTTTTTGTTACAAATATGTTCATTGCTTCCGAGGCGCTCAACGCTGAACTATCCTCTAATAGAAGCAAGGTTTTCGAAAAGGGTTCTTTTGGAGTCGCCACCAATGTTTTAACCATAAACATTGGAAAAGGAGAAAAAGGCATTGATTTTAATAAAAACCAAACTTGGCCATTATAACCAGAGTCGGGTAAGGGAGTTAGTTACGTGTGGGGAAGGTATTAGCACCCCACAACGCCCCTTTCGGGTTCCCTATGACGGATTAATTCATTTAAGTAAAGATTACAAGAAATTACGCTATTACCTTATTTTATTCGTACAGTATTTAAATATGGCTATCTACATGGTTTTATCTACATTGCATACAAAAAGCAGTAAATAAAGTAATAAAAGGGAAGAGAATTTAGAAGAACCTCCGAAGCAAGCTTTATATTATAAGTCTTTTATACAGAGGACGCTTTGCGGCAATCCTTCACTCTACAACGACTCTCCTCTCGAATAAACTCGACTCGAATAAACTCGACTCGACTAAACTTTTCTAGAAGAATCGAATGCCGGAATACAAATTCCTTAACTGATTGTTACCTATTAAAGGCAATCAGAGAGATCATTCGAAGGAGGGAGAGAAGAAGACAAGTCTTGGAGTTGTCTGGGGTCTGGAGAATGACAAATGAGGCTCCTATTTATAGATTTCGCTGCCTGGACATCTGGGACGGCCGTCTGGGTTGGGACGGCCGTCCCAACTGCAAGTTTTGCATTGGGCCAAGCTGGGGGGAGAGTGGGACGGCCAGTTTGGGTTGGGACGGCCGTCCCACTTGAATTTTGGGGTTTGGGACGTGCGTCCCAAAGGTGAGACGTGCGTCTCACTTGTTTTTTGATGTTTGGGACGGCTGTCCCAGTTTGGGACGACTGTCCCAACCTGTCTTGGCCTGTTTTCACGTTCTGGGACCCACGAGAAGCTTTCCTTTCCTTTTTTGGACGTAGATTGATGCCGATATATGTCTATTGAAGCTTTATCTTCATATAGGTAGTCTTCTTGGCCTTCATTAAGATGTCGGGCGAGCTTTTATCGTCGTGTAGGAAGTCTCTTTGGCCTTTGTCGAGACATTGGATGAACTCCGTGTGGTTGTGGGAGGTCTTCTTAGTGTTTATTGATTAGCTAGGCGATCTTTATCTTTGTGTGAAGTTTCCCTAGCTTTTATTTTGAGAGGCCGGGTAAAATTAGGGGTCTACAGCTGCCCCCCCTTCACCTTCCTAATTAATTTGTTGGTTTTAGTATACCGACAAAATTATTCGGCAAGGGAAGGAGTTAACCCTTTTGCCCGGTTATCCTTCAGATGTTGCTTCCTTGCTGATCCTCCGGATGATAAATATTTTGATAGGTACCAACCCCTATCTGGTTTGAGCCTCCTTTTATAAAGCTCTAGTGAGTACTTACCCTCACCCGGTATAAGTCTGTATTTTACTAGACTTTTGTGGGTACCTACCCCCACTAGGTATGAACCTTGTTCTTACAAGGTTTTGGTGAGTACCTACCCTCACCTGGTATGAGTTCACATTTTGCTAAACTCTTGTGGGTACTTACCTCCGAGGTGCTCAACACTGAACTATCCTCTAATAGAAGCAAGTCTTTGCACCCGTTTTTAGTAATGCTTCTGGTGAGTATTTTTACTCTACCCGATGCATTTTGCTGAGTTTTTGATGAGTATCTACCCTCATCTGGTACAAAACCTTATTTTTAAGGTTCTGGTGGGTACCTACCCCCACCCGGTACGAATCTGCATTTTTGCTAGATTCTGATGAGTATTTAACCTCATCCGGTACAGACCTTATTTTTAAGGTTTTGGTGGGTACCTACCCCCACCTGGTACGAATCTGCATTTTTGCTAGATTCTGATGAGTACTTACCCTCATCCGGTCTGAACCGCTCTGCAAGGTTCTGATGGGTACCTACCTCCACCTGGTCCGAACCCCGTTCTGCAAGGTTCTGATGGGTACCTACCCCCACCTGGTCCGAACCCCGTTCTGCAAGGTTCTGATGGGTACCTACCCCCACCCGGTCCGAATCTCGTTCTGCAAGATTCTGATGGGTACCTACCCCCACCCGGTCCGAACCCCGTTCTGCAAGGCTCTGATGGGTACCTACCCCCACCTGGTCCGAATCTCGTTCTGCAAGATTCTGATGGGTACCTACCCCCACCTGGTCCGAACCCCGTTCTGCAAGGCTCTGATGGGTACCTACCCCCACCTGGTCCTACTCTCGTTCTGCAAGATTCTGATGGGTACCTACCCCCACCTGGTCCGAATCTCGTTCTGCAAGATTCTGATGGGTACCTACCCCCACCTGGTCCGAACCCCGTTCTGCAAGGTTCTCAGGATGCACTTCTTGGTAGTTAATCCTGTGGTTATGTGTTGGCGGCTTACTGTTTCTGTTCATGCGCCTATTCCGTGGGGAATATTTGTTTTGACTTTTTGACTTTTCTATTAGTCTTCCGATTTTACTGGGGATTCTTTGTTTTTGGCTTTTTCGTTTAGCAATCCGGCTTTTGTCGGGGGATTTCATTGTTTTGGCTTTTTCTTTGTTTAGCCATCCGGCTTTGGGCGGGGATTCTTTGTTTTTGGCTTTTCTTGTTTAGCCATCCGGTTTTGCTGGGGATTTTTGTTGGTTGCCTCTTATTTTAGGCGGGAATCCTCTGGGGATTTTGAATTCTCTTCTTGATTGTGCCTCTTGATTAGGCGAGGATTCATTTGGGGATTTTGTTGTGCCTCTTGATTAGGCGAATGCTTCAATAGTGGTGAAGACTTTGAGGGTTTGGATTGCCTCTTGCATAGGTTGATTTCCCATTTCTTGGGGATATTAGTTTTTTGCTTGCTTGTTGCAAGTGAAGGCTTTGTGCTTCACTATGGATATCCGTCTTTGGGCGTTATGAGCGATTAACTCCCTGTGGATATAATTTTGTAGTTTGCCTTTGTCGTAGGCTCACTGGGGTAGTTTTCTTGTTGATGATCCACTGGGGAATTAATTTCATTCCGGAGATCTGTCTTGAATTGTCCCTCTAGGGAGAAATGGAGTTTTTCAACTCCTTATTGGCTGTTGTTGTTTGAGCTGGTTTTGCCTAAGCTCTTATTTTGCTGGGGAATAGGTTTTTACCCTTTTCTCGCGATTTCTCTTTTTTTTTTGCGATTTGGTTTTTTGCATGTGTGCTCTTTTATGCACATTGGCTTCTTCTTTGAATGAAAAGATATATTTTTCTCTTTTCTTTTTGGTGATCCCTGGGGAATTTTTCTTTTCTTGGGGAGCCTTGGCTCTTGGCTTTGTGAAGCTTTTTATTGATCGGGGTGAAGATTTTTCTTCTTTTCCTCTTTGTGGAGATTTTTCTTGATATGCTCTGTTTAGAGACATTTATTTGGCCTTTTTTCTGTAGTGGCCTCTGTTGCAGATGAAAAATTTTCTTTCTTTTTTTGTTGCCCCCCGGTGATATAGGGAACTTGACTTCGTATGATGGGTTCTTGTGTAACCCTTGTTCTCCGTTGGGGAATGAAGCGGAGATCCTTATATGAGTGTGCTTGATGACTCATGTGGTAATGAAGCTGAGTCATGAAGTAGTCTTTTTCATTTTGCCTTTGGAGTAGGCAAGGATCCTCTTGGGGATGGTTGAGCCTTTCCGTCGGCCTTTCTTCTTTGTTGATGTCTTTTCTGGGTGGAAGGATGCTGATTGCAGCTCCAAGTGATTTATGTTTGACGACTCATGTGATGGTGTTGAGTCAGGGAGTATTTTTCTGCCTTTGAATAGGCAAGGATCCTCTTGAGGATGATCAAGCCTTTTCCATTGGCTTTTCTTCTCCTTCTTTTATTGGTGTAGAAGGTTGATGGTTGGAACTAGTTTCCTTGAAGCTCCTTATTCTGCTGAAGATAATTTTGATTTTGCCTTTTTCTATCGCGATTTTTATCGCGAATTTTTGAAATCCGGCTTTTTAGTATATCATGTGTGCCTTTTATTTTATAGTTTTTGTACACATGGGCTTTTGAAATATGAAACATAAATAACTACTTTTATTTATTACTGCTTTTTGTTTGATATATCCAAGCATTTTTCAAAATTCTAAAAATTATAAAAAGACTCCTCCTAATCATCCGCCTCTGGACTGGAGTGGGAGGATGGTACTGGCGAAGGGAAGCGGCGGAGTAGGCGGCGCTGGAACCTCGTCTGATTCTGGACCAAGCTCTCTATCTGGCGGTCCGTCCTATCTTGTCTAACAGTCAACTGACTAAACTGCTGGCGTATGAACTGGAACTCTCCTTCCATGTATGCATGCTCCTCGTCCAGGCGTCGGTACAAGCCGGGGAAGTCTGGATCGCGTGACTGCTGCTGGGATTCGGAGGTAGTAGGGATGTCTTGTGGTGTATCAAAGTCGCGCATATCCCATGAAATCGAGATGATAGGGTTCAAGATAAACCCTGTCCCTTGCCTGTTGAGGATATTCATGTGTGTCAGCACTCCTCCATTGATCGGCTCTGGTTGGAGTTCAGCTGGGAGATCTTCTCCATCAGTGCATCCCCAATACTCAGCCAAAGGGGTAAGGAGAGGAGCCACCATGATAGCTCCTGCTGGTCCTCGAGTACCGCATTCCTTTATGGCCTTCAGGAATGCGTATCCCGGGTTGCACTTATGCCCCTGGTGCATACAGTAGACGATGAAAAGGTCAGCAGCGCTACCTTCCCCTGGCTTTCCTTACGGCTGTGTAGGGTCCCAGCAAGCAGTTTATGGCATATGCGGAGCGGAGGAGAAAAGGATGCCCCCTTCAAGTGAGTTGGCAGGTTGTGAGCTCCAAGTGATCTCTTTCCACATGCTAGTGGTGGTGAGAACGACATGTTTTTCCGGATATGCGGACCGGTATTCTGGTGTTCTTGTATCTGCTCGTTGGCAGAAACCCATTATGACATTAAAGTCATCCAGAACAGTGGTCCGGTAGGCTCCCTCCATCCAGTAGGAGACAGCTTGAGTTGGTGGCACTCCGCGAGTTGCGGATGGCATTTCCATCATGTTGACAGAGGCAAGAAATTCCATTGTGGCAGTGTGGTGGATCCGAGTAGGTGGCTCACGGAGCAGAAAGTCCCATCCTATGTTGTGGATGAACTTTCTGACATCTTGCTCCCAGCCGAATGTAGCTAAAATTTCAAAATCCAGTCGCAGCATAGGATACCGGGCAAATTGTTGGATATTTGCCAGTCGTTGTTGATGTTCCTCTGCTAGCAACATGGTGGTGACAGGAGTTCTTCTGGCAGCAGCCCTGGTACGCTTTCTCCTGGATGAGGCTTCTCCACGTTCCATTGTGAGCTCTATTCTCTTAGGGATGCTAAAAGTGTATAGAGAAGGAGAAAAAGCAAGATAGGAAGCTTGGATTGAGGTACTGGAGCCAAAACCCGCGCCCCACCTATATAGGCCGCGCCTGGAGGTTTGGGACGGCCGTCCCAACTACGAGATTTGCACATAGGCCAACCCCCACCTGAGACGTGCGTCCCAACTGAATTTGGGCACTTGGGACGGTCGTCTGGACTTTGGGACGGCCGTCTCAAGCTTCTTATGTTGATTTTTTGTTTTTTTGAGTTAATTTTCGTGTTTTTTGATGAAACTGAAGATAGGATTCCCTTCATTTATGCTTTAATGCATGTAATGCTTCATGATATGCATCCTATGATCTATTTCAGTTAATATTTTGAAAGTTTTAACTGATGTGCTTTGACTTCGGGCGCATTCTCGCTGTTGTGCCTTTACATCATCTTGTTTATTGATCAACAAGCTAAGCTGTATTGACTTGCCGTCTTGGAATTTTCTTTGCTATGGCCGAAGAACTATCTTCTGTTCGTAGGGCAACTTCCATATCAATGCCCTCCTTCCTTTTCTTAAGGATTTTGACCTTCCTATTGATCACTATGTTACCACATTCCCCTTTATTACTTGAATGCTTTATAGTGAAATGGTCAAGAGAAGAGAAAGAAAAGGATTTACAACAAAGGTTTGTGTTTTAGAGGGATATTTTTTATAATAGAGGTTTTTGTAAGAATGGCTAGCCAAGGTTGGTCGGTGTTTAGGCTAGTTTAGATAAACGTTTCATTCTTATGATGTGGCGTCGTTGTTTACTGATTTATAGCGCCTTTTTGCGATCGATTAACTTCCCTAGGCCGCCCTTTCAGGTTTTCAGTCTAGGATGTTGTGCTTATGTCCTAACTTTTGTCTAGGTTTCCCTTTTTTGTATTTATTTTTAAGGAATACCTAGCGGACTTTTAATAACCCTAACTTTTGCCCAGGCTACCCTTTATTATTGTTCGGGTCTCCTGCCGGGTTTACCCTAACTTTTGTGCAGCCCCCTTTGTGGGTTTCCTGCCGGGTATTTTGCCCTTTTATTTTCTTGTCTCGGCCTTTGGCCTCAATGGGCTTTTCTTTTATATGCATATATATTTTTTTTCACAACATTGTCGAAACTTGATTTTGTCAAGATAAATTTCATTTGTGTTTCCAGTTAGTCAATCATTTTTACTTTACTTTGCGGCGCTTTAATTGTTCAGACGCATTTGGAACAAAACGTTTTATCTAAACCTTGTTTATTAAAATGGGGTATAGATACATTTAGTAAGAAAAGAAGCAGATAGTAAGAATAGCATTCTTTTGTAATTTCAGGGAAATGTGTGCCCTAAAGATGCTCGGGGGTCGGGCATACCCCGAGGAGTGATCTCTAATAGTCACTAGGTTTACATCCCTTAGAATCAGAAGAAGGACACCTAATGACTAACGCTATCCTTTGCGCTAATACCCCTCTTTTTCGGAATATCGTCTTCGAGGGGTAAGACTTCCCTGCTTTTCGTATGGTTTGATCTTTTGTGGGGTCGTACCCTAAACCATACTTTAGCGGATTATCCTTGAAATCTGGTGGCTCTCTTATTCCTTGAGCATTCTTTTCGAGCCCCTGTCCTGGGCGATATCCATATTTTTTCATCATATGGGCGACTTTTACATTAGCAGGGAATCTTTCTATGTTGGCAATTTCGAGCGCTTGAAAAGATGTTTCAAGAGCCTCTTCAATCGCATCCACATATGGTTGGACAGACGGTTTGCTTATTAGAAAGTCTTCTTCAGCTTGAACTGTGATGAGTTTATCATTTATCACAAACTTGACTTTCTGCTGGAGCGTTGAAGGTATTGCCTTAGCGCTATGAATCCAAGGTCTACCAAGGAGACAATTGTATGCTGGCGTGATGTCCATCACGTGGAAGTCTATGTTGAAGATAGTAGGGCCAATTTGAATTGGTAGACTAATCTCTCCTACTACTTCACGTCTTGATCCGTCAAAGGCTCGAACAACTATATTACTCGGGCGCATGTGGGTTCCTTGCACTGTTATCTTGTTGAGTGTACTTTTAGGCATAACATTTAAGGATGACCCATTATCCACAAGAACTTTGGAAATGAGATATTCCTTGCATTTGACAGAAATATGCAAGGGCTTATTATGATTGGACCCTTCAATAGGGAGTTCTTCATTAGTGAAGGTAAGGTCATTATTGGCTGTAATATTACCAATAATTCCTTCAAACTTGTCTTGGGATATTGCATGCGGAATGAATGATTCATTCAAAACCTTTAACCATGCGTTTCGATGCGGTTCCGAACTCATGATGAGTGATAACAAAGTTATCTTTGCTGGAGTACGATTGAGTTGATCGATGATAGAGTACTCACTTTGTCTTATGTATTGGAGTAACTCATCTGTCTCCTCCTTGGATTCCTTTTCTTCTTCGGCCTTATTTTTCGCCTTCTCTTTAGGAGTATTTTCTTGTAATTCCTTGGGGGAGTATATTCTTCCGCTTCGAGTCATGCCCCCAATACCGGCTATATTGGAGATATCTTGATTAACTGGCAATTCTTCTGAGTATCTCCAAGGTACAACTTTATTTGATGAATAAGGGAAAGGACGCGGCACGAATAAACGTAAAGGCGTTATTGCTTCTTCCCTTTTATCGATTGGAATGATTAACGGTGCTTGTTTGTTATTATCTTTGGGTTTATTGACCGTCATAGAGATTTTGATGACAAAAGGCTTCTTTTCCATTTTTCTGATTTGTGGAAAGCACATCAGTTAATTCTTTCTTTTTATTATATTTATTATTAAAACGAGGAGGGATATGTGAATGTATGCAACTTATGAATGCAATAGACAATTTAAGGAGAAAAAAAAAATCCTTTTATTAGAAAGTGTATATCCTTTTATACAATGCTTTGAAGCAAGTGTTGACAAAAGCGAAAAAGCTTGAAGAATCCTATAGGTAAATTAGGCTTTCTTCGTAATTCGTCTTCAGCTGTTATCACGTGATTTCTGAGCGTCTTGATTTGCTCAGATACCGCCCGGCTCATATCTTCACTATATCGACGAGCCTCTTTTATCTTCTCTTCCTGATGAACGATTAAGGCATGCTGCTGATCAGACCTTTTTATTATTCGATCTTTTTCAAGAAGTAATTGACCATACTGAGCTAATCCATCTTTTTCTTTCTCATGTAGCTCCTTTAGGTCTATTATGTATTTTTCAGCGGTTTCCCACCATTTCTGTGCTTCTGACTGAGTATTTGCTAGGTCATCCTGTATTAACTTGATCGTTCTTGCCTGTTCTGCAAGCGTGCTCTCAAGATGTGCTATTTCGTCATTCATGTCCCGGAACAGACTATCTTGCTCAAGTCTCGGAATCTTCAATGCTTGTTTAGTCTCTTCCTGATAATCAGCACAATCATTCTTAAGACGCTCTATTTCATGGTCCTTCTTTCTACATTGCCTTTTTAGACCATCTATTATAAGGGTTGATTCTTGCTCTTTTTCTTCAAAAGCCCTTAGCTGTGCTTCCATGACTTCAACCCTCTTGTTTAAGGCATTGACCTGCAATCGTAGCTCTTCACTGACTAACGTTGTGGTGAATGTAGCAGATGGTTGGGGTATCCCTCTATTTTTCCTCCATTCTTCATATTCATGGGATGTAGATACCTGAACCTTTCCGAGTTCTTTATCTCCCATGTAGACTGGTCTTTCCCATGCTTTTCGGATAGCAGATACTTCTTCAAAGCTATGGGAATAATGGCATAGACTCAGCCCCCTGAGCTCTTCCTGAGTTGGTGCGGTCTGGGTTCTCATAAGTTGTCTCATAGCCATCTTAGGAGAGTAGGCTATACAACCTCTGAGACCTAGAAGTGGTATGCTCAGGTAATCTCCGCATCGTATGAGAATATAACCGGGTCGGAACCAAGGGCAAACCCATGATACGTGCTCTATGTTCCAGCTTTCTAACTCGGTCTTCCACTCTAAAGCTTGACGATGTTGAAGAGGGATTTTTGAAAAACTCCTTAGAGGATCAGGAAATACGCCCATGTGGCTTGAAGCATAAAAATGAGTAATGCCCCACACGTATAATAATGAAGTGCAGCATCTAAGTGTTTTCCCCTGTTTCTGTCGGCAAAAATCTACGGAAAGCAGGGTGTCAGCGAGGATTGCAGGTACAGGACTCTTTGAGTACACATCCCAGGCAAAAAATGCATCTATTGCAGCATGATCCACAATGTTCACATGAAATGGGAATAATATGATTCCAAACATTGCCAATGCTAGAGTTTTGTTGAATGTAGACCAATCTTTCTTTTCAGCCAGAGAAACTAAGTGGTCTTCTATTACAGCCATTTTCCAACCTCTGATATTCCCTTTTCCCTCTAGGGTGGATTGATGAGGAGGCAGTCGTATGATAGTAGCAACCTTACTCACGGCTACGTATACTCCCGAACAAACATAGACCCCAACTGACTGAGGCCATCTGACCATGAGTTCATATTTTTCTAAGGTTGGTACCAAGTCAAACTACGAGAACTCAAAGCAGTGTAGATTGGGATTCCAGAAGTGGACCAATGCTCTAACAAATATCGGATCAATACTGATCTTCAAGAGGTCAAGAATTCTTCCATAAGACTTCTCAAAACTAGCACAGACCTCTGGCGGCATATATGTACACAACTGCCTTAACTTCTCTACACAGCATAAAAGGATCTCCACTTTCTTTAATTGTCTATTACCGGATCTCTCCATTATCTAGCAAAAGTGAAAATGCATGATATGAGGATGAATTTTTGTAAATGCATGTATGCAAGTGTTTATTTTTCTAAGTATTATCATGTTTTATTCCTAATATGATGTATGATAGTACTGGGTTTTTCTTGAAAAGAAAGCTTATCTATATGAATGTTTATGGATTTTAATGAAGAGAGTCCTATTTTCTTCTCTTTTTATTTTTATGAGCAACAAGTGGTATTAAAAAACTTTTATTTTGTAACAGAGGTATTTTCATGTCTTTGATTTGTTTTTATATTTTTTTTATGACCCTTTATCTCTTTTGTCGGTCAACGTGGCTACTTAGCTTACAAAGAACATGAAACCAGGCTAGCTTAACTGAAGACTATCCGAGATAAAGGTCTTTTATCTTATCACTTTTTGTGATTTTTAGGGTTTTTTTCATTTTTTTGTTTGTTGTATGATTACCCTATGCTAATGCATCAATACAAATGCAGTAAACGTATGCACACACAATTCACACATCCACGAGCAGAGCCACGCTTATTTAATCACGAGGTAGGGTTTTCCTGCAGAAACGTGCTTGGTTTAGGCGGTTCTAACTGTTCTCACCAAGGCCAAAGGTCCCCAAGGTGCCCCCATTATAGGGACCTCTCAATCTCTCAGTCCTCGGGTCATGCACGAAACTCCGTGTTGACATCCTTAGACCAAAAGAAGAGAGTTATCACCTTGAGTTGGTGGTTTCCGACAACGGTTGTAGCCCCGTGTGCCAACAAGCCAGTCGTATCTGCCACCCACTCCCTATAGGTATTCACTCTTGCCCCCGGGTATAGAGGGACTGTTGTGTGCAGTTTATATTTCAGACAATTTGCAGAAGTAATCATACAGCAGTTATTAAAGCCATACAATAAAAATACAGAAAAGGGTAAAGGCGTAATTTCAAATCTTTACTTAGTTATAATTTATCCGTCACTAAATGGGATCAACTCTTTAGCTTCCCCAGTGGAGTTGCCATCTGTCACCACCGTCCATTCCGATGTCCAGGGACATCTCGAACGTTAATGCGAGCGGTCGCGAAAAGATGGTTGAGACTCGCGTTTTTTGTTACAAATATGTTCATTGCTTCCGAGGCGCTCAACGCTGAACTATCCTCTAATAGAAGCAAGGTTTTCGAAAAGGGTTCTTTTGGAGTTGCCACCAATGTTTTAACCATAAACATTGGAAAAGGAGAAAAAGGCATTGATTTTAATAAAAACCAAACTTGGCCATTATAACCAGAGTCGGGTAAGGGAGTTAGTTACGTGTGGGGAAGGTATTAGCACCCCACAACGCCCCTTTCGGGTTCCCTATGACGGATTATTTCATTTAAGTAAAGATTACAAGAAATTACGCTATTACCCTATTTTATTCGTACAGTATTTAAATATGGCTATCTACATGGTTTTATCTACATTGCATACAAAAAGCAGTAAATAAAGCAATAAAAGGGAAGAGAATTGAGAAGAACCTTCGAAGCAAGCTTTATATTATAAGTCTTTTATACAGAGGACGCTTTGCGGCAATCCTTCACTCTACAACGACTCTCCTCTCGAATAAACTCGACTCGACTAAACTTTTCTAGAAGAATCGAATGCCGGAATACAAATTCCTTAACTGATTGTTACCTATTAAAGGCAATCAGAGAGATCATTCGAAGGAGGGAGAGAAGAAGACAAGTCTTGGAGTTGTCTGGGGTCTGGAGAATGACAAATGAGGCTCCTATTTATAGATTTCGCTGCCTGGACATCTGGGACGCCCGTCTGGGTTGGGACGACCGTCCCAACTGCAAGTTTTGCATTGGGCCAAGCTGGGGGGAGAGTGGGACGGCCAGTTTGGGTTGGGACGGCCGTCCCACTTGAATTTTGGGGTTTGGGATGTGCGTCCCAAAGGTGAGACGTGCGTCTCACTTGTTTTTTGATGTTTGGGACGGCTGTCCCAACCTGTCTTGGCCTGTTTTCGCATTCTGGGACCCCCGGGAAGCTTTCCTTTCCTTTTTCGGACGTAGATTGATGCCGATATATGTCCGTTGAAGCTTTATCTTCATATAGGTAGTCTTCTTGGCCTTTATTAAGATGTCGGGTGAGCTTTTATCGTCGTGTAGGAAGTCTCTTTAGCCTTTGTTGAGACATTGGATGAACTCCGTGTGGTTGTGGGAGGTCTTCTTAGTGTTTATTGATTAGCTAGGCGATCTTTATCTTTGTGTGAAGTTTCCCTAGCTTTTATTTTGAGAGGCCGGGCAAAATTAGGGGTCTACAAGGGGTTGCATAGCCTATTCTCCAATAGTAGCTATGAGACAACTCATGATGACCCAAACTCCAATATCCCAGGAAGAGCTCGGAGGACTGTGTTTCTTCGGAGACCCATGCACTATTGTTAATTCGCTTGCTGTACGAAGAGCATGGGAGAAACCAGTCTTCATGGGAGATAGAGAGCTAGGAAAAGCTCGAGTAGCTATCTCCAGTGACTATGAGGAGTGGAGAAGAAATAGAGGGATGTCACAATCATCTGCCTCACCTGTTACGCTTTCAAACAGTGAAGAGCTACAGACCCAAGTCGATGCCTTGACCCGGAGGATAGAAATCATGGGAGCCCAGATGAGTGCCTTTGAAGAAAGAGAGCAAGAATCTATCCTCACCATAGATGGTCTACAGAGGCAATGCAAGAAGAAGGATCACGAGATAGAGTGCCTCAAGGATGAATGTGTTGATTCTAATGAACTAGTTATCCGAGCATCCAAAATTGCCAGAATCAGCTTGGATAACCAACTTCAAGAGATAACCGCCAAATCAGCGCACCTTGAGGCCGAATGTGCAAAATAGGCTCGAACGATCAAGGAATTGCTGCAACACCTCACAAGGACTCGGTCTGAAATACGCCAAGAACGGGAGGCTAACTAGAGGCTCAATAGAAGCCTCACTGAGCTACGCTGCAAAGAAAGAGATGGATTAGCTCAGTATGGTCAAGTACTACAAGAAAAAGATCGAGCCCTTGCAAAACTCGACGAGCTACAAGCCTTGGTCGTCAATCAGGAGGCAAAGATCAAAGAGGCTCAAAAGTACAACGAATATATGAGCCAGGCAGTCCAAAAGCAAACTGAAGCACTCGCTCGTCAAGTCCGGGAAGCCGAAAAAGAATTACATAGAGATCAAGACCCACCTGTGGGTTTCTTTAGGCTTTTCTGTTTCTGTCAAAAGTTGCTTCGTAGCGTTGAGTAAGGGAATGTACACTTTCTACGAATAAATAGAATTTCTTTATTCAACAGTTGTCTACTTGCATGCATTTCATTCATTTGCATATTTGGTTTCCCCTCCTTCACTTTTTAATAAATAAGATAATAAAAAGAAGGATTAACTGACACGTCTTCCAATCAGAAGGATGGAGAGAAAACCGCTCATAATCAAGCTCTCCCTAACGGTCGATTCACCACAAGAGAATAATAAGCCTCGGCCGTTGGTTCTCAAGGTCAATAAAGAAGAGGGGGATAGGACGCCTGTCCGACTATTTGTTCCTTGTCCTTTCCCCTATGAATCAAATAAAGTTGTACCATTGAGATATGGGGAATCTTCACCCATAAAGGAGGATATCTCTAACATATCCGACAATGGGGGCATGACCAGAAGCGGAAGGATATACTCCGCCAAAGAATTACAAGAAGATGCCCCCAAGAATAAAGGGAAAAATAAATAGACCGAAGAAAGAGAAAATAAAGAATCCAAGGAGGAGATTGACGAATTACTCCAGTTCATAAGGGAAAGCGAGTATTCCATTATCGACCAGCTCAATCATACACATGCAAAGATAACTCTGTTATCTCTAATGATGAGTTTGGAACTGCATAGAAACGCCCTAATGATGGTTTTGAGCGAAGCGCATGTACCTCATAATATATCCTAAGAAAAAGTTGAGAGGATCGTCGGTCACATTACGGCTAGTGATCACCTCACCTTCACAGATGAAGAACTCCCCCTAGAGGGGTCGAGCCACAACAAGCCCTTGCACATTTCTATCAAGTGCAAGGAGTATCTCATCGCTAAAGTTCTTGTGGATAACGGGTCATCCTTGAACGTGATGCCCAAGTGCACACTTGACAAGTTGACTATTCAAGGAACCCGCTTACGCCCAAGTAGCACTATCATTCGAGCCTTTGACGGATCCAAACGAGAAGTAGTGGGAGAAATTAATCTGCCGATCCAAGTCGGACCCACTATCTTCAACATTGATTTTCATGTAATGGACATTACTCCGGCGTACAGTTGTCTCCTCGGCAGACCTTGGATTCATGATGCTAAGGCAGTACCTTCAAAGCTCCATCAGAGAGTTAAGTTTATAGTAGATGACAAACTGGTCATGGTCCAAGCAGAAGACGATATCCTGATCAGTGGACCGTCTACCCAACCTTATGTCGATACGGCTAAAGAGGCCCTTGAAACATCTTTTCAAGCACTTGAAATTGCAAGCGTAGAGAGACTTTCCAATAATACAAAGGTTGCCTGCATGATGATGAAGCATGGTTACCATCCTGACCAAGGACTGGGGGCAGACTCCCAAGGGATAATGGAACCCCCAGAATTCAAAGATAACCCTCTAAAGTATGGCCTAGGATATGACCCTATGAACGGCCGAGCAGAAAGAAGAAAAGGGAAGTCTCCCCTCCGCACACTCAAGCAGATGTTCCGAAGCAGAGGGATGCAAGTGTCACGAGCTGCCCTAGTCATTAGGAGTTCTTTTTCTTTTCTTAAGGAATGTAAACCCAATGATTGTTAGAAATTATCCCCTGGGGCTAGCCCGATCCCCGGGCATCTTTTGGGCACATATTCCCTTACTAATTAATAAAGAATACATTTCTTACTATTCATTTCTCTTCTTGCTACTTCATGTCTAGACCTCATAATAACCATGTTTAAACAAAAAAAAAGAAGAAGAACAAAAATGCGTCCAAATAATCAAAACATACCATTACTATAGTTATCAAGTTGATTGATTAGAAGCACAAAATAATGTTTTATCTCACCATAAATAAAGTCGTGTTTCGCCAATATTTTGTAAAAACAAAAAGAAGAGAAAAAGCCCATAGAAGCCAAAGGCCAAAAAGAAAAAGGGCAAAGTACCCGGTAGGAAACCCAGTAAGAGGGCTACGCAAAAGTTAGGGTCAACCCGCTAGGCAACCCAAACAAAAATAAAGGGTAGCCTAGTAAAAGTTAGGGTTACAAAATAAGGTCCGATACGATTCCCAAAACAAGAAAAAAGGAACCTAGACAAAAGATAGAACCAAAACACAATATCCTAGTCCGAAAACCCGAAGGGCGGTCTGGGGAAATCAATTAGTCATGAAAGTATGGAAATAGGCTAAGGCGCAAATCCTCAAAGAAAAAGGTTAGTTTAAACAACAACTTAAACACTTGAGCCAACCCTAGCCAGCCATTCTTACAAAATCTATTCTAAATGAAAATCAACCACCTAAAACACAAGTCGTTGAATTTATCCCCTTTACTTCTCTTCTCTTGATCCTCACTACATTATTCTAACAATTAGTTTGGGAATATGGAGGCATATAATCAACAAGAGGATTGAAATCCCTAAAGCAAGGAAAGAGCCAACCAATGAGGCTAAGTGTGTTCTCCAAACCAAAAGTAATTCTTCGGTCACGTTAAGTCCGGAACGACACAAATCAGTACAGTAGAGAAGCAAACATCAGAGGGCCCCTGTCTCTTTAAGACACACCAGTTAATCCTTTTGAAAAAACTAATGAAATAGCATTATAGGGCATCAAACATGAAAACATTGCTGCATAAAATGTTTTTGAACAAGGTCCTATTTCTTCAAAAAAAAACTCTAAAAAGTGAGATCGTCGTCTCGATTATTGAGACCGTCGTCTCGACCTGGGTTGAATCGAGATCGCCTTCCCAAATTTCGAGACCATCGTCTCGCCATAGGCCAAAGGCAAGACCGGCGTCTCATAGTTCCAGACAGCGGTCCTGAGTCTCGTTAAATCGAGACCGCCGTCCTGAAATCCCAAATGGCAGTCTCGACCACGGGCGAAAAATCTATATAAAGGGGAACATGGGGGGTGGTTTGGAGCATCTATTCTTGCTTTCTCCACACTTTTTTCTACATTCTTGAGTACTTTTACCAAAGATGCATAGAGGAGAGTCATCCAGGAAGAGAGGGCGGGGTTCTGGCCCAAGCACATCTGTGGCCCCGGTTCCTCCGGACCCGACCCAACTGACACCCCAGCACTAGGCCAGGCTTGAGCACATCCGAGGCTATGCCTGGCACCCCATATTGAGGTTGGATTTTCATATCCTCGCTGAATTCGGATGGGAAGACAATGTGCGAGGATACATCGAGAGTATTATGTGGGACTTCCTCCTTCAGCCTCCCCCCACCTGCATGTATACACAAGTCGTAATGGAGTTTCTCGCCTCCATTACGATGATTGAGCCCCCCACAATGATCCTGGGCATCCCTCCAGTCAAAATGGTCTCGTACTACATGAACGGGTCCTACCAGATGACGACCTTGGATGAATTCAACGTCTCCATCGGTTTCGTCCAGCCCGAGGATGTCCTGACGCCAGAATATCAAGGGGCAATCTGTGAGCGGTCATCTACCCTCACAGCCGGTGAGATGTGGGAAGATCTCACCGGAGCGCAAGTTCTACCTACCTTACTGAAATGGTCCGCACTTATCCCCGCTCTCCGCATTTGCCACAAGCTGCTAGTAGGAACCATCCACGGGCGAAAGGAAAGTCAGGGAAAGGTCACCCACCCTGACCTCTTCGCCCTGCATTGCATGCTCCATGGGCGCCAGTGCAATCCCGAGTACTTTTTTGTGAAGGCCCTCAAGGATTTCGGGAGCCATCCTGTAGGAGCCATCCTCATGGGTCCTCTCATCACCCCGCTGACCGAGATGTGGGGGTGCCGCGGTTGAGAGAACATCTCCTCCACTCTCCGGCCCGAGTACATCAGCGAGCACATGCTCGTCAGCATGGGGATGCTCATCCGGCAAGGGACCCAAATGGCTCTTCACTTCTATGCTCGCCATGACCCTAGATCTCCAAGATTTGGTGGCGATGCAGGACATCCGCCAGAATTCCAGCAGCAGCAGCAACAACAACAACAGTAGCGGCAACAACAACAACAGTAAAGGGACGACTTCACTGGCATTAATTGTAATATATACGACATCCGCCAGCAGTTGGACCAAATTTCCCTAAGACAAGATGTTTTCGAGACACGGATGGAGACCTTCGACCAAATGTAGGAGGGGATGAGACAAAACTTGACACTGATCTGCCAAGACCAGTTCAGCTTAATCTGGAGCCAGGAGGAATTTCAAAGGCATATGTATCGGCAATTTCCCCCTCCCGGTTCGTCTCCCAGCTCGAGTCCACTACTGTCTTAGGGACATTATCAAAATAATCGTTGTACAAAATTTATAATAATATGAATAATTTTTTTTTAGTAAATCTGTTTACCTTTACTCTCTTTTTGAAAAAGTCATCATAACGAAAGAGACTAAAAAATAAAAAGACTTACACTTAGTCTAAAAAAAGCCAAAATCCAAAGTCGCGAGAAAAAAGATAAACTGCAGAAAAAGGAAGGATTAAATCCGAAACGTTAGCCAAGGCAAACTGGCAAGACAACCACATTGACCAAAAATCCCTAGCAATCAACAAGCTGGATGACTATCAGAAAAGTCGTAAACCACAAGATCCCCGACACACCAGAGGACTCTACTAGGAGAAAATACTCATCATTCGGCGCATGATCAGAATTAGTAAGCTGCCACCACAGCCAAGGGGTCAGCTACCGTATCGAAGGAGCATCCTGAGGCACCTAACCTGATGAGGGTTCGTACTCATCAACCAAGGGGTCAACTACCGGATCAAAGGAGCATCCTAAGGTTTCTCATTCGGCGCATGGGCTAGAACAATAAGCCGCCACCACACCCAAGGATCAGCCCTGTTACAAAAGGGTATCCAGAAGATACAACTCAGCACCACCTAAGGGGTTAACTACCGCATTAAAGGAGCATCCTAAAGGAAAACCTTCATCAGCCGAAGGGTCAACTACCGCATCAAAGGAGCATCCTGAAGCCTCACAAAATATCATCCGATGGGTCAGCCTGCGCAGCAAGGAAGCATCCTAAAGAAAGCACCAGACTACATTCATCATCCCGAGGGTCAGCTACCACATTAAAGGAGCATCTTGAGGATAGCCAGACAAGAGGGTTAACTCCTTTACCCGCCAATCGACCTTATGGCACGAAAGCCCATAGTCAATTGGTCAAGTAAAGGGGGGGGGGGTAGCTGTAGACCCCAAATCTTGTCCGGTCTCAAAAGAAAGAGCAGAAGACCTCCAATTCAAAGATGAACATGTCCTAAAAGGTCCCTAAGATAGACTAATAGGCCCAATAATAGAGTAGGAATGTTTTTTTGTACAGAGAAAATAAGAATTTCAACCTGAAAGGTTGAGACAGCTGTCTCGCTTAGCGAGACGGCCGTCTCGCCACTTGCCATGGTGAGACCGCCTTCCCGTTTGGCGAGACGGCTTTCTTGCCATTTGACAAATCGATACTGCCTTCCCGATTGGCGAGACGACCGTCTCACCATTTTCCAAAGGCCAGACTACTGTCTGGTTTGGCGAGATGGTGGTCTCGACCTTGCCAGGCGAGACGACCATCTTGACCTAACAGGCGCGAATCCCTAAAAAAGGAGGGCACTCTCCCCTTCATTTCACACAGTTCTTCAACTTTTCATTCTATCATTTCTTCAAATTCTTCTACTAGAGCCCCTTTGAAGCATTTCCGGAGTTTTCTGAGCGTTCTTAGAGAGTTTTTTTAACGTTGTGAGAAAGAGCGATCGATGTTGTAAAGTGAAGGACTGCTAAAAAGCGTCATATTTTAAAAGAATTAATCAAGAAAGTTTGCTCCGGAGGTTTCTTCACTTTCTCCCTCTCATTTACTGCCTTTTATTTATATTTATCTGTACATTAGCTACTAGGGCCATGTAGTCACTATTTTCTTTATTCCACAAATAAAAGGGTAAAAGCGTCATTTTAAAGTTTATTTATGAGATAACTGGCCTATCATAGGGAACCCGAAAGGGGCGTTGTGGGGGGTGCTAATACCTTCCCCACACGTAACTAACTCCCTTACCCAACTCTGGTTATAATGGCAAAACTTGGTTCTTTAAACAAATGCCTTCTGTTTTTCCTTTTTTGATGTTTTCGGTAAAAATATCGGTGGCGACTCCATAAGAACCCTTTTCGAAAACCTCGCTCTTAGGTCCAGCTCGGTTATCGGACGACCTAAAGGCATTGTAACGTTTCATTTTAAATGCGAAACAAAAGTCGAATTACCATTGCGTCGCTCCGTCTACCTCTTTTGATGGCAACGACACTTCCCAAGAGCTACATCCAGTTCTTGAAAAATCTGTCAAGTTCCACTAATACCAAGTGAAAATACAAACCAGTAGATACAAACCAATCTACCCCAAGATCTACCTTACAACACCACAAGATAGACTCTTAAAAAACAACCTAGCAACCAAACCCAGTCGCTATAACCAGTGCAGATTCAAACCCAATCTACACAAAATCAAAATTCGTACAAGTATTGAAAAGAATAAACCTGGATTGTAGCTTTTACAATACAGAAGTACAGAAGCAAATTTTCTAACACAAAACTTTCTCTCTTGAAGATCTTTCAACAATCTTGATCAAAGCGCCTTATGATATCAATGTGTATGAATGCTTAGAAAAACACACGAATATGAGAGCTCCAAGATTGCTTTTAATCGATTTCTAAATTGTGTTTTTGAAAGAGAAATCAAAACTGTATTTATAGAGTAAAAGAGAAAAAACTAACAGTTTCAATTGATTAAAATGACGTTTTAATCGATTGATTTCATTTAAAACTCTTTCAATCGGTTAATTCGAGCTTTTAATGGATTAAACCTACTAGAAGAAAAAACGGTAGCTCTCTGTTTTAACAGATTAAAATTCATTTTAACATATTAAAAATCTGAAATACTTAAAATGAAAAAAATGGTAGCTCTCTGTTTTAACAGATTAAAATTCATTTTAACAAATTAAAAATCTGAGATACTTAAAATGAAAAATGGTAGCTCTCTGTTTTAACAGATTAAAACACATTTTAACAGATTAAAAATCTGAGGTACTTAAAATGCAAATTATGACTTAGAACATTTTAATCTATTGATTTATCAATTTAACAGATTAATACTACGAAACCCTAAACATAAAAAAACATGAAGAACATTTTAATATGTTGATTTTACGGTTTAATCAATTAAAATATTGGTTGTATATATACATTTCCTATTTTAAGTGATTTTAACAGATTAAAACTACTTTTAACAGATTAAAAAACTCAGTTTATTCTTTCAAAGCTTAAAGATTGGTTTTTCATGAAGTATGATAAATTCTATGAAATGCAGCAGTAGGCACTTATCACAATATATACTGTAATTATCAAGAGATTAAATTCCATACCTATAACCTATCTACCTACACACCCACAAAAAGAACTTTATATGTCTTCATCAAATCCAACAAGTGCTTCATAATTCGTCGGTCTACTCCTTGGATTCTTTATTTTCTCTTTCTTCGGTCTGTTTATTTTTCCCTTTATTCTTAGGGGCATCTTCTTGTAACTCCTTGGGGGAGTATATCCTTCCGCTTCTGGTCATGCCCCCAATGTCGGCTATGTTGGAGATGTCCTCCTTTATTGGTGAAGATTCCCCATATCTCCACGGTACAACTTTGTTTGATTCATAGGGGAAAGGACGAGGCACAAATAATCGCACAAAAGTCCTTGCCCCCTCTTCTTTATTGACCTTGAGAACCAACGACCGAGGCTTATTATCCTCTTATGGTGAATCGACCGTTGGGGAGAGCTTGATTATGAGCGGTTTTCTCTCTATCCTTCTGATTGGAAGAGGTGTTAGTTAATCCTTCCTTTTTCTTATCTTATTTATTAAAAGGTCAAGGAGGGGAATTCAAATATGCAAATGGATGCAATGCATGCAAGTAGAAAATTGTTGAATAAAGAAATTTTATTTATTTGTAGAAAGTGTACATTCCCGTACTCCATGCTACGAAGCAATTTTTGACAGAAACGGAAATTCCTAAAGAAACCCACAGGCTGGTCTTGATCACTATGTAATTCTCTTTCAGCTTCCCGGATATGACGGGCGAGTGCTTCGGTTTGTTTTTGGACCGCCTGGCTCATATCTTCGCTGTACTTTTGAGCCTCTTTAATCTTCGCCTCCTGATGGACGACCAAGGCTTGCGGCTCATCGAGTTTTGCAAGAGCTCGGTCTTTTTGTCATAGCACCTGACCATACTGAACTAATCCATCTCTTTTTTTGCAGCGTAGCTGAGTAAGGCTTCTGTTAAGCCTCTGGGTGGCCTCCTGCTCTTGGCGTAATTCAGATCGAGTCGTTGAGAGGTCTTGTAGCAACTCCTTGATCGTTTGGGCCTGTTTTGCACATTTGGCCTCAAGGCATGCTGATTTGGCAGTTATTTCTTGAAGTTGATTATTCGAGCTGATTCTGGCAGTTTTGGATGCTCGGATAACTTGCTCACTAGAATCAGCACACTGATCTTTGAGGCGCTCTATTTCGTGATCCTTCTTCTTGCATTGCCTCTGTACACCGTCTATGGTGAGGATAGATTCTTGCTCTCTTTCTTCAAGGGCCCTCATCTGGGCTCCCATGATTTCTATTCTCCGGGTCAAGGCATCGACTTGGGTTTGAAGCTCTCCACTGTTTGAAAGCGCAACAGGTGGGGCGGATGGTTGTGGCATCCCTCTATTTCTTCTCCACTCCTCATAGTCATTGGAGACAGCTACTCGAGCTTTTCCTAGCTCTCTATCTCCCATAAAGACTGGTTTCTCCTATGCTCTTTGTACAACAAGTGAATTAGCAACAGTGCATGGGTCTCCAAAGAAACACAATCCTCCGAGCTCTTCCCGTGATATCGCAGTTTGAGTCCTCATGAGTTGTCTTATAGCCACTTTTGGAGAATAGGATATGCAACCCCTAAGTCTTATTAACGGTATGCTCGGATAATCCCCACATCTGATGAGGATTGGGCCAGGTCTGAACCAAGGACATACCCAAGACAAACGGTTGACGTCCCATTTTTCCAACTCGACCTTCCACTCCATGGTCATGCGTCGGTGGAGAGGGATTTTGGAGAAGCTTCTCAAAGGGTCGTGGAACATCCCCATGTGACTAGAGGCCTAGAAATGTGTGATACCCCACACAAATAGCAGGGAAGAGCAGCATCTGAGTGTTCTTCCTTGCTTCTGGTGAAAGAATTCCACCAAAAGCAAGGTGTCGACAAGAAGTGCAGGCAAGGGACTCTTTGAGTTCACGTCCCAGGCGAAGAAGGCGTCCATGATGGCTTGATCCACTGTGTCAAGGTTGAAGGGAAACAACATCATCCCAAATACTATGAAAGCCAGGGTTTTGTTAAAAGCAATCCATTCTGCCTTTTCAGCCAAAGAGGATAGATGGTCTTCTAACATTGAGACTTTCCAACCTTTGACATTCCCTTTTGCTATCAGGGTAGTTTACCAAGATGGCAATCGGATGATGGTAGCGACTTGTGCTGCAAGAGTATATGCCCCATGGCGAATATGGACCCCGGCTGACTTGGGCCATTTTAACATAATCTCATACTCCTCCAGAGTGGGCACCATATCAAACTGCAGGAATTCGAAGCAGTGCAGACTAGAATTCCAAAAATGAACTAGAATCCTGATGAAAATAGGATTGACACAAATCTTCAGCAAATCAAGAATCCGTCCATAGGATTTTTCGAAATCGGAGCGGACCTCTAGTGGCATCAATGCGTAAAGCCGATCTAATTTCTCAGTATGGTATCGGGGAATGTCCACTTTCTTTAATTGTCTACTAGTCCCCTAAATTTTCTAGAAAACAAAAATGCATGCTATGAATATGGTGCTTAATGCAGGCATGCATGCAAGTGTTTATTTTTCCTAAACGTTATCATGTTTTATTTCTACATGATGCACGATAGTATTTTTTTCGTTTTTTTTTTTCAAAAATAAACTACCTATATGAATGTTTTATGAATTTTGTGAACAAGGTACCAGTTCTGTTTGATTGGGTTTTTATTTGACTTGGCTTTTATTCATTTTATAGCCTTTTATCTCTTGTGTCAGACTACGTGGCTACTTAACTTACAAAGAACCTGAAACCAGGCTAACTAAAAGGTAGACTGTCCGAGATAAAATGGTTTATTGTGAAAGAATATTTTTAACGTCCCTTATCTCTTCTTTAGAGAGCGTGGCTATTTAGATTACAAAGAACCTGAAACCAGGCTAGCTAAAAGGTAGACTATCCAAGATAAGGGTTTTTATTGCGAAAATATTTTTGTTTTCTATTTTTCATCTGTTGTTTGGTTATGTTATGCAATCAAATGCAACAAACAAATGCACACACACAATTCACTCATCCGCGAACAAGTAGAATGACGTTTTAATTACGAGGTAGGGTTTTCCTGCAGAAGAGTGCGTATTCAGGGTAGTTCTATTTTCCTCACCAAGGCTAGGCCCCCAAGGTGCCCCCATTATAGGGTCCCCACTCTCCAGCCTTCTGACCATGCATGGCACTAAGGTCGTAGTCAGTCTTTGTGCCAAAAGAGGAAGGTTATCACCTTGAGTGGTGGTTTACGATCATACCAGTGGGCTCATGGCCCTCACTACGGTAAACCGTACCTGCCACCTACTCCCTATGGATTTCTCACTTTCCCCCAGGTATAAAGGGAGCTGTTGTGTGCAAGGGTTTGTGTATAGTTTGTATTTCAAACAATTGCGTAAAAGAAACAAACAACAGTTATTAAAGCCAAGCAAATAAAACAAAGTAGGGTAAAAGAGAAATTTTTAAGTTCATTTATTAAACTGGCCCATCACTAAATGGGATCAACTCTCTAGGTTTCCCTAGTGGAGTCGCCATCTGTCGGCATCGTCAAAATAGGTGGTCGAAGCGACGCAATGGTTTCCGAATTCAACTCGCGTTTTAAAGTGATGTTACATTGCCTTTAGGTTGTCTGATAACCGGGCTGGACCTAAAGTCGAGGTTTTCGAAAATGGGTTATGGAGTCACCACCAATGTTTTATCCGGAAACATTGGAAAAGGGAAAAAAAGAAGGCGTTGGTTTTGAAAATCCAACTTTGGCCATTATGACCAAAGGTGGGTAAGGGAGTTAGTTACGCGTAAGGAAGGTATTAGCTTCCCTACGACGCCCCTTTCGGGTTCCCTATGATGGACCATTTTTATAAAGAAATAAGAACTTTAAACTACGCTTTTACCCTTATTTATTCATTGCAAAAATTAAGTTATTGACTACATGGGCCTAAATGACTAATGCACAACGATATTATCTAAAAAGCAGTAAAATAGAGAAAGGAGTATGGAGGAACCTTCGAAGCAAGCTTTTATAATATGTTCTTGAAAAAGGGTGCTTTTTGGCAAACCCTACGCTCTACAATGATGATCGCTCTTTCTCGCAGCACTCTAGAACGCTTTCTAAGAATTCTAAGAAACTCTGGAAATGCTTCAGAGGTGTGTGAAAACAAGGAGAAGGTCCCCCCCTTTTATAGGAATTCACACCTGTTAGGTCGGGACCGCCGTCTCGCCTGATAAGGTCGGGACAATCGTCTCCCCAAACAAGACGGTGGTCTCGCCTTTGGCGAATGGTGAGACAGCGGTCTCATCAAACAAGATGGCGGTCTCTCCCTTAGCCAACGGTGAGACGGTGGTCTCGTCAAACGAGACGATGGTCTCGCCAAACGAGAGGGTGGTCTCGCCAAACGAGATGGCGATCTCGCCAAACGAGATGGCGATCTCATCAAACGAGATGACGGTCTCGACCCTTTGGGTGAAATTTCTTATTTTACAAGCATGTACAAAAACCCTTCCTATTATAATATGGGGCCTATTGATCAATCCTAGGGACCTTTTAGGCCTTGCCCATATTCAAACGAAAGTCTTCTGCTCTTTATTTTAAGGCCGAGCAAGATTTGGGGTCTACAGCTGCCCCCCTTCACCTGACTAGCCGACTGTTGGCTCAACATGCCAAAAAGATCGGCTGGAGGGTGAAGGAGTTGACCCTCTTGCCCGGTTGTCCTTCGATTGCTTCCCTTGTCGTGGTAGCCGACCTTCTGGATGCTAAGTGTGATCCTCCAGGATGCTCCTTTAATGCGGTAGCTGATCCCATTGGTTGATGAGTACGAACCCCCATCTGGTTGTAAAGTCTTGTTTAAGCCCCCTTTTGTAAGGCTTGTTGAGTACGCACCACCATCTGGTTTGACAAGTACGAACCCCCGTCTGGTTGTTGTAACCTTAGGATGCTCCTTTGATGCGGTAGCTGACCCCTTAGTTGCAAAGTCTGGTTTAAGCCCCCTTTTGCAAGGCTTGATGAGTACACATCCCCATCTGGTTTGATGAGTACGAACCCCCATCTGGTTGGTGAAGTCCACTTTGTAGGAATGGTGCGACTTACTGCTCTGGCTCATACGCCATTCTTTGTGAGGAATGTTTTTGCTTGATATTCTATTTTTTGACTTTTCTGATGAAGTCTTCCGGTGTGTCGGGGATTTGTTGGTCTTCCTCCAGCTGGTTGGATGCTGGGGATTCTTTTGTTTTTCGAGCTTTATGTAATGGTCATTCGACCTTGTTGGTTGTCGGGGATTTTTGGTGAATGCCTTTTACGAAGGCAGTGGTCCGCTGGGGATTTGTTGGTTTTGGTAACGCCTCTAAGAAGGCGGGCATTTAGCTTGTTTGCCTTTTCTCTTTGATGAGAGAATGGCGGTTAATGCTTGGGAGGTTTTAGTTTCGCCTTTTTCCGCGGTTTATTCTTTTTACTAGCGATTTTGAATTTTGGCTTTTTCAGGATAGTGCGTAAGCCTTTTTACTTTTTAGTACGCTGGCTTTTTTTTTTAAAGCGAGTAAAGGTTGTCGCCGCCGTCCGTTCCGACGTCCAGGGACATCTCGAACGTTTATGCGAGCGGTCGCGAAAAGATAGTTTAAACTCACGTTTTTTGTTTAAAATATGTTCATTGCTTCCGAGGTGCTCAACAACTGAACTATCTTCTAATAGAAGCAAAGTTTTCAAAAAAGGGGTTCTTTTGGAGTCGCCACCAATGTTTTGACCTTAAACATTGGAAAAGGAAAAAAATGTTGATTTTAAGAAAAACTGTACTTGGCCATTATAACCAGAGTTGGGTAAGGGAGTTAATTACGTGTGGGGAAGGTGTTAGCACCCCACAACGCCCCTTTCGGGTTCCCTATGACGAATTAATTCATTTAAGTGAAGATTACAAGAAATTACGCTATTACCCTATTTTATTCGCATAACATTTAAATATGGCTATCTACATGATTTTATTTATATTTCGTATATAAAGCAATAAATAAAGCAGTAAAAGAGAAGAGATTTAAAAAGAACCTCCGTAGCAAGCTTTATATAGCAACTCTTTTACAAAAAGGACGTATTTCGGCAATCCCTCGCTCTACAACGACCCTCCTCACGACAAAACTCGACTCTACTAAAATTTTACAGAAGAATCGAATGCCGGAATATAATTCCTTAACTGATTGTTACCTATATCAGGCAATCAGAAAGATCATTCGAAAGAGGGAGAGAAGTAGACAAGTGCTCTGAGTTGTCTGGAGTGTCGAAAATGAGCAAATGAGCCTCCTATTTATAGTTTTCGCTGCCTGGCACATTCGGGACGGTCGTCTGGGTTGGGACGGCCTCCCAATTGAATTTTTTACACTGAGCCAGCCCCCCTAGGACTTGGGATGGCCGTCCCACCTTTGGGACGCGCGTCTCACTTGTCCTAGGAAGTTTGGGACAGTCGTCCCAACTTTGGGACGGCTGTCTCGGCCTGTTTTGTCCAGTTTTTGTGTTCTGGGACCCCGGGAAGCTTTCCTTGCTTTTTTCGGACGTTGGTTGATGCCGATAGGTGTCTATTGAAGCTTTATCTTCATATAGGAAGTCTTCTTGGCCCTCGTTAAGATGCCGGGCGAGCTTTGTCGTTGTGTAGGAAGTCTCCTTGGCTTTTGTCGGGTGACTGGGTGAACTCTATCTTGTTGCGAGAGGTCTCCTTTTCTTTTATTAAGAGGCCGGGCAAAATTAGGGGTCTACAAAGGCAAATAGCTTAACCAAAAGATTTTATACAATAGTGTTCCTAAGGCGGCGGCGGGCTTGATTGCGAGGCTAAAGACGGGTCAGGAGGAGGGAACTATCAAAGCATGTGCCTCTAAAACTCTTATTGGCTCTGAATCATGCCGAGCACATGCTGGCCGATCGTGTTCAGGATCTGTATCACTCCTTCCTGCCTCTGGCTGATAGTCTCCAGTTGCGTCTCAAAGACGTCTTGCGTCAAGGACATCTGATCTAACTACTGGCGGATATCGTCCATGTGGCGGTGGATGCCGGGAAAGTCATCCCCATATTGTTGTTGCTGTTGCTCAAACTTCGGTGGCATGGGGATCTCCGCCGACTCATCCAGATCCCGAATGTCCAAAGTCATGGCGAGCGCCAGGTGGAGGGTCAACTGGGACCCTTGCCTGATGAGCATGCCCATGCTGACGAGCATGGACCCGCTAATAGGCTCGGGTCAGAGGATAGAGGGAATGTCCTCCCCATGGGGGCATCCCCATTGTCGCCACCGTCCGTTCGACGTCCGGGGACATCTCGAACGTTTATGCGAGCGGTCGTGAAAAGATGGTTTAGACTCGCGTTTTATGTTAAAATTATGTTCATTGCTTCCGAGGTGCTCAACAACTGAACTATCCTCTAATAAAAGCAAGGTTTTCGAAAAGGGGTTCTTTTGGAGTCCCCACCAATATTTTGACCATAAACATTGGAAAAGGATAAAAAGGCGTTGATTTTATTAAAAACCAAACTTGGTCATTATAACCAGAGTTAGGTAAGGGAGTTAGTTACGTGTGGGGAAGGTGTTAGCACCCCACAACGCCCCTTTCGGGTTCCCTATGACGGATTAATTCATTTAAGTAAAGATTATGAGAAATTACGCAATTACCCTATTTTATTGCATAATGTTAAGAATGGCTATCTACATGACTTTATTTCTTATTGCATACAGAAAGCAATAAATAAAGCAGTAAAAGAGAAGAGAAATGAACAGAACCTCCGTAGCAAGCTTTGTATTACGAATCTTGAATCGCAAGGATGCGTTTTGGCAATCCTTCACTCTACAAAGACTCTCCTCTCCAAATACAAGATCGACTCGACTCGATTTTACAGAAGAATCGAATGCTGGAATATGATTCCTTAACTGATTGTTACCTTATCAAGGCAATTAGAGAGTTCATTCGAAGAGGGAAGAGGATAGACAAGTACTAGGAGTTGTCTGGTGTATCAAACAGTGGCAAATGAGCTTCCAATTTATAGTTTTCGCTGCCTGCACACTTGGGACGGCCGTCTGGGTTGGGACGGCCGTCCCAACTGCATGTTTTACAAAGGCTGGGACGCCCTGGGGAGCTGGGACTGGTAGTCCCACTTGGGACGGCTGTCCCACTTGGCATGATTTAAAGATTTAAAGATTTTTATTATAGCTTTTTATTTTAAATGATTAGTGTGAGATAGATATGTCTTAGACAATAGCTTTGGTATCTTCTCAAAAGCCTATGTTTTAAGGGTACCATACCCACCTTAGTGTGTTAACTTCCCTTTTTTTTTAAAAGGTTGCCAACATACCTTAGCGCACTTATCTCTTCTAGGAAGATTATAAACACACTCGGGTCTCTTTCGCTATTGTCTAAGGATATCTAATATATCCTAGAATGAATGTGTTTATGCATGCACTACAAAAATATTTTTTTATGACAGCTAATATTTAAAGTGGAATAACTTTTGACTCGGTTGTCCGATTTGGACGCACAGCATGTCAAAACGAAGAGAAAAGGGTGAAGAACCAAGCTGCAAATTCCCAAAGGGGATTTGGTCCAGTAATTTTCTCACAAAACGCTCCTAAGACCTATTTTTTGGAGGTTTATTAAAATGATGTGCATGCATGCTGCCTTTATTTTCTTTCTTAGTTTTACTACTTATTGGATGATGTGGTATGAATGATACGTGGCTACTTAGCTTACAAAGAACCTGAAACCAGGCTAGCTTAACTGAAGACTGTCCTAGATAAAGTTGGTTTATCTTATCACTTTTTATGATTTTTGGGGTTTTTCATTATTTGTTTGTTATATGATTATCCTATGCTAATGCATCAATACAAATGCAGCAAACGAATGCACACACAATTCATTCACCCACAAGCAGAGCCACGCTTATTTAATCATGAGGTCGGGTTTTCCTGCAGAAACGTACTTGGTTTGGGTGGTTCTAAACTGTTCTCACCAAGGCCAAAGGTCCCCAAGGTGCCCCCATTATAGGGACCTCTCAATCTTTCAATCCTCGGGTCATGCACGGAACTCCGTGTCGACATCCTTAGACCAAAAGAAGAGAGTTATCACCTTGAGTTGGTGGTTTCCGACAACGGTTGTAGCCCCGTGTGCCAACAAGCCGGTCGTATCTGCCACCCACTCCCTATAGGTATTCACTCTTGCCCCCGGGTATAGAGAGACTGTTGTGTGCAAGGGTTTTTGTGTGCAATTTATATTTCAAACAATTTCCAGAAAATAATCATACAGCAGTTATTAAAGCCATACAATAAAATATACAGAAAAGGGTAAAGGCGTAATTTCAAATCTTTACTTAGTTTGAATTTATCCGTCACTAAATGGGATCAACTCTCTAGCTTCCCCAGCGGAGTTGCCATCTGTCGCCGTCGTCCATTCCGACGTCCAGGGACATCTCGAACGTTTATGCGAGCGGTCGCGAAAAGATGGTTTAGACTCGCGTTTTATGTTAAAATTATGTTCATTGCTTCCGAGGTGCTCAACAACTGAACTATCCTCTAATAAAAGCAAGATTTTCGAAAAGGGGTTCTTTTGGAGTCCCCACCAATGTTTTGACCATAAACATTGGAAAAGGATAAAAAGGCGTTGATTTTATTAAAAACCAAACTTGGCCATTATAACCAGAGTTAGGTAAGGGAGTTAGTTATGTGTGGGGAAGGTGTTAGCACCCCACAACGCCCCTTTCAAGTTCCCTATGACGGATTAATTCATTTAAGTAAAGATTATGACATATTACACGATTACCCTATTTTATTGCATAATGTTAAGAATGGCTATCTACATGACTTTATTTCTTATTGCATACAGAAAGCAATAAATAAAGCAGTAAAAGAGAAGAGAATTGAACAGAACCTCCGTAGCAAGATTTGTATTACGAATCTTGAATCGCAAAGATGCGTTTTGGCAATCCTTCACTCTACAAAGACACTCCTATCCAAATACAAGATCGACTCGACTCGATTTTACAGAAGAATCGAATGCTGGAATATGATTCCTTAACTGATTGTTACCTTATCAAGGCAATCAGAGAGTTCATTCGAAGAGGGAAGAGGATAGACAAGTACTAGGAGTTGTCTGGTGTATCAAACAGTGGCAAATGAACTTCCAATTTATAGTTTTTGTTGCCTGCACACTTGGGACGCGCGTCTGGGTTGGGACGGCCGTCCCAACTGCATGTTTTACAAAGGCTGGGATGCCCTGGGGAGCTGGGACTGGTAGTCCCACTTGGGACGGCCGTCCCACTTGGCCAGGGAAGGTTGGGATGGTCGTCTCGACCTTGGGACGGCCGTCTCAACCCGTTTTGGCCAGCTTTTGTGTTCTGGGACCCCTGGGAAGCTTTCCTTTATGTATTCAGACGTCGTTTGATGCCGATAAACACCCGTTAAAGCTTTGTCTTCATATAGGAAGTCTTCTTGGCCTTTATTGATATGTCAGGCGAGCTTTGTCTTTGTAGGAAGTCTCTTTAGCTTGTATTATTGAGAGGCCAAGCGAGCTTTGTCTTGTCATATGAGATCTTCTTAGCCTATATTGAGAGACCGGGCAAAATTAGGGGTCTACACCCATCTCTCAGCCAGCGGGGTGATGAGGGGAGCCATAAGGATGGCTCCAACAGGGCGGCTCCCGAAGTCCTTCAGAGCCCTCAAGAAAAAGTAGTCCGGATTACACCTGCATCCGTGAAGAATGCAGTGCAACTGTCGCCGCCGTCCGTTCCGACGTCTAGGGACATCTCGAACGTTTATGCGAGCAGTCGCAAAAAGATGGTTTAGACTCGCGTTTTATGTTCAAATATGTTCATTGCTTCCTAGGTGCTCAACAACTGAACTATCCTCTAATAAAAGCAATTTTCGCAAAAGGGTTCTTATGGACTCGCCACCAATGTTTTGACCATAAACATTGGAAAAGGATAAAAAGACGTTGATTTTAATAAAACCAAACTTGACCATTATAACCAGAGTTAGGTAAGGGAGTTAGTTACGTGTGGGGAAGGTGTTAGCAACCCACGACGCCCCTTTCGGGTTCCCTATGACGGATTGATTCGTAAAGTAAAGATTAAGAGAAATTACGCTGTCACCGCCGTCCGTTCCGACGTCTAGGGACATCTTGAACGTTTATGCGAGCGGTCGTGAAAAGATGGTTTAGACTCACGTTTTTATGTTAAAATATGTTCATTGCTTCCGAGGTGCTCAACAACTGAACTATCCTCTAATAAAAGCAAGGTTTTCGAAAATAGGTTCTTTTGGAGTCGCCACCAATGTTTTGACCGTAAACATTGGAAAAGGATAAAAAAGGCGTTGATTTTAATAAAAACCAAACTTGGCCATTATAACTAGAGTTGGGTAAGGGAGTTAGTTACGTGTGGGGAAGGTGTTAGCACACCACAACACCCCTTTCGCGTTCCCTATGACGAATTCATTCATAAAGTGAAGATTACGAGAAATTACGCTATTACCCTATTTTATTCATACAGTATTTAAAAATGACTATCTACATGATTTTATTTTACATTGCATACAAAAAGCAATAAATAAAGTAATAAAGGAGAAGAGAATTGAAAAGAACCTCCGTAGCAAGCTTTGTATTGCAAATCTTTTACAGTGAGGATGCGTTTTGGCAATCCCCCGCTCTACAAAGACTCTCCTCCCCGAATACAGTATCGACTCGACTAAATTTTAAAGAAGAATCGAATGCTGGAATACAGTTCCTTAACCGATTGTTACCTTTTTAAGGCAATCGGAGAGTTCATTCGAAGTAGGGAGAGAAGACAAGTACTAGGAGTTGTCTGGAGTGTGAAAAAGTGGCAAATGAGCCTCCTATTTATAGTTTTCGTGGCCTGGCAGCTTGGGACGGCCATCTGGGTTGGGACGACCGTCTGGGTTGGGACGGCCGTCTCACTTGAAATTTTTCCTTTGGGGCAGCCAGCTGAGGAGTGGGACGACCGTCCCACTTGTCCATTGCTGTTTGGGACGACCATCTCACCTTTGGGACGACTGTCTCAACTTGTTTTCGCCAGCTTCTATGTTCTGGGACCCCCGGGAAGCTTTTCTTTCTTTATTCGGACATCGATTGATGCCGATAATCATCCATTGAAGCTTTATCTTTGTATAGGAAGTCTTCTTGACCTTTATTGAGATGTCGGGCGAGCTTTATTTTGTTATAGGAAGTCTCCTTTGCCTTTATTGAGAGGCCGGGCAAAATTAGGGGGTCTACAGCTGCCCCCCCTTCACCTACCTGACTAATTGTTGGCCTAATGTGCCGACAAAATTAGTTGGTAGGGGAAGGAGTTAACCCTTTTTGCCCGGTTGTCCTTCAGATGCTCCTTCGTTTGAAGTTTGCTGATCCTCAGGACGATAATTATTTTTGATAGGTACCAACCCCTATCTGGTTTGAGCCTTTTTTGTAAGGCTTTGGTGAGTACTTACCCTCACCAAGTATGAGTCTGTATTTCACTAGACTCTTGTGGGTACCTAACCCCACTTGGTACAAACCTTGTTCTGCAAGGCTTTGGTGAGTACCTACCCTCACCTGGTACGAGTTCGCATTTTGCTAAACTCTTGGGGGTACTTACTTCTGAGGTGCTCAACATTGAACTATCCTCTAATAGAAGCAAGGACTTTGCAACCCGTTTTTGCAATGCTTTGGTGAGTATTTTACTCTACTTGATGCATTTTGCTTGGTTTTGATGAGTACCTACCCTCATCCGGTACAAACCTTATTTTATAAGGCTCTGGTGGGTACCTACCCCTACCTGGTATGAATCTGCATTTTTGCTAGATTCTGATGAGTACCTACCCTCATCCGGTACAAACCTTATTTTATAAGGCTCTGGTGGGTACCTACCCCCACCTGGTACGAATCTGCATTTTTTGCTAGATTCTGATGAGTACCTACCCTCATCCAGTATAAACCTTATTTTATAAGGCTTTGGTGGGTACCTACCCCCACCTGGTACGAATATGCATTTTTGCTAGATTCTGATGAGTACCTACCCTCATCTGGTATAAACCTTATTTTGCAAGGCTCTGATGGATACCTACCCCCACCTGGTACGAATCCCGTTCTACAAGGCTATGATGAGTACCTACCCTCATCCGGTATAAACCTTATTTTATAAGGCTCTGGTGGGTACCTACCCCCACCTGGTACGAACCCCGTTCTGCAAGGCTCTGATGAGTACCTACCCTCATCCGGTATAAACCTTATTTTATAAGGGTCCGGTGGGTACCTACCCCCACCCGATACGAACCCCGTTCCGCAAGCCTCCGATGAGTACCTACCCTCATTCGGTATAAACTTTATTTTATAAGGCTCGGTGGGTACCTACCCCCACCCGGTACGAACCCCGTTCCGCAAGGCTCGATGAGTACCTACCCTCATCCGGTATAAACCTTATTTTATAAGGCTCCGGTGGGTACCTACCCCCACCCGGTACGAACCGCGTTCCGCAAGGCTCGATGAGTACCTACTCTCATCCGGTATAAACTTTATTTTATAAGGCTCTGGTGGGTACCTACCCCCACCGGGTACGAACCCCGTTCTGCAAGGCTCTTGTGGGTACCTACCCCCACCTGGTACGAACCCCATTCTGCAAGGCTCTAACGGGTACCTACCCCCACCTGGTATGAACCCCATTCTGCAAGGCTCTGATGGGTACCTACCCCCACCTGGTACGAACCCCGTTCTGCAAGGCTCTTGTGGGTACCTATCCCCACTCGGTACGAACCCCGTTTTGCAAGGCTCTTGTGGGTACCTAACCCCACCTGGTACGAACCCCGTTCTGCAAGGCTCTTGTGGGTACCTACCCCCACCCGGTACGAACCCCGTTCTACAAGGCTCTTGTGGGTACCTACCCCCACCTGGTACGAACCCCGTTCTGCAAGGCTCTTGTGGGTACCTACCCCCACCTGGTACGAACCCCGTTCTGCAAGGCTCTTGTGGGTACCTACCCCCACCTGGTACGAACCTCGTTCTGCAAGGCTCTTGTGGGTACCTACCCCCACTCGGTACGAATACCGTTCTGCAAGGCTCTTGTGGGTACCTACCCCCACCCGGTACGAACCCCATTCTGCAAGGCTCTTGTGGGTACCTATCCCCACCTGGTACGTATCCCGTTCTGGAAGGCTCTTGTGGGTACTTACCCCCACCTGGTACGAACCTTATTCTATAAGGCTCTTGTGGGTGCCTACCACCACCTGGTATGATCCCCGTTCTGCAAGGCTCTTAGGATGCACTTTTTGATATTCAATCCTATGGTCATCTGGTTTTGGAGATGTGTTGGCGGCTTATTGTTTCCGGTCATGCGCCCATTCCGTGGGGAGTAATTGTTTTGACTTTTTTGTTTTAGTCATCCGGTTTTACCGGGGATTTTTGTTGTTTTTGGCTTTTTTGTTTAGCAATCCGGCTTTGCCGGGGATTCTTTGTTTTTGGCTTTTTCTTTTTAGCCATCCGGTCTTGCCGGGGATGATTTGTTTTTGGCTTTTCTGTTTAGCCGTCCGGTCTTGCTGGGGATGATTTGTTTTTGGCTTTTCTGTTTAGCCATCCGGTCTTGCCGAGGATTCTTTGTTTTTGGCTTTTCATTTTAGCCATCCGGTCTTGCCGGGGATTCTTTGTTGGTTGCCTCTTATTAGGCAGGAATCCATTGGGGATTTTTGGTTTCTGTTGATTGTCCCTCTTGATTAGGCAGATGCTTCAATAGTGGTGAAGGCTTTGCAATTTTTTCGCCTCTGAATAGGCTGATGTTCCACTTGAGGATATTTGCTCTTGATAATACCTCTAAGTAGGCAGATGCTTTATTGGAAGCTTTGTGCTTTGGATTTGTATTGCCTCTTGCATAGGTTGATTTCCCGTTTCTTGGGGATATTGGCTCTTTGATTGCCTTTGAGTAGGCAGATGCTTTTCTTGGGAGTGAAAGTTTTGCATTTCACTGGGGATATTCATATTGGGTGTTACAGGCGATTAACTCCCTGAGGATATGAATTTGTAGTTTGCCTCTGTTGTAGCCTCACTGGGGGATAATTTTTCTTTTTGGTGATCTGCCGGGGATTTGATTGTTTTCCCGGAGATCTATTTTTACTTGCCCCCTAGGGGGAAATGGAGTTTTTGACTCCTTGTTGGATGTTGTTGTTTGAGTTGGCTTTGCCTATGCTCTTATTTCGCTGGCGAATGGGTTTTTACCTTTTTCTCGTGATTTTATCTCTTTTTCGCGATTTTTAGAATTTGGCTTTTAAATGTGTGCGCCTTTTTAATTTCTTTTATGCACACTGGCTTTTTATGTTATCTGCTGGATGAAGAGATTTATTTTTTCTCTTTTCTTTTCTGGCGATCCCGGGGAGTTTATTGGCTTCCTGGGGATCCAATCTTTGATTTGATTTTTTTACGATGGAGTCTTGGCTCCTGATTTTTTTGAAACTCTTTATTGAGCGGGATGAAGAGATTTTCTTCTTTTCCTCTTTTTTTGGAGATTTGTTATTCGGCCTTTTTCGTGCCTCCTATTGGGGAATGAAAGATTTTCTTTTCTTTCTTTTTGTTGGACCCCTAAGGATATGGAGATCTTGACTCAATATCTTCTTTGGTTGATCTTTATGTAGTCCTTATTCTCCTTTGGGGAATGAGGCGTATATTTTGGATGAGTGTGCTCGATGACTCATGTGGTGATGCAGCTGAGTCGTGAGGTAATCTTTTTGTCTTGCCTCTAGAGTAGGCAAGGATCCGCTTGGGGATGATCAAGCCCTTCCATTGGCTTCTTTTTCGATGTACCTTCTTTTATTGGTGTAGAAGGTTGGAGCTAGTTTCCTTGAAGCTCTTTATTCTGCTAGAATGGTTTTGATTTCGCCTTTTGCGATTTTGATTTTCATATGGAGACTGGATTCTGGCGCCTCCTGTTTTCGATCACAAATATGGAAACTATCCTCCTTATATGCATGTTTATTATTCTTGTTTGAAGAAAATTATTTTTTCTTGATTTTGACAAAGTCGTATTATGCAACTACTTTGTGTGTGGATGTCCTAAATGCAATCTATTGTTTATTTATTTTTGATGCATGTAGACCCCTAATTTTGCCCGGTCTCTCAATAAAGGCTGAGGAGACTTCCTATAACAAGACAAAGCTCGCCTGGAATCTCAATAAAGGCCAAGAAGACTTCCTACATGAAGATAAAGCTTCAACGGGCGTCTATCGGCATCAACCGACGTCCGAATCAAGAAAGGAAAGCTTCCCAGGGGTCCTAGAACACAAAGGTTGGCCAAAACAGGTTTAGACAGCCGTCCCAAAGTCAAGACGACCGTCCCAAGCTACCCTGGCCAAGTGGGACGGCCGTCCCAAGTGAGACTGCCCGTCCCAGTCTTCCAGGGGTAGGCCAAAGGCCAAAAAATTCAAGTGGGACGGTCGTCCCAACCCAGATGGCCGTCCCAACCCAGAGGGGCGTCCCAAAGTGTCAGGCTGCGAAAAACTATAAATAGGAGGCTCATTTGCCACTGTTTCACACACCAGACAACTCCCAGTACTTGTGTTTTGTCTTCCTTCTTCGAATGAACTCTCTGATTGCCTTAATAAGGTAAAAATCAGTTAAGGAATCATATTCCAACATTCGATTCTTCTGTAAAATTTAGTAGAGTCAGTGTTGTATTCGGAGAGGAGGGTCTTTGTAGAGCGAAAGATTGCCAAAACGCATCCTCACGATTAAAGATTCGCAATACAAAGCTTGCTACGGAGGTTCTGTTCAATTCTCTTCTCTTTTACTGCTTTATTTATTGCTTTATGTATGCAATATAAAATAAAGTCATGTAGATAGCCATTTTTAACATTATGCAATAAAATAGGGTGATCGCGTAATTTCTTGTAATCTTCACTTAAATGAATTAGTCCGTCATAGGGAACCCGAAAGGGGCGTTGTGGGGGTGCTAACACCTTCCCCACACGTAACTAACTCCCTTACCTAACTCTGGTTATAATGGCCAAGTTTGGTTTTTATTAAAATCAACGCCTTTTTATCCTTTTCCAATGTTTATGGTCAAAACATTGGTGGCGACTCCAAAAGAACCCCTTTTCGAAAACCTTGCTTTTATTAGAGGATAGTTCAGTTGTTGAGAACCTCAGAAGCAATGAACATATTTTAACAAAAACGCGAGTCTAAACCATCTTTTCGCGATCGCTCGCATAAACGTTCGAGATGTCCCTGGACGTCGGAACGGACGGCGGCGACAGATGGCAACTCCACTGGGGAAGCTAGAGAGTTGATCCCATTTAGTGACGGATAAAATTCAAACTAAGTATAGATTTGAAATTACGCCTTTACCCTTTTCCGTATGTTTTATTGTATGGCTTTAATAATTGCTGTATGATTATTTTCTGCAAATTGTTTGAAATATAAATTGCACACAAAAACCCTTGCACACAACAGTCCCTCTACACCCGGGGGCAAGAGTGAATACCTATAGGGAGTGGGTGGCAGATACGACCGGCTTGTTGGCACACGGGCCTACAACCGTTGTCGGAAACCACCAACTCAAGGTGATAACTCTCTTCTTTTGGTCTAAGGATGTCGCCACGGAGTTCCGTGCATGACCCGAGGACTGAGAGATTGAGAGGTCCCTATAATGGGGGAACCTTGGGGACCTTTGGCCTTGGTGAGAACAGTTTAGAACCACCTAAACCAAGCACGTTTCTGCAGGAAAACCCTACCTCGTGATTAAATAAGCGTGGCTCTGCTCGTGGATGTATGAATTGTGTGTGCATTCCTTTGCTGCATTTGTATTGATGCATTAGCATAGGGTAATCATACAACAAACAAAATAGTGAAAAACCCTAAAAATCATAAAAGTGATAAGATAAGCCAACTTTATCTCGGACAGTCTTCAGTTAAGCTAGCCTGGTTTCAGGTTCTTTGTAAGCTAAGTAGCCACGTTGACCGACAGAAGAGATAAAGGGTCATAAAAAACATAAAAACGAATGAAAGCCATAAAAATGCCTTTTTATAATAAAAAGATTCTTGGCAAAGTCGTATCATTCATACCACATCATTCAATAAGTGGTAAAACTAAGAGAGAAAACCAATGCACTAAGAAAAGTATGCATAAACATCATCATAATAAAGTCTCTCATAAGCACATTCATTCTAGGATGTATTAGATATCCTTAGACAATAGCAAAAGAGACCCAAGTGCATTTATCACCTTCCTAGAAGAGAGAAGTGCGCTAAGGTATGTTGACAACCTTTAAAAAAAAAAGAAGGAAGTTAGCACACTAAGGTGGGTATGGTACCCTTAAAACATAGGCTTTTGAGAAGATACCAAAGCTATTGTCTAAGACATATCTATTTCACACTAATCATTTGAGATAAAAAGCTATAATAATAAAAATCTTTAAATCGTTTAGAAAGTGGCTGGTCTTCTACCTGTTCTCACTCGCGCTCAAAAAGCTAAGAAGATGGAGCAATTAGAGGAGCAGAACTGTATGCTCACTGCTGAGCTTAACATCATAAAGGAACAAATAGCGCAGTTGACGGAACTAATGTATCAGCAATGCTTCCACAATACGGTCTCTGAGCAACGAATTTTTGCCTTAGAGGAGAGATTAAGGGCATTAGAGGGACATAACTCTGATGTGAAGGAGGTAACCGATGTACACCTTGTCAAAAATACTCAATCCCCTCCCAAGTTTAAGAAACCCCACGCATCATTCAAGAAGCCCTTTGGCAAGAAAAAGGAGGGAAGCGTAAATGCCATGAACTTTACTACTCTTTCTTCCTCTTCACCATCAGCTGGACAGTCACGCAGACAACAGAAGAAATTCACTCTCATCCCAATTTCTTATGGAAGTCTGCTGCCAGAATTGATAAAGGACCATCTCCTAGCATATGTCCCTCCAAAGAAGATGGATCCACCTTACCCAGAATGGTACAAACCTAATGAGAATTGTGATTACCATTCAGGCGCTCCTGGGCATTCTGTGGAGAATTGCATGGCCTTGAAGTATAAGGTCCATGATTTGTTGAATGCTGGGTGGATCAACTTCAATGCTCCCGACCCTTAGGTCCTTAGGTGGATGACACGCCTTTGTCACAACCGGAATGACTGGGAAGACCAGCTGACTAGGGCTCCTATTGCATCTCTTGATTAAAAAATATATATATATATATATATATATATATATATAAGAAATAAAAATAATAATAAAAATCTTCTGATGCATCTCTCGCGATCTCTGCCCGTGGCCGCGAGATCTTTTGATTAAAGAGGCTCTGTACATATTTCTCTTTTGATCAATACAATGAGGCATTTTACATAATGTGCATATTCTTTTCATTCTTTTCTCTCTCATTCCAAAATAATTGAATAAAATCTACACCCAAATAAGGACCATATAAACAGTCATGTCTGTGATTGAAAGCTCTCTGCGGGATCTAAAAGCCGAAGGCGAATGGATTGAGTTAGACAGTGAGGAGGGGACCATTTCCCCAGACATGCAAAGACTGTTGGAAAAATAAGCTCAAAGGATACATCCCAGATTTTAAGGATAATCCTTTAAAGTACGACCCTACAAAAGATCAAGTCGTACAAAGAAAAAAGAGAAGTCTCCCCTCCACACCTTAAAGACGATCTTCTGAAAAGGAGGGATATTAGCATCAAGGGTAGCATTAGTCATTAGATGTCCTTCTTCTGATTTTAAGGGACGTAAACCCAATGACTATTAGAGATCACTCCTTGGGGTGTGCCCAACCCCCGAGTATCTTTAGGGCACGCATTTCCCTTTGAATTACAAAAGAATGTTATTCTTACTATCTGCTTCTTTTCTTGCTAAATATGTCTATACCCCATTAAATAACCATGTGTTAGATAAACGTTTTGTTCCAAAATGTATCAAAATAATCAAAGCGTCATAGACAAAATAAAGTCCGCTAGGTATCCCAAAAAATGAAAAAAGGGAACCTAGACAAAAGTTAGGACACATCACAACATCCTAGGTTGAAAACCCAAAAGGGAGGACTAGGAAAGTTAATCAGTCACAAATAGGCGCCATAAAGTAATCAGCTGAAGACGCCACCTCATTAAAACAAAACGTTTGTTTAAACTAGCCTAAACACCGATCAACCTTGGCTAGCTATTCTTACAAAAACTATTATTTCAAAAAAAAAATCTCACTAAAACACAAGCCTTTGCAATAAATCCCTTTCTTTGTATTCTCTTGACCCTTCATCATAAAGCATTCAAGTAATTGACTGGGAAATGTGGAAATATGGTGATCAATAGGAGGATTGAAATCCCTAAAGGAAAGGAAGAGGGGCATTGACATGACAATTGCTCTACATTCAAAAGGATTACTCTTTAGTTATAGCAAAGATCCGAGACGGCAAATCGGTACAGCTAATCATGTTGACAAAAGCACATGATGATGGAAGTAAAATTAATAGAAGCTGAATGGGATCAAAGCCGATATGACCAGCTAAACCTTATTGAAGAAAAATGGCTGAATATTATATATCAAAGGAAAATAAAAAAGGCTTACGAAAAAGGTCAACCCTCATATTTACCATAAGAGGAATTTAATGGTAAATAAATTGCTTCCAGTCCAAAAGAATAAAATTGAAAAATGGGTGAAAAATTGTGAAGGACCCTTTGTGGTCAAATGAGCTTTCTCGGGAGGGGCTCTTATCCTCACCAATATGGATGAAATTGAACTTCGACACCTAATCAACTCCGATACGGTGAAGAAGTATTATGCTTGAAGACATTGCTCAAGACCCGTCAGGAATGAAAACCCGCAAAGGGCATCCCTGGGCAAAAGATAGGGTCCATATCCCTCGCTAGGATACGTCCTAGGCAAAAAGAAGAGGTAAAAAAAAGGTACATAAAAAAAAAAGAAACTAAGAGCAATGGTTACTTTAGTCGAAAACCAAAAAGGCGGCTAAAGTAACATTCTTCCAGAAGCAAGCAGTCTGCATAGTCTTCACTCTGAGTTCAGGCATATCAATTGAAGCAATTAGGAGAACCAGGGGGGCAGATATCATAGACATGACTGTATAAGCCTAAACAGTATAGCCAACCCTGACCACCCATTCTTCTAAATACCTTTTGAAATCCTTCTATAAAAGAAATAAACTTTTGCTCATTTATCAATAAAATTCCTTTTCATTTCCTTTCTCTTGACCAAATATTATGGAAATGCCTCTTTATTGATAAATCATAAATATGCACAAAGACCTTTAATCAAAGATCAAGCATGCATCTAAAAAAGGGAAGCATAAAAAAATAATAATAAAGGAATAAAAGCCTGCTAGGATATTCTTAGGAAAAAACTAGGGTAGCCTGCTAGATCGGAAACCCCAAAAGAACGGTCTAGGCAAAAGATAAGGCAAAAATCCCCTAAGATATTCTAGTCAAAAATTAAGGCATCTCGCTAGATCGAAAACCCGTAAAGAGCGGTCTAGGCAAAAGATAGGGCTAAAACCAAGAAATGGATAAAAAGAGGAGCCCATCATCATGGTCATAAAAGAAGAGCCCATCGGCGTATTCATAAGAAGCCAACGGGAGAAGGCCAGTTACTTTCTAAATGCATCAAGAATAAATAAACAAATAGATTGCATGTAGGACATCCACACACAAAGTAGTTGCATAATACGACTTTGTCAAAATCAAGAAAAAATATTTTTTCAAAAAAGAATAATAAACATGCATATAAGGAGTCTAGTCTCCATACTTGTGATTGAAAACAGGAGGCGCCAGAATCCAGTCTCCATATGAAAATCAAAATCGCGAAAGGCGAAAATCAAAACCATTCTAGCAGAATAAAGAGCTTCAGGAAAACCAGCTCTAATCTTCCATCCAAAAAAAGAAGGAAGCCATCAAAACAGAAAAGCCAAACGGAAAGGCTTGATCGTCCCCAAGAGGATCCTTGCCTACTCCAAAGGCAAAATAAAAAGATTACCTCACGACTCAGCGGCATCACCACATGAGTCATCAAACACACTCATGCAAGAGTCTCCGCTTCATTCCCCAAAGGAGAATAAGGACTACACAAGAGTCCATCAAAGAAAATACGGAGTCAAATCCTCCATATCCACCAGGGGGCAACGAAAAATAAAGAAAAAGAAAAACTTTCATTCCCCAATAGAGGCCACAACGAAAAAAGGGCCTATCGCCGCCACCCCGAAAACGGGGGCGCGGTCGGAGCGACGCGATGGTTATTTCGACCCTCTTTGATTTTCGCGTTTTTATGGGTGGTTACAACGTCCTTAGGTTGTCCGATAACCGGGCTAACCTAGAGACGAGGTTTTTGAAAGGTGTCCTTGAGTTGTCCGATAACCGGGCTAACCCAAGGACTTTATTTATTTTGGGTTCTATGGAGTCGCCACCGATGTTTTTACCGGAAACATCGGAAAAGGGGTTTTGAAAGGCGTTGGTTTTCGAAAACCAACTTTGGTCATTAGAACCAGAGTTGGGTAAGGGAGTTGGTTACGTGCAAAGGGAGTATTAGTCCCTTTACGATGCCCCTTTCGGGTTACCTATGACAGGCCGACTTATTTTATTGATAAACTAGAAAAATACACTTTCGCCCTTTTTATTCTGCGGAATTTAAAAGTATGACTACATGGCCCTAATATCTATTGCATAATTTAAGATAAAAACGGTAAAGGTGAGGGGAGAGAATTTGAACCTTCGAAGCATGCTTTTTATATTAATTCTCTAAAAACAATAGGGTGCTTTATGGCAGCCCTTCACTCTACAAGACGTCGGAAAACCTCTCGAACGCCAAAAATCACTCTTGAAAGCACTCAGAAGCTCCGGAAATGCGTCGGAGGGATTCTAGAGAGAAGTTTTTAGAGAGAAGGGAGAGCTATGCAGCTGTGGTGTCTGGAAATGAGGGGGGGAGAGCCCCTATTTATAGGTTTCGCGCTGTTAGGTGGCGAGACCGCCGGTCTCGTCTGACAGGGTCGAGACCGCCGTCTCGTCCAACGAGACCGCCGTCTCGACCTGTCAAAATGGCGAGAACGCCATCTGGGTGAACGAGACCGCCGTCTCGTCCTTCGCAGGTGGCGAGACCGTCGTCTCGTTAAGCGAGACGGCGGTCTCGCCTCCTACGTGAAGCGAGACGGCGGTCTAGGTTGTCCAGAAGGTGGTCTCGTCCCTTCAAAGCGAGAAAACTTATTTTTTTGGTACAGAAACTCCCTCCTATCCTAGTATGGGGCCTAATAGTCTCTCCTAATGGCTTGTTAGGCTTGTCCATCTTCAAATAGGAGGTCTTCTGGTCTTTATTTGGAGGTCGGGCAAGATTTGGGGTCTACAGGGCCAAATAGAAATCTCCAAATAGAAGCATATCAAGCAAAGTCTGCAAAAAGACAAAAAGAAGAAAAATCTCTTCATTCCGCTCAATAAGAGCTTCACAAAGCCAGGAGCCAAGACTCCATCATCAAAGTTGGATCACCAGGAAGACGACAAACTCCTTGGTGAATCTAAAAGAAAGAAAAAAAAAAAGAAAATTTCTTCATTTCGCTCAATAAAGAGCCTCACAAAGTTAGGAACTCAAGACTAAATCAAATCAAGGATTGAATCCCCAAGAAGTAAAGAAAAATTCCCCAGGGATCACAAAAAAGAGAAAAGAAAAAAATAATATCTTTTCATCCGAAGAAAAAGCCAATGTGCATAAAAGGCGCACATATGTAAAATCCAAATTGCAAAAAAGAGATACAAATTGTGAGAAAAAGATAAAAACCCATTCCCTAGCGGAATAAGAGCATAGGCAAAGCCAGCTCAAAACAAAGGAGTCAAAAACTCCATTCCTCCCTAGGGGGCAATTCAAAATAGATCTCCGAAAAAGCAACCAAATCCCTGGTGGATCACCAAAAAGAAAAATCCCCAGCGAGCCTACCAGCAAAAGGCAAAATATAAATTCATATTCTCAGGGAGTTAATCGCCTATAACACCCAATATGAATATTCCCAGTGAAAGGCAAAACCTTCACTCCCAAGAATGCCTATGCCTACTCAGAGGCAAGCAAAGATACGATATCCCCAAGAAACAGGAAATCAACCTATGCAAGAGGCAATACAAGCACAAAGCATTCAAAAAAGCATCCGCGTACTCAGAGGTATTATCAAGAACAAATATCCTCAAGTAGAACATCAGCCTATTCAGAGGCGAAAAACAACAAGTAAAAAGCCTTCACCACTATTGAAGCATCTGCCTAATCAAGAGGCACAATAAAAAAATCAACAAATCCCCAGGAGATCCCTGCCTAAAATAAGAGGCAACCAACAAGAATCTCCGGCAAAGCCAAAAACAAAGAATCCCCGGTAAAGCCGGATGGCTAAAAGAAAAGCCAAAAACAAAGAATCCCCGGCAAAGCCGGATGGCTAAACAAGAAAAGCCAAAACAAAAAATCCCCGGTAAAACCGGATGACTAAAAAAGAAAAGTCAAGAAAGAAAATCAATCACTCCCCATGGAATAGGTGCATGATCAGAGACAATAAGCCGCCAACACATCTCCAAAAACCGGATGAGGGTTTGTACTCATCAAAAGATTGACTGCCAAAAAGAGAATCCTAAGAGCCTTGCAAAACGGGGCTCATCAGAGAGTTTAGCAAACGCGAGCTCAAACATAGTGGGGGAAAGTACCCACAAAAATCTAGCAAATACAGACTCGAACCGGGTGGGGGTTTGTACTCACAAGAGCCTTACAAAAGAAGGTTCGGATCAGATGAGGGTTCATTCTAATCAAACCAGATAGGGGTTGGTACCTATCAAATCATCCAAAGGATCGGCTACCTCACCGAAGGAGCATCCTACAAACCGAAGGATCGGCTTCCTCCCCAAAGGAGCATCCTACACACCGAAGGATTGGCTACCTCACCGAAGGAGCATCCTGTAGACCGAAGGATCGGCTACCTCTCCAAAGGAGCATCCTGCAAACCGAAGGATCGGCTACCTCACCGAAGGAACATCCTGTAGACCGAAGGATCGGCTACCTCTCCAAAGGAGCATCCTGCAAACCGAAGGATCGACTTCCTCACCAAAGGAGCATCCTGCAAATCAAAGGATCGGCTACCTCACTGAAGGAGCATCCTACAAACTGAAGGATCGGCTTCCTCACCAAAGGAGCATCCTGCACACCAAAGGATCGGCTACCTCACCGAAGGAGCATCCTGTAGACCGAAGGATCGGCTACCTCTCCAAAGGAGCATCCTGCAAACCGAAGGATCGGCTACCTCACCGAAGGAGCATCCTGCAAACCGAAGGATCGGCTACCTCACCGAAGGAGCATCCTGTAGACCGAAGGATCGGCTACCTCACCGAAGGAGCATCCTGCAGACCGAAGGATCGGCTACCTCTCCAAAGGAGCATCCTGCAAACCGAAGGATCGGCCACCTCATCGAAGGAGCATCCTACAAATCGAAGGATTGGCTACCTCTCCGAAGGAGCATCCTAAGGCTTCACACTCGTCAGCTACGGGGTCAGCTACCGCATCGAAGGAGCATCCCAAAGCTACGAAATTCATACTCATCAACCACAGGATCAGCTACTGCATCGAAGGAGCATCCTGGAAGTTCACATTCATCATCCAGATGATCAGCAACTTCAGCAAAGGAGCATCCGAAGGATAACCGGGCAAAAGGGTTAACTCCTTCCCCTACCAGCTAATCTTGTCGGCATATTAGGCCAACAAATTAGCTAGGCAGGTGAAGGGGGGGCAGCTGTAGACCCCTAATTTTTCCCGGTCTCTCAATAAAGGCTGAGGAGACTTCCTATAACAAGACAAAGCTCGCTGGCATCTCAATAAAGGCCAAGAAGACTTCCTATATGAAGATAAAGCTTCAACGGGCGTCTATCGGCATCAACCGACGTCCGAGTAAAGAAAGGAAAGCTTCCCAGGGGTCCCAGAACACAAAGGTTGGCCAAAACAGGTTGAGACAGCCGTCCCAAAGTCGAGACGGCCGTCCCGAGCTACCCTGGCCAAGTGGGACGGCCGTCCCAAGTGAGACTGCCCGTCCCAGTCTTCCAAGGGTAGGCCAAAGGCCAAAAAATTCAAGTGGGACGGCCATCCCAACCCAGACGGCCGTCCCAACCCAGTGGGGCGTCCCAAAGTGTCAGGCTGCGAAAAACTATAAATAGGAGGCTCATTTGCCACTGTTTCACACACCAAACAACTCCCAGTACTTGTCTTTTGTCTTCTTCGAATGAACTCTCTGATTGCCTTAATAAGGTAACAATCAGTTAAGGAATCATATTCCAGCATTCGATTCTTCTGTAAAATTTAGTAGAGTCAGTGTTGTATTCGGAGAGGAGGGTCTTTGTAGAGCGAAGGATTGCCAAAACGCATCCTCACGATTAAAGATTCGCAATACAAAGCTTGCTACGGAGGTTCTGTTCAATTCTCTTCTCTTTTACTGCTTTATTTATTGCTTTATGTATGCAATATAAAATAAAGTCATGTAGATAGCCATTTTTAACATTATGCAATAAAATAGAGTGGTCGCGTAATTTCTTGTAATCTTCACTTAAATGAATTAGTCCGTCATAGGGAACCCGAAAGGGGCGTTGTGGGGGTGCTAACACCTTCCCCACACGTAACTAACTCCCTTACCTAACTCTGGTTATAATGGCCAAGTTTGGTTTTTATTAAAATCAACGCCTTTTTATCCTTTTTCAATGTTTATGGTCAAAACATTGGTGGCGACTCCAAAAGAACCCCTTTTCGAAAACCTTGCTATTATTAGAGGATAGTTCAGTTGTTGAGCACCTCGGAAGCAATGAACATATTTTAACAAAAACGCGAGTCTAAACCATCTTTTCGCGACCGCTCGCATAAACGTTCGAGATGTCCCTGGACGTCGGAACGGACGGCGGCGACAATGCATTTAGAAAGTAATTGGCCTTCTCCCGTTGGCTTCTTATGAATACGCCGATGGACTCCTCCTTTATGACTATGATGATGGGCTCCTCTTTTTATCCATCTCTTGGTTCTAGCCCTATCTTTTGCCTAGACCGCCCTTTACGGGTTTTCGATCTAGCGGGCTGCCTTAATTTTTGCCTAGAATATCTTAGGGGGCTTTTGCCTTATCTTTTGCCTAGACCGTTCTTTTGGGGTTTCTGATCTAGCAGGCTACCCTAGTTTTTCCTAAGAATATCCTAGCAGGCTTTTATTCCTTTATTATTATTTTTTATGCTTCCTTTTTTTTTAGATGCATGCTTGATCTTTGATTAAAGGTCTTTGCGCATTTTTATGATTTATCAATAAAGAGGCATTTCCATAATATTTGGTCAAGAGAAAGGAAATGAAAGGGAATTTTATTGATAAATGAGCAAAAGTTTATTTTTTTATAGAAGGATTTCAAAAGGTATTTAGAAGAATGGGTGGTCAGGATTGGCTGTACTATTTAGGCTTATACAGTCATGTCCATGATATCTGCCCCCCTAGTTCTCCTAATTGCTTCAGTTGAGATGCCTGAGCTCAGAGTGAAGACTATGCAGACTGCTTGCTTCTGGAAGAATGTTACCTTAGCCGCCTTTCGGTTTTCGACTGAGGTAACCATTGCTCTTAGTTAGTTTTTTTTTTCTTTTTTTACCTCTACTTTTTGCCTAGGACGTATCATAGCGAGGGATATAGACCCTATCTTTTGCCTAGGGATGCCCTTTGCGGGTTTTCATTCCTGATGGGTCTTGAGCAATGTCTTCAAGCATAATACTTCTTCACCGTACCGGAGTTGATTAGGTGTTGAAGTTCTTTTCCATCCATATTGGCGAGGATAAGAGCCCCTTCCGAGAAAGCTCATTTGACCACAAAGGGTCCTTCGTAGTTCACTGCCCATTTTCCAATTTTATCCTTTTGGGCTGGAAGCACTTTCTTTATCACTAGATCCCCTTCTTAATAAGTATGAGGGTGGAACTTTTTATCATAAGCCTTTTTGATCTTCTTTTGATAGGCTTGTCCATGACATATAGCGTTCAGCCGCTCTTCATCAATAAGGTTTAGCTGGTTATATCGGCTTTGAACCCATTCAGCTTCTGTTAATTTTGCTTCCATCATCATGTGCTTTTATCAACATGATTAGTTGTACCGATTTGCCGTCTTGGATCTTTGTTATAACCGAAGAGTAATCATTTTGAATATAGAGCAACTGCCATGTCAATGCCCCTGTAGACCCCAAATCTTGCCTGACCTCCAAATAAAGAGTAGAAGACCTCCTATTCGAAGATGGACGAAGCCTAAGAAGCCACTAGGAGAGACTATTAGGCCCCATACTAGGATAAGAGGGATTTTCTACACAAAAAATAAGTTTTCTCGCCTTTTTGGGATGAGACCGCGATCTCGTTTGACGAGACGGCGGTCTCAACCCTGTCACACGAGAATGGCGGTCTCGACCTGTCAGGCGCGAAAACCAATAAATAGGGGGCTCCATTCCCTCATTTTCACACACCACACAGAGTTCTCTCCTCCTTCTCTCTAGAATTTCTCTCTCTAGAATCCCTCCGACGCATTTCCGGAGCTTCTGAGTGTCTTTAGAGGTTTTTATAGCATTCCGAGAGGTTTTCCGGTGCTGTACAAGAGTGAAGGGTTGCCAAAAAGCACCCTAATTTGCAAAAGTTAATAGAAAAGCTTGCTTCGAAGGTTTCCAATCTCTCTCTCTCTACTATTACCGCTTTATTTAAATTATGCGTTAGACATTAGGGCCATGTAGTCATAATTTAAATTCCGCACAATAAAAGGGTAAAAGCGTATTTTCCAGTTTATTTATCAATAGAATAGCTGGCCTATCATAGGGAACCTGAAAGGGGCGTCGTAAAGGAACTAACACTTCCTTTACGCGTAACTAACTCCCTTACCCAACTCTGGTTCTAACGACCAAAGTTGGTTTTTCGAAAACCAACGCCTTTTAAACTCCTCTTCCGATGTTTCCGCTAAAAACATCGGTGGCGACTCCACAGAACCCTTTCAAAACTAGCTCTTGGATTAGCCCGATTATCGGACAATCCAAGAGCGCCTTTTCGAAAACCTCGCCTCTAGGTTCAGCCCGGTTATCGGACAACCTAAAGGCGTTGTAACCACCAACAAAAAATGCGAAAATCAAGGGGGTCGAAACCATCGCGTCGCTTCGACCGCCCTCGTTTTGATGGCGGCGACAGATGGCGACTCCACTGGGGAAGCCTCGAGAGTTGATCCCATTTAGTGATGGGCCGGCTTAAAAAATGAATACCAAGAAAATAACGCGTTTGCCCTTACCTTGTATTATAACATGTTTTACAGTGTGGCTTTAAATAACTGTTGCTTGTTTATACTTACGCAATTGTTTGAAATACAAACTGTACACAAACCCTTGCACACTACAGTTCCCTCTATACCCGGGGGCAAGTGAGAAAACCATAGGGAGTGGGTGGCAGGTACGGTTCGCTGTAGTTATGGCCTTGTGCCCACCGGTGTGATTGGAAACCACCACTCAAGGTGATAACTTTCCTCTTTTGGCAACAAGACTGACTATGGCCTTAGTGCTAAGCATGGTCGGAAGGCTGGAGAGTGGGGACCCTATAATGGGGGCACATTGGGGGCCTTAGCCTGGTGAGAACAGTTAGAACCTACCATCGCCAATGCACTATTCTGCAGGAAAACCCTACCTCGTGATAAAAACGAATTCTCGCCTGTTCGTGGATGATCGAATTGTGTGTGCATATGTTTGCTGCATTTGTCTGTTGCATAGCATAAACAAACAACAAACAAAAATCACAAAAATACTTTCCAAATAAACACCCTTATCTCGGACAGTCTGCCTTTTAGCTAGCCTAGTTTCAGGTTCTTTGTAAGCTAAGTAGCCACGCAGTTCCGACAGAAGAGATAAGGGACGCTAAATATTCTTTCGCATAAAGCCACATTTTATCTCGGACAGTCTGCCTTTTAGCTAGCCTGGTTTCAGGTTCTTTGCAAGCTAAGTAGCCACGCAGTTCCGACAGAAGAGATAAAAGGCTATAAAATAAAAAGCAATAAAAATCAAAATAAAAATCCAATTCCAAAACCATAAATAGGGCCTGGTCCAAAAAATGTTACACTCATAAAACATTCATATAGATAGTTTATTCTTCAAAAAACACGTAATTACCATACATCATGTAGGAAAACATGATAAATAGGAAAATAAACACTCACATTCATTCAAATAAGCATCATTTTCATAAAACATGCATTTTGGTTTTAGAAAATGGAGGGGACTAGTAGACAGCCGAAGAAGGTGGATATTCCCGATTACCATATACTGAGAAGTTGGAACGACTTAGCGCGGAAATGCCACCAGAGGTCCGCGCCGATTTTGAAAAATCCTATGGACAGATTTTAGACCTACTGAAGATTTGTGTCGATCAGGTGTTCCTCAGGGTATTAATCCATTTCCGGAACTCCAGTCTGCGGTGCTTCGAATTTCCGCAATTCGACCTAGTGCCCACCTTAGAGGAGTATGAGACTATGTTGAGATGGCCCAAATTAGCCGGGGTCCATATCCGCCACGAGGCATACACTCCTGCAGCACCAGTCGCTGCCCTCATTCAACTACCTTTCCGGCAGAGTACCCTGATAGGAAAAGGGAACACCCAGGGTTGGAAAGTCTCGATGTTGGAGGACCACCTGTCCTACTTGGCTAAAAGGGCAGAGTGGGTCGCCTTCAACAAAACCCTGACACTAATCATTTTTGGAACGATCTTGTTCCCCTTCCACCTCGACATAGTAGATCAAGCCGTCATGGACGCCTTCTTCGCCTGGGACGTAAACTCAAAGAGTCCCCTGCCTGCAATCCTTGCCAACACCTTGCTCTCGGTGGAATTCGGCCACCAAAAGCAAGGGAAAACACTTCGCTGCTGCTCTTCATTACTGTTTGTGTGGAGCGTCACACACTTGTACGCCTCTAGACACATGGGAACATTCCCCGATCCTTTAAGGAGCTTCTCCAAAATCCCTCTCCAACGTTGCCTAACTTCAGAATGGAGGGACGAGTTGGAACGAAAGGACGCCAACAGTTTGTCCTGGGTCTGCCCTTGGTTCCAACCCGGCCCAGTTCTCATCAGATGTGGAGACTATCCGAATGTACCCTTGATAGGACTCAGGGGTTGTATAGCCTATTCACGTAGAGTATCTATGAGACAACTCATGAGGACTCAAATTACCATTTCTCGGAGGGAACTCGGAGGACTGTGTTTCTTCGGAGACCCATGCACAATTGCCAACTCACTAGCTGTGAGAAAAGCATGGGAGAAACCAGTCTACATGGGAGATAGAGAGCTAGGAAAAGCTTGGGTGACGGTCACCAGTGACTACGAGGTGTGGAGAAAAAGAAGAGGGATGGTTCAACCATCCACCACACCCATTACGAGTGCCAATAATGAAGAGCTGCAGGCTCAAATTGATGCCTTGACCCAGAGGATAGAAATCATGGGAGCCCAGATGAGGGCCCTTGAAGAGAGAGAACAAGAATCTATCCTCACAATAGACGGTCTGCAAATGCAGGCCAAGAAAAAGGATCATGAAATAGAGCGCCTCAAGGATCAGTGTGCTGACTCCAACGAACAAGCTATCCGAGCATCCAAAACTTCCAGAACCAGTTCGGATAGCCAACTTCAAGAAATAACCGCCAAATCAGCACGCTTTGAGGCTGAATCAGCAAAACAGGCTCAAACGATCAAGGAGTTGTCGCAAGAGCTCACCAAGACTCGGTTATATATACGCCAAGAGCGAGAGGCCAACCGGAGACTCAACAGAAGTCTCGCTGAGCTACGCTGCAAAGAAAAAGACGGGCTAGCTCAGTATGGCCAGGTACTACAAGAGAAAGACCGAGCCGTTGCGAAGCTCGATGAACTACAAGCCTTGGTCGTTCATCAAGAGGTGAAGATCAAAGAGGCTCAAAAGTATAGTGAAGATATGAGCCAGGCGGTCCAAAAACAAAGCGAAGCACTTGCTCGTCACGTCTGGGAAGCCGAAAGAGAACTACAGAGAGATCAAGACCCGCCTGTGGGTTTCTTTAAGGTTTTCCGTTTTTGCCAAAAGTTGCTTCGTAGTATGGAATAGGGGAATGTACACCTTCTATTGAATGAATGAAATCTTCTTCTTTATTCAACGAATGTCTACTTGCATGCATAAACATTCATTTGCATATTTTTTTCCCTCCTTCACGCTTAATAAATAAGATAATAAAAAGGAAGGATTAACTGACACGTCTTCCAAATCAGAAGAATGGAGAGAAAGCCACTCCTAATAAAGCTTACCCCAACGGTCGACTCGCCGCAAGAGGAAAATAAGCCTTGGCCGTTGGTCCTCAAGAATAAAGAAGAGGGGGCAAGGACACCAGTGCGACTATTTATGCCACGTCCTTTCCCCTAAGAAACAAATAAAGTTGTACCGTGGAGATACAGGGAATCTTCTCTGATAAAAGAAGAAATAACAAATATAGCTGGCATTGGGGGCATGACTAGAAGTGGAAGAGTCTACTCCCCCAAGGACACACAGGAAGATGTCCTCCAAAATAAAGGAAAAAATAAAAAGACCGAAGAAGAAAAAGAAAATAAGGAATCCAAGGAGGAGACAGAGGAATTACTCCATTTATAAGGCAAAGCGAGTATTCCATCATAGACCAGCTCAATCGCACACCCGTGAAGATAACATTGTTATCTCTGGTAATGAGCTCAGAACCGCACAGAAACGCCCTGTTGAAGGTCTTGAGCGAAGCGCACGTGCCTCATACTATATCCCAAGAAAAGGTTGAGAGGATCGTCGGTCACATCACGACAAGTGATCACCTCACCTTCACAGAGGAAGAACTCCCCCTCGAGGGGTCAAGCCATAACAAGCCCTTGCATATCTCAGTCAAGTGCAAGGAGTACCTCATCGCCAAAGTTCTTGTGGATAACGGGTCATCCTTGAACGTAATGCCCAAGTGCACACTAGACAAGCTGACTATCCAAGGAACCCATCTGCGCCCAAGCAGCACTATCGTTCGAGCCTTCGACGGATCCAAACGAGAAGTAGTGGGAGAGGTTAACTTGCCAATTCAAGTTGGACCCACTATCTTCAACACCGATTTCCATGTCATGGATATTACTCCAACATATAGCTGTCTCCTCGGCAGGCCTTGGATTCATGACGCTAAGGCAGTACCTTCAACGCTCCACCAGAAAGTCAAGTTCATAGTGGATGACAAATTGGTCACGGTCCAAGTAGAAGACGATATCCTGATCAGTGGACCGTCCACCCAGCCTTATGTGGATGCGGCTGAAGAGGCCCTTGAAACATCTTTTCAAGCGCTCGAAATTGCCAGCATAGAGCGACTTCCCAGAAACACAAAGGTAGCCCGCATGATGTTGAAGCACGGTTACCATCCTGGCCAAGGACTGGGGGCAGATTCCCAAGGCATGAGGGAACCCCCAGAATTCAAAGACAATCCTTTCAAGCATGGCCTAGGATATGACCCTACTAAGGGCCGAGCGGAAAGAAGAAAAGGGAAGTCTCCCCTCCGCACACTCAAGCAAATTTTCCAAAGTGGAGGGGTGAAAGCATCAAGAGCCACCTTAGTCATTAGGAAATCTTTTTCTTCGTTTAAGGGATGTAAACCCCATGATTGTTAGAGATTATCCCCCGGGGCTAGCCCGACCCCCGGGCATTTTAGGGCACATATTCCCTTATTAATTAATAAAGAATGATTCTCACTATTTGCTTCTCTTCTTCCTATTTCTAACTAGACCACACAAATAACCCTGTCTAAGTAAACGAAAAAAGAAGAAGAATAAAAAGCGCATTCAAATAATCAACATTTACCATTGCTATTATCGTTAAGCTAGTTGATTAGAAGCACATAAAAGTAAGACTTCACCTCATCCATAAAGAAAGTCATGCTTCGCCAATATTGTGAACAAAAAATAAATACACAAACAAAAAGAAGAAGAGAAAAGAAAAGCCCAGAGAAGCCAAAGGCCAAAGAAAAGGGCGAATTACCCGGTAGGAAACCCACTAAGGGGGCTACGCAAAAGATAGGGTCGACCCGATAGGATACCCGAACAACAATAAAGGGTAGCCTAGGCAAAAGTTAGGGTTACAAAATAAGGTCCGTTAGGATTCTAAAAAAAAAATTACAAAATGAAGGAACCTAGACAAAAGTTAGGGCCAAGCACAATATCCTAGTTCGAAAACCCAAAGGGCGATCTAGGGAAATCAGCTAACCATTAGAAAGCAATGGGAATAAAACCAAAAGGCGCAAATACAAAAAAGAAAGGAAACTGTTTGCTTAGACAAAAGCTTAAACACCTAAGCCTAACCCTAGCCAACCATGCTTACAAAAAACTTTCTAAATAAAAATTAACCCTCTAAACACACAAGCCATTGAATTTGCCTCTTTATTTCTTTTCTCTTGACCCTCACAACAATATTCTAATAATTAATTTGGGAATATGGAGGCGTATAGTCAACAAGAGGATTGAAATCCCTAAAGTGAAGAAAAAGGGGCACTACATGATAAAGAGTGCGCTACAAAAGAGAAAAAAAGAAAAAAGGAAAAGAGAAAGAAAAGAGGAAAAACAAAATGACTCTTCGGTCACAAGAAGTCTGGCATGGTACAACACGTACAAAAGCACAGATTAGTGGGCACTCGGCACTACAAGACACGTCGGTTAAATCCTTCTGAAAATTTAATCAAAGTAGGCATTATAGGACATCAAACATAAAAACATTGCATGCATAAAATGTTTTTGAACCAGGTCCTATTTTCTCTCCAAAAAAAAAAACCCTAGAATTCGAGACAACCGTCTGGATCTTCCAGACCGCCATCTCGGTCCCCCGGCAAGACGAGAACGCCGTCTCGACCAACGAGACCGCCGTCTCGATTTAGACAAAAATGAGACCACCGTCTCGATGATCCAGACCGCCATCTCGATTTGTAAGAGACTCGAGACCGCCGTCTCGCCTTCCCAGACGGCGGTCTCGAATTGGAAAATTTTCCTATAAATAGGAGGCGCGCTTGGGAGGTTCCTCACAACTCTCCTTGCCTCCAGAACCTCCATTCCTCAGATCTCACACTCCCAAACACTTCCTGGTCAAAATGTTCAGCAGAAGCGCCTCAAGAAAGAGAAGAGGAACTGCCGGTGCCAGCAGTTCTTCGGCACCGCCACCCCAAGATCCATCTTAGCTGTCACCACAACACTAAGCCCACCTCGAGAACATCCAGACTTATCCTTGGCACCCGATGCTAAGGCTCGACTTCAGCATCCTGGCTGAATTTGGGTGGGAGGACGATGTCCAAGCCCACATAGACAACATCGGATGGGGCTTTCTGCTGCAACCTCCACCCACACATGTGTACCCACAGGCAGTACTCGAATTCCTGGCCTCCGTTTCCTACGCTGAGGTCCCCTCCATGGTCCCGGGCCTGCAGCCCACCAAGATGGTAACTTATTTTATGGGTGGGGAATACAGGACTACCACCCTCGACGAATTCAATGTGGGTATTAGATTCGTCCGGCCCGAGGACGTACTGACTCGGGGATACCGCGAGGCCATCTGCTCTCGGCCCGCCAACCTCACCACCTCCGAAATGTGGCAAGAGCTCACAGGGGCAACCACACTGCCTACACTAATGAGGGGCTCCGCGCTTCCCCCAGCACTCCGCATCTGCCACAAGCTGCTGGCAGGGACATTCCATGGGAGGAAAGAGAGTCAGGGTAAGATAACCCTCCCTGACCTCTTTATACTCTACTGCATGAGCCAGAGGCGGCGCTGCAACCCTGGCTACTTCTTCCTGAGGGCCCTCAAGGACTTCGGGAACAGATCAACAGGGGTCGTCCTCATGGCTCCTCTTATCACTCCCCTGGCAGAAAGATGGGGGTGCCCCGGCCGGGAAGAGCTGGCCTCCAACTTGCGACCCGAATCCATCAACGGGTCAGTCCTGGTCAGCATGGGGATGCTGATACGCCGTGGGACCGAGCTGGTCCTTCATCCCTCGCTGGATTTCGCACTAGACCTCCAGGGGCTCGTGGCGATGTAAGATATCCCCACACCTCCCGAGTTCCAGCAGCAGCAACAACAGCAACAACAACAACCAGCACAGTACACGGACGATTTCGCCGGCCTAAACCGCAACATGAACGATCTGCACTGGCAGTTCGACTAGATGACGGTACGGCAAGAGCAACAGGCCTAGAGGGAGGAAGCCTACAACGCTCGGCAGGAGGAGATGTATCAGCACCAGCAGGTGATGCGGCAGGAATGGACAACATTCCAACAAGAATATCGCGACGAAGTCCGAGAGCAAGCGGACTTCCGGTATCACTTCTACCAGCAATTCCCCTCCGGATCGTCTCCAGATGATAGCCCTTAGGAATTGTACTTGCCAAAATAGAATGTGGTTGTAATAAAATTTCCTTATAAATAAAATTTTATTTCATGCATCTCTTTGCCACCTTTTGCAAAAGCTAGCGTAACAAAAAAGCTTAAAAAAGGGAAAAAGGCATACGCTCAATAAAAAGCCAAAATCCGAAATCACGAGAAAAAAGAGATAAAAGCGCGAGAAAAAGGCTGGATTAAGACAAGCCACTCTCCTTGATCAACAAAACTTCGATTACCAAGCAGAGTCGAACAGACAAACAAGATAACCCCACCAATCAGCAAGAGTCGGATGATCACCACCAAAAGTCAAAAACGAAGAGTCCCCAGCAACCAACAAAGTTGGATGAAACACAAAATCCCCGGCGCAACCCGGATGACTAGTCAGAGAGGTCCAAGTACATCTACCAACACAGAAATCACTCCCCAAAGAACCGGCGCATGGGCCACCTGAACAGTAAGCCGCCACTACCACTAGTCCTACGCAGCGGACTGTACCAGCCTGATAGGGGGTTTATACCTATCAACCTGCGCACGCGTTGCGCCTGATCTGCGCTCGAGCCGAATCAGTAAGTCGCACTACCACCCTGATGGGGGGTTCATACCCATCCAGTCCCACACAACGGACTGCAATTACCACCCTGATGGGGGGTTCATACCCATCCAATCCCACACAACGGACTGCAACTACCAGCCTGATGGGGGGTTCATACCCATCCAGTCCCACACAACGGACTGCAACTACCAGCCTGATGGGGGGTTTATACCCATCAACCGAAGGATTAGCTACCGTTAGAAGGAGTATCCGGAGGTTCCACCACGTGTCCACCAAAGGGATCGGCTACGTCAGAAGTAGTATCCTAGAGGTGCACAACACCAATTTTTCCCAGAAGATCAACCGCCACAAGACGGGATATCCGAAGGGTAGCCGGGCAAGAGGGTCAACTCCTTTACCTTCTTGTCAATCTGTTTGGCATCGTAGGCCAACAGCCGACAAGTCAGGTAAAAGGGGGGTAGCTGTAGACCCAAATCTTGCCCGGCCTCCAAATAAAGAGTAGAAGACCTCCTATTCGAAGATGGACGAAGCCTAAGAAGCCATTAGGAGAGACTATTAGGCCCCATACTAGGATAGGAGGGATTTTCTGCACAAAAAATAAGTTTTCTCGCCTTTTTGGGATGAGACCGCAGTCTCGTTTGACGAGACGGAGGTCTCGACCCTGTCAGACGAGAACGGCGGTCTAGACCTGTCAGGCGCGAAAACCTATAAATAGGGGGCTCCATTCCCTCATTTTCACACACCACACAGAGTTCTCTCCTCCTTCTCTCTAGAATTTCTCTCTCTAGAATCCCTCCGACGCATTTCCGGAGCCTCTGAGTGTCTTTAGAGGTTTTTAGAGCGTTCCGAGAGGTTTTCCGGCGTTGTACAAGAGTGAAGGGTTGCCAAAAAGCACCCTAATTTGCAAAAGTTAATAGAAAAGCTTGCTTCGAAGGTTTCCAATCTCTCTCTCTCTACTATTACCGCTTTATTTAAATTACGCGTTAGACATTAGGGCCATGTAATCATAATTTAAATTCCGCACAATAAAAGGGTAAAAGCGTATTTCCCAGTTTATTTATCAATAGAATAGTTGGCCTATCATAGGGAACCCGAAAGGGGCGTCGTAAAGGAACTAACACTTCCTTTACGCGTAACTAACTCCCTTACCCAACTCTGGTTCTAAAGACTAAAGTTGGTTTTTTGAAAACCAACGCCTTTTAAACTCCTTTTCCTATGTTTCCGGTAAAAACATCGATGGAAACTCCACAGAACCCTTTCAAAACTAGCTCTTGGATTAGCCCGGTTATTGGACAATCCAAGAGTGCCTTTTCGAAAACCTCGCTCCTAGGTTCAGCCCGGTTATCGGACAACCTAAAGGCGTTGTAACCACCAACAAAAAATGTGAAAATCAAGAGGGTCGAAACCATCGCGTCGCTCTGACCCCCTCGTTTTGACGGCGGCGACAACCCCTCTTCCTTTCCTTAGGGATTGCAATCCTCCTATTGATCACTATATTTCTACATTTCCCAGTCAATTACTTGAATGCTTTATGGTGAAGGGTCAAGAGAATATAAAGAAAGGGATTTATTGCAAAGGCTTGTGTTTTAGAGGAATTTTTTTTTGTAATAGAAGTTTCTGTAAGAATGGCTAGCCAAGGTTGGTCGGTGTTTAGGCTAGTTTAAACAAACGTTTTGTTTTAATGAGGTGCCGCCTTCAGCTGATTACTTTATGGCGCCTATTTGTGACTGATTAACTTTCCTAGTCCACCCTTTTGGGTTTTCATCCTAGGATTTTGCCCTTTTATCTTTTTGTCTTGGCCTTTGACCTTGACGGGCTTCTTTTAATAATAATTTCTTTTCTCAAAACATTGTCGAAACACGATTTTCTTATTCGTGTCTCTAGCTAATCAATCATGTTAACTTTAGCTTCATTTTGTCTATGGCGTTTTCATTATTTTGACGCATTTTGGAACAAAACGTTTGTCTAAACATTGGTTATTTAATGGGGTATAGAAATGTTTAGCAAGAAGAGAAGCACATAGTAAGAATATCATTCTTTTGTAATTTCAGGGAAAATAAGTGCCCTAGAGATGCTCGGGGGCCGGGCACACCCCGAGGAGTGATCTCTAATAGTCATTGGGTTTACATCCCTTAGAATCAGAAGAAGGACGTCTAATGACTAATGCTACCCTTGATGCTAATATCCCTCCTTTTTGGAAGATCGTCTTTTTAAGGTACGGAGGGGAGACTTCCCTTTTCATCGTACGACTTGTTCTTTTGTAGGGTTGTTCTTTAAAGGGTTATCCTTAAAATCGGGTGGCTCTCTTATTCCTTGAGCATCCTTTCCAAGCCCTTGTTCTGGGATGTATCCATATCTCTTCATTATATGGGCCACTTTTATATTACTAGGAAGTCTTTCCATATTTTCAAATGTCCTCTTCAGCCGCATCCATTTAAGGTAGGGTGAACGGCTCACTGATTCAAATGCAGTCTTTAGCTTGAACTATGATCAACTTGTCACCTACTACGAATTTGATTTTTCGGTGGAGCGTTGAAGAAACTGCCCTAGCACCGTGAATCCAAGGTCTGCTCAATCTTCCCCTTGGATTATTTTTTTCTTTTCCTCTTCGGTTTCTTTATTTTTCCTTTGTTTTTAGGAGCATTATCTTGTAGCTCCTTGGGTGAATAAATTCTTTTGCTTCTCGTCGTGCCCCCAATGCCGGCTATATTGGAGATATCTTTATTAATGGACGATTCTTGTATGCATATCCACGGTACAACTTTATCTGATGTATAAGGGAAAGGACGAGGCATGAATAAGCGCAAAGGTGTTATTACCCCTTCCCTGACATTATCAATTTGGGCACCGATATTTACTTCTTTCTTATTATCTCTTTGTCCCTGATCGATGGCCTAAGTTTTTCCTGATGGGGCTGTATCAATTGAGCTTATTTTTACAACAGTCTTTGCATGTCCGGGGAAATGGTCCCCTCCTCACTGTCTGACTCAATCCATTCGTCTTCGACTTTCGGATGTTCCAGAGAGTTTTCAATTACAGACATGACTGTATGGTTATGCTTTGTTTTAGATTTCTTTATTAAGTGTATGAGAGAGAAAAGAATGAAAGAGAATATGAATATTATGGAAAATGCCTTATTGTATTGACAAAAGAAAATATATACAGAGTCCCTTTTAATCAAAAGATCTCGCGGCCACGGGCAGAGACCGCGAGAGATGCATCGGAAGCTTTTATTATTTATTATTATATTTTTTTTTTCAAAACCAAAAGATGCACAAAATGGGGAGCCCTAGTTCGATGGCCTTCTCTACCCAAGCTCACTATTCTGGTTGTGATAGAGGCTTGATTTTTACGTTTGGGTCGGGAGCATCGAAAGTAATCCACCCGGCATTGAATAATTCTTGAACCCTATATTTCAGGTTGATGCAATTATCCACGGAATGCCCAGGAGCACCTAAGTGGTAATCACATTTTTCATTGAGTTTGTACCAACCGGGGTAAGGTGGATCTTTCTTCTTTGGGGAGATACGTGTTAAGAGCTTGGCCTCTAAAAGCCTTGGCAACAGACTCCCATAAGAAATTGGGATGGGAGTGAATTTCTTCTCTTGTCTGCGTGAGTGTCCAGTTGATGACGAAGAGGAAGAAAGAGTAGCAAAGTTCATGGCATTTACACTTCCCTCATTTTTCTTGCCAAAGGGCTTCTTGAATGATGCGTGGGATTTCTTAAACTTGGGAGGGAATTGAGTATTTTCGTCAAGCTGTACATTGGTTACCTTCTTCACATCAAAATTATGTCCCTCTAATGCCCTTAATCTCTCCTCTAAGGCATAAATTTGTTGCTCAGAGACCGTATTGTGGAAGCATTGCTGATACATTAGCTCCGTCAACTGCGCTATTTGTTTCTTTATGACATTAAGCTCAGCGGTGAGCAAGCTGCAAATACCCGAAGGGGATTTGGCCTAGTAATTTTCCCAAAAAACGCTCCTAAGACCCATTTTTTGGAGGTTTATTAAAATGATGTGCATGCATGCTGCATTTATTTTCTCGCATAGTTTTACCACTTATTGGATGATATGGTATGAATGATATGACTTTTGTCAAGAATCTTTTTATTATAAAAAGGAATTTTTATGGCTTTCATTCGTTTTTACATTTTTTACATCTCTTATGTCGGTCAACGTGGCTACTTAGCTTACAAAGAACCTGAAACCAGGCTAGCTTAACTAAAGACTGTCCGAGATAAAGTTTGTTTATTCTTATCACTTTTATGATTTTTAGGATTTTTCACTATTTTTGTTGTATGATTATCCTATGCTAATGCTTCAATACAAATGCAGCAAACGAATGCACACATAATTCATACATCCACGAGCAGAGCCACGCTATTTTCGAGGTGGGGTTTTCCTGCAGAAACATGCTTGGTTTAGGTGGTTCTAAACTGTTCTCACCAAGGCCAAAGGTCCCCAAGGTGCCCCTATTATAGGGACCTCTCAATCTCTCAGTCCTTGGGTCATGCACGAAACTCCGTGTCGACATCCTTAGACCAAAAGAAGAGAGTTATCACCTTGAGTTGGTGGTTTCCGACAACGGTTGTAACACCGTGTGCCAACAAGCCGGTCGTATCTGCCACCCACTCCCTATAGGTATTCACTCTTGCCCCCGGGTATAGAGGGACTGTTGTGTGCAAGGGTTTTTGTGTGCAATTTATGTTTTAGACAATTTGCAGAAAATAATCATACAACAATTATTAAAGCCATACAATAAAACATACGAAAGAGGGTAAAGGCGTAATTTCAAATCTTCACTTAGTTTGAATTTTATCCGTCACTAAATGGGATCAACTCTCTAGCTTCCCCAGTGGAGTCGCCATCTGTCGCCGCCGTTCGTTCCGACGTCTAGGGACATCTCGAAAGTTTATGCGGGCGGTCGCGAAAAGATGGTTTAGACTCACGTTTTTATGTTAAAATATGTTCATTGCTTCCGAGGTGCTCAACAACTGAACTATCCTCTAATAAAAGCAAGGTTTTCGAAAATAGGTTCTTTTGGAGTCGCCACCAATGTTATGACCGTAAACATTGGAAAAGGATAAAAAAGGCGTTGATTTTAATAAAAACCAAACTTGGCCATTATAACCAGAGTTGGGTAAGGGAGTTAGTTACGTGTGGGGAAGGTGTTAGCACCCCACAACGCCCCTTTCGGGTTCCCTATGACGGATTCATTCATTAAGTGAAGATTACGAGAAATTACGCTATTACCCTATTTTATTCATACAGTATTTAAAAATGACTATCTACATGATTTTATTTTACATTGCATACAGAAAGCAATAAATAAAGTAATAAAAGAGAAGAGAATTGAAAAGAACCTCCGTAGCAAGCTTTGTATTGCAAATCTTTTACAGTGAGGATGCGTTTTGGAAATCCCCCGCTCTACAAAGACTCTCCTCCCCGAATACAGTATCGACTCGACTAAATTTTAAAGAAGAATCGAATGCTAGAATACAATTCCTTAACCGATTGTTACCTTTTTAAGGCAATCAGAGAGTTCATTCGAAGTAGGGAGAGAAGACAAGTACTAGGAGTTGTCTGGAGTGTGAAAAAGTGGCAAATGAGCCTCCTATTTATAGTTTTCGCGGCCTGGCAGCTTGGGACGACCATCTGGGTTGGGACGGCCGTCTGGGTTGGGACGGCCGTCTCACTTGAAATTTTTCCTTTGGGGCAGCCAGCTGAGGAGTGGGACGGTCGTCCCACTTGTCCATTGCTGTTTGGGACGGCCGTCTCACCTTTGGGACGACTATCTCAACTTGTTTTCGCCAGCTTCTGTGTTCTGGGACCCCCGGGAAGCTTTCCTTTCTTTATTCGGACGTCGATTGATGCTGATAAACATCCATTGAAGCTTTATCTTTATATAGGAAGTCTTCTTGACCTTTATTGAGATGCCGGGCAAGCTTTATTTTGTTATAGGAAGTCTCCTTTGCCTTTATTGAGAGGCCGGGAAAAATTAGGGGTCTACATACGCTATTACCCTATTTTATTGTACAACATTTTAAAAATTGCTATCTACATGATTTTAATTTCTATTGCATACATAAAGCAATAAATAAAGCAATAAAAGAGAAGAGAAGTGAAAAGAACCTCCGTAGCAAGCTTTTTATTGCAAATCTTTAACTGTGAGGATGCGTTTTGGAAATCCCCCGCTCTACAAAGACTCTCCTCCCCGAATATAAGACCGACTCTACCAAAATTTTAAGAAGAATCGAATGCTGGAAGAAACTTCCTTAACCGATTGTTACCTTATTAGGCAATCAGAGAGTTCATTCAAAAGAGGGAGAGAAGACAAGTGTATGGAGTGTGAAAAATGCTCAAATGAGCTTCCTATTTATAGTTTTTTCAGCCTAGCAGCTCGGGACAGTCGTCTGGGGTGCAGAAAACAGGGATGGCCGTCTACAGAGGCCGGGACGGCCGTCCGGGATCTGGGACGGCCGTACCAAATATCAAAACTGGTTGGGACGGCCATCTGGCATGTGGGACGGCCGTCTGGGCTGACTAGGACGGCCATCCCGACTTCTGGGACGGCTGTCTCGACTATTTTGGCCAGATTTTGTGTTTTGGGACTCCTAGGAAGCTTTCCTTCCTTTATTCGGAAGTCAATTGATGCCGATAGACGTCCACCGAAGCTTTATCTTCAGATAGAAAGTCTTCTTAGCCTTTATGAAGTGGTCGGGCAAAATTAGGGGTCTACAGCTGCCCCCCCTTCACCTGCCTGACTAACTGTTGGCCTAATGTGCCCACAAAGTTAGTTGGTAGGGGAAGGAGTTAACCCTTTTTGCCCGTCATCCTTCGGATGCTCCTTTGCTGAAGTTTGCTGATCCTCCCGATGATAAATACTTTTGATTGGTACCAACCCCTATCTGGTTTGAACCTTCTTTTATAAGGCTCTGGTGAGTACTTACCCTCACCAGGTATGAGTCTGCATTTTGCTAGACTCTTGTGGGTACCTACCCCCACCTGGTATGAATTTGCATTTTGCTAGATTCTGATGAGTACCTACCCTCATCCGGTACGAACCCTATTCTATAAGGCTCTTGTGGGTACCTACCCCCACCTGGTATGAATTTGCATTTTGCTAGATTCTGATGAGTACTTACCCTCATCCGGTACGAACCCTATTCTATAAGGCTCTTGTGGGTACCTACCCCCACCTGGTACGAACCCTATTCTATAAGGCTCTTGTGGGTACCTACCCCCACCTGGTACGAACCCTATTCTATAAGGCTCTTGTGGGTACTACCCCCACCTGGTACGAACCCTATTGTAAAAGGCTCTTGTGGGTACCTACCCCCACCTGGTATGAATCTACATTTTGCTAGATTCTGATGAGTACCTACCCTCATCCAGTACAAACCCTATTCTATAAGGCTCTTGGGATGCTCTTTTTTGGCATTCAATCTTTTGATCAGTGCAAACCCTCATCCGGCTTATGGAGATGTGTTGGCGGCTTACTGTCTCTGATCATGCGCCCATTCATGGAAATTGATTGATTTTGTTTTTGACTTTTATGTCTTAGTCATCCGGTTTTACCGGAGATTCTTTGTTTTTGGCTTTTCTGTTTAGCCATCCAATTTTACCGGTGATTTCTTGTTTTTAGCTTTTTGTTTAGCCATCTGGTTTTACCAGTGATTTCTTGTTTTTGGCTTTTTTGTTTAGCCATCCAGTTTTACTGGTGATTTCTTGGTGGTTTCCTTTTATTTTAGGCAGGAATCCCCTAGGCATTTGTGGTTTCGGGCTTTTCTATTTAGCCATCCAGTCTTTGCCAGGGATTATTGATGATTGCCTCTTAATTTAGGCAGGAATCCATTGAGGATTTGTTGATTTCTGTTGATTGTGCCTCTTGATTAGGGAGACGCTTCAATAGTGGTGAAGACTTTATGCTTTGGGCTTGTATTGCCTCTTGCATAGGTTGATTTCCCGTTTCTTGGGGATATTGGCTCTTTGCTTTCCTCTGAGTAGGCAGAGGCTTCATTGGAAGTGAAGGCTTTGCATTCCACTGAGATATCCATATTGGGCATTATAGGTAATTAACTCCCTGAGGATATAAATTTGTAGTTTTGCCTTTGCTGATAGGCTCACTGGGGATAGTTTTTTCTTTTTGATTATCCATCGGGGATTTGATTTCTTTCCCGAAGATCTATTTTGGCTTGCCCCCTAGAGAGGAATGGAGTTTTTGACTCCTTGTTGGATGCTGCTGTTTTGAGTTGGCTTTGCCTATGCTCTTATTCTGCTGGGGAATGGGTTTTTACCTTTTTTTCTCGCGATTTTATCTCTTTTTTTGCGATTTTGATATTTGGATTTCTTAAATGTGTGCGCCTTTTTTATTTCTTTTATGCACGTAGGCTTTTTTATTATTTGCTGGGAATGAAGAGATTTTCTTCTTTTTCTCTTTTTTTGGCGATCCACGAAGGAGTTCATTGGCTTCCTGGGGATCCAATTTTGATTTTATTTTTATGACGGTGTCTTGGCTCCTAGCTTTGTGAAGCTCCTTATTGAACTGAAGGATGGGAATTTTCTCATTTTCCCCGTTTTGTAGATTTTTCTGAAATGCTCTACTTGGAGATATTTATTCGGCATTTTTCGTGGCCTCTATTGGGGAATGAAAGGTTTTTCTTTTTTTCCTTTTTGTTGAACCCCTGGGGATATGGAGATTTTGACTTCATATGTTCTTTGGTTGATCTTTGTGTAATCCTTATTCTCCTTTGGGGAATGTGGTGGATATTTTGGATGAGTATGCTTGATGACTCATGTGGTGATGAAGTTGAGTCGTGAGGTAATTTTTTGTTTTGCCTCTTGAGTAGGCAAAGATCCTACTTGGGGATGATCAAGCCTTTCCGTTGGCTTTTGATGGCTTCCTCTTTCTTGGGAGGATGGTGGTTGGAGCTTTGAATGACTATTTTTGACGACTCATGTGGTGATGCTGAGTCGTGGAGTAATTTTTGTTTTTCCTCTGGAGTAGGAAAGGATCCGCTTGGGGATCATCGAGCCTTTCCGTTAGCCTTTTTCCGGTGCACCTTCGTTTTATTGGGGTAGAAGGTTGGAGCTATTTTCCTTAAAGCTCTTTATTCTGCTGAAGTGGTTTTATTTCGCCTTCTCTTTCTTTAGGGAATTTTGATTTGGAGACTGGATTCTGGCGCCTCCTGTTTTCAATCACAAGTATGGAGCCTAGACTCCTTATATGCATGTTTTATTATTCTTATTTAAAGAAAATTATTTTTCTTGATTTTGACAAAGTCGTATTGTGCATCTACTTTGTGTGTGGATGTTCTAGATGCAATCTATTTATTTATTTATTTTTGATGCACTTAGAAAGTAACTGGCCTTCTCCTGTTGGCTTCTTATGAATACGCTGATGGGCTCCTCCTTTAGGACCATGATGATGGGCACCTCTTTTAGGACCATGATGATGGGCACCTCTTTTATTCATCTTTTGGTTTTAGCCCTATCTTTTGCCTAGATCGCCCTTTACGGGTTTTTGATCTAGTGGGCTGCCTTAAATTTTTGCCTATAATTTCTTAGGGGGTTTTTGCCTTATCTTTTGCCTAGACCGTTCTTTTGGGGTTTTTGATCTAGCAGGCTACCCTGACTTTTACCTAAGAATATCCTAGCAGATGCTTATTCTTGTATTATTTTTTTTATGCTTCCTCTTTTTAGATGCATGTTTGATCTTTAATTAAAGATCTTTGAGCATATTTATGATTTATCAATAAAGAGGCATTTCCATAATATTTGGTCAAGAGAAAGGAAATGAAAGGAAATTTTATTGATAAATGAGCAAAAGTTTATTTTTTTGATAGAAGGATTTCAAGGGTATTTAGAAGAATGGCTGGTTAGGGTTGGCTATACTGTATAGGCTTATACAGTCATGTCTATGATATATGCCCCCTAGTTCTCCTAATTGCTTTAGTTGAGATGTCTGAGCTTAGAGTGAAGACTATGCAAACTGTTTGCTTTTGGAAGAATGTTACCTTAGTCGCCTTTCAGTTTTCGACTGAGGTAACCATTGCTCTTAATTTTTTATTATTATTTTTTTTACCTCTATTTTTTGCCTAGGACGTATCCTAGCGAGGGATATGGACCCTATCTTTTGCCCAGGGATGCCCTTTGCGGGTTTTCATTCCTGACGGGTCTTGAGCAATGTTCTTCAAGCATAATACTTTTTTACCGCATCAGAATTGATTGGATGTCGTAGTTCCTCTCCATCCATATTAGTGAGGATAAGTGCCCCTCCTGAGAAAGCTCGTTTGACCACAAAGGGTCCCTCGTAGTTTGTTGCCCATTTTCTAATTTTATCCTTTTGGGCTAGAAGAATTTTCTTTATCACTAGATCCCCTTCTTGATAAGTATGAGGGTGGACCTTTTTATCATATAGCATTCAGCCACTTTTCATCGATAAGGTTTAATTGATCATATCGACTTTGAACTCATTCAGCTTCTGTTAATTTTGCTTCCATTATAATTCGCAAGGAAGGTATTTCGACCTCTATTGGTAATACGACCTCCATATCATATACAAGGGAGAATGGAGTAGCTCTTGTTGAGGTCCGTACAGACGTTCGATAACCATGAAGAGAAAAAGGAAACATTTCATGCCAATCTTTATAGGTCTTAACCATCTTTTGAACGATCTTTTTGATGTTTTTATTGGCCGCTTCTACTGCGCCATTCATTTTGGGTCGATAAGGAGAGGAATTATGGTGTTGAATTTTGAAGTCCTTGCATAGCTCTTCCATCATCTTATTATTCAAGTTGGTTCCATTATCAGTAATAAGACGATGCGGGATGCCATATCGACATATGATATTTTTCTTAACAAAGGTAACTACTACCTTTTTAGTCACATGTGCATAAGATGCAGCTTCTACCCACTTAGTGAAGTAATCAATAGCCACCAAAATGAATCGATGGACATTAGATGCTTTAGGCTCAATGGGTCCGATAATATCCATGCCCCACATAGCAAATGGCCAAGGGATAGCCATAACATTAAGAGGTACTGGTGGAACATGTACATTGTCTGCATGTATCTGGCACTTGTGACATTTTCTGGCATACTGATTACAGTCCTTTTCCATTGTGGACCAAAAATATCCTGCCCTGAGGATTTTCCTAGCCATGATATGCCCTGGTGCATGAGTCCTAAAGATTCCTTCATGTATTTCTTTAATCAATGTCTGGGCTTCTTCGAGATTGACGCATCTTAACAAAGTAGAATCAAAGTTCTTTTTATAAAGGGTTTCTCCTATCAACATAAACCCTATGGCCCTTTTCCGAATGATCCTTTTATCATTGTCACTGATTCCCTCGGGGTATTCACCCTTTGTCAAGTATCGCCTTATGTCATGATACCAAGGGGTTTTATCTTTTTCACTGTCCATCATCATACAAAAGGCTTGTTTGTCGTGCCTTTTGACTTGGATGATGGGCATCTCATGTTCTTGTCCTAATGTGAACATGGATGATAATGTTGCAAGTGCATCTGCAATCTGGTTATCTTCCCGAGGGATGTACTCTAAACTAACATTTTCCAGTTTTGAAGTCATATTACGGATGTGTTCTAGATAAGGGATTAATTTGGAATTTATGGTTTCCCATTCACCCTTGAGTTGGTAAATGACAAGGGATGAGTCGCCGAATACTTTGAGTCTAGTCACCCCGTGATCTATGGCTGCTTGAATACCTAAAGCGCAGGTTTCGTATTCTGCCATATTGTTTGTACAATCAAAGTTTAGCCTGGCTGTTACCAGGATATACTTCTTTTCAGGAGATATTAAAATAGCTTCGATCCCATGTCCTAGTAAGTTTGAAATTCCATCGAAGAACATAATCCACTTATTATTTTCAAGTTCTTCATGTTGGATGTGCATTATGTGCTCATCTGGAAAATCATCTTGGAGGGATTGATATTTGTCAGTTGGTCCATGTGCCAGGTAGTCTGCTAAAGGACTACCTGCCACCTAGCTATTCTTCCAGTCAAGACGGGTTTTTCAAACAGATATTTGATTGGGTCCATTTTGGAAATCAACCAAGTTGTATGTCTAACCATATATTGTCGAAGGCGATGAGTAGCCCACACTAATGCACAACATGTTTTTTCGAGTGGTGTATAACGGGTCTCATAGTTTAGAAATTTCTTACTGAGGTAATATATGGCTTGTTCTTTCTTACCCGTATCATCTTGTTGACCGAGCACACATCCCATGGACTCATCGAGTACTGAAAGGTAAAGAATCAGGGGCTTTCCTTCCACAGGTGGTACCAACACTGGGGGATTGGTTAGGCACATTTTGATCTTTGATTTCTTTGTGGATCATATCGTGAAATAATGTTACCATAGCCCTTTGATAAGTAGCCCCTGCATTCTTGAGTCCAAAAGGCATTACTCTATAACAGAATGTACCCCACGACGTAATGAAGGAAGTTTTTTCTCTATCTTCAACAGCCAATTTAATTTGGTTATACCCTACATATCCATCCATGAAAGAATAGAGAGTATTCATAGCGGTGTGATCTACCAGCATATCAATATGTGGTAAGGAAAAGTCATCTTTTGGACTTGCACGATTTTTCCATTCTTATTTATAATTGGCACGATGTTTGCCAACCATTCAGGGTATTTTGACACGATTAGAAAATTGGCATCCAACTGTTTTTCTGCTTCTTCCCTAATTTTCAAGGACCATTCTGACTTTACTCTTCTGAGCTTCTGCTTAACTGGCCGAAATCCCTCTTTTAGTGGTAATCTATTCTCCACTATGCTTTTATCAATTCTAGGCATATCATGGTAGGACCATGCAAACTCGTCCACATATTCTTTTAATAATTGTATCAACCTTTCCCTGATATCATCGTCAATTTGGGTACCAATATTTACTTCTTTCTTATTATCTACTTGTCCCAAATTGATGGCCTCAGTTTTTTCTTGATGGGGCTGTATTGATTGAGCTTCTTTTTCCAACAGTCTTTGCATGTCCGGGGAAATGGTCCCCTCCTCACTGTCTGACTCAATCCATTCGCCTTCGGCTTTCGGATCTTCTAGGGAGTTTTCAATCGCAGACATGACTATATGGTTATGCTTTGTTTTAGATTTCTTTATTAAGTGCGTGAGAGAGAAAAAAATGAAAGAGAATACGAATATTATGGAAAATGCCTTATTGTATTGATAAAAGGAAAATATTTACAAAGCCCACTTTAATAAAAAATCTCGTGATCATGGGCGAGGATCACGAGAGATACATCGGAAGCTTTTCAATATTTTTTTATTATTATTTTTTTATGTTTATCATATTTTTAGAAATGACAAAGATGATGAGCCCTAATTTGCTGATCTTCCTCATCCCATCTCTTATTCGGGCTTAGATAGAGGTTGATCATCCACTTTTGGCGTAGATGCATCAAAGGTAATCCACCCTGCATCTATTAAATTATGGATCTTATGCTTTAAGGCCACACAGTTTTCTACGGAGTGTCCCGAAACGCGTGAATGGTAATCATAGTTTTCATTAGGCTTATACCATTCTGGATATGGTTGCTCTATTTTCTTGGGAGGGATGCGCACGAGGAGTTTGGCCTCCAATAATTTTGAAAGTAGACTTCCATAGGAGGTAGGTATTGGAGTGAATTTCCTCTCTTGTCTGCATGATTTGGTCTGCTGCGAGGAGGAAGAAGGAGTAACAAAGTTGATTGCATTCACGGTTCCTTCCTTCTTCTTTCCAAAGCTCTTTTTAACGTTTGGAGTGGAGGAATTGGAGGAAGTATGTTGTGTAATTCTTCCGCTTTTCAAACCTTGCTCCACTCTTTCCCCTATAATTACCACATCCGCAAAAAGTGTTGATGTGTTCCCTATCATTTTGTCATAATAGGGACCAGTCAGAGAATTGATGAACATGGATGTAGTTTCCTTGTCAGATAGAGGAGGTTCTACTTGTGCTGCTAATTCCCTCCATCGTTGGGCATATGCCTTAAAGGATTCGTCGTCTTTTTTGCTTAGTAATTGTAAATCTGCTCTTTCTGGGGTCATATCAATATTGTATTTATAACGACGAAGAAAAGCATCCGCCAGATGTCTCCATGTTTGGACTTTCCCTTCCTCCAATTGCATATACCAATTTAAGGTTGACTCAGCCAGGCTCTCCTGAAAGCAGTGGATAAGGAGTTTCTCATTGTCAGCATATGCAGCCATCTTACGACAGTACATTGTGAGATGGCTTTTGGGGCAAGTTATTCCCATGTACTTTGGGAAGTCCGGAGTTTTGAATTTGTTAGGGAATTGGATGTTTTTAACGAGGCACATATCAGTCGCCTCTTTAACATCAAAATTATGCCCTTCCATGGCTCTTAGCCTCTCCTCAAGGGCAGTAATTTGTTGTTTCGATATTTTTGGAGCATGAATATGTACTGCCCTTGTATCAAATTGGGCATGTTCACCGTTAGGTTCCTCTTCTTGGTGAGAGGCTTGTCCACTCTGAGGACCCTCTTTGTGGAGATTTTGCTGACGCATCATTTCCATCATTTGAGTCATCTGCTCTTTCAGCATACTAAGCTCAGTGGTGAGCTTTCGGTTTTGTTCTTCTAATTGCTCCATCTTTTTAGCTTTCTGAGCACGAGTGAGGACGGGCGGAAGACCAGCCACTTTCTAAATGATTTTGAAGATTTTTATTATAGCTCTTTATTTCATATGATTAGTGTGAGATAGATATGTCTTAGATAATAGTTTTGGTATCCTCTTAAAAGCATATGCTTAAGGGGTACTATAGACCCCAAATCTTGCCCAGCCTCATAATAAAGACTAGAAGACCTCCTTTTCGAAGATGGATGAATCCTAAGAAGCCACTAGGAGAGACTATTAGGCCCCATACTAGGATAGGAGGGATTTCTGGCATAAAAATAAGGATTTTCGCCTTTTAGGGTCAAGACCGCCGTCTCGGATTCGAGACCGCCATCTCGCCTTGCAAAGGTGGCGAGACCGTCGTCTTGCCACTCGCGAATGGCGAGACCGCCGTCTCGTTTGGCAAAACGGCCGTCTCGCCAATCCTGCAAGGCGAGACGGCCGTCTCGACCTTATCAGACGAGACGACCCGTCTCGACCTGACAGGCACGAATCCCTATAAATAGAAGCCTCCTTCCCCTCATTTTGACACAGTTCTTCCTCCTTCTCTCTAGAAATCTCTTCAAATTCTCTCTCTAGAACCCCTCCGAAGCATTTCCGGAGTTTCTGAGTGTTTTCTAGAGCTTTTTATAGCGTTTTTGGGAGATTCCGACGTTGTAAAGAGCGAAGGGCTGCCAAAAAGCACCCAATTTTTTGTAAGAATTAATAGAAAGCGTGCCTCGGAGGTTTCTACACTCTCTCTCTCTCTCTCTCTTTTACCGCTTTATTTCAATTATGCAATAGATATAGGGCCATGTAGTCATAATCTTTAAATTCTGCAAATAAAAGGGTAAAAGCGTATTTTTCACCGGATTATTTATTTAATATAGCTGGCCTATCATAGGGAACCCGAAAGGGGCGTCGTAAGAGAACTAATACTTCCCTTACAAGTAACTAACTCCCTTACCCAACTCTGGTTCTAATGACCAAAGTTGGTTTTTCGAAAACCAACGCCTTTTTCATTCCTTTTCCGATGTTTCCGGTAAAAACGTCGGTGGCGACTCCAGATGAACCCTTCAAAAACTAGCTCTTGGGTTAGCCCGGTTATCGGACAACCCAAGAGCGCCCTTTCGAAAACCTCGCCTCTAGGTTCAGCCCGGTTTTTGGACAACCTAAAGGCATTGTAACCACACCAATAAAACGCGAAAAATGGAAAGTCAAAACCATCGCGTCACTCCGACCGCCTCATTTTGACTGCGGCGACAGATGGCGACTCCGCTGGGGAAGCCTAGAGAGTTGATCCCATTTAGTGATGGGCCAGCTTAACAATAAATAAACCAAGAAAATTACGCTTTTACCCTACCTTGTATTATAACATGTTTTAATGCTTGGCTTTAATAAACTGTTGCTTGTTTATACTTACGCAATTGTTTGAAATACAAACTGTACACAAACCCTTGCACACAACAGTTCCCTCTATACCCGGGGGCAAGTGAGAAATCCATAGGGAGTGGGTGGCAGGTACGGTTCACTGTACTGATGGCCTTGTGCCCACCATTGTGATCAAAAATCACCACTCAAGGTGATAACCTTCCTCTTTTGGCACAAAGACTGACTATGGCCTTAGTGCTAAGCATGGTCGGAAGGCTGGAGAGTGGGGACCCTATAATGGGGGCACCTTGGGGGCCTTAGCCTTGGTGAGAACAGTTACAACCCACCTTTGCCAAAACACTTTTCTGCAGGAAAACCCTACCTCGTGATTAAAATGACTTCTCGCCTATTCGCAGATGATTGAATTGTATGTTTGTTTGTTGCATTTGTTTGTTGCATAGCATAACCAAACAACAGAAAAATCACACAAAACATTTTTTTTGCAATAAACACCCTTATCTCGGACAATCTACCTTTTAGCTAGCCTGGTTTCATGTTCTTTGTAAGCTAAGTAAACACACAATCCGACAGAAGAGATAAGGGACGCTAACTATTCTTTCGCATAAAACCGTTTTATCTCGGACAGTCTGCCTTTTAGCTAGCCTGGTTTCAGGTTCTTTGTAAGCTAAGTAGCCATGCAGTCTGACAGAAGAGATAAAAGGCTGAAAAAATAAAAAATGAAATAAAATAAAAAAAATAAAAAATAATTGAAGCACTTGGTGGATTTGATGAAGACATAGATATAGCTTAGGTTGTGGGTGTGTAGATGATTAGGTTTTAAGTTTAAGCACTTAATCTCTTGATAGTCCATTATATTTTGTGGTAAGCGCCTTAAAATGTTGCATCTCATTGAAAATCATTTTTCTGCATGAAAAACTTACATTTAAGTATTAAAAGAATAAACTAAGTTAAAATCTGTTAAAATCACTTAACATAATAAATGGTCATACATAGTCGAAAATTCAATTGATTGATTCGCGGAATCAACAAAGTTAAAATAACTCAATGAATTTTTCAATATCAAAGTTTCGCTTTTTCAATCTGTTGAAATGATTTTTAAATCTGTTGAAAGCAGAAAGATTTTTTTCGGTCTAAGAGTTTTTTCAGTTGAAATATTTTTCAATCTGTTGAAACGAGAGAGACTATTTTTTTAACTAAGTGGTTGTAGGATTTCAATCTATTGAAATGATTTTCAATCGATTGAAGCAGAGTTGTCATTTTTCATAAAGTCTGTTTCAATCCATTGAAAACTCGAAACAATCGATTGAATGAACTTTTAAATGAAATCAATCGATTGAATCGTGGTTTTAATCGATTGAAATGCATTCTGATCAATCATAGTTTCATTCGATCGATCATAACTTCGGTCCGATCGATCATACTTCAGTTCTAATCGATCAGAGTCTCTTCTAACCTGTTATACTTCAAACTAATCGATCTTGTGACTCTCTGAAACAGTTTTTGACAGATGAAACGTTCTGATTCTTTGTTTTACTCTATACATACAGAATTGATATATCTTTTAAATATATACAACACACTACTTGAGAAAACTTGTGAAATCAATCTGTGAAACTTTCATATACGTGACTTTCTCTGCATTCAAGAATCTTTTCATATCATAAGGTGTTGTGATCAGAATTGTGGTCAATCAAAGAGAGAAAGTGTTGTTAGAATTGTTCTGGACAATTAGAACTTCAAGTCCAGGTTTTTTCTTTCCATACTCTTTTGTAAAAGTGTGATTGTGCAGGTTGGATTGTGATCTGCACTTGGTACTGTCGCCGCCGTCCGTTCCGACGTCCTGGGGACGTCTCGAACGTTTATGCGAGTGGTCGCGAATAGATGGGTGAGACTCGCGTTTTTTGTTAAAATTGTGTTCATTGCTTCTGAGGTGCTCAACACTGAACTATCCTCTAGTAGAAGCAAGGTTTTCGAAAAGGGTTCTTTTGGAGTCGCCACCAATGTTTTGACCATAAACATTGGAAAAGGAGAAAAAGGCATTGATTTTAATAAAAACCAACTTGGCCATTATAACCAGAGTCGGGTAAGGGAGTTAGTTATGTGTGGGGAAGGTATTAGCACCCCACAACGCCCCTTTTGGGTTCCCTATGACGGATTAATTCATTAAGTGAAGATTATGAGAAATTACGCAGTTACCCTTATTTTATTCGTACAGTAAATATGGCTATCTACATGATTTTATTTACATTTTATGAAGCAATAAATAAAGCAGTAAAGGAGAAGAGATTTGAGAAGAACCTCCGTAGCAAGCTTTATATATCAACTCTGTTATAATAAGGACACTTTTCGGCAGTCCCTCGCTCTACAATGACTCTCCTCTCGATTACAGACTCGACTCGACTAAATTTTCTAGAAGAATCGAATGCCGGAATACAAATTCCTTAACTGATTGTTACCTTTTAAAGGCAATCAGAAAGATCATTCGAGAGAGGGAGAGAAGTAGACAAGTCTTCTGAGTTGTCTGGTGTGTGGAAGATGACAAATGAAGCTCCTATTTATAGCCATTTTTCGCCTGGACATCTGGGACGGCCGTCTGGGTTGGGACGGTCGTCCCAACTGCACATTTTACATTAGGACAGTTTGGGACGGCCGTCCCATTTGAATTTAGGGACTTGGGACGCGCGTCCTAAATGTGAGACGTGCGTCTCACATGCATTTTTTTTGTTTGGGACGGCCAGGTGTGTTTGGGACGGCTGTCCCAAACTGCTTTGGCCTGTCTTCGCGTTCCGGGACCCCCGAGAAGCTTTCCTTGCCGTTTGCGGACGTGGATTGGTGCCGATATGTGTCCGTTGAAGCTTTATCTTCGTGTAGGAAGTCTTCTTGGCCTTCATTTGAAATGTCGGGCGAGCTTTATCTCTATATAGGAAGTCTCCTTTGTCTTTTATCGTGCAGACGAGCGATCTCTGTGTTTTGTTGCAGGAGGTTTCCTCGGTTTTGGGAAGCCGGATGAACTCCATCTTCGGGCGAAAGTTCTTCTAGCTTTTATTTTGAGAGGCCGGGAAAAATTAGGGGTCTACAGGTACAGTAACTGGATTTGGTTACTGGGTGGTTTTCAAGATTCTATTTTGTGGGTTTGCAAGATAGTTCTCGGGGTAGATTGGTGAGTATCTACTGGTTGTAATTTTCACTTGGTATTAGTGGAACTTGACTGGTTTGTCAAGAACTGGATGTAGCTCTGGATTAGAGTGAACCAGTATAAATTTGTGTGTTAAAATTCTTCTTTCATCTCTTTTATTTTCTCGTCTATAAACTTGCTCGTGTTTAAACCAAATTACCTTCGCAAAGATTGAATAAAGATAACTCATTCTTCCAAAAGAAAGTAAGTTTTGCGAAAAAGTTTTAAAGTTCAATTCACCCCCTCTTGAACTCAACCATTAATTCTTTCAATTGGTACCAGAGCTAGTTCTTGTAAGTTACTCAAGAAATCGGTCCAATGGTCGAGGGAAAGATGACTTTTTCGAAGGAGCCTCCATAAACAGGCCTCCACTTTTTTCTGGTGTGAATTATTCTTTCTGGAAGGTTAGAATGAAAATTTTTATTGAATATCTTGATAGAGGCATTTGCGAAACAATTGTTAATGGTCCTTACAAACCAACTCATACAGTAGATGGTAAAGTAGTTGAAAAAGATTGGGCTGAATTAACTCGATGTAGAAAATAGGAGAGTCCAATATGATTATACTCGCAAAAAATATTATTACCTCTCGCTTTAAATCTTGATGAGTTTTTCGGGGTGTCTCAAGTGTGCCTCCGCCAAAGAGATGTGGGAAATTTTAGAGGTCACACATGAAGGAACATCTCGATGTGAAAAGGGCAAGAAAGCATGAGTTAATCGGGGACTATGAGTTGTTTAAAATGCAAGCAAGGAGAAACAATTGCGGATGTGCGTAAAAGGTTCACGCACATAGTCAATCATCTAATTGGGTTAGGAAAGATTTTTGACAAAGAAGAGTTGAACATCAAAATCTTAAAGTGTTTGGACAGAACGTGGCAACCAAAGGTGACGACTATATCGAATCAAGAGACTTGATCGAAATGACTACCGCTTCACTTTTTGGTAAGTTAAGGGAACATGAGTTGGAAATCAATCGGTTCAAAGAACAAGAGAATGCAGAAAAGAAAAGTAGAAATATTGTTCTCAAGACGATTGAAGAAAACAGTGGATCTCGAAGAAGATGAATCGGAGAACTCGACTTTGTTGGTTAAGAAATTTGGGAAATTTCTTAGAAGAAAGAACAAAACTGGCCAAGTAAAAAGGTACAATGATAAAAAGACTGAATTTGTTCAAAATACTATTACTTGTTATTCTTGTGGTAAACAGTGGTCACATAAAGAGTGATTGTCCTGGAAAAGACCAAGAATTAGAACAAGAAAGAATCAAGATACAAAGGGAAAAAGGCCTATATAGCCTGGCAAGACAATGATTCATCTTCCAACTTCGAATCCGAAAGTGAAGAGGTGAACCCGTGTTTGATGGTCGGCTATGAATCCTCTTCATCACATGTAAGTTCAACTCCTACAGAGAATGAAATGAATTACAAGCACATTACTAAATGCTTTCAATGAAATGCATAGTGAAGCCGTAAATTTATCTCATACAAATAATCGGTTGAAAGGTTTAAATAACTCGGTTAGAAAATAGAGTTAAAGTTCGGAAAAAGAACTATTAGAAAGCAAAACAGATTTAGAACATCTAGATATTATCTATTCATCTCATGGATAATGTTGTCGTTAATAAGAATTGTGAAAAGTGTATTGTTTTACAAAATAAGGTTGATTACTTGACTAAAACCTTGACAAAATTTACTCAAGGTAAAGAAAATTTAGATGCACTTCTTAGGTCTCAAAACTGTGTGTTTGAACATTCTCGAATCGGGTACAAACCTAATAATGGGGTAAAAACTAAAAAATATTTGAACTTCTTTTCATACGGAAAAACAACAAGATCCCCTTTCTCATCTTGTCATTACCGCATGAAGAAAGGACATACTATAAAATTTTGTCATGCTAGAAAATATTTTGTGCCGCAAGGTAGGAAGAGATGGGTTCCAAAACATGTTAAACGTGAAAATTTGACTCCTAAGGACCCAAAATACGTAAGGGTACCAAATACTTGATGTTTGATCTTTCGAGAACAAGCAACAAGAGTCCCTTTGGTACCTAGACAATGGATGCTCAAGGCACATGACAGGTGACATTTCAAAATTCCGTAAGCCGAAATTGAAGAATGGAGGTCATGTGACTTATGGAGACAACAACAAGGGAAGAATTCTAGGTTCTGGAGATATTGGAGATAGTGAATCAGTAACCATTCACAATGTTCTTCTTGTTGAAGATGAAAGAATGATAGTTAACTCGATAATTCTTATCAGCTTGAATCATGCCGAGAACATAGATCGCTGTATCGTTGAAGAAGATGATCCATCAGTGGACCCCGCAAAAGCCGATTCACCAAAAATTACCGAAGAACAGGAAGAAGATGTTCTGGAAGTGCTTCCTAAAGAGTGGATTGTCCCAAGAGATCTCTCTCTAGACAATGTCATCGGGCAATTCAATAAGGGAGTATCTACTAGACATTCTCTTAACCAATTCCGTAATCATATGGCATTCATTTCACAAATAGAGCCTAAGACAGTTAAAGAAGCATTAAATGATGAATACTGGGTTAGTGCAATGCATGATGAGCTTAATCAATTTGAAAGAAATAAAGTGTGGGAATTAGTTCCTAAAATCAAAGATATCAATGTAATTGGTACTAAGTGGGTATTCAAAAACAAGCTAGATGAACATGGCATTATCACTAGAAATAAAGCTAGGTTGGTAGCCAAAGGGTATAACCAACAAGAGGGTATTGATTTTGATGAAACCTTTGCACTCGTAGCTAGACTTGAAGTCGTCAGATTATTATTAGCTTATGCCTCGTATAAGTGGTTTCGGATTACTACGGATGGATGTAAAGAGTGCCTTTCTTAATGGACTCATCAATGAAGAAGTATATGTTTCTCAACCTCCTGGGTTTGAAGATCACAAGCATCCTGACCATGTCTACAAATTGAAAAAGGCCCTTTATGGTTTAAAACAAGTACCTAGACAATGGTATGAGAGGTTAAGTAACTTCCTAATTAATCAAGGGTACAAGCGAGGTGAGGTTGATAAAACTCTTTTCATTAAGAAATCTAGAACTGACATTATTCTGGTGCAGGTGTATGTGGATGATATCATTTTCGGTTCCACTAATAATGCCATGTGTAATAAGTTTGTAAAAGAAATGCAAAGTGAATTTGAAATGTCTATGATGGGAGAATTGAATTTCTTCCTTGGTCTCCAGGTTAAACAATTAAGAAATGGCATTTTTCTTAGCCAATCTAAATACTGCAATGAATTGTTAAAGAAATTTGATATGCACAATTGCAAGGAATCCTCTACACCCATGTCTACTAACTCCTGTCTAGACTTAGATGAAAAAGGAAAACTTGTTGATCAAACTAAATATAGAGGTTTGATTGGTTCACTACTATATCTAACTGCTAGTAGACCTGACATTATGTTTAGTGTATGCCTTTGTGCAAGATTTCGTGCAAATCCAAAGGAATCACATCTTATCGCTGCCAAAAGGATTCTCAAGTACCTTAAGGGAACAGCTAATGTTGGACTATGGTATCCTGAAGGTGCATCTTTTAAACTTGTTGGATTTTCTGATTCGACTTTGCAGGATGTAGATTGGACGTAAAAAGTACCTCCGGTACTTGTCATTTACTCGGGAGCAGCTCTTATATCGTGGCACGACAAAAAGCAAGCGTGTGTCGCTCATCAACCGCAGAAGCCGAATACATTGCAGTTGGGAGCCGTTGTGCTCAAAGCATTTACCTCAAGCAACAACTAACAGATTATGGAGTGACTCTAAACAAGGTACCTCTGGTTTGCGACAATACTAGTGCAATAAACTTAACTAAGAATCCTATTCAACACTCTAGAACTAAGCATATTGAAATTAGACATCACTTTATTAGAGAACACGTATCTAGGGGTGACTGTGAGATATTATTCATTGAATCTGAAAAATAGTTAGCTGATTTATTCACTAAACCACTTCCTAGAGATAGACTTAATATGCTTAGGACTGAATTAGGAATTCTAGATATATCTAGTATTGCATAACTGATTCTTTACAGTGATTGTATGCTTTTTAACGAGTCGATAACAAGTTCAATTGATTAATAATTGCATGAATAACTTGATATTATTTGTTTCAATCGATTGAAATTGCGAAATAATCTGTTGATTTCCTGATTCTTACTCTCGGTATTAATATGTTATCAGCTCAATCGATTAGATAAGCTTTTAATCGATTTATTTCATTAACCTTGTAGCTCGCATACTTTCTTCTATAAATCAATCGATTAAATCTTCGATTCAATCGATTGAATTTACTTATGATACTCGCATGATTGTTTCTTACAATAACAATCGATTTAATTCTCGATTCAATCGGTTTATTTTACTTCGAGTATCTGCAGATTACAAAATCAATTGGTTTCACTGAATATCAATTGATTATTTTTTTGGGCTAGTTGTATGTTCTTTATCTCTAAACAATTTCTGCAGAGTAAATTGAAAGCATTTACAACAAGATAAACTTCAGCTACTCTCTTTAATATCTAAGATTTCCAATAAAAGCTGATTGACCCTGATTGGATATCTACTGTAAGGGTAATTAAAGTGTACAGTAGCAATTCTCTCTCCTCTTTTATCATCACTGCAATAAAGACAAAACTGTAAAGTTGAAGAGTTCATGTGCTCTCATTTCTAAAGAAAACTGTAGTATTATTTCCTTCTTTGAACTTTCTCTTTTCTCGGTTCTTCTCTGTTCTGCTCATCCCAAAAATCAAGTATGCTCAAGCGCACAAAGTCTGGTAGGAAGAAGTCTAGCAGAGGCGAGTCTTCTACTGCAAGGCAAGAACAGAATGTTGAAGGAAGGATTGAAACTTGGTTCAATGGGGACCAAGAGAAAATGGATTTGTTTATCCATGAATTGAGCAGGAAGCAAGTCAACATTCCGAAGATGTTAAAGTTTTCCTGGTTTGATGCCGAAGGATTCAGAGGCATTCGAAAGCTACTGCAACACCAAAAGCTTCAGAAGTTTCTGGAGTTAAATGGTAGGATTTATCCTGATTTGATTAAAGTTTTCTTCACAAATTTATCCTTTGAAGATTCCACTTTGAAAACCCAAGTTAAAGGTGTACACATTGAAATTTCACCCAACATCTGGAAGGAGGTTGCTGGAATAAAGGATGTTGGTGTAAAAGTCACCAAAGGATACACTTCAGATGTGGACGAATTTAATAAAGTTCAAGTACTTTCGGCCATGCATGAAGAATACTCGTGATTCTCGTTAGCTCTTTCAATACTGGGAAGCTAAAACTGGAAGAAAGAATTCTCGCTTTCATTGTGTCGTGGCAGCTCACACCCGGGGGAGCAATCATGCGGTGCTAAACGAAGGAGATTTAGTATCGATGTACTCGCATTCACCACAGGATACGGTGAACTGGGTCTTCGTCATCAAGGACCACATGATCAAAGCCAAGAGACTTAGTGATTTCGAGTATCCTTATGCTATTCTCGATTTCTAAGTTTTTAACACATTTTGGTGTCAATGTAGAAGGAGAACTTGTTGAAACCATCCGACCAACGAATGAAATAAATAATTCCGTGCTTCACAAAATGGGATTCATTAAAATTGATGGTGAATGGATCTCGAAAGAAGATGCTCGGGAGAAGTGAAGAAAGTGAAGAAGAAGAGCAAGAGGAAGGAATCAACATTGATATTCCCGGAACTTCGCAACACGTCCATCTGATCCAATGGAAGAAGTGACCCCACTGGAAATGATTCCATACAATCCACCGCCCGACCGTGGCACGCCTCTGTCTCGGCTCGAAAGAACAATGTTACATCAAATGAGCGAACCGCATTCAGCACCAAAGGAGGCATATGCGGATGACTCGCTGCTCCGAGGGCTCTGCAAGCATTATTTGGATGAAAATTTCATTGCAAGGTTCCAAGCATATTGATAATCAACTAGAAGACATTTACAACAGGATTGTGGAACTACAATTCAATCAAGGCCCCGGGGACGAATGAAGACTTTTTATGTTTCTGTTATTCTATTTTCTTTTCTTAGTTTTTAATGTTCTGTTTTACATTCGGGGTATCCACGTGGCCCCATTGGACTGTAACTAAAACAATCTATTTGATGTAGTCAAATAGGGGGAGAAGTATTTTGCTTAAAATCGTCACTACACACACACCACAAAATATATGTCTCTCGGTCTGTTATTTTTTATGCAGGTGCAAGTGGTTATTTGTCTCCATCAAATAGGGGGAGATTGAAGCACTTGGTGGATTTGATGAAGACATAGATATAGCTTAGGTTGTGGGTGTGTAGATGATTAGGTTTTAAGTTTAAGCACTTAATCTCTTGATAGTCCATTATATTTTGTGATAAGCGCCTTAAAATGTTGCATCTCATTGAAAATCATTTTTCTGCATGAAAAACATACATTTAAGTATTAAAAGAATAAACTAAGTTTTGTTTCTGTTGAAAAGGATTTTCAATCTGTTAAAATCACTTAACATAATAAATGGTCATACATAGTCGAAAATTCAATTGATTGATTCGCGGAATCAACAAAGTTAAAATAACTCAATGAATTTTTCAATATCAAAGTTTCGCTTTTTCAATCTGTTGAAATGATTTTTAAATCTGTTGAAACAGAAAGATTTTTTTTCAGTCTAAGAGTTTTTTCTATTGAAATATTTTTCAATTTGTTGAAACAGAGAGACTATTTTTTTTAACTAAGTGGTTGCAGGATTTCAATCTGTTGAAATGATTTTCAATCGATTGAAACAGAGAGCTGTCATTTTTCATAAAGCTGTTTCAATCCATTGAAAACTCGAAACAATCGATTGAATGAACTTTTAAATGAAATCAATCGATTGAATCGTGGTTTTAATCGATTGAAATGCATTCTGATCGATCATAGTTTCATTCTGATCGATCATAACTCGGTCTGATCGATCATACTTCAGTTCTAATCGATCGGAGTCTCTTCTAACCTCGTTATACTTCAAACTAATCGATCTTGTGACTCTCCAAACAGCTTTTTGACAGATGAAACATTCTGATTCTTTGTTTTACTCTATATATACAGAATTGATATATCTTTTAAATATATACAACACACTACTTGAGAAAACTTGTGAAATCAATCTGTGAAACTTTCATATACGTGACTTTTTCTCGCATTCAAGAATCTTTTCATATCATAAGGTGTCTGTGATCAGAATTGTGGTCAATCAAAGAGAGAAAGTGCTCGTTAGAATTGTTCTGGACAATTAGAACTTCAAGTCCAGGTTTTTTCTTTTCATACTCTTTTGTAAAAGTGTGATTGTGCAGGTTGGATTGTGATCTGCACTTGGTACAGTAACTGGATTTGGTTACTGGGTGGTTTTCAAGATTCTATTTTGTGGGTTTGCAAGATAGTTCTTGGGGTAGATTGGTGAGTATCTACTGGTTGTAATTTTCACTCGGTATTAGTGGAAGTTGACTGGTTTGTCAAGAACTAGATGTAGCTCTGGATTAGAGTGAACCAGTATAAATTTGTGTGTTAAAATTCTTCTTTCATCTCTTTTATTTTCTGTCTATAAACTTGCTGTGTTTAAACCAAATTACCTTCGCAAAGATTGAATAAAGATAACTCATTCTTCCAAAAGAAAGTAAGTTTTGCGAAAAAGTTTTAAAGTTCAATTCACCCCCCCTCTTGAACTCAACCATTAATTCTTTCAATAATAACAAAATCAAAACATTTATAAAAAGAATTTTGACAAAGTCGTATCATTCATATCGCATCATGTCTGTCGCCGCCGTCAAAACGAGGTGGTTGGAGCGACGCGATGGTTTTGACTTTCCGTTTTTTGCGTTTTTATTGGTGTGGTTACAACGCCTTTAGGTTGTCCGAAAACCGGGCTGAACCTAGAGGCGAGGTTTTCGAAAGGGCGCTCTTGGGTTGTCCGATAACCGGGCTAACCCAAGAGCTAGTTTTTGAAGGGTTCATCTGGAGTCCCCACCGATGTTTTTACCGGAAACATCGGAAAAGGAGTGAAAAGGCGTTGGTTTTTCGAAAAACCAACTTTGGTCATTAGAACCAGAGTTGGGTAAGGGAGTTAGTTACGCGTAAAGGAAGTGTTAGTTCCTTTACGACGCCCCTTTCGGGTTCCCTATGATAGGCCAACAGCTATTTAAAAATAATTAAACCGGTGAAAATACGCTTTTACCCTTTTATTTGCGGAATTTAAAGATTATGACTACATGGCCCTATATCTATTGCATAATTGAAATAAAGCAGTAAATGAGAGAGAGAGTGTAGAAACCTCTGAGGCACGCTTTCTATTAATTCTTTAAAAAATTGGGTGCTTTTTGGCAGCCCTTCGCTCTTTACAACGCCAGAATCTCCCAAAAACGCTATAAAAAGCTCTAGAAAACACTCAGAAACTCTGGAAATGCTTCGGAGGGGTTCTAGAGAGAGAATTTGAAGAGATTTCTAGAGAGAAGGAGGAAGAACTGTGTGAAAATGAGGGGAATGAGGCTCCTATTTATAGGGATTCGCGCCTGTCAGGTCGAGACGGGCAGTCTCGTCTGACAAGGTCGAGACGGCGGTCTTGCCAATCGAGACTGCCGTCTCGCCTTGCAGGAATGGCGAGACGACCGTCTCGCCAAAGGAGACGGCGGTCTCGCCACCTTCGCAAGGCGAGACGATGGTCTCGAATCCGAGACGGCGGTCTCGACCCTAAAAGGCGAAAATCCTTATTTTTATGCAAAAAATCCCTCCTATCCTAGTATGGGGCCTAATAGTCTCTCCTAGTGGCTTCTTAGGCTTCATCCATCTTCAAAAAGGAGGTCTTCTAGTCTTTATTATGAGGTCGGGCAAGATTTGAGGTCTACAGCTGCCCCCCCTTTACCCGACTGGTCAACTGTTAGCCTGTTGTGTGCCAAGTGTGTCGACTAGAGGGTAAAGGAGTTGACCCTCTTGCCTGGCTGGTCCTTCAGATGCTCCCCCTTTGTGGCGGTTGATCTTCTGGAGAAAAAGTGTGTTGTGCACCTCCGGGATGCTCCTTCTTGCGGTAGCTGATCCTTTCGGCTGATGAGTACGAACCCCCATCAAGTTTGATGAGTATGAACCCTCGCCCGGTAAGCCCCCTTTTGTAGGGCCTGGTGAGTATACACCCCCATCTGGTGTTTGACGATTATGAACCCCCGTCTGGTAAGCCCCCTTTTGTAAGACCCGATGAGTATACACCCCCATCTGGTGTTTATGCCTCTGGATGCTCCTTCTTGCGGTAGCCGATCCTTCAGCTGTGATGGCGGCTTACTGCTCTAGCTCATGCGCCGATGTTTGAGATGTATCCTCTTGTTTTCTGAGGTTTGTCCGGTCTGTGCTGGGGATTTTATGGGTGTTCATCCAGCTTTGTTGGTTGTTGGGGATTCTTTGTTTTTTATCTTTTGATGGTGATCACCCGACTCTTGCTGATTGGTCGGGTAGCCTTTGTTTGCTGCTCGACTCTTTGCTTGGTCGTTGAAGTGTGTTAATCCTGCCTTTTTTCGCAGTTTTATCTCTTTTTTCTCGCGATTTCGGATTTCAGCTTTTTCTTGAGCGTATGTCTTTTTACTCTTAGTTTTTTTGTTACGCTGACTTTTTGGCAAAGATAGCAAAAAGATGCATGGAATAAAAATTTTATTCATATAAGTTTTTATTATAGCAGCCCTTATTCTATGAGCACTATCCCTATGGACTATCATCTGGAGACGACCCGTAGGAAGGGAATTGCTGGTACATGTGTCTCCGGTAATCTGCTTGGATCTCATCGCGGTACTCTTGCTGGAATGTTGCCCAGTCTTGCCGCATCCCTTCCTGGTACTAGTAGATTGTATCTAGTCTTGTATCAAAGGCTTCCTGCGTTAGGGACATATGCTCTTGCCTTACGGACATCTGATCGAATTGCTGACGCAGATCATTCATATTGCAATTCAAACCAGCAAAATCGTCCATGTACTGTTGCTATTGCTGATGCTGATGCTGCTGTTGCTGTTGTTGTTGTGGTTGGAAGTCAGGAGGTGTCGGGAGATCGTGCATTTCCACGATGTCCTGGAGGTCCAAGGCGAAGTCCAGCGATGGGGTGGAGGACTAGCTGAGTCCTGCGGCGCATCAGCATCCCCATGCTGACCAGTATCGACCCTTTGATGGATTCGGGTTGCAAGCTGAAGGCCAGTTCTTCCCGGCCACCGCACCCCCATTTTTTTGCCAGGGGAGTGATGAGAGGAGCCATGAGGACGGCTCCTATTGGCCTGCTCCCGAAGTCCTTAAGGTCCCTCAGGAAGAAGTAGCCAGGGTTGCAGCGGCGCCTCTGGCTCATGCAGTAGAGAGCAAAAAGATCAGGGAGGGTTACCTTACCCTGACTCTCCTTCCTCCCGTGGATGGTCCCCACCAACAACTTGTGGCAAATGCGGAGGGCTGGGGGTAGCGCTGAGCCCTTCATCAGTGTGGGTAGCGTGGGAGACCTGGTGAGCTCCTCCCACATTTCGCCGGCGGTGAGGTCGGTAGGACGTGCGCAGATGGCCTCCCGGTACTCCCGAGTTAGCACGTCCTCTGGTCGGACGAATCCAATACTCACATTGAATTCGTCGAGGGTGGTGGTCCGGTATGTCCCACCCATAAAGTACGTCACCATCTTTGTTGGTGACAGGCCCGGGACCATGGCAGGGGTCTCGGCGTAGGAAATGGAGGCTAGGAACTCCAAGACTGCTTGAGGGTACACATGGGTGGGTGGAGCCTGCAGTAGAAAACCCCATCCAATGTTATCAATGTGGGCCCGGACATCGTCCTCCCACCCGAACTCATTGAGGATGTCGAAGTCCAATCTGAGCATGGGGTGCCATGTGTACCCCTGGATGTGTTCTAGCCGAGCCTGGTGCAGTGGAGAGAGCCGAGTGCGATCCTGGGGGGTTGGTGTCGAGGAACTGCTAGGGCCAGCAACACCTCTCCTCTTGCTAGATTGACTTCCACAGAATATTTTGACTAGAAAGTGCTTGAAAGTGAGAGATCTTTGAGTTGGAGCGCAGAGGAGTTATGAGGAACCTCCAGGACGCCCCCCTATATATAGGGAAAAAACTGGATTCGGGACCGCCATCTGGGGAGTCGAGACGGCCGTTTGGGATCTCGAGACGGCGATCTCGACTTTAACCTTAAGCAAGATGGCCGTCGTTTTCGGCCAAGTCGAGACGGCGGTCTTGTTGGTCGAGACAGCGGTCTCGAATTTTTGAAGACCGAGACGGCGGTCTGGAAAGTCCAGACGGGCGTCTCGAATTTTGGTTGTGTTTTGTTTTTTTTTTTTTGCAAAGGAAATAGGACCTGGTTCAAAAAAATTTGTTATGCATGCAATGCTTTCATGTTTGATGTCCTATAATGCCTATTTTAGTTAATTTTTCAGAAGGATTTCACTGACGTGTCTTGTAGCGTCGAAAGCCCTCTGATCTGCGTTCTTGTGTTTGGCTGTACCATGCCGGACTTCTTGTGACCGAGGGATAATTGTTCTTTTTTCTTTTTTTCTTTTCCTTTTCTTTTGTAGAGCACTCTTTGCCATGTAGTGTCCCTCTTTCTCCACTCTAGGGATTTCAATCCTCTTGTTGACTATACGCCTCCATATTCCCAAATTAATTATTAGAATTTTGGTGTGAGGGTCAAGAGAAAAGAAGTAAAGAGGTAAATTCAATGGCTTGTGTTTTAGAGTGTTGTTTTTATTCGAAAGAGGTTTTTGTAAAAATGGTTGGCTAGGGTTAGGCTTAGGTGTTTAAGTTTTTGTCTAAGCATACGTTTTTCCCTTTTTGTACTTGTGCCTTAGTTTTATTTCCATTTCTTTTTATGGCTAGTTGATTTCCCTAGATCGCCCTTCGGGTTTTCAAACTAGGATATTGTGTTTTAGCCCTATCTTTTGTCTAGGTTCCTCTTTTTTGTATTTTTGGGGAATCCTAGCGGACCTTATTTTGTAACCCTAACTTTTTCCTAGGCTACCCTTTATTTTCGTTCGGGTGTCCTACCAGGTTGACCCTATCTTTTGCGTAGCCCCCTTAGTGGGTTTCCTACCGGGTATTTTGCACTTTCTGTTTTTGGCCTTTTGGCTTTTATGGGTTTTTTGTTTTTTTGTGTATTTATTTTTGTTTACAATATTGGCGAAGCATGACTTTCTTTATGGTGAGGTAAAGCCTTATTTGGTGCTTCTAATCAACTAGCTTGATTGTAATGGCAATGGCGAATTTTGGTTATTTGGACGCGCTTTTTATTCTTCTTTTTTGTTTACTTAGACAGGGTTATTGTGAGGTCTAGTCGGAAATAGCAAGAAGAGAAACAAATAGTATGAAGTATTCTTTATTAATTAATAAGGGAATATGTGCCCTGAAATGCTCGGGGGTCGGGCTAGCCCCGGGGGATAATATCTAACAATCATGGGGTTTACATCCCTTAAATGAAGAAAAAGATTTCCTAATGACTAGGGTAGCTCTTGACGCTTGCACCCCTCCACTTCGGAAAATTTGCTTGAGTGTGCGGAGGGGAGACTTCCCTTTTCCTTTTTTCGTTCGGCCCTTAGTAGGGTCATATCCTAGGCCATTCTTGAAGGGATTGTCATAGAATTCTGGGGGTTCCCTTATGCCTTGGGAATCTGCCCCCAGTCCTTGGCCAGGATGGTAACCATGCTTCATCATCATGTGGGCTACCTTCGTGTTTTTGGGAAGTCGCTCTATGCTGGCAATTTCGAGCGCTTGAAAAGATGTTTCAAGGGCCTCTTCAGCCGCATCCACATAAGGTTGGGTGGACGGTCCACTGATCAGGATATCATCCTCTGCTTGGACCGTGACCAATTTGTCACCCACTATGAACTTGACTTTTTGGTGGAGCGTCAAAGGTACTGCCTTAGCGTCATGAATCCAAGGCCTACCGAGGAGACAACTGTATGCTGGAGTAATATCCATTACGTGGAAATCGACGTTGAAGATAGTGGGTCCAACTTGAATTGGTAAACTAACTTCTCCCACTACTTCTCGTTTTGATCCATCGAAGGCTCGAACGATGGTGCTACTTGGGCGCAGACAGGTTCCTTGAATGGTCAACTTGTCTAGTGTGCACTTGGGCATCACATTCAAGGACGACCCGTTATCCACAAGAACTTTGGCGATGAAGTATTCCTTGCACTTGATGGAAATGTACAAGGGCTTGTTATGGTTAGATCCCTCGAGGGGGAGTTCTTCCTCTGTGAAGGTGAGGTGATCGCTTGCCATGATGTGACCGACGATCCTCTCAACCTTTTCTTGGGATATGGAGTGAGGTACATGCGCTTCGCTCAAGACCTTCAGCAGGGCGTTTCTATGCGGTTCCGAGCTCATTATTAAAGATAATAATGTTATCTTTGCATGAGTGTGATTGAGCTGGTCTATAATGGAATACTCGCTTTGCCTTATAAACTGGAGTAATTCCTCTGTCTCCTCCTTAGATTCCTTATTTTCATTTTCTTCGGTCTTTTTATATTTTCCTTTATTTTTGGAGGCATCTTCTTGTGAGTCCTTGGGGGAGTAGATTCTTCCACTTCTAGTCATGCCCCCGATGCCGGCTATATTTGTGATATCCTCTTTTATTGGTGAAGATTCTCCGTATCTCCACGGTACAACTTTATTTGACTCGTAGGGGAAAGGACGTGGCATAAATAGTCGCACTGGTGTCCTTGCCCTCTCTTCTTTCTTTCTGAGGACCAACGGTTGAGGCTTATTTTCCTCTTGCGGCGAGTCAACCGTTGGGGAAAGCTTGATTAGGAGTGGCTTTCTCTCCATTCTTTTGATTTGGAAGACGTGTTAGTTAATCCTTCCTTTTTATTATCTTATTTATTAAGAATGAAGGAGGGGAAATTAAATATGCAGATGAATGATATGTATGCAAGTAGACAATTGTGGAATAAAGAAAAATTTCATTTATCCGTTAGAAGGTGTACATTCCCCTATTCCATACTACGAAGCAACTTTTGACAAAAGCGAAAAAGCCTAAAGAAACCCACAGGCGGGTCTTGATCTCTATGTAATTCCCTTTCGGCTTCTCGGACGTGACGAGCAAGTGCTTCGCTTTGCTTCTGGACCGCCTGGCTCATATCTTCACTGTACTTTTGAGCCTCTTTGATCTTCTCCTCTTGATGAACGATCAAGGCTTGCAGTTCGTCGAGTTTTGCAAGGACTCGGTCCTTTTCTTGTAGTACTTGGCCGTACTGAGCTAGCCCGTCTCTTTCTTTGCAGCGTAGCTCAGTGAGACTTTTGTTGAGTCTCCGATTGGCCTCTCGCACTTGGCGTATTTCTGACCGAGTCTTGGTGAGTTCTTGCAATAACTCCTTGATTATCTGAGCCTGTTTTGCTAATTCGGCCTCAAGGTGTGCTGATCTGGCGGTTATTTCTTGAAGTTGACTATCCGAGCTGGTTCTAGCGACTTTGGATGCTCAGATAGCTTGCTCATTAGAGTCAGCACATTGGTCCTTGAGGCGCTCTATTTCATGATCCTTTTTCTTGCATTGCCTTCGCAGACCATCTATGGTGAGGATAGATTCTTGCTCTCTTTCTTCAAGGGCCCTCATCTGGGCTCCCATGATTTCTATCCTCTGGGTCAAGGCGTCGACTTGAGCTTGCAACTCTTCACTGTTGGCGTTTGTAATGAGTGAGGAGGATGGTTGAGATATCCCTCTTCTTTTTCTCCATACCTCATAGTCACCGGAGATAGCCACTCTAATGAGAACTGGGCCGGGTCGGAACCAAGGGCAGACCCAGGATAAATTGTTGGCGTCCTTTTGTTCCAACTCTTCCCTCCATTCTAAAGTTAAGCGTCGTTGGAGAGGGATTTTGGAGAAGCTCCTCAAAGGATCGAGGAACATCCCCATGTGATTAGAGGCGTAAAAATGTGTAATGCCCCACACAAAGAGCAGTGAAGAGCAGCAACGAAGTGTTTTTCCTTGCTTCTGGCGGCAGAATTCCACCGAGAGCAAGGTGTCGGCAAGAATTGTAGGCAAGGGACTCTTCGAGTTCACGTCCTAGGTGAAGAAGGCATCCATGATGACTTGATCCACTGTGTCGAGATGGAAGGGAAACAAGATCGTTCCAAATATGATTAAGGTCAGGGTTTTGTTAAAAGCGACCCATTCTGCCCTTTCAGCCAAAGCAGACAGATGGTCTTCTAACATTGAGACTTTCCAACCCTGGATGTTCCCTTTTCCTATCAGGGTAGTCTGCCGGAAAGGCAGTTGGATGATGGCAGCTACTTGTGCTGCAGGAGTATATGCCCCGTGGCGGATATGGACCCCGGCTGATTTGGGCCATTTTAGCATAATTTCATACTCCTCTAAGGTGGGCACCATATCAAACTGCGGAAATTCGAAGCATCGCAGAGTGGAGTTCCAGAAGTGAACTAATACCCTGACGAAAACTTGGTTAACACAGATCTTCAGCAGGTCGAGAATCCGTCCATAGGATCTTTCAAAGTTGGAGCGGACCTCTGGTGGCATTATTACGCAAAGCCGTTCCAATTTCTCAGTATGGTATCGGGGAATATTCCCCTTCTTCAATTGTCTACTAGTCCCCTCCATTTTCTAAAACCAAAATGCATGTTTTATGAAAATGATGCTTATTGGATGAATGTGAGTGTTTATTTTTTATTTATCATGTTTTGTATGATATTTGCGCATTTTTTGAGAAATAAACTACCTATATGAATGAGTGTAATATTTTTGAACAAGGTCCTATTTATTGTTTTGAAATCAGGAAAAGGAAAGAAAATTTTATTGGATTTTTTATTTTTATTTTTATTTTATAGCCTTTTATCTCTTCTGTTGGACTGCGTGGCTACTTAGCTTACAAAGAACCTGAAACCAGGCTAGCTAAAAGGCAGACTGTCTGAGATAAAAATATGGCTTTATGCGAAAGAATAGTTAGCATCCCTTATCTCTTCTGTCGGATTGCGTGGCTACTTAGCTTACAAAGAACCTGAAACCGGGCTAGCTAAAAGGAAGGTTGTCCGAGAAAAGGACGTTTATTGCAAAAAAAAAATGTTTTGAGGTTTTTCTATTTTTTGGTTATGCTATGCAACAGACAAATGCAGCAAACAAATGTACACACAATTTGATCATCCACGAACAGGCGAGAAGTCGTTTTAATCACGAGGTAGGGTTTTCCTGCAGAAAAGTGCATTGGCGAAGGTGGGTTCTAACTGTTCTCACCAAGTCTAAGGCCCCCAAGGTTCCCCCATTATAGGGTCCCCACTCTCCAGCCTTCCGACCATGCTTAGCATTAAGGCCATAGTAAGTCTTTGTGCCAAAAGAAGAAGGTTATCACCTTGAGTGGTGGTTTCCGATCACACTGGTGGGCACAAGGCCATCACTACAGCGAACCGTACCTGCCACCCACTCCCTATGGATTTATCACTTGCCCTCCGGTATAGAGGGAACTGTAGTGTGCAAGGGTTTGTGTACAGTTTGTATTTCAAACAATTGCGTAAGTATAAACAAGCAACAGTTATTAAAGCCAAGCATTAAAACATGTTATAATACAAGGTAGGGTAAAAGCATAATTTTCTTGGTTTATTTATTTTTAAGCTGGCCCATCACTAAATGGGATCAACTCTCTAGGCTTCCCCAGTGGAGTCGCAATCTGTCGCGAACGTCAAAATGAGGCGGTCGAAACGACGCGATGGTTTCAACTTTCCGTTTTTCGCATTTTTATTGGTGTGGTTACAACACTTTTAGGTTGTCCGAAAACTGGGCTGAACTTAGAGGCGAGGTTTTCGAAAGGGCGCTCTTGGGTTGTCCGATAACCGGGCTAACCCAAGAGCTAGTTTTTGAAGGGTTCATCTGGAGTCGCCACCGATGTTTTAACCAGAAACATCGGAAAAGGAGTGAAAAGGCATTGGTTTTTCGAAAAACCAACTTTAGTCATTAGAACCAGAGTTGGGTAAGGGAGTTAGTTACGCGTAAAGGAAGTGTTAGTTCCTTTACGACGCCCCTTTCGGGTTCCCTATGATAGGCCAACAGCTATTTAAAAATAATTAAACCGGTGAAAATACGCTTTTACCCTTTTATTTGCGGAAATTAAAGATTATGACTACATGGCCCTATATCTATTGCATAATTGAAATAAAGCGGTAAAAGAGAGAGAGAGTGTGTAGAAACCTCTGAGGCACGCTTTCTATTAATTCTTTAAAAAATTGGGTGCTTTTTGGCAGCCCTTCGCTCTTTACAACGCCGGAATCTCCCAAAAACGCTATAAAAAGCTCTAGAACACACTCAGAAACTCCGGAAATGCTTCGGAGGGGTTCTAGAGAGAGAATTTGAAGAGATTTCTAGAGAGAAGGAGGAAGAACTGTGTGAAAATGAGGGGAATGAGGCTCCTATTTATAGGGATTCGCGCCTATCAGGTCGAGACGGGCTGTTTTTTGAGAAAATTACTAGGCCAAATCCCCTTTGAGAATTTGCAACCTGATTCCTCACCTTTTTCCCTTCGTTTTGATATGCTGTGCGTCCAGATCTGACATTCTAGTCAAAAGTTATCGCACTTTGAACATCTACTGCCCTTTTGTACTGGTGCATGCATAAATACATTCATTCTAGGGAGCACTAGATATCCCTAAGACAATGGCGAAAGAGGCCCCGAGCACATTTGTGACCTTCGCGACAAGGAAGGGACAAGTGTACTAAGGTGAGATGGTGATTGCCATTTTACTTGTCAAATCTGTGATAGGGAAGGAACCATTACACCAAGGTGGGTATGATACCCCACAAAGCGTAAGCTTTGGGGAGGATACCTAAGTCATTGTCTTAAGGAATATCCATCTCATAAATCATTCATTTTAAACAATAAAAAAATTTTGCATTCTAGAAAGCGGCTAGTATTCTACATGCCCTCATCCGCATACAAAAAAAACACAAAATCCCAAACACTATCATACATCATGTTAGAAAATAAAACATGATAATGTTTAGGAAAAAACAAACACTTGCATACATGCATTCACCAAACTTCATCCTCATAACATGCATCTAATAATAGACAATCAAAGAAGTGGACATTCCTCAATAACATGAAAAGAGGATTAGGGCATTCGCATGCCATGCACGGGAAGTTAAAAAGAAAATAAATAGAAATTCTAACTTGCCTATGGGTTCATTTAGGCTTCTCCACTTTTTAAAAAAAAATGTACTTCGAAACATTGCATTGAGGAATGTACACTGTCTGGATGAAATAAATAAAATTGTTCGTTTTCATCATCTCTTCAAGTGTCTATTGTATTCATAAATTGCATTCATTCTCACTTTAATAATAATAAGATAATAAAAAGAAAGGATTAATTGATGTGCTTTCCATGAATCGGAATAAGATGAAGAGCAAACATTTTGTCATCATGTTTTTCCCAACGGTTGATCAGCCTAAGGAGGATAATAAGCCTCAACCGTTGGTTCATGCCTCCCATGTCAAAAAAAAGTTGTACCATGGAGATACGCAAAAACATCGTCCATCAATGAGGATATCTCCAGCATAGCTGGCATTGGGGGCAAAATTAGAAATGAAAGAATCTATTTCACCAAGGATGTTTAAGATGACGCTCCTAAGAATAAAGGAATAAATAATAAGATCGAAGAAAAACATAATCCAAAGAGAAAACTGAGAAGACTTTGGACTCACGGCGCTAAGGTAGTTCTTTCAATGCTCCGCCAAAGAGACAAACTCACGGTAGGCGACAAGCTGGTCACAGTTTGAGCTAGAGACGACATTCGGATCAGCAAGTCGTCTGCCCTACCTTGTATGGATGCGGCTGAAGAGGACCTTTGAGATATCTTTTGCCAATATGAAAAGACTTTCCCAACAATATGAAGGTGACCCACATGATGAGGAAATATGGATGCCGCCCAAACCAAGGGCTCATTAGAAACTCTTAAGGAATAAGGGAGCCACCAGATTTTAAAGACAATCCTTTAAAGCATGGCCTAGGGCATGACCCTACAAAGGATCAAGCTGCACGGAGAAAAGGGAAGTCTCCCCTCCGCACCTTGAATAAGATTTTCCCAAATTGAGGGGTTCAAGCGTCAAAAGTGACTTTAGTCATTAGGTGTTCTCCTTCTGATTCTTAGGGTTTGTAAATCCAATGACTATTAGAGATTACTCCTCGGGGCTAGCCCGACCCTCGAGCATTGTAGGGCACACATTTCCCTATTAATTACAAAGAATGTCATTCTTACTATCTGTTTCTCTTCTTGCTATTCATGTCTAAACCTTATTAATAACCATGTTTAAGCAAACGTTTTCAAAAGTGCGTCAAAGTAATCAAAATGCGCCATTGACCAAAATAAAAGTCAAATCCATCATCACTGATTGACTAGAAACACAAAAAGGTTCCACCTCATCATAATAAAGTCGTGTTTCACCAAGGTTGTGCAAAGAGAAAAGAAAATCAAAAGAAGCCCATAAGAAGCCAAAGGCCAAAAAGAGAGGGCAAGATACCCGGTAGGAAACCCACAAAGGGGGCTACGCAAAAGTTAGGGTAAACCCGCTAGGAAACCTGAACAACCATAAAGGGTACCCTAGGCAAAAATTAGGGTTACAAAATAAAGTCCGCTAGGTTTCCAAAGCAAGAAAAATTAAACCTAGACAAAAGTTAGGACATAGCACAACATCCTAGGCTGAAAACCCAAAGGGTAGACTAGGGGAGTCAATCAGTCATAGCAAGCGCCATACAATAAGACGTCACTCCATAAACAAAACTTTTGTCTAAACTAGCCTAAACACTCTAACCAACCTTGGCTAGCCGTGCTTACAAAAACCATTTTTGTCAAAATAAAACAATTCTAAAACACAAGCCTTTGAATTAAATATCATTTTCCTTCTTTTCTCTTGACCCTTAAATATTATAGCAAGTTTGATTTTTCTTAAAATCAACTCCTTTTTATCCTTTTCCAATGTTTATGGTCAAAACATTGGTGGCGACTCCATAAGGACCCTTTTGCGAAAACCTTGCTTTTATTAGAGGATAGTTCAGTTGTTGAGCACCTCGGAAGCAATGAACACATTTTAAAATAAAACGCGAGTCTAAACCTCCGACCGCCTCGTTTTGATGGCGGCGAAAGCTCCTACAGGATGGCTCCCGAAGACTTTGAGGGCCTTCACAAAAAAGTATTGTGGGAAGCTCAAACATCGTAATGGAGGCAAGAAACTCCATTACGACTTGTGTATACATGTGGGTGGGGGGAGGCTGCAGGAGGAAGTCCAACCCAATACTCTCGATGTATCCTCGCACATCATCCTCCCATCCAAATTCGGTGAGGATATCAAAATCCAACCTCAGCATGGGATGCCAGGCATAACCTCGGATGTGCTCGAGCCTAGCCTGGTGTTGGGGTGTCAGTTGGGTCGGGTCCGAAGGAATCGGGGCCGCATATGTACTTGGGCCGAAACCCCGCCCTCTCTTCCTGGATGACTCTCCTCTATGCATCTTTGGTAAAAGTACTCAAGAATATAGAAGGTGTAGAGAAATCAATGTCGCCGCCGTCAAAATGAGGTGGTTGGAGCGACACGATGGTTTCGACTTTCTGTTTTTCGCGTTTTTATTGGTGTGGTTACAACGCCTTTAGGTTGTCCGATAACCGAGCTGAACCTCGGGGCGAGGTTTTCGAAAAGGCGCTCTTGGATTGTCCGATAATCGGGCTAATCCAAGAGCTAATTTTGAAGGGTTCTTCTGGAGTCGCCACTGATGTTTTTACCGGAAACATCGGAAAAGGGGTTAAAAGGTGTTGGTTTTCGAAAAACCAACTTTGGTCATTCGAACCAGAGTTGGGTAAGGGAGTTAGTTACGTGTAAAGGAAGTGTTAGTTCCTTTACGACGCCCCTTTCGGGTTCCCTATGATAGGCCAACTATTTTAAATAATTAAACTGGTGAAAATACGCTTTTACCCTTTATTTTGCGGAATTTTAAAATTATGACTACATGGCCCTAATATCTATTGCATAATTAAAAATAAAGCGGTAAAGTAGAGAGAGAGTGTGTGGAACCTCCGAGGCAAGCTTTCTATTATTTCTTTGAAAATTAGGGTGCTTTCTGGTAGCCCTTCACTCTTTACAGCGTCGGAATCTCTCGAAAACGCTATAAAACACTCTAGAAAACTCTTAGAAACTCTGGAAATGCTTCGGAGGGGTTCTAGAAAGAGAATTTGAAGAAAAGTCTAGAGAGAGAATGGAAGAACTGTGGGAAATGAGGGGAATGGGGCTCCTATTTATAGGGATTCGCGCCTGTCAGGTCAAGACGGGCCGTCTCGTCTGACAAGGTCGAGACGGCCGTCTTGCCTTGCAGGAATGGCGAGACGGCCGTCTCGCCAAACGAGACAGCGGTCTCGCCACCTTCGGAAGGCGAGACGGCGGTCTCGACCCTAAAAGGCGAAAACCCTTATTTTCATGCCAAAAATCCCTCCTATCCTAGTATGGGGCCTAATAGTCTCTCCTAGTGGCTTCTTAGGCTTCATCCATCTTCGAAAAGGAGGTCTTCTGGTCTTTATTATGAGGTCGGGCAAGATTTGGGGTCTACAACTGCCCCCCCTTTACCCGACTAGTCGACTATTGGCCTGTTGTGCCAAGGAGATCGACTGGAGGGTAAAGGAGTTGACCCTCTTTCCCGTTTGTCCTTCAGATGTTCCGTCTTTGGGACGGTTGATCTTCTGGGGAACTCTGTGTTGCGCACCTCCAGGATACTCCTTCTGACGGTAGTCGATCCCTTCAGTTGACACATGGTAGGACCTCAAGATACTCCTTCTGACGGTAGTTGATCCTTCGGTTGATGGGTATAAACCCCCCATCAGGCTGGTAGTTGCAGTCCGCTGTGTGTTGGACTGGATGGGTATGAACACCCCATCAGGCTGGTACAGTCCACTGTGTAGGACTGGTGGTTGCGGTAGCTTACTACTCGGGTGGCTCATGCGCCTGGCGTTTGAGGTGTGTTCTCTTGTCTTCTGAGGTTTGTCCGGTCTGTTCCGGGGATTTTATGGGTGTTCATCCAGTTTGTTGGTTGCTGGGGATTCTTTGATTTTTATCTTTTGGTAGTTGTCATCCGACTTTGCTGGTTGTCGGGAATTTTTGATGAGTGCCTCTTAGGTAGGCAGGAATCCTCTGGGGATTTGTTGATCTTGGTGAGGCCTCTTACGTAGGCAGATATGCATTGAAAAATTTGTTGATTTTGATGGTGCCTCTGACAGGCAGATACTCCATTGAGTTTCTAGTAATGCCTCTGAGTAGGTAGATGCTTCATCAGAAGTGAAGACTTTTGGCTGCATTTGTTTTGCTTCTGGCTAGGCTGATATTCCCTTATGGGGATGCTGGCTCTTGCTTGCCAGGTCTTGCCTATGCATAGGCAAATGACATTCTGAGGATGAATATGAAGTTTTACCTCTGCAGTAGGCTCACTGGGGATGATCTTTCTTTTTTATTGATCCACTGGGGAATTAGTTGACTTCCTGGGGATCTAATTTTGATTTCCCCTTTGAGGGAATGGAGTTTTGACTCCTTGTTAGATGTTGTTGGTATGAGATGGCTTTGCCGATACTCTTGTTTCATTGGGATTTCCGATTCCTTCTTTTTCGTTGATTTTCCCTTTTCTACGGTGACCCACTTAGGGATTTTATTGATTGCCTAAAAGTTAGGATTGATTTCGCCTTTTTTTCGCGATTTATCTCTTTTTTATCGCGATTTTGAAATCTGGCTTTTTAATGGGGATAATGCGTAAGCCTTTTTACTTTTTAGTCTCTTTTTATAACGCTGGCTTTTTCCCTTCTTTTTGGGGGGGTCCACTAGGGATGACGTTTTATTTCTTTAGTGATCCACCAGGGAATTAGTTGACTTCCTGGGGATCTGATTTTTCTTTTCTAGGAATGGAGTCTTGGCTCCTTGATTGATGTTGATGTGAGCTATACTTGTGAAGCTCTTATTCCACTGGAGAATGGGAATTTCTGATTCTTTTTTGTAGACTTTTTAGGAGATCCACTTGAGGATTTTTATTCGGACCTCTCTGTCATGGCCTTTTTGGACATCCGCTGGGGATGCAAGGGTTTTCTTTTCTCTTCTTTTCTCTTCTTTCTTTTTGTTGAGCCCTTGATGGTTTGGACTCTTTTAACTGTTGATGATGATGGGCTCTTGAAACCTTTATTCTCCATTGGGGATTGTGGAGGAGACTTTGGGTGAGTGTGCTCAATGACTCATGTAGTGGTAATGCTGAGCCGTGAGGAGTGTTTTTGTTTTGCCTTCGGAGTAGGAAGGGATCCTTTTGGGGATGACTAAGCCTTTCCGTCGGCTTTTCTTTTATGATGTCTGATGATTATGCCCTCTTTTATTGGGTGATGATTGGAGCTTTGGCTTCTGGAAGCTTCGCTCTTCTTTCTTGAGGGAGAGCAATGTTTCGAGACTTATTACTTTCTTGTGCCTTCTTTTCTGGGTAGAAGGATGGTAGCCGGAGCTCTTAATTTTCAGAAACTCTTATTCCGCAGAGTCGCTTGATTGACGACTTGCTCTGTTTTCTTGAGGGCATTATTTGAAGACTCAATTTCAGTGATCCTGTTTTCAATCACAAACATGGAGCTAGTCTCCTTATATGCATGAATGCTTTTCATTTTTTGTTATTTGTCTGAAGTAATTTTTATTTCTTTCATTTTTTACATTGACAAAGTCGTTTTGTGCGACTACTTATGTGTGGATGCCCTAAATGCAATCTATTCTTTTTTATCGATGCATCTGGAAAAGTGACTGGCATTCTCCTACTGGACTTTCATGATTATGATGAAGGACCCCTCTATTTTATTCATTTTTTGGTTTAGCTCTATCTTTTGCCTAGACCGCCCTTTTGGGGTTTTCGGTCTAGCGGGCTGCCTTAATTTTTGCCTAGGATATCTTAGCGGGATTTTTCCTTTTTTATGAATGCCCTAACTTTTGCCTAGACCGCCCTTTGCGGGTTTTCGATCTAGCAGGCTACCCTAACTTTTGCCTAAGAATCTCCTTGCAGACATTATTCTTTTTATTGTCATTTTTTCTCTCTTCTTTTTTTGAGAGATATGAGCCTATCATATGCATGCAATGTTTGCGATATGCATCCTATAATACTATTTCAATTAATTTTTCAAAAGGATTAACCAATGTGCTTTTACTTCGGATGAGCTTCTGACGTTATGTATTTTTGTTGACAGAATATGCAGTACCGATTTTGCCGTCTTGACTTTGTCGTGATCGAAGAATGATTGTGTTAATTGTAGAGCGACTTGCCATGTCAGTGCGCCCCTCCCTTTCCTTGGGGATGTCAATCCTCCTATTGATTACTATCTCCACATTTCCCTACTAATTACTAGAATGTCGTAGTGGTAAGGGTCAAGAGAAAAGAAGGAAGAGGATATTTAATTCAAAGGCTTGTGTTTTAGAATTGTTTTATTTTGACAAAAAATGGTTTTTGTAAGCATGACTAGCCAAGGTTGGTTAGAGTGTTTAGGCTAGTTTAAACAAACGTTTTGTTTATGGAGTGACGTCTTATTCTATGGCGCTTGTTATGACTGATTGACTTCCCTAGCCGCCCTTTGGGTTTTCAGTCTAGGATGTTGTGTTTTGTTTTGTCCTAACTTTTGTCTAGGTTTCTTTTTTTGTTGCTTTGGGAAACCTAGCGGACCTTATTTTGTAACCCTAATTTTTGCCTAGGCTACCCTTTATGGTTGTTCAGGTTTCCTAGCGGGTTTACCCTAACTTTTGCGTAACCCCCTTTGGTGGGTTTCCTACCGGGTATCTTGCCCTCTTTTTTTTGGCCTTTAGCTTCTATGGGCTTCTTTTGATTTTTGTTTTCTTTTTGCACAACATTGGCGAAACACGACTTTATTTATGATGAGGTAAAACTTTATTTTGTGCTTCTAGTCAATCAGTGGTGATGGATTTGACTTTTATTTTGGTCAATGGCGCATTTTGATTACTTTGATGCACTTTTGAAAATGTTTGCTTAAACATGGTTATTAATGAGGTTTAGACATGAATAGCAAGAAGAGAAGCAGATAGTAAGAATGACATTCTTTGTAATTAATAGGGAAATATGCGCCCTACAATGCTCGGGGGTCGGGCTAGCCCCGAGGAGTAATCTCTAATAGTCATTGGATTTACAAACCCTAAGAATCAGAAGGAGAACACCTAATGACTAAAGTCGCTTTTGACGCTTGAACCCCTCTATATGGGAAAATCTGATTCAAGGTGTGGAGGGGAGACTTCCCCTTTCTCCGTGCAGCTTGATCCTTTGTAGGGTAAAGCTTCAAAGGATTGTCTTTAAAATCTGGTGGCTCCCTTATTCCTTGAGAGTTTTTAATGAGCCCTTGGTTTGGGCGATATCCATATTTCCTCATCATGTGGGTCACCTTCATATTGTTGGGAAAGTCTTTTCATATTGGCAAAAGATATTTCAAAGGTCCTCTTCCGCCGCATCCATTCAAGGTAGGGTAGACGATTTGTTGATCTGAATGTTGTCTCTAGCTCAAACTATGACTAGCTTGTTGCCTACCCTGAGTTTGTCTCTTTGGCAGAGCGTTGAGAGAACTGCCTTAGCATCGTGAATCCAAAGTCTATTCAATTTCCTCTTTAGATTATGTTTCTCTTCGATCTTATTATTTTTCCTTTATTCTTGGGATCATTGTCTTTTAGCTCCTCGGGGGTGTAGGTTCTTCCACTTCTAATTCTGCCCCCAATGCTATCTATGTTGGAGATATCCTCAATGATGGGTTATGTTTCTGCGTATCTCCATGGTACGATTTTATTCGATTCGAGGCGTGAACAAACGCAATGGCGTCCTTGCCCCCTCTCCTTTATTTACTCGGATGACCAATGGTTGAGGCTTATTATCCTTCTTAGGCGGGTCAACCATTGGGGAAAACTTGATGACAAAATGTTTGCTTGTCATCTTATTCCGATTTGTGGAAAGCACATCGACTAATCCTCTCTTTTTATTATCTTATTATTATTCAAGCGAGAATGCAATTTATGAATGCAATAGACGTTTGAAAAATCATGAAAACAAACAATTTTATTTATTTCATCTAGACAGTGTACATTCCTCAATGCAATGTTTCAAAGCGCATTTTAAAAGCGGAAAGCCTAAAGGAACCCATAGGCAGGTAAATATTTCTATTTATTTTCTTTTTGACTTCACGTGCATGGCATGCGAATGCCCTAATCCTCTTTTCATGGTATTGGGGAATGTCCACTTCTTTGATTGTCTATTATTAGATGCATGTTATGAGGATGAAGTTTGGTGGATGCATGTATGCAAGTTGTAGACCCCAAATCTTGCCCGGCCTCCAAATAAAGAGTAGAAGACCTCCTATTCGAAGATGGACGAAGCCTAAAAAGCCACTAGGAGAGACTATTATGAAAGTGATGAAGATCTTATTGAAATACTTTGGCAAAGATCTCATTGATTTGATGAAGTCAAAGATGAAGTCAAAAGCAACTTTGCAGTGGACAAAAGTCACTAAGATAAAAGAGTAGAAGAATTAGTGTGTCTTCAACTATGCTTAGGTATAATCATTTTATCTTTTCTGCTGCATGAGGTTTCTTCACTTAAAAGATTTTGCAAAATGCCTCTAAAAATGTTTTAAACAATTAAAAACAAAGTATTTTGACAAAAGCTTTCTTAAACAAGTTTTTAACTCATACAGTTTTGAAATAAACGATTAAAATCACTTAGAAAGTTCAGAGAAGTGTTTTTACAGTATTTTAATCGATACAACTTGATTTTAATCGATTAAAACCACTTGGAGTTCAGGATGATCGATCAGAATACAATTATGACCGATCAGAATCAGATATGATCGATCAGAATTGAGTTATGACCGATCAGAACTTTTTTAATCGATTAAAACACGTTTAAATCGATTAAAACAACTTAGAAAATTTCTACACAGCGCTTTAATCGATTAAAACTTATTTTTATCAGTTAAAATAACTTGAAAAGTTTTACAAGAAAGTTTTACAGTATTTCAATCGATTGAATCGCGAAACAATCGATTAAATCAACTTAGAAGCTTTTTTGTAAAGTGTTTTAATTGATATAAACATTGTCGTATCATTTAAAACAAATCTGTTAAAGAATCAAGAACGTATTAATGGATTAAAAGAAGTTTTAACAGAAAAAAACTACACTTTTAACCGATTAAAAGAATCTTTTAACAAATTAATTAAACCAGCAGTTTTGAAAATCTTCTATAAAAACAGTTTGGCTTGAACTTTTTTAACAGACATTGAACATCAGTTTTTACACATCCTTGAGCAATCAATCAAGCAAACTTTAGCACTCTTTTCAAGAAAGATTCGCATCAGTTTTTGAGAAGTTCTTTGAAAATCTTTCTTGAGCAACTTGATTTCTTTTGAAGAAGAAACACTTACAGCAGAATTGCATAAACTGGTTTGAGCATTCTAGTTTCTTCTTTTTCATTTCTTTACATTCTTTTTGTATTGTTTGGTGCCTGGAATTTGGGCACTGGTCTCTCCGCAGCTGGAATTTGGTTGTAGAGGTTATCAAGAACTGGAATTTGGTTCTTGGTGAGAGGTTGAGTGCAGGAACTGGAATTTGGTTCTTGTGGTAGATTAAGTATAAGATTGTAAATCTGTAAAACATTTGATCTAGTGGAACCCAGCAGGAATTTGGCTGGAGACTGGACGTACCCTGGTATTGGGTGAACCGGTATAAAACACCGGTGATATCTTTCTTTACCTTTCTCTATTTTAATTCTGTCGCTGCATTTATATTGATTGATTGCTTTGTAATTCAAGAACAGATCTGAAATCTTAATTTTTGAATTAGATAATCTGTTATTTACGAAAAACTTGTAAAGATCAATTCACCCCCCCTCTTGATCTCAGCCTACTTTTCTAACATATTAGGCCCCATACCAGGATAGGAGGGATTTCCTGCACAAAAATAAAGTTTTCTCGCCTTTTTGGGACGAGACCGCCGTCTCGTTTGGCAAGACGGTGGTCTCGCCACCTGCGAATGACGAGACGGCGGTCTCGTCTCGCCACTTTGGCATGGCGAGACGACGGTCTCGTTTGACGAGACGGCGGTCTCGACCCTGTTAGACGAGACGGCGATCTCGACCTATCAGGCGCGAAAAACTATAAATAGGGGGCTCCATTCCCTCATTTCCACAGACCACACACAGCTTTGCTCTCCCTTCTCTGTAGATCTTCTCTCTAGAATCCCTCCGACGCATTTCCGGAGCTTCTGAGTGCCTTTGTGAGCGTTTTTCGGCGTGTAGAAAAGTTTCCAGCGCTGTGTAGAGTGAAGGGCTGCCACAAAGCACCCTCTTTTTTTTTTAAGAAATAAAAAGAAAGTTTGCTTCGGAGGTTTAAATTCTCCCTCTCTACTTTTACCGCTTTAATTTTAAATTATGCAATAGATATTAGGGCCATGTAGTCATAAATTTAAATTCCGCAAAATAAAAGGGCAAAAGCGTGTTTTTCCGGTTTTTTTATTAACAAAATAGCTGGCCTGTCATAGGGAACCCGAAAGGGGCGTCGTAAAGGATCTAACACTTCCTTTACACTTAACTAACTCCCTTACCCAAATCTGGTTCTAACGACCAAAGTTGGTTTTTTGAAAACCAACGCCTTTTAAACTCCTTTTCCGATGTTTTCGGTAAAAACATCGGTGGCGACTCCACAGAACCCTTCAAAAATTAGTCCTTGGGTTAGCCCGGTTATCGGACAACCCAAGGACGACCTTTCGAAAACCTCGCCCCTAGGTTAGCCCGGTTATCGGACAACCTAAAGGCGTTGTAACCACCCATAAAAAAATGCGAAAATCAAGAGGGTCGAAACCATCGCGTCGCTCCGACCGCCCCTCGTTTTTGGTGGCGGCGACAGATGGCGACTCCACTGGGGAAGCCTCGAGAGTTGATCCCATTTAGTGATGGGCCGGCTTAAAAATAAATAAACCAAGAAAATAACGCTTTTGCCCTTAACTTGTATTATAACATGTTTTACGGTTTGGCTTTAATAACTGTTGCTTGTTTATACTTACGCAATTGTGTGAAATACAAACTGTACACAAACCCTTGCACACTACAGTTCCCTCTATACCTGGGGGCAAGTGAGAAATCCATAGGGAGTGGGTGGCAGGTACGGTTCGATGTAGTGAGGGCCTTGAGCCCACCAGTGTGATCGGAAACCACCACTCAAGGTGATAACCTTCCTCTTTTGGCAACAAGACTGACTATGGCCTTAGTGCTAAGCATGGTCGGACGGCTGGAGAGTGGGGACCCTATAATGGGGGCACCTTGGGGGCCTTAGCCTGGTGAGAACAGTTAGAACCAACCCTCGCCAATGCACTTTTCTGCATGAAAACCCTACCTCGCGATAAAAACGAATTCTCGCCTGTTCGCGGATGATCGAATTGTGTGCGCATATGTTTGTTGCATTTGTCTGTTGCATAGCATAAACAAACAACAAAACAAAAATCACAAAAATATTTTCGCAAATAAACCCCCTTATCTCGGACAATCTGCCTTTTAGCTAGCCTGGTTTCAGGTTCTTTGTAAGCTAAGTAGCCACGCAGTTCCGACAGAAGAGATAAGGGACGCTAAATATTCTTTCGCATAAAGCTACATTTTATCTCGGACAGTCTGCCTTTTAGCTAGCCTGGTTTCAGGTTCTTTGTAAGCTAAGTAGCCACGCAGTTCTGACAGAAGAGATAAAAGGCTATAAAAAAAATAAAAAAATAATAATAATAATGACCAAAATGAAAATATAAAAATAGCAGAAAATAAATAAATCAACTTCCGACAAAGTCAAATCATTCATATTACATCATACCATGAGTAAAGAAAAACCAAGAGAGAAAATAAAAAATGAGAGCGCATTCAGCATCATTCGAACAGGATCTCTCATGCATAAGCATATCCATGTTAGTTTAAGCACTCAACATGCATTAATAAACCTTTTTCGGGCATTCTAGAAAGTGGCTGGTCCTCTCCCCACTCGCACTCATGCACAAAAAGCTAAAGCAATGGAAAACTTGGAGGAGCAGAACCGAAAGCTCACTGCAGAGGTCAATACCCTTCGCGAGTAGGTGGCCCAACTGATGGAGGTCGTACACTAGGGTCAAAGTAAGGGCGAAGACCAAGCTGAACACATCCCTCACCACGAGGAGGAGGAGGAGGAATACTTCTATGACGGGAAGGATGCTAAGACTGCACGCATCCTTACCCCAGAGGTATCCAAGCAACAACTCTCCGCCCTAGAGGAAAGGCTGAAGGCGGTAGAAGGGCACAACTTTGACGTCAAGGAGGTGGCGGACATGTGCTTGGTAAAGAACATCCACTTCCCTCCTAAATTCAAGATCCCGGATTTCCCCAAGTATGCCGGGATGACTTGCCCAAAGAACCATCTTACGATGTATTGTCGTAAGATGGCCGCCCATGCTGAAAACGAAAAACTCCTGATCCACTGCTTCCAGGAGAGTCTGGCGGATACAGCTCTCAACTGGTACATGTAGTTAGAAAGAGGGCAGGTCCAGAACTGGAAACAGCTGGCTGGCGCTTTTCTCCGTCGTTACCGATACAACATCGATCTGACCCCCGACAGGTCAGATCTCAGGACCCTGAGCAAAAGGAACGACGAGCCTTTTAAAGCGTACGCCCAAAGATGGAGGGAAATGGCAGCCCAGATAGAGCCTCCTCTGACGGACAAGGAGACAGTGGTTATGTTCATCGATTCACTGACCGGAGCGTACTACGATAAGGCGATAGCCAGTACCTCCAATCTCTTTTCAGACGGTAGTCACTGTGGGGGAAAGAGTAGAGCAGGGACTGAGGAGCAGGAAGATAGCACAGTCTTCCCAGGCTGGTGTCTCATTCAGGAAACCTGCTGGCAAGAAGAAGGACGAATCTGTGCATGCAATCAACTTTGTCACTCCTTCTTCTACCCCACAAACAGCCAGGCAACCCCGCAAGAAAGAGAGGAAGTTCACTCCAATCTCCACTTCCTATGGAGTGCTGCTGCCTCAGCTGTTGGAGGCTAAGCTCCTAACCTGCGTTCCTCCCAAGAAGCAGTTAGAGCCTCCCTACCCCGAATGGTATAAGCCAAACGATAAATGCGCTTACCATTCGGGTTCACCTGGTCACTCTACAGAAAATTGCTTGACCGTTAAGTATCGGGTTCAAGAATTAATCGACGCCGGGTGGATAACTTTCGATGCCTCTGCTTCCGATGTCGACGCCAAACCTCTGTCGAAGCCAGAGTAGCAGAGAGGGAGGACTGGGAGGATCATCCCTAGGGTTTTTTTTTAAACTTTTCTCTACATCTCCTGCGGTCCCCGCCCGTGGGCGCAGGAATTTTGATTAAAAGGGCTTGTACATACATTTTCTATTTCATTAATATACGAGGCATTTTGTCATATTCATTCTTTTCCCTCTTCTATTTATTATTCTTTCAAAGATAAATTGAATAATAAAATCTATGACTAAAAGAGAACCTAAAGCACATCATGTCTGTGATTGATGAATCTCCGTGGACCCCGGAAACTGAAAGCGAATGGGTCGGGTCCGACAGTGAGCAGGAGACCATCTCTCCGGACATGCAAAGAATGCTAGAAAAGGAAACACGCATCATACAACCGCATCAGGAAGAAATAGAAACCGTTAATTTGGGAGAAGGGGATGAGGAGAAAAAGGTGAACATCGGCACCCAAATAGAAAGTAACGTAAAAAAGGGATTGATACAGCTTCTGAAGGAATATATAGATGTATTCGCTTGGTCTTATCATGACATGCCTGGGCTCAACACGAGTATAGTGGAGCATAGATTGCCCTTAAAAGAGGGGTTCCAACCTGTAAAGTAGAAACTCAAAAGAATGAAACCCGACTGGTCCTTAATGATAAAGGAGGAGGTGCAAAGGCAGTTGGATGCCAATTTCCTTGTAGTTTCCAAATACCCAGAATGGTTGGCCAACATAGTACCCGTCATCAAAAAGACCGAGAAGGTCAGGGTCTGCGTGGATTATAGGGACCTCAATCGAGCAAGTCCAAAGGACGACTTTCCCCTACCGCATATAGACACGCTGGTAGACCATACCGCTACCAACACGCTTTATTCCTTCATGGATGGGTACGCGGGATACAACCAAATTAAGTTGGCCGTTGAGGATAGAGAAAAAACCTCCTTTATCACACCATGGGGAACCTTTTGCTACCGAGTAATGCCGTTTGGACTGAAAAATGTAGGGGCAACCTATCAAAGGGCTATGGTCACATTGTTCCATGACATGATCCACAAGGAAATAGAAGTATATGTGGATGACATGATTGCCAAGTCCAGAAATGAAATGGACCACATTCAATATCTCAAAAAGCTCTTTGACCGACTCCGGAAGTATCAACTCAAACTGAACCCGGCAAAATGTACTTTCGGAGTACGATCAGGAAAACTCTTAGGGTTCATTGTCAGCGAAAGAGGAATCGAAGTGGACCCCGACAAAACTAAGGCAATCTTGGAAATGCCTCCACCAAGCATAGAAAAGGAGGTCAGAGGCTTTCTAGGCCGAATTAATTACATTGCCCGTTTCATCGCACAGTTGACGGATAAATGTATACCCATCTTTAAACTGTTGCGCAAAAACCAACCAATGGTGTGGAATGAAGAATGCCAACAAGCGTTCGATAAAATCAAAACTTGTTTAACCAATCCACCAGTATTGGTACCACCCGTTGAAGGGAGACCTCTGATCCTATATTTATCAATACTCGAAGAGTCCATGGGATGTGTGCTCGGCCAACATGATGAAACTGGGAAGAAAGAACGATCCATTTATTATCTCAGTAAGAAATTCCTAGACTATGAAACCCGCTATACACCATTCGAAAAAACCTGTTGCGCATTGGTGTGGATCACTCAGCGTCTCCGACAATATATGGCTCGACATACAACATGGGTGGTCTCCAAAATGGACCCAATCAAGTACCTCTTCGAGAAGCCCATCTTAATTGGAAGAATAGCTAGGTGGCAGGTTCTCCTCTCAGAATTTGATATCATTCATGTCACCCAGAAAGCTATTAAAGGAAGTCCCCTAGCGGATTATCTAGCCCATGGATCCACAGACGAATACCAGTCCTTACAGGATGATTTTCCCAATGAGCATATCATGCACGTTGAACACGAAGAGACCAAAGAAGAAGCATGGACTATGTTTTTCGATGGGGCCTCAAACATGCTTGGACACGGGATAGGAGCTATTTTGATATCCCCCAAAAAGAAACACATTCCTGTAACGGCCAGGCTTAATTTCGATTGTACCAACAACATGACCAAATACGAAGCATGTGCGCTAGGGATCCAAGCGGCTTTAGATCATGGGGTTGCTAAGCTCAAAGTCTTTTGGTGATTCATCCCTTGTCATCTATCAACTCAAAGGTGAATGGGAAACCCGCAACTCAAAACTAATCCCATATCTAGAATACATCCAGGACTTAGTTTCAAGAATGGAAAGTGTCACCTTCTAGTATATCCCTCGGGAAGACAATCAAATTGTCGATGCCCTTGCCACCCTATCATCCATGTTTGCCCTAGATCAAGAACATGAGATGCCAATTATTCAAGTTAAGCTGCATGACAAACAAGCTTTTTGCATGGCAGTGAACAGCGAGCGCGACCAAAACCCCTGGTATCATGATATCAAGCAATACCTCATGAGGGGCGAATATCCCGAGGGAATCACCGACAATGATAAGCGAACCATTTGTAAAAGGGTCATAGGGTTCACATTGATTGAAGGAACCCTCTACAAAAAGAGCCCCGATTCCACTCTCTTAAGGTGCGTGGACCATGAAGAAGCCCAAACCTTGATAAAAGAAATTCACAAAGGGGCTTTTGGGACCCACGCGCCCGGGCATGTCATGGCAAAGAAAATCCTTAGGGCATGGTATTTTTGGTCCACGATGGAAGCTGATTGTCACCAGTATGCGAAGAAGTGTCATAAGTGCCAAGTATACGCCGATAATATTCATGTGCCGCCCGCACCTCTCAGTAACCTGGCTACACCATGGTCATTTTCTATGTGGGGCATGGATGTCATCGGACCCATTGAACCCAAAGCGTCTAACGACCATCGCTTCATCTTGGTAGCAATTGACTACTTCACCAAGTGGGTCGAGGCGGCTTCATATGCGCATGTGACTCGGAAAGTGGTGACCACCTTCATCAAGAAAAATATTATGTGTCGGTACGACATCCCTCATAAGCTCATTACTGATAATGGGACCAATCTCAACAATAAAATGATGGAGGAGTTATGTCAGGACTTCAAAATACAACACCACAATTCCTCTCCGTACCGACCAAAGATGAACGGTGCAGTAGAGGCAGCCAATAAAAATATCAAGAAAATCATCCAGAAAATGGTAGTGACCTACAAAGATTGGCATGAAATACTTCCCTTTGCCTTACATGGCTACCGAACGTCGGTACGAACCTCCACAAGGGCTACCCCGTTTTCCCTCGTATACGGAATGGAGGTCGTGCTACCAGTAGAGGTCGAAATACCCTCCCTGTCGCCGCCGTCCCTTTCGACGTCCGGAGGACGTCTCGAAACGTTTATGCGAGCGGTCGCGAAAAGATGGTTTAGACTCGCGTTTTTGTTTTAAAAGGTTTTCGAAAAGGGGTTCTTATGGAGTCGCCACCAATGTTTTAACCTTAAACATTGGAAAAGGAAAAAATGTTGATTTTAAGAAAAACCGCACTTGGCCATTATAACCAGAGTTGGGTAAGGGAGTTAGTTACGTGTGGGGAAGGTGTTAGCACCCCACAACGCCCCTTTCGGGTTCCCTATGACAGATTAATTCATTTAAATAAAGACTACGAGAAATTACGCGATTACCCTATTTTATTACATAATATTAAATGGCTATCTACATGATTTTATTCTATGTTATATGCATAAAATGATGAATAAAGCTAAATAAAGCAATAAAAGAGATATTAAAATAGCTATCTACATGATTTTACTCTACATGGCATAAATAGTAAATAAAGCTAAATAAAACAATAAATAAAGCAATAAAAGAGAAGAGAATTGAAAAGAACCTCCGTAGCAAGCTTTGTATTGAGAATCTCCAACTATGAGGATGCGTTTTGGCAACCCCTCTTTCTACACGAGACTCTCCTCACCAATACAAGATCGACCCCACTAAAAATTTAAAGAAGAATCGAATGCTGGAATATAATTCCTTAACAGATTGTTACCTATTTAAGGCAATCGGAAAGATCATTCAAGAGAAAGAAAGAAATAGACAAGTGCTCTGAGTTTTAGAAAGTGTTTCGAGCTCTCGGAGTGTCCGTGGTGTGAAAAAGTGGCAAATGAGCCTCCTATTTATAGTTTTTCGCAGTTGGCGCACTTTGGGACGGCCGTCCGGGGTGGGACGGCCGTCTGGACTGGGACAGCCGTCCCAAATGGCAAAATTACACAGGCGGGACCCCCAGGAACCGGGACGGCCGTCCCACATAACCGGGGCTTGGGACGGCCGTCCCAACTTCGGGACGCGCGTCCCAACTGGCTGGGGCAGGTTGGGACGGCCGTCCCAACTGGGACGGCCGTCTCAACCTGTTCCGGCCGGTTCGCGCGTTTCGGGACTCCGGGAAGCTCTCCTTGCTTGTTTTGGACGTCAATTGATGCCGATATGTGTCTATTGAAGCTTTATCTCCATATGGGAAGTCTCCTTGGCTCTTATTTGTAATGCTAGACGAGCTTTATCTTGTTACGGGTGATCTCCTTTATCTTTTTTTTGAGAGGCCGGGCAAAATTAGGGGTCTCATGACTGCCCCCTTCACTGCCTAACTAATTCGTTGGTTTTGGATATGCCGACAAAATTAGTTGGTAGGGGAAGGAGTTAACCCTTTGCCCGGTTATTCTTCGGATGCTTGCTCCTTGTTGATCCTCCGGATGATAAATATTTTGATAGGTACCAACCCCTATCTGGTTTGAGCTTTCTTTTTAAGGTTTTGGTGGGTACCTACCCCCACCTGGTATGAATCTGCATTTTTAAGGTTTTGGTGGGTACTTACCCCACACAGTACGAATCTGCATTTTGCCGGATTCTAGTGGTTTTACACCCCACCGGGTGTGAACCTGTATATTGACTAGGTCCTAATGGATTTTACACCTCCACTGGGTGTGAACCTGCATATTGACTAGGTTCTAGTGGATTTTACACCCCCACTGGGTGCGAACCTACATATTGACTAGGTTCTAGTGGATTTTACACCCCCACTGGGTGCAAACCTGCATATTGACTAGGCTCTAGTGGTTTTTACACCCCCACTGGGTGCGAACCTACATATTGACTAGGTTCTAGTGGATTTTACACCCCCACTGGGTGCGAACCTGCATATTGACTAGGCTCTAGTGGTTTTTACACCCCCACTGGGTGCGAACCTGCATATTGACTAGGCTCTATTGTGCGAGTCTGCATCTTGCCGGACTCTAATGGTTTTTACACCCCCACTGGGTGTGAACCTGCATCTTGACAAGGTTCTATTGTGCGAGTCTGCATCTTGCTCGGACTCTAATGGTTTTTACACCCCACTGGGTGTGAACCTGCATCTTGACAAGGTTCTATTGTGCGAGTCCGCATCTTGCCGGACTCTAATGGTTTTTACACCCCCACTGGGTGTGAACCTGCATCTTGACATGGCTCTATTGTGCGAGCTGCATCTTGCCTGGACTCTAATGGTTTTACACCCCACTGGGTGTGAGTCCGCATTTCGACGGACTACGATGAGTACCTACCCCCATCCGGTACGAATCTGCATTTTGACAAATTCTTGGAATGCTCTTTTTGGAATATCTTTTTGATTGATGAGTACGAACCCTCATCCGGTTTACGCGACTTATTGTCTACGATCATGCGCCTATGGGGAGTAATTTTTCTTTTTGATTTTTTTGTTTTAGTCATCCGGTTTTACGAGGATTCTTGATTTTTGGCTTTTCTTGTTTTAGCCATCCGGCTTTGCCGAGGATTATGTCGATTGCCTCTTTTAGGCGGGAATCCTTTTGGGGATTTTGAATTCTCTTATTGATTGTGCCTCTTGATTAGGCGAAGATTCACTTGAGGATTTTGTTGTGCCTCTTGATTAGGCGGGAATCCACTGGGGATTTATTGATTCTTGATTGTGCCTCTTGATTAGGCGAGAGCCCACTTGGGGATGTGATTTCTATTTGGTTGTGCCTCTTGATTAGGCGGGAATCCCCGGGGATTTGTTGATTCTTGATTGTGCCTCTTGATTAGGCGTGTGCTTCAATAGTGGTGAAGGCTTTTTACTTGTTGTTTGCCTCTCGAATAGGCTGATGTTCTATTTGAGGATATTTGTTCTTGATAATACCTCTGAGTAGGTAGATGTTTCTTGAAAGCTTTGCTTGTATTACCTCTTTTAGGTTGATTTCCCGTTTCTTGGGGATATCGGCTCTTTGCTTGTTTCCGAGTAAGCATAGGCATTCTTGGGAGTGAAGGTTTTGTACTTCGGCTGGGGATATTCATATTGGGTGCTTAACTCCTGTGGATTTGTAATTTGTAATTTGCCTTTGCGGTTAGGCTTACTGGGGAGAAAATTTTCTTTTTGATGATCCACCAGGGGGTGATTTGCCTTCCTGTGGATGGAATTTTCTCATTTTCTTCTTTTATAGATTTTTCTTGATGTGCTCTTCTTGGGGATTTTCTTTCGGCTTTTTCTTGCGGTGGCCTTTGTCGAGAGGATGAAAGGCTTTTCTCTTCCTTCTTTTTGTTGCCCCCGAGTGATGTAAAGGACTTGACTTCGTATGATGGGCTCTTGTGTAACCCTTATTCTCCAGTTGGGGAATGAAGTGGAGATCCTTATATGAGTGTGCTTGATGACTCATGTGCTTGACGAAGATGAGTCGCGAGGTATTCTTTTTGTTTTGCCTCCGGAGTAGGCAAGGATCCGCTTGGGGATAATTGAGCCTTTCAGTTGGCTTTTCTACATTGATGACTTTTCCGGATGGAAAGATGTTGATTGCAGCTCCAAGTGATTTATGCTTGATGACTCATGTGATGTAGATATTGAGTCATGGAGTAATTTTGGTTTGCCTTTGGAGTAGGCAAGGATCAGCTAGGGATTATCAAGCCCTTCGTTGGCTTTTTCTATTTTTGATGTACCTTCTTTTATTGGTGTAGAAGGTTGATGGTTGGAATTAGCTTTCTTGGTGCTCTTTAGTCTGCTAAAATGATTTTGATTTCGCCTTTCGTGTTTTTGACTTTCATTTAGAGGCTGGATTTTGGTGCCTTTTATTTCCAATCACAAACATGGAGACTATCCTCCTTATATGCATGTTTATTATTCTTGTTTGAAGAAAATTATTTTTTCTTGATTTTGACGAAGTCGTATTATGCAACTACTTTGTGTGTGGATGTCCTAAATGCAATCGATGTTCATTTATTTTTGATGCATTTAGAAAGTGGCTGACCTTCTTCAGTCGGCTTCTCACGAATATGCTCGATGGGCTCCTTTCTTATGATCTTAATGATGGGCTCATCTTTTACTCATCTTTTGGTTTTAGCCCTATCTTTTGCCTAGACCGCCCTTTACGGGTTTTCGATCTAGCGGGCTGCCTTAATTTTTGCCTAGAATGTCTTAGGGGGCTTTTGCCTTATCTTTTGCCTAGATCGTTCTTCTTCTTTTTTTTTTTTTTTTTTTTTTTATCTAGCGAGGCTACCCTGGTTTTTTCCTAAGAATATCCTAGCGGCGCTTATTATCTTATTATTTTTATGTGCTTCCCCTTTTTAGATGCATGTTTGATCTTTGATTAAAAAGTCTTTGCGCATATTTATGATTTATCAATAAAGAGGCATTTCCATAATATTTGGTCAAGAGAAAGGAAATGAAAGGGAATTTTATTGATAAATGAGCGAAAGTTTATTTCTTTTACGGAAGGATTACAAAAGGAATTTAGAAGAATGGGTAGTCAAGGTTGGTTGTACTTGTATAGGCTTGAGCAGTCATGTCTATGATATCTGCCCCCGAGTTCTCCTAATTGCTTCGGTTGAGATGCTGAGCTCGAGTGAAGACTATGCGAGCTGCTTGCTCCTGGAAGAATGTTACTCTAGCAGCCTTTTCGGTTTTCAACTAATGTAACCATTGCTCTTAGTTTTTTTTTTTTTTTTTTTTTTTTTTTTTTTTTTTGACCTCTCCTTTTTGCCTAGGACATATCCTAGCGAGGAATATGGACCCTATCTTTTGCCCGGGAATGTCCTTTGCGGATTTTCATTCTGACGGGTCTTGAGCAATGTCTTCAAGCATAATATTTCTTTCTTGCGTCGAGAATTGATTGGGTGTCGAAGCTCCTCTCCATCCATATTAGTGAGAATAAGTGCCCCTCCTGAGAAAGCTCGTTTGACCACAAAGGGTCCTTCATAATTTGCCGCCCATTTTCCAATTTTATCCTTACGGGCTGGAGGCAGTTTCTTTATCACTAAATCCCCTTCTTGATAAGTATGAGGGCGTACCTTTTTATCATAAGCCTTTTTTATCTTCTTTTGATAGGCTTGTCCATGGCATATGGCATTCAGCAGCTTTTCATCGATAAGGTTTAATTGATCGTATCGACTTTGGACCCATTCGGATTACGTTAATTTTGCTTCCATAATAATTCGCAGGGAAGGTATTTCGACCTCTATTGGCAATACGACCTCCATTCCATATACAAGGGAGAATGGAGTGGCTCTGTTGAGGTTCGTATGAGACGTTCGATATCCATGAAGAGCAAAAGGTAATTTTTCATGCCAATCTTTATAGGTTTTAACCATCTTTTGAACAATCTTCTTGATGTTTTTATTGGTTGCTTCCACTGCGCCATTCATTTTAGGCCTATAAGGAGAGGAGTTATGATGCTGAATTTTGAAGTCATAACATAGTTCTTCCATCATTTTATTATTCGATTGGTCCCATTATCGGTAATGAGGCGATGTGGAATGTCAGTATCGACATATGATATCTTTCTTAACGAAGGTGACCACTACTTTTCTAGTCACATGTGCATAAGATGCAGCTTCCACCCATTTAGTGAAATAATCAATGGCTACCAAAATGAATCGGTGACCATTGGACGCCTTAGGCTCAATAGGTCCGATGACATCTATGCCCCACATAGCAAATGGCCAAGGGATAGCCATAACATTGAGAGGTATCGGTGGAACATGTACATTATCTGCGTGTATTTGACACTTGTGACATTTTCTAGCATACTGATAACAGTCCTTTTCCATTGTGGACCAAAAGTATCCTGCTCCGAGGATTTTCCTAGCCATGATATGCCCTGGTGCATGAGTCCCAAAGGTTCCTTCATGTATTTCTTTGATCAATATCACGGGCTTCTTCGGGATTAACACATCTTAATAAAGTAGAATCACAATTCTTTTTATAGAGGGTTTCTCCTATCACTTGTAAACCCTATAGCCCTTTTACGAATGGTCCTTTTATCATTGTCACTGATTCCCTCGGGGTATTCACCCTTTGTCAAGTATCGCCTTATGTCCTGATACCAAGGGGCTTTATCTTTTTCGCTATCCACCATCATACAAAAGGCTTGTTTGTCGTGCCTTTTGACTTGGATGATAGGCATCTCATGCTCTTGCCCTAGTGCGAACATGGATGATAATGTTGCCAGCGCATCAGCAATTTGGTTATCCTCCCGAGGGATATATTGAAGCTGATGTTTTCCATTTGTGAAGTCATCTTACGGATATGCTCCGAGATAAGGGATTAATTTGGAGTTTCTAGTTTCCCATTCACCCTTGAGCTGATAAATAACAAGGGATGAGTCACTAGAATACTTTGAGTTTGGTTACCCCGTGATCCAAGGCCGTTTGAATACCTAGAGCACAGGCCTCATATTACTGCCATATTGTTTGTACAGTCGAAGGTTAATCTGGTTGTTATCGGGATATGCTTCTTTTCGAGGCGATATTAAAATAGCTCCGATCCCATGTCCTAGTAAGTTTGAAGCTCCATCGAAAAACATGATCCACTCATCATTTTTAAGCTCTTCATGTTGAATATGCATTATATGCTCATCCGGAAAATCATCTTGGAGGGATTGATATTCGTACTGTTGGCCCATGTGCCAGGTAGTCACGCAAAGGACTGGCTTTTATAGCTTTCCGATTGATATGAATAATATCAAATTCGAGAGGAGTACTTGCCATCTAGCTATCCTTCAGGTCAAGATGGGTTTTTCAAACAAGTATTTGATTGGGTCCATTTTGGAAATTAACCAAGTTGTATGTCGACCATATATTGTCGAAGACGTTGAGTTGCCCACACCAATGCACAACATGTTTTTCGAGTGGTGTATAACGGGTCTCATAGTTTAGGAATTTTTGCTGAGGTAATATATGGCTTGTTCTTTTTTACCGAGTGTCATCTTGTTGACCGAGCACACATCCCATGGACTCGTCGAGTGCTGATAGGTAAAGAATTAGGGGTCTCCCTTCCACGGGTGGTATCAATACTGGAGGATTAGTTAGGCATATTTTGATATTTTCGAAGGCTCGTTGACATTCATCGTTCCAAACTGTCGGTTGGTTTTTACGCAATAACTTGAAGATGGGCATACATTTATACGTTAATTGCGCAATGAACCGTGCGATGTAGTTTATTCGGCCTAAGAACCCTCTAACTTCTTTTCTGTTCTTGGCGGGGGCATCTCTATGATTGCTTTTGTTTTATCGGGGTCCACCTCAATTCCTTTTTTACTGACGATGAACTGAGAAGTTTTCCGATCGTACTCCGAACGTGCATTTAGCGGATTAAGCTTAATCCGGTATTTTCGAAGCCGATTGAATAATTTCGTTAAGTGTAGGAAGTGATCTGTCTCATTTTTAGACTTGACAATCATATCATCCACGTATACTTCGATTTCTTTGTGGATCATATCGTGAAATAGTGTAACCATAGCCCTTTGATAGGTCGCCTCTGCATTCTTAAGTCCAAACGGCATCACTCTATAACAAAATGTCCCCCATGGCGTAATGAAGGAAGTTTTTCTCTGTCTTCGACAGACCAATTTGATTTGATTATACCACTGCATATCCATCCATGAAAGAATAAAGAGTATTTGTAGCGAGTGTGATCTACGAGCATATCAATATGTGGTAAGGGGAAATCATCTTTCGGACTTGCACGGTTCAAGTCCGGTAATCTACGCATACTACGATTTTTCCATTTTTCTTTATAAGCGGCACAATATTTGCCGACCATTCGAGGTATTTTGAAGCGATCAGGAAATTGGCATCCAAGCTGTTTTTCTACTTCTTCTTTAATTTTTAAGGACCATTCTGGTTTTACTCTTCGAGTTTTTGTTTAACGGTCGAAATCCCTCTTTTAATGGTAATCGATGCTCCACTATACTTTTATCGATCCCAGGCATATCATGGTAGGACCACGCAAACACGTCCATATATTCTCTTAGCAATTGTATTAGTTTTTCTTTGACATCATCATCAATTTGGGTTCCAATATTTACTTCTTTCTTATTATCTTCTTGTCCCAGATTGATGACCTCGGTTTTCTCCTGATGGGGCTGTATTGATTGCGCTTCTTTTTCTAGCGGTCTTTGCATGTCGGGAAATGGTCCCCTCCTCACTGTCGACTCAATCCATTCGTCTTCGACTTTCATATCTTCCAAGGAGTTTTCAATCACGAGACATGACTTGTATGGGTTATGCTTTGTTTTAGATTTCTTTATGAGATGTATGAGAGAGAAAAGAATGAAAGAGAATATGGATATTAAAAAAAATGCCTTATTGTATTGATAGAAGAAAATATTTACAAAGCCCTTATTAACCAAAAATCTTGTGATCATGGGCAGGGATCACGAGAAATACATCGGAAGTTTTTTTTTTTATATCTATTTTTATCTATATTTTTTTATTGCAAAAGATGATAAAAATGATGAGCCCTAATATGCTGGTCTCCGTTATCCCATCTTTTATTCGGGCATTGATAGGGGTTGGTCATCCACCTTCGGAGTAGATGCGTCAAAGGTAATCCATCCAGCGTCTATTAGATTACGGACCTTGTGCTTTAGGGCTACACGACTTTCGATGGAGTGCCCTGGAGAACTCGAATGGTAATCACAGACTTTCATTAGATTTATACCATTACGGGTATGGTGGCTCCATTTTCTTGGGAGGGACGCGCACGAGGAGCTTGGCGTCCAACAATTTCAAAAATAGACTTCCATAGGAGGTAGGTATGGAAGTGAATTTCCTCTCCGTCTGCGTGGTTTGGCTTGTTGCGAGGAGGCGAAGGAGTGGTAATACTAACTGCATTCACGGTTCCTTCCTTCTTTTTCCAAAGCTCTTTTTATCATTTGGAGTAGAGGAATTGGAGGTAGTATGTCTGTGCAATTCTTCCGCTTTTCGGACCTTGCTCTACTCTTTCTCCTATAATTACCACATCAGCAAAGAGTGTTGATGTGTTCCCTATCATTTTGTCGTAATAGGGACCGAGTCAAAGAATTGATGAACATGGATGTGGTTTCCTTGTCGGATAGAGGAGGTTCCACTTGTGCTTGCCAATTCCCTCCATCTTTGGGCATATGCTTTGAAGGATTCGTTGTTTTTCTTGCTTAATAATTGTAGATCTGCTCTTTCGGGGGTCGGGTCAATGTTGTATTTATAACGACGAAGAAATGCATCTGCCATATGTCTCCAGGTTTGGATTTGCCCTCCTTCTAGTTGCATATACCGGTTTAAGGCTGATTCGAGCCAGGCTCTCCTGAAAGTAGTGGATCGGGAGTTTTCATTATCGGCATGTGCGGCCATCTTACGACAGGTACATTGTAAGGTGCCTTCTCGGGCAGGTCGATCCCATGTATTTCGGGAAGTCCGGAGTTTTGAACTTGTTAGGGAATTGGATATTTTTGACGAGGCACATATCAGTTGCTTCTTTTATATCAAAGTTATGACCTTCCATGGCTCTCGGCCTTTCTTCAAGAGCAGTGATTTGTTGTTTTGATATTTCGGGAGCATGAATATGTACTGCTCTTGTGTCGAGAATGATCGTGCTCACTTTGAGGTTCCTCTTCTTCTTCTTGGTGAGAGGCTTGTCCATTCGAGGATCCTCTCGATGAAGATTCTGTTGATGCATCATTTCTAGCATTTGAGCCATTTGTTCTTTCGGCGTAGTAAGCTCGGCGGTGAGCTTTCGGTTTTGCTCTTCTAGTTGTTCCATCTTCTTAGCTTTTTGAGCACGAGTGAGGACGGGCGGAAGACCAGACCACCTTCTAAATGATTTTAATGATTCTTATTATGACTTTTTATTTTAAATGATTAGCGTGGAATAAATACGCCCTAGGATGAATGTGTTTATGTATGAGAGGTTTTATTATGATGATGTTTATGCATACTTTTCTTAATGCATTGGTTTTCTCTCTTGGTTTTACCACTTATTGAATGATATGGTATGAATGATACGACTTTGCCAAAAATCTTTTGTAAAAAGGTATTTTTATGACCTTAATGTTTTTATATTTTTTATGATTTTTAGGGTTTTTCACTTTTTTATGATTTTTAGGGTTTTTCACTTTTTTGTTTGTTGTATGATTACCTTATACTAATGCATCAATACAAATGCAGACAAGCGTATGCACACACAATTCACACATCCACGAGCGAGCCACGCTTATTTAATCACGAGGTAGGATTTTCCTGCTGAAACGTGCTTGGTTTAGGTGGTTCTAGCTGTTCTCACCAGGCCAAAGGTCCCCAAGGTGCCCCCATTATAGGGACCTCTCAATCTCTCAATCCTCGGGTCATGCACGGAACTCCGTGGCGACACCCTTAGACCAAAAGAAGAGAGTTATCACCTTGAGTTGGTGGTTTTCCGAGCAACGGCGGTAGTCCAGTGTGCCAACTAACCGATCGTATCCGCCACCCACTCCCTATAGATATTCACTCTTGCCCCGGGTATAGAGGGACTGTTGTGTGCAAGGGTTCTTGTGTGCAATTTATATTTCAAACAATTGCAGAAATAATCATACAACGAGTTATTAAAGCCATACAATAAAAACATACGGAAGGGTAAAGGCGTAATTTCAAATCTTTACTTAGTTTGAATTTATACTGTCACTAAATGGGATCAACTCTCTAGCTTCCCCAGTGGAGTCGCCATCTGTCGTCGCAGTCCCTTTCGACGTCAGGAGGACGTCTCGAAGCGTTTATGCGAGCGGTCGCGAAAAGATGGTTTAGACTCGCGTTTTTGTTTTAAAAGGTTTTCGAAAAGGGGTTCTTATGGAGTCGCCACCAATGTTTTAACCTTAAACATTGGAAAAGGAAAAAATGTTGATTTTAAGAAAAACCGCACTTGGCCATTATAACCGGAGTTGGGTAAGGGAGTTAGTTACGTGTGGGGAAGGTGTTAGCACCCCACAACGCCCCTTTCGGGTTCCCTATGACATGATTAATTCATTTAAATAAAGACTACGAGAAATTACGCGATTACCCTATTTTATTACATAATATTAAATGGCTATCTACATGATTTTATTCTATGTTATATGCATAAAATGATGAATAAAGCTAAATAAAGCAATAAAAGAGATATTAAAATAGCTATCTACATGATTTTACTCTACATGGCATAAATAGTAAATAAAGCTAAATAAAACAATAAATAAAGCAATAAAAGAGAAGAGAATTGAAAAGAACCTCAAGTAGCAAGCTTTGTATTGAGAATCTCCAACTATGAGGATGCGTTTTGGCAACCCCTCTTTCTACACGAGACTCTCCTCACCAATACAAGATCGACCCCACTAAAAATTTAAAGAAGAATCGAATGCGGAATATAATTCCTTAACAGATTGTTACCTATTTAAGGCAATCGGAAAGATCATTCAAGAGAAAGAAAGAAATAGACAAGTGCTCTGAGTTTTAGAAAGTGTTTGAGCTCTGCGGAGTGTACGTGGTGTGAAAAAGTGGCAAATGAGCCTCCTATTTATAGTTTTTCGCAGTGGCGCACTTTGGGACGGCCGTGCGGGGTGGGACGGCCGTCCGGGCTGAGACGGCCGTCCCAAATGGCAAAATTACACGGCTGGGACCCCACGGGAACCGGGACGGCCGTCCCACATAGCTGGGGCTTGGGATGGCCGTCCCAACTTCGGGACGCGCGTCCCAGCTGGCTGGGGCAGGTTGGGACGGCCGTCTCAACCTGTTACAGCCGGTTTGCGCGTTTCGGGACTCCGGGAAGCTCTCCTTGCCTGTTTTGGACGTCAATTGATGCCGATATGTGTCTATTGAAGCTTTATCTCCATATGGGAAGTCTCCTTGGCTCTTATTTGTAATGCTAGACGAGCTTTATCTTGTTACGGGTGATCTCCTTTATCTTTTTTTTTGAGAGGCCGGGCAAAATTAGGGGTCTACACTCCCTACGAGTTGTCATGGAAGCAAAATTGACAGAAGCCGAATGGGTCCAAAACCGGTATGATCAGTTGAACCTAATCGAAGAAAAATGGCTGGACGCCATATGTCGGGGGCAAGCTTATCAAAGGAAGATCAAGAAAGTCTATGACAAGAAGATTAATCCCCGCACCTTCCAAGAAGGAGATCTAGTAGTAAAGAAACTGCTTCCAGCCCAGAAAGACAAAATCGGGAAATGGACAACCAACTACGAAGGACCTTTTGTGGTCAAGCGAGCCTTCTCAGGAGGAGCCCTTATCCTCACCAACATGGATGGGGAAGAGCTTCGACATCCTGTCAACTCAGATGCGGTAAAGAAATACTACGCCTAAAGACATTGCTCATGACCCGTCAGGACGAAAACTCGCAAAGAGCGTCCTGGGCAAAAGATAGTGTCTACATTCCTCACTAGGACATGTCCTAGGCAAAAATTAGAGGTTTCAAAAAAAAAAAAAAAAAAACAAAACAACAGAGCAATGATTACCTTAGCCAAAAACCGCAAAGGCGACTAAGGTAATACCTTCACAAAGGCAAGTAGACTTCGCATAGTCTTCACTCCGGATTCGAACATCTCAACTGAAGGGACCAAGAAAAACGGGGAAACAGAGATCACAGGCATGATTGTGACACCCTCATACAGTTTAGCCAACCTTGGCCAGCCTTGCTTACAAATTCTTTTGTAAACCCCCATGTAAAAAATAAACCATCTGTTTATATCAATAAAAAATTGTCTTTTCTTCTCTTTACCTACTTGTGTGAATGCCTCTGTATTAACGAAATATGAGTATGCATAAAACAAGCAATTCGAGAAAGCATAAAAAAAAAAGCCCACCAAAATATCTGAGACAAAAATTAAAACCCGCTAGATCGAAAGGGGCGTCGTAAAGGAACTAACACTTCCTTTACACGTAACTAACTCCCTTACCCAACTCTGGTTCTAACGACCAAAGTTGGTTTTTCGAAAACCAACGCCTTTTAAACTCCTTTTCCGATGTTTCCGGTAAAAACATCGGTGGCGACTCCACAGAACCCTTCAAAAATTAGTCCTTGGGTTAGCCCGGTTATCGGACAACCCAAGGACGACCTTTCGAAAACCTCGCCCCTAGGTTAGCCCAGTTATCGAACAACCTAAAGGCGTTGTAATCACCCATAAAAAAACGCAAAAATCAAGAGGGTCGAAACCATCGCGTCGCTCCGACTTCCCCTCGTTTTTTGGTGGCGGCGACACAAGTGTTTGTTTATTATCATGTTTTATTTTCTGACATGATGTATGATAGTGTTTGGGATTTTGTGTTTTTTTTTGTATGCAGATGAGGGCATGAAAAATACCAGCCGCTTTCTAGAATGCAAAAATGATTGTTTAAAAGGAATACTTTATGAGATGGATATTCCTTAAGATAATGGCTTAGGTATCCTCCCCAAAGCTTACGCTTTGTGGGGTATCATACCCACCTTGGTGTAATGGTTCCTTCCCCATCACAGATTTGACAAGTATAATAGCAATCACCATCTCACCTTAGTACACTTGTCCCTTCCTTGTCGTGAAGGTCACAAATGTGCTCGGGGCCTCTTTCTCCATTGTCTTAGGGATATCTAGTGCTTCCTAGAATGAATGTATTTATGCATGCACTAGTACAAAAGGGCAGTAGATGTTCAAAGTGCGATAACTTTTGACTGGAATGTCAGATTTGGACGCACAACATATCAAAACGAAGGGAAAAAGGTGAGGAATCAGGCTAAACATTCCCAAAGGGGATTTGGCCCAGTAATTTTCTCAAAATACGGCCCGTCTTGACCTGACAGGCGCGAATCCCTATAAATAGGAGCCTCATTCCCCTCATTTTCACACAGTTCTTCCTCCTTCTCTCTAGAAATCTCTTCAAATTCTCTCTCTAGAACCCCTCCAAAGCATTTCCGGAGTTTCTGAGTGTTTTCTAGAGCTTTTTATAGCGTTTTTAGGTATCCTCCTTAAAGCTTATGCTTTGTGGGGTATCATACCCACCTTGGTGTAATGGTTCCTTCCCCATCACAGATTTGACAAGTATAATGGCAATCACCATCACACCTTAGTACACTTGTCCCTTCCTTGTCGCGAAGGTCACAAATGTGCTTGGGGCCTCTTTTGCCATTGTCTTAGGGATATCTAGTGCTCCCTAGAATGAATGTATTTATGCATGCACTAGTACAAAAGGGCGGCAGATGTTCAAAGTGGCATAACTTTTGACTGAGATGTCCGATTTGGACGCACAGCATATCAAAATGAAGAGAAAAAGGTGGGGAATCAAATTACCAATACCCAAAGGGGATTTAGCCCAGTAATTTTCCCAAAAAACGCCTCTAAGACCCATTTTTTAGGGGTTTATTAAAATGATGTGTATGCATACTTTCCTTATGCATTTATTTTCTCTCTTGGTTTTTCGACATATGATGTGATATGAATGATACGACTTTGTCAAAATTATTATAAATGTTTTGATTTATTATTATTATTTATTTTTTATTTATATAGCCTCTTATTTCTTCTATCGGACTGCGTGGCTACTTAGCTTACAAAGAACCTGAAACCAGGCTAGCTAAAAGGCAGATTGTCCGAGATAAGGGTGTTTATTGAAAAAAATATTTTTTGTGATTTTCTGTTGTTTGGTTATGCTATGCAACAGACAAATGCAACAAACAAATGTACACACAATTCGATCATCCACGAACAGGCAAGAAGTCATTTTAATCACGAGGTAGGGTTTTCCTGCAGAAAAGTGCTTTGGCGAAGGTAGGTTCTAACTGTTCTCACCAAGGCTACGGCCCCCAAGGTGCCCCCATTATAGGGTCCCAACTCTCCAACCTTTCGACCATGCTTAGCACTAAGGCCATAGTCAGTCTGTGTGCCAAAAGAGGAAGTTTATCACCTTGAGTGGTGGTTTCCGATCACACTGGTGGGCACATGGCCATCACTACAGCGAACCGTACCTGCCACCCACTCCCTATGGATTTCTCACTTGCCCCCAGGTATAGAGGGAACTGTAGTGTCCAAGGGTTTGTGTACAGTTTGCATTTCAAACAATTGCGTAAGTATAAACAAGCAACAGTTATTAAAGTCAAGCATTAAAACCTGTTATAATACAAGGTAGGGTAAAAGCGTAATTTTCTAGATTTATTTACTTTTAAGCTGGCCCATCACTAAATGGGATCAACTCTCTAGGCTTCCCCAGTGGAGTCGCCATCTGTCGCCGCCGCAAAACGAGGCGGTTGGAGTGACGCGATGGTTTCGACTTTCCGTTTTTCGCATTTTTATTGGTGTGGTTACAACGCCTTTAGGTTGTCCGATAACCGAGCTGAACCTAGGGGCGAGGTTTTCGAAAAGGCGCTCTTGGATTGTCCGATAACCGGGCTAATCCAAGAGCTAATTTTGAAGGGTTCTTCTGAAGTCGCCACCGATGTTTTTACCGGAAACATCAGAAAATGGGTTAAAAGGCGTTGGTTTTCGAAAAACCAACTTTGGTCATTAGAACCAGAGTTGGGTAAGGGAGTTAGTTACGTGTAAAGGAAGTGTTAGTTCCTTTACGATGCCCCTTTCGGGTTCCCTATGATAGGCCAACTATTTTAAATAATTAAACCGGTGAAAATACGCTTTTACCCTTTATTTTGCGGAATTTAAAAATTATGACTACATGGCCCTAATATCTATTGCATAATTAAAAATAAAGCGGTAAAGTAGAGAGAGAGTGTGTGGAACCTCCGAGGCAAGCTTTCTATTATTTCTTTGAAAATTAGGGTTTTTTTGGCAGCCCTTCACTCTTTACAGCACCGGAATCTCTCGAAAATGCTATAAAACACTCTAGAAAACTCTCAGAAACTCCAGAAATGCTTCGGAGGGGTTATAGAAAAAGAATTTGAAGAAAAGTCTAGAGAGAGAATGGAAGAACTGTGGGAAATGAGGGGAATGGGGCTCATATTTATAGGGATTCGCGCCTGTCAGGTCGAGACGGGTCGTCTCGTCTGACAAGATCGAGACAGCCGTCTCGCCAATCGGGACGACCGTCTCGCATTGCAGGAATGGCGAGACGGCCGTCTCGCCAAACGAGACGGCGGTCTCGCCACCTTCGCAAGGCGAGACGGCGGTCTCGACCGTAAAAGGCGAAAACCCTTATTTTCATGCCAAAAATCCCTCCTATCCTAGTATGGGGCCTAATAGTCTCTCCTAGTGGCTTCTTAGGCTTCATCCATCTTCGAAAAGGAGGTCTTCTGGTCTTTATTATGAGGCCGGGCAAGATTTGGGGTCTACAAGCAAGAATGGATGCTCCAAACCACCCCTCATGCCGCCTTTATATAGGTTTTTCCCTCCTGGTCGAGACCGCCGTCTGGGATTTCAGGACGACAATCTCGATTTAACGAGACTCTGGACCGCCGTCTGGAACTCTGAGACGGCGGTCTCGCCATTGGCCCATGACGAGTCTACACTTTATTTTTGTTCGGGTTTCCTAGCGGGTTGACCCTAACTTTTGCGTTACCCCCTTAGTGGGTTTCCTACTGGGTACTTTGCGCCTTTTTCTTTTTGGCCTTTGGCTTCTATGGGCTTTTTCTCTTCTTTTTGTTTTTACATAATATTGGCGAAACACGGCTTTATTTATGATGATGTATGTAGACCCCAAATCTTGCCCGACCTCCAAATAAAGAGTAGAAGACCTCCTATTCGAAGATGGACGAAGCCTAAAAAGCCACTAGGAGAGACTATTAGGCCCCATACTAGGATAGGAGGGATTTTCGGCACAAAAATAAGGTTTCTCGCCTTTTTGGGGACGAGATCGCCGTCTCGAAATCGAGACCGCCGTCTCGCCTCATGCAAATGGCGAGATCGCCGTCTCGCCAAACGAGACGGCGGTCTCGCCACCTGCAAATGGTGAGACGGCGGTCTCGCTTTCCCAGACGGCGGTCTCGCCACCTGCGAAGGATGAGACGGCGGTCTCGTTTGGCGCAACGACGGTCTCGACCCTGTCAGACGAGAACGGCGGTCTCGCCCTGTCAAGCGCGAAAGCCTATAAATAGGGGCTCCCTCCCCTCATTTCCACACACCACACAACATGCTTGTAGACCCCTAATTTTGCCCGGCCTCTCAAAATAAAAGCTAGAGGAATTTCACTCGAAGATGGAGTTCATCCGGCTTCCCAAAACCGAGAAGGATCTCCTGCAACAAGACGGAGTCCATTCATTCACATGATAAAAGCCAAAAGAGACTTCCTACACAAAGACAAAGCTCGTCCGGCATCTTAATGAAGGCCAAGAAGACTTCCTATATGAAGATAAAGCTTCAACGGACACATATCGCCATCAATCTACGTCCGAAAAAGGAAAGGAAAGCTTCCCGGGGTCCCAGAACACGAAAACTGGACAAAACAGGCCGAGACCACGGTCCCAGAAGTGGGACGGCCGTCCCAACTGCTATTTTACAGTTGGGACGCGCGTCCCGTATGTGGGACGGCCGTCCCAAACCCATTTTAAGTGGGACGGCCGTCCCGGCCTTCCTGGGGGTCCCGCTCTGTGTAAATTTGCCATTTGGGACGGCCATCCCGGTCCGGCACGGCCGTCCCAACCCGCACGGCCGTCCCAAAGTGCGCCAGCTGCGAAAAACTATAAATAGGAGGCTCATTTGCCACTTTTTCACACCACGGACACTCCGAGAGCTCCGAAACACTTTAGAGCACTTGTCTACTTCTCTCTCTCTCGAATGATCTTTCCGATTGCCTTAAATAGGTAACAATCGGTTAAGGAATTATATTCCGGCATTTGATTCTTCTTTAAATTTTTAGTAGAGTCGATCTTGTATTGGTGAGGAGAGACTGTGTAGAGAGAGGGGTTGCCAAAACGCATCCTCACGGTTCGAGGTTCTCAATATAAAGCTTGCTACGAAGGTTCTTTTCAATTCCCTTCTCTTTTATTGTTTTATTTATTGTTTTATTGTTTTATTTAGCTTTATTATGTCATAGGATCATGTAGATAGCTATTTTAATATCTCTTTTATTGCTTTATTTAGCTTTATTCATCATTTTATACATGCAACATAGAATAAAATCATGTAGATAGCCATTTAATATTATGTAATAAAATAGGGTAATCGCGTAATTTCTCGTAGTCTTTATTTAAATGAATTAATCTGTCATAGGGAACCCGAAAGGGGCGTTGTGGGGTGCTAACACCTTCCCCACACGTAACTAACTCCCTTACCCAACTCTGGTTATAATGGCCAAGTGCGGTTTTTCTTAAAACAACATTTTTTCCTTTTCCAATGTTTATGGTCAAAACATTGGTGGCGACTCCATAAGAACCCCTTTTCGAAAACCTTTTAAAACAAAAACGCCAGTCTAAACCATCTTTTCACGACCGCTCGCATAAACGTTTCGAGATGTCCCCCGGACGTCGGAAAGGGACGGCGGCGACAGATGGCGACTCCGCTGGGGATTCTAGAGAGTTGATCCCATTTAGTGACAAATAAATTCAAACTAAGTAAAGATTTGAAATTACGCCTTTACCCTTCTGTATGTTTTTTATTGTATGGCTTTAAATAACTGTTGTATGATTATTTCTGCAATTGTTTGAAATATAAATTGCACACAAAAACCCTTGCACACAACAGTCCCTCTATACCCGGGGGCAAGAGTGAATACCTATAGGGAGTGGGTGGCAGATACGATCGGTTAGTTGGCACACGGGGCTACTACCGTTGTCGGAAAACCACCAACTCAAGGTGATAACTCTCTTCTTTTGGTCTAAGGGTGTCGCCACGGAGTTCCGTGCATGACCCGAGGATTGAGAGATTGAGAGGTCCCTATAATGGGGGCACCTTGGGGACCTTTGGCCTGGTGAGAACAGTTAGAACCACCTAAACCAAGCACGTTTCTGCAGGAAAACCCTACCTCGTGATTAAATAAGCGTGGCTCTGCTCGTGGATGTATGAATTGTGTGTGCATTTGTTTGCTGCATTTGTATTGATGCATTAGCATAGGGTAATCATACAACAAACAAAAAAAATGAAAAACCCTAAAAATCATAAAAAGTGAAAAGATAAAAACCTTTATCTCGGACAGTCTTCAGTTAAGCTGGCCTGGTTTCAGGTTCTTTGTAAGCTAAGTAGCCACGTTGACCGACAGAAGAGATAAAGGGTCAAAAAAAAAAATATAAAAACAAGTTAAAACCATAAAAATACCTTTTAATAAAAAGATTCTTGGCAAAGTCGTATCATTCATACCACATCATCCAATAAGTGGTAAAACCAAGAGAGAAAATAAATGCACTAAGAAAAGTATGCATGCACATCATTTTAATAAACCTCCAAAAAATGGGTCTTAGAGACGTTTTTTGGGAAAATTACTGGGCCAAATCGCCTACGGCATTTGTAGCTTGGTTCTTCATCCTTTTCTCTTCGTTTTGACATGCTGTGCGTCCAAATCGGACAACCCAGTCAATAGTTATGCCACTTTCAATATCTGCTGTCATAAAAAAAAAATATTTTTGTAGTGCATACATAAACACATTCATTCTAGGATACACCAATCATTTAAAAAAAAAGGCTATAATAAAAATCTTTAAATCATTTAGAAAGTGGCTGGTCTTCTACTTGTCCTCACTCGTGCTCAGAAAGCTAAGAAGATGGAGCAATTAGAGGAGCAGAATCGTAGGCTCACCGCCGAGCTTAATGCCATAAAAGAACAGATGGCGCAATTGACAGAGTTAATATACCAACAATACTTCCACAATGAGGTCTCTGAGCAACGAATTTCTGCCCTAGAAGAGAAATTAAGGGCATTAGAGAGATACAAAGTTGATGTAAAGGAGGTAACAGATGTACACCTCGTCAAAAATACTCGATTCCCTCCCAAGTTTAAGAAATCTCACACATCATTCAAGAAGCCCTTTGGCAAGAAAAAGGAGATGAACTTTGCTACTCCTTCTTCCTCCTTGCAGCAGACCAAGTCACGCAGACAAGAGAGGAAATTCACTCCCATTCCAACCTCCTATGGAAGTTTGCTGCCAGAATTGATAAAGGACCATCTCCTAGCATATGTCCCTCCAAAGAAGATAGAGCCACCATACCCGGAATGGTATAAACCTAATGAAAGCTGTGATTACCATTCAGGTTCTCCGGGACACTCCACTGAAAACTGTATGCCTTTAAAGCACAAGGTCCAGAATCTAATAGATGCAGGATGGATTACCTTTGATGCATCTACTCCAAAGGTGGATGACCAGCCCTTATCAAAGCCCGAATGAAAGACGGGATAAGGGAGACCAGCAACTTAGGACTCATCATTTTTACCATCTTTTACAATAAAAAATATAGAAAAAATAATATATCGAAAAAAATTTCCGATGTATTTCTCGTGATCCTTGCCCATGATCACGAGATTTTTGGTCAATAAGGGCTTTGTAAATATTTTCTTCTATCAATACGATACAATGAGGCATTTTTCATAATATTCATATGCTTTTCATTCTTTTCTCTCTCACTCCAAGATAATTGAATAAAATCTAAACCCAAATATAGACCGTATAAACAGTCATGTCTGTGATTGAAAGCTCTCTGCGGGATCCGAAAGCCAAAGGCGAATGGATTGAGTCAGACAGTGAGGAGGGGACCATTTCCCCGGACATGCAAAGACTGTTGGAAAAATAAAGTTCAATTGATACAGCCCCATAAAGAAAAAACTAAGGCCTTCAAGTTGGGACAAGGAGACAATAAGAAAGAAGTAAATGTCAATACCCAAATTGATAATGTCAGGGAAGGGGCAATAACGCCTTTGCACTTATACATTGGATAAAAGTTGTACTGTGGATATACACAGAAGAATTGTCCGTCAATGAAGATATCTCCAATATAGTCGGTATTGGGGGCACGACGGGAAGCGAAAGAATTTATTCCCCCAAGGAGCTACAAGATAATGCTCCTAAAAACAAAGGAAAAATAAAGAAACCGAAGAGGAAAAGGAAAAAAGAATCCCAAGGGAAGATTGAGCAGACCTTGGATTCAAAGTGCTAGGGCAGTTTCTTCAACGCTCCATCGAAAAATCAATTTCATGGTAGGCTACAAGTTGATCATGGTTCAAGTTAAAGACTAGATTCGAATCAGCGAACCATCTACCATACCTTAAATGGATGCGGCTGAAGAAGACATTTGAAAATATGGAAAGACATCCTAGCAGTTTAAAAGTGGCCCATATAATGAAGAGATATGGATACAGCCCAGACAAGGGCTTGGAAAGGATGTTCAAGGAATAAGAGACATCCTAGATTTTAAGGATAATCCTTTAAAGATCAACCCTACAAAAGGACAAGTTGTACGATGAAAAGGGAAGTCTCCCCTCCATACCTTAAAAAGACGATCATCCAAAAAGGAGGGATATTAGCATCAAGGGTAGCATTAGTCATTAGATGTCCTTCTTCTGATTCTAAGGGATGTAAACCCAATGACTATTAGAGATCACTCCTCGGGGTGTGCCCGATCCCCGAGCATCTTTAGGGCACGCATTTCCCTGAAATTATAAAAGAATGCTATTCTTACTATCTGCTTCTTTTCTTGCTAAACATGTTTATACCCCATAAACAACCATGTTTAGACAAACGTTTTGTTCCAAACGCCATAGACAAAATGAAGCCAAAGTTAACATGATTGATTAGCTAGAGACACGAACAAGAAAATCGTGTTTCGACAATGTTTGAGAAAAGAAATTATTAAAAGAAACCCGTCAAGGTCAAAGACCAAGACAAAAAGATAAAAGGGCAAGATCCTAGGCTGAAAACCCAAAATGGTGGACTAGGAATGTTAATCAGTCACAAATAGGCACCAGATTATTCATTTGAAGACGCCACCTCATAAAAGCAAAACGTTTGTCTGAACTAGCCTAAACACTGACCAACCTTGGCTAGCCATTCTTACAAAAACCTTTATTACAAAAATATCCCTCTAAAACACAAGCCTTTGTTATAAATCCTTTTCTTTCTCTTCTCTTGACCATTTAATTACAAAGCATTCAAGTAATTGACTGGGAAATGTGGAAATATAGTGATCAATAGGAGGATTGAAATCCCTAAGGAAAGGAAAAGGGGCATTGACATGACAATTGCTCTACGTTCAAAACGATTACTCTTCGGTTATAGCAAAGATCCGAAATGGCAAATCAGTACAGCTAATCATGTTGACAAAAGCACATGATAATGGAAGTAAACGTAACAGAAGCTAAACGGGTTCGAAGCCGATATGACCAGTTAAACCTTATTGAAGAAAAATAGCTGAATATGATATGTCATGGACAAAAGAAGGATTTAATGGTAAATAAGTTGCTTCCGGCCCAAAACAATAAAATTGGAAAATGGGCACTGAACTACGAAGGACCCCTTGTGGTCAAATGAGCTTTCTCGGAAAGGGCTCCTATCCTCATCAATATGGATGGAAAAGAACTTCGACACCCAATTAATTCAGACGCGGTGAAGAAGTATTATGCTTGAAGACATTGCTCAAGACCCGTCAGGAATGAAAACCCGCAAAGGGCATCCCTGGGCAAAAGATAGGGTCCATATCCCTCGCTAGGATACGTCCTAGGCAAAAAGTAGAGGTAATAAAAAAAAAAAGTAAATAAACAAAAAAAAGAAACTAAGAGCAATGGTTACTTTAATCGAAAACCGAAAAGGCGGCTAAAATAACATTCTTCCAGAAGCAAGCAGTCTGCATAGTCTTCACTCTGAGCTCAAGCATCTCAACTGAAGCAATTAGGAGAACTGGGGGGCAGATATCATAGACATGACTATTCAAGCCTATACAAGTATGACCAACCTTGACTACCCATTCTTCTAAATACCTTTTGTAATCCTTCTATAAAAGAAATAAACTTTTGTTCATAAAACTCCCTTTCATTTCCTTTCTCTTGACCAAATATTATGGAAATGCCTCTTTATTGATAAATCATAAATATGCGCAAAGACTTTTAATCAAAGATCAAACATGCATCTAAAAAAAAAAAAAAAAAAAAAAAAGGGAAGCATAAAAAAAAGAAAGGCCTGCTAGTATATTCTTAGGTAAAAACCAGGGTAGCCTGCTAGATCGAAAATCCCAAAAAGAACGATCTAGGCAAAAGATAAGGCAACAGCCCCCTAAGATATTCTAGGCAAAAATTAAGGCAGCCCGCTAGATCGAAAACCCGTAAAGGGCGATCTAGGCAAAAGATAGGGCTAAAACCAAAAGATGGATAAAAGAAGAGCCCGGCATCACGATCATTGAAGAGGAGCCCACCGGCATATTCATAAGAAGACCAACGGAAGAGGGCCAGCTATTTTCTAAGTGCATAAAAAATAAATAAACATTAGATTGCATCTAAGACATCCACACACAAAGTAATTGCATAATACGACTTTGTCAAAATCAAGAAAAAATAATTTTTCAAACAAGAATAAATAAACATGCATATAAGGAAGATAGTCTCCATGTTTGTGATCGTAAATAAAAGACGCTAAAATCCAGCCTCTAAATGAAAATCAAAATCGCGAAAGGCGAAAATCAAAATTATCTTCAACAAAATAAGGAGCTCCAAGAAAGCTAGCTCTAACCATCAACCTTCTACACCAATAAACGAAGGTAAACAAAAAAACAGCCAACGGAAAGGCTCGATAATCCCCAAGCGGATCCTTGCCTACTCCGAAGCAACACAAAAATTATCTCATGACTCAAGCATCATCACTTGAGTCATCAAACATAAATCATTTAAAGCCGCAATCAACATTCCTTCCATCCAAGAAAAAGGAAGTCACCAATAAAAGTACACCAAAAACGGAAAAACCAATGGAAAAGACTTAATTATCCCCAAACGGATCTTTGCCTACTCCAGAGGCAAAACAAAAAGATTACCTCACGACTCGAAGATATCACCGCATGAGTCATCAAGCACACTCATTAGAGAGTCGCCGCCTCGAGGAGTCCATCAAAGAAAAAACAGAGTCAAAATCCCCCACATCACTGGGGGGCAACAAAAAGAAAGAAGAGAAAAGCCTTTCATCCTCTAACAAAGGCCACTGCAAGAAAAAGCCAAAAGAAAATCCCCAAGAAGAGCACATCAAGAAAAATCTATAAAAGAAGAAAATGAGAAAATTCCATCCGCAGGAAGGCAAATCAACCCCCCGGTGGATCACCAAAAAGAAATTTTCTCCCCAGTAAGCCTAACCACAAAGGCAAATTACAAATTACAAATCCACAAGGAGTTAAGCACCCAATATGAATATCCCCAGCGAAGTACAAAACCTTCACTCCCAAGAATGCCTATGCTTACTCAGAAACAAGCAAAGAGCCGATATCCCCAAGAAGCGGGAAATCAACCTATAAGAGGTAATACAAGCACAAAGCTTTCAAAAAAAACATCTACCTACTCAGAGGTATTATCAAGAACAAATATCCTCAAGAAGAACATCAGCCTATTCAGAAGTGAAGAACAACAAGTAAAAAGCCTTCACCACTATTGAAGCACCCGCCTAATCAAGAGGCACAATAAAAAAAAATCAACAAATCCCCAGTGGATTCCCGCCTAATCAAGAGGCACAACAAGATCCCCAAGTAGATCTTCGCCTAATCAAGAGGCACAATCAATAAGAGGATTCAAAATCCCCAGAGGATCCCCGCCTAAAAAGAGGCAACCAACAGAAACTCCCCGGTAAAAGCCGGATGACTAAAACAAAAAAAAGTCAAAATCAATTATTCCCCAGAGGCGCATGATAAAAAGACAGTAAGCCGCCGACACTAGAGCCTTGGCAAGATGCAGGTTCGCACCCAGTGGGGGTGTAAAAACCATTAGAGTCCGTCAAGATGCAGACTCGCACACTAGAGCCTTGTCAAGATGCAGGTTCGCACCCAGTGGGGGTGTAAAAACCATTAGAGTCCGTCAAGATGCAGACTCGCACACTAGAACCATGTCAAGATGCAGGTTCGCACCCAGTGGGGTGTAAAAACCATTAGAGTCCGTCAAAATGCGGACTCGCACAATAGAGCCTTGTCAAGATGCGTGTTCGCACCCGGTGGGGTGTAAAAACCATTAGAGTCCGTCAAGATGCAGACTCACACACTAGAGCCTTGTCAAGATGCGGGTTCGCACCCAGTGGGGGTGTAAAAACCATTAGAGTCCGTCAAGATGCAGACTCGCACACTAGAGCCTTGTCAAGATGCAGGTTCGCACCCAGTGGGGGTGTAAAAACCATTAGAGTCCGTCAAGATGCAGACTCGCACACTAGAGCCTTGTCAAGATGCAGGTTCGCACCCGGTGGGGGTGTAAAAACCATTAGAGTCCGTCAAGATGCGGACTCGCACAATAGAGCCTTGTCAAGATGCGGGTTCGCACCCAATGGGGGTGTAAAAACCATTAGAGTCCATCAGGATGCGGACTCGCACAATAAAACCTTGTCAAGTTACGAGTTCGCACCCAGACGGGGTGTAAAAACCATTAGAGTCCAAGCAAAATGCGGACTCATACCGCATGCAGAGGGTTCGTACTCGCCAAAACACCGGATGGGGGTGTGTACTCATCGGGCCTTACTGTAAGGGGTCTACCATGACAGGGGTTCGTACTCGTCAAAACACCAGATAGGGGTTGGTACCTATCAAAATGTTTATCATCCAGAGGATCAACAAGGAGCAGCATCCGAAGGATAACCGGGCAAAAGGGTTAACTCCTTCCCCTACCAACTAATTTTGTCGGCATATTAAAAACCAACGAATTAGTTAGGCAGGCGAAGGGGGGGCAGCTGTAGACCCCTAATTTTGCCCGGCCTCTCAAAATAAAAGCTAGAGGAATTTCACTCGAAGATGGAGTTCATCCGGCTTCCCAAAACCGAGAAGGATCTCCTGCAACAAGACGGAGTCCATTCATTCACATGATAAAAGCCAAAAGAGACTTCCTACACAAAGACAAAGCTCGTCCGGCATCTTAATGAAGGCCAAGAAGACTTCCTATATGAAGATAAAGCTTCAACGGACACATATCGCCATCAATCTACGTCCGAAAAAGGAAAGGAAAGCTTCCCGGGGTCCCAGAACACGAAAACTGGACAAAACAGGCCGAGACCACGGTCCCAGAAGTGGGACGGCCGTCCCAACTGCTATTTTACAGTTGGGACGCGCGTCCCGTATGTGGGACGGCCGTCCCAAACCCATTTTAAGTGGGACGGCCGTCCCGGCCTTCCTGGGGGTCTCGCTCTGTGTAAATTTGTCATTTGGGACGGCCATCCCAGTCCAGACGGCCGTCCCAACCCGCACGGCCGTCCCAAAGTGCGCCAGCTGCGAAAAACTATAAATAGGAGGCTCATTTGCCACTTTTTCACACCACGTACACTCCGAGAGCTCGAAACACTTTAGAGCACTTGTCTACTTCTCTCTCTCTCGAATGATCTTTCCGATTGCCTTAAATAGGTAACAATCGGTTAAGGAATTATATTCCGGCATTTGATTCTTCTTTAAATTTTTAGTAGAGTCGATCTTGTATTGGTGAGGAGAGACTGTGTAGAGAGAGGGGTTGCCAAAACGCATCCTCACAGTTCGAGGTTCTCAATATAAAGCTTGCTACGGAGGTTCTTTTCAATTCCCTTCTCTTTTATTGTTTTATTTATTGTTTTATTGTTTTATTTAGCTTTATTATGTCATAGGATCATGTAGATAGCTATTTTAATATCTCTTTTATTGCTTTATTTAGCTTTATTCATCATTTTATACATGCAACATAGAATAAAATCATGTAGATAGCCATTTAATATTATGTAATAAAATAGGGTAATCGCGTAATTTCTCGTAGTCTTTATTTAAATGAATTAATCTGTCATAGGGAACCCGAAAGGGGCGTTGTGGGGTGCTAACACCTTCCCCACACGTAACTAACTCCCTTACCCAACTCTGGTTATAATGGCCAAGTGCGGTTTTTCTTAAAACAACATTTTTTCCTTTTCCAATGTTTATGGTCAAAACATTGGTGGCGACTCCATAAGAACCCCTTTTCGAAAACCTTTTAAAACAAAAACGCCAGTCTAAACCATCTTTTCACGACCGCTCGCATAAACGTTTCGAGACGTCCCCCGGACGTCGGAAAGGGACGGCGGCGACAATGCTCTCCTCCTTCTCTCTAGAATTTCTCTCTCTAGAATCCCTCCGACGTATTTCTGGAGCTTTTGAGTGACTTTAGATTGATTTTTGAGCGTTCTGAGAGGTTTTCCAACGCTGTAGAGTGAAGGGCTGCCACAAAGCACCCTCTTTTAAAAGAATTAATAGAAAAAGCGTGCTTCGGAGGTTTACATTCTCCCTCTCCACTTTTATTGCTTTAATTTTAAATTATGCAATAGATATTAGGGTCATGTAGTCGTAATTTTAAATTCCGCAAAATAAAAGGGAAAAAGCGTATTTTTTCGGTTTATTTATCAATAAAATAGCTTACCTATCATAGGGAACCCGAAAGGGGCGTCGTAAAGGGACTAATACTCCCTTTACACGTAACTAACTCCCTTACCCAACTCTGGTTCTAACGACCAAAGTTGGTTTTTCGAAAACCAACGCCTTTTAAACTCCTTTTCCGGTAAAAACATCGGTGGCGACTCCACAGAACCCTTTTAAAACTAGCTCTTGGATTAGCCCGGTTATCGGACAATCCAAGAGCACCTTTTCGAAAACCTCGCCCCTAGGTTCAGCCCGGTTATCGGACAACCTAAAGGCGTTGTAACCACCAACAAAAACGTGAAAACGAGAGGGTCGAAACCATCGCATCGCTCTGACCGCCCCTCGTTTTTGGTGGCGGCGACATATGGCGACTCCACTGGGGAAGCCTCGAGAGTTGATCCCATTTAGTGATGGGCCGGCTTAAAAATAAATAAACCAAGAAAATAACGCTTTTGCCCTTAACTTGTATTATAACATGTTTTACGGTTTGGCTTTAATAATTGTTGCTTGTTTATACTTACGCAATTGTGTGAAATACAAAATGTACACAAACCCTTGCAAACTACAGTTCCCTCTATACCCGGGGGCAAGTGAGAAATCCATAGGGAGTGGGTGGCAGGTACGGTTCGCTGTAGTGAGGGCCTTGAGCCCACCAGTGTGATCGGAAACCACCACTCAAGGTGATAACCTTCCTCTTTTGGCAACAAGACTGACTATGGCCTTAGTGCTAAGCATGGTCGGACGGCTGGAGAGTGGTGACCCTATAATGGGGGCACCTTGGGGACCTTAGCCTGGTGAGAACAGTTAGAACCAACCCTCGCCAATGCACTTTTCTGCAGGAAAACCCTACCTCGTGATAAAAACGAATTCTCGCCTGTTCGCGGATGACCAAATTGTGTGTGCATATGTTTGTTGCATTTGTCTGTTGCATAGCATAACCAAACAACAGAACAAAAATCACAAAAATACTTTCGCAAATAAACCCCCTTATCTCGGACAGTCTGCCTTTTAGCTAGCCTGGTTTCAGGTTCTTTGTAAGCTAAGTAGCCACGCAGTCCGACAGAAGAGATAAAAGGCTAAAAATAAAAATAAATCCAAAATAAATAAAATAATAATTTATAAAAATAATTTTGACAAAGTCGTATCATTCATATTGCATCATGTCATAAGTGGAAAAACCAAGAGAAAAAAATAAATGCATAAGGGAAGTATGCATACACATCATTTTAATAAATCCCTAAAAAATGGGTCTTAGGAGCGTTTTTTGGGAAAATTACTGGGCCAAATCCCCTAATTTGCAGCTTGATTCTTCACCTTTTTCTCTTCATTTTGATATGTTGTGCGTCCAAATCGGACATCCCAGTCAAAAGTTATCGCACTTTGAACATCTATCGCCCTTTTGTACTGGTGCATGCATAAATACATTCATTTTAGGGAGCACTAGATATCCCTAAGACAATGGCGAAAGAGGCCCCGAGCACATTTGTAACCTTCACGACAAGTGTACTAAGGTGTGAGGGTGACCCCCATAGGGAAGGAACCATTACACCCAGGTGGGTATGATACCCCACAAAGCATAAGCTTTAAGGAGGATACCTAAGCCATTGTCTTAAGGAATATCCATCTCATAAATCATTCAATAAAAATCTTTTTGCATTCTAGAAAGCGGCTGGTATTCTTCATGCCCTCATCCGCATACCAAAAAAAAAAAAAAACACAAAATCCCAAACACTATCATACATCATGTTAGAAAATAAAACATGATAATGTTTAGGAAAAAACAAACGCTTGCATACACGCATCCACCAAACTTCATCCTCATAACATCATCTAGTAGTAGGCGGTTGAAGAAAGTGGACATTCCTCAATACCATGTGAAGAGGATTAGGGCATTCGCATGCCATGCACAGGAAGTCAAAAAGAAAATAAATAAATATTTACCCGCCTATGGGTTCATTTAGGCTTCTCCGCTTTAAAAAAAAAAAAAAGTACTTCGAAACATTGCATTGAGGAATGTACACTGTCTGGATGAAATAAATAAAATTGTTTGTTTTCATCATCTCAACCGTCTATTGCATTCATGAATTGTATTCATAAATTGCATTCATAAATTGCATTCATTCTCACTTAAATAATAATAAGATAATAAAGAGAAAGGATTAGTCGATGTGCTTTCCACGAATCGAAGTAGGGTGAAGAGCAAACCTTTTGTCGTCAAGTTATCTCCAACGGTTGATCTGCCTAAGAAGGATAATAAGCCTCAACCGTTGGTCATCTGAGTAAATAAGGAAGAGGGGGCAAGGAGGCCGTTGCATTTATTTATGTCTCGAACCAAATAAAGTTGTACCATTGAGATACGCAAAAACATCGTCCATCAATGAAGATATCTCCAGCATAGCCGACATTCGGGGGCAAGATTTGAAATGAAAGAATTTATTCCCCCAAGGAGTTGTAAGATGGCGCTCCTACAAATAAAGAAAAAATAAAAAGACCAAAGAAAAACATAATCCAAAAAGGAAATTGAAGAGACTTTGGATTCACGACGCTGAGGCAATTCACGACGCTCTCTCCTCATGCAAATGGCGAGACAGCGGTCTCACCACCTACGAATGGCGAGACGGCGGTCTCGCCACCTGCGAATGGCGAGACGGCTGTCTCGCCACCTGCGAATGGCGAGACGGCGGCCTCGCTTTCCCAGACGGCAGTCTCACCACCAGCGAAGGACGAGACGGCGGTCTCGTTTGGCGAGACGACGGTCTCGCCCTGTCAGGTGCGAAAACCTATAAATAGGGGCTCCCTCCCCTCATTTCCACACACCACACAACATTCTCTCCTCCTTCTCTCTAGAATTTCTCTCTCTAGAATCCCTCCGACGCATTTCCGGAGCTTTTGAGTGTCTTTAGAGTGATTTTCGAGCGTTCTGAGAGGTTTTCCGACGCTGTAGAGTGAAGGGCTGCCACAAAGCACCCTCTTTTAAAAGAATTAATAGAAAAAGCGTGCTTCGGAGGTTTACATTCTCCCTCTCCACTTTTATTGCTTTAATTTTAAATTATGCAATAGATATTAGGGTCATGTAGTCGTAATTTTAAATTCCGCAAAATAAAAGGGAAAAGCGTATTTTTCCGGTTTATTTATCAATAAAATAGCTGGCCTATCATAGGGAACCCGAAAGGGGCGTCGTAAATGGACTAATACTCCCTTTACACGTAACTAACTCCCTTACCCAACTCTGTTTCTAACGACCAAAGTTGGTTTTTCGAAAACCAACGCCTTTTAAACTCCTTTTCCGGTAAAAACATCGGTTGCGACTCCACAGAACCCTTTTAAAACTAGCTCTTGGATTAGCCCGGTTATCGGACAATCCAAGAGCGCCTTTTCGAAAACGTTGCCCCTAGGTTCAACCAGGTTATCGGACAACCTAAAGGCGTTGTAACCACCAACAAAAACGCGAAAACGAGAGGGTCGAAACCATCGCGTCGCTCCGACCGCCCCTCGTTTTTGGTGGCGGCGACAATGTAAAACCTTATTTTGTGCTTCTAATTAATCAGTTTGATAACTATAGCAATGGTACGTTTTGATTATTTGGACGCACTTTTATTCTTCTTCTTTTTTTTTCGTTTGCTTAAACATGGTTATTATGAGGTCTAGAATTGAAGTAGCAAGAAGAGAAGCGAATAGTAATAAATGTATTCTTTATTAATTAGTAAGGGAATATGTGCCCAAAAGATGCCCGGGGGTTGAGCTAGCCCCGGGGGATAATCTCTAACAAGCCTTGGGTTTACATCCCTTAAGAAAGGAAAAAGAACTCCTAATGACTAGGGTTGCTCGTGACGCTTGTATCCCTCCGTTTTGGAAAATCTGCTTGAGTGTGCGGAGGGGAGACTTCCCTTTTCTTCTTTCTGCTCAGCCCTTCGTAAGGTCATATCCTAGGCCATACTTTAGAGGGTTATCTTTGAATTCTGGGGGTTCCCTCATTCCTTGGGATTTTGCCCCCAGTCCTTGGCCAGGAGGGTGACCATGCTTCATCATCATGCTGCCTACCTTTGTATTATTGGTAAGTCTTTCTATGCTGGCAATTTCAAGCGCATGAAAATATGTTTCAAGGGCCTCTTCAACCGCATCCACATAAGGATGGGTAGACGGTCCACTAATTAAGATATCATCCTCTTCTTGGACTGTGACCAGTTTATCAACTACTATAAACTTGACTTTCTGGTGGAGCGTTGAAGGTACTGCCTTAGCGTCCTGAATCCAAGGTCTGCCGAGGAGACAAGTGTACACCGGAGTAATGTCCATTACGTGAAAATCAATGTTGAAGATAGTGGGTCCGACTTGGATTGGTAGATTGATTTCTCCCACTACTTCTCGTTTGGATCCGTCGAAAGCTCGAACAATAGTGCTACTTGAACGCAAATGGGTTCCTTGAATAGTCAACTTGTCAAGTATGCACTTGATAGAAACGTGCAAGGGCTTGTTGTGGCTCGACCCCTCTAGGGGGAGTTCTTCATCTGTGAAGGTGAGGTGATCGCTAGCCGTAATGTGACTAACGATCCTCTCAACTTTTTCTTGGGATATATTATGAGGTACATGTGCTTCGCTCAAAACCTTCATTAGGGCATTTATATGTAGTTCCAAACTCATCATTAGAGATAACAGAGTTATCTTTGCAGGTGTATGATTGAGCTGGTCAATAATGGAATACTCGCCTTGCCTTATGAACTGAAGTAATTCGTTAGTCTCCTCCTTGGATTCTTTATTTTCTCTTTCTTCAGTCTGTTTATTTTTCTCTTTATTCTTGGGGGCATCTGCTTGTAATTCCTTAGGGGAGTATATCCTTCCGCTTTTGTTCATGCCCCCAATGGCGGCTATATTGGAGATATCCTCCTTTATTGGTGAAGATTCCCCATATCTCCATGGTACAACTTTTTTGATTCATAGGGGAAAGGGCGAGGCACAAATAGTCGCACAGGCGTCCTTGCCCCCTCTTCTTTATTGACCTTGAGAACCAACGACCGAGGCTTATTATCCTCTTGTGGTGAATCAACCGTTGGGGAGAGCTTGATTATGAGCGACTTTCTCTCCATCCTTCTGATTGGAAAACGTGTTAGTTAATCCTTCCTTTTTATTATCTTATTTATTAAAAGTGAAAGAGGGGAAATCAATTATGCAAATGAATGAAATGCATGCAAGTAGAAAACTGTTGAATAAAGAAATTTTATTTATTCGTAGAAAGTGTACATTCCCCTACTCCACACTACGAAGCAACTTTTGACAGAAACGAAAAATCCTAAAGAAACCCACAGGCGGGTCTTGATCTCTATGTAATTTTCTTTCAGCTTCCCGGACGTGACGAGCGAGTGCTTCGGTTTGTTTTTGGACCACCTGACTCATATCTTTGCAGTACTTTTGAGCCTCTTTGATCTTCGCTTCTTGATGGATGACTGATGTGACTGATTTTCAGCACATCTTAAGTAGCTTATAATGTTATATTATTGTTTATAATATGTTAATAAAACTTAATTAACTATAATTTGTATTACTAGGCCTTTAGAAGCCGTAATATAAAATTCTGCATAAAAACGATAAATTGGCTGTATTTTATTGTATAC